>JAGPOW010003182.1:17545090-17588980 GCA_030014935.1 Caiman crocodilus
CTCTCATGTCCAGGTGGCAAATTACCTGGTCAAAGAAGGAAATGAGGTTGGTAAGGTAAGACCTGCCTGCGATGAAGCCATGCTGGCTGTCATTCAGAATCTTCCCTTCTACAAGCTTATCGCAGATGGACTCCTTGATAAACTTTTCTAGGATTTTCCCTAGGATGGAAGTTAGGCTAACTAGACTATAGTTACCCAGGTCCGTCCTCCTGCCCTTCTTGTGGATGGGCACAACTTTGGCCCTCTTCCAGTCCTCAGGCATGTCTCCAGAGTGCCATGAGTTGTGGAAAAGTTTTGCCAGGGGTTCCACAATGACTTTGGCCAGCTCCTTCAGCACTCTCGGATGAAAATCATCCGGTCCCGCTGACTTGTATACGTGTGACGGGCTAGCTGGTGGTGATTTGGCCCAGGGGTTTTGAAAGGGTAAGAAATGATTGGAGGTCTTGGAATTTCTTTTCCTCACCAATCAGGCCCCCAACTCACTTTCCATGTCCCCTGATTGACTTCTTGGGTCACCCAGAGGGGGATAAAAGGGGCAGCGCAGCTGACTCAAGAGGGACCAGCAAGGGACCATGAGGCAGGAGTTTCAAAGAGCTGGCAAGAGCTGGGCCAGCAGGGTGGGAACAGTTGCCCCAGAAGAACCTGAAGGGGTGGGACCTGCAGGCAGCACTGGGGTCCTCAGCAGCACGGTGTGCAGCCAGCCAGAGAGGCTCCCCACTGGGCTCCAGGATCCCCCTATAAGAGGCTGCAGCCAGAAGGAGAGGTTCGCCAGCTGCAGCAAGAGCAGAGCAGTGACCTGAGCAGTTCCCAGCTCTGCTTCCAGCTCCTCCAGCAAGAGGCAAGAAGCTCGAGGTGAGGCAGGGGCTCCTGGAAGGTCAAAACCCCTAGCAGCTTGGAGGAGTACCAGCACTGGTTGCTGTGTGGCAGTTTCTGCTTACCATGTGGGACACCTGAGTTTAAGTCCCAGCTGGGTTGAATTGGGGTGAGTGAAATGACAAGGCAAAGTTCTTGTTGCAGTGGAAGGGTCATTGTGTTTCCCCCCTCCAGGTACCTAGGCCCTACATTTCTTGTTATTTGACATTTTGAATTTTGTGCATTTTATATTTCACCAACTAGTATTGTTTGTTCTGCTGTTTGTGTTTTATATTCTGTTTAAACCTGTCTTTTGTCAACTGGATGAATATGCCTACGTATGTAAATGCCTAATCTTTATTGAATCCTGCCCCTTTGGGTGTTGAAGTGTCCCCTATACCCTCTGGTTTATACATGTTATGTTCCCACTACTGTTTTTCTTATTAAAAAATATATGGTTAAGTCCCCATTGGTGATCTGGCTCTGCTCTATAGGGGAAGGAGGGCCCCTACACCTCCCACAGCATTTGTGCACCTGCTTTGATCCCTTCAATTGGAGAGGGGGTACATCTTGGAGTACCTCCTGGGTTACATTCATCTAATTTTTTTTAATTGGTCATACACCAATTCCACAGCAATAGTAGGAAGGTGATTGTTCCTACTGTGCTCATCCTGTACTCTGCCTGGCATGTTTTTCCCCTTGGTCCGGTGAAAGTGCAACACAAAGTAGTCATTCAGGAGTTCAGCTTTCTGCTGGGTGCCAGCTCTCCCGAGTTGTCGAGCAATGGCCCCACACTCCCATTTGTTTTCCTCCTGTTCCCTATGTACCTAAAGAAAGCCTTCTTGTTGTCCTTGATTCCTGTTGCTAATCTAAGTTTGGTCGCCACTTTAGCCTTTCTTATCTGTTTCCTGCAAATGCAGGCTATCGTGGAATAGTCTTCCTTGGGGCCTGCCCTAAGCTTCCATTGTTTATAAATGTGGGGCCCCCAGTTGGCACTGTGAGTATTTTCCCACTCCCTGGGCTGGGCCCCTGACTTTCCTGCCATGACTTGATGGAATTGTAACTGAAAAGAGGGGTTCAGTGGTTTTCCTCCCCTGACCCAAAGACAGGAATACTCACGGGCTTGCCATGGTTTCTCCTGGGGCTCCACCTCCCTTACACCCCTTCCACTCGCTAACCGCAAGAATCATTGTGCCACCATGCCAACTCCTGGCTTCGGCTCATTCAATGCCCCCATTGAGTCTCTGCCTCTTTGGCCACTGCTGGGAGTGTGGACTTGGAATTTCAGTCTGCCCTCGTCTCTTCCTCCTTGACCCAAATCCATCCCTATGCCACACCTGGGTCTAAGATGCTTACTACAGGAGTGGAGTGAGTTATGCCCGTCACATCCCCTGCAGGGGTCAGCTGGCCACAGGCCTTTACCCCAAGGGCTAAGGGTTGTGAAGCCTCAGCTGGCTTCCTACTCTTGCCCTCACTTATTTGTGGTGGGGCAGAGTTTTGTGGGTCATCTGCTCAACCAGGTAACAACACAGCGTGCCCGCCATTCTGCCTCCTGTCTTCCCCACTGCACCTGGCTTCCACCGGGGTTTTTTAATTTCCCACAGCAGTGGTCACAGCTGATGTCATCAGCTGGCCACCACCCAGCTTGATTGACAGCTGCTTGAAGAGCTGGCGCAGCGCCAGCTTGTGCAGCTCCTTCCCCATCCCAGTCTGCCCCCTGCATAATTTTTCTGTGCTGCTAGGGTCCCTGTGCTTCCAGCCCCCAAGGGCAGACCCCACTGCCACAATAAGCCTTTTTCTTCTTTCTTAGGACTGTGATTTCCCTGTTTAGCCAAGAGGGCTTCCCAGCCCTTCTGTTATCTTTTCTCCGCATGGGAATGGACTTCATTTGTGCTTTGAAGATTGTGTCCTTAAGGAACAACCACTCTTCATGCACACCTTTCACCTTCATTCCCTGATCCTGCAGCACTTCCCCTACTAGTGACCTAAGCTTGTTAAAATTTGAATTTTTGACATCTAAGGCTTCAATGCTGCCATCAGATTTGTCTGCTATTGGACAACTTGTCTGATAGTGAACATGATGGTTTCATGCTTGCTGTTGCCAGACTTCCCTCTATATTTAAGTCAGTCACCAGGTCGTCTTCTTTGGCCAGGACCAAGTCTAGCAGAGCATCACCTCTGGTTGGCCTTTGCAACTCCTGAGTCAGGAAGAGCTCCTTGACACAGGTCAGGAAGGATCATGACCAAGTCAATTTGGCTGAGTGTTCGTCTAGGAGACGTCTGGAAAATTAAAATCATCTATGACAACCATGTCACATGCATGTGTGGCCTCAGTCAATTCTTGGGTGAACTCCAGTTTGAGTTCCTTCCCCTGGTTTCGTGGTCTGTAGTATACATCTACAGTTAGGTCTCTCTCTCACTGTGCTCTCCCTCCCCCCCACAAAAAGAAAACCTTAATCTGGAAGGTTTCAAGCTGTTCATTTTTGGAGCTGATGTCAGCCTCCGAGGAGCTGTACTGCTCTTTCACATAGAGAACAACACCACCACCTTTCTTTCCCACCTCTTCCCTTCTATGCAGGGTATAGCCCTCTGTATCTATATTCCAGTTGTGTGAGGAGTCCCACCAGGTCTCCATAATCACTACTAGATCATAATGTCCACTGGAGAGTAGGTGGGCTAGCTCCTCCTGGTTGTTCCCCATGCTCCTTGCGTTAGTATATAGGTACCTGAGTCCTACTACTGTGACCCTCATCTTCCAGTCCTGCTGATGGAGAACTATTCCCTCAGCTCCTACCAGAGTGGCTCTTCCAGTGTCCCTATCTACAGGGCTTACTTGTATGTTAGTCCCTGGACATGTTTGAATTTGCATATCCACATCCCCCAGCAGTCTTAGTTTAAAGCCCTGTACAGAAGATTGGCCATCCTGGCCACAAACAGGGACTTGCCTTTCCTCGTGAAGTGGATGTCATCCCTTCCCAGAAGCCCTCTCTCCCTGAAGTGAGCACTGCGGTCAAGGAAGCCTGTGTCTGAATGCTGTGCAGCCTGTGTCTGAATTCTGACAGCACTCATTACACTCACTAGCACAATGACCAAAAGAGACTTGGGGGTCATGACTGACCACAAGAAGAATAATCCTCCCACTGTATTCAGCCTTGGTGAGGCCACAGCTGGAGTACTGCATCCAGTTCTGGGCTCCACAATTTAGGAAGGATCTCGAGAGGCTTGAAAGAGTCCAGAAGAGAGCCACATGCATGATCAGAAGGCAAAAGAACAGGGCTTATGAAGAGAGACTGCGAGCTATGGGACTCTTCAGCCTGGAGAAGCGCAGGCTCAGAGGTGACTTGGTGGCAGTCTATAAGTATGTAAGGGGTGTGTATGTAAGGGATCTGGGGAAACACCTTGTACTCACATGGCCTTGTATAGGTGCTCTCTTGCCACTTTGGAGTGTACACCCGCTGTCAGCCACAGGGTGTATTCCTGTGGCCTTGATGTTGGATCACATTCACCCTGAAGGAGGCCCTGGTACACTACTGCCATAACTTGATCTTTTTCTTTAGCAGTAGGGCTCCTTCTTGTAACTCTTTGCAGACTGAGCACTACCCTCAGTAGGCATTCTTGGGGCTCCACCACCCCTACACCCCAGTCATGCACCAGCCCTCAGGATGGCCAGATGATGGATTGCCGGATCTCCCTCTGAGATCTTTGCCTGTCTCCTCTTCCCCCTGGCCTCCTCCTGCATGGGAGGACTACAAGACATCAGATCGTCCCGGAAAAATCATCTGATCGTCCAGGACATTGGGTCTTCCCTCACTGCATAGCTGCCCACTGTGCTGTCCCAGCACCTCCTGATCTGTCACCCATGACACCTCCCCCTGCCTCAGGGGGCCTTGAGATAACTCAAAACAAAATTAAAATGCAAAAGGAAAGTTTGGGGTAAGGGGCCTCAGCCCACCCAACTCACGGGTCTGGCATCTGTGGCTCCAAGATCACTCAATGCCATCCTTCCTGGCCCAGTCGCCCTGTTGGGCCAGTTTGGTGCCTCCTTCAGTTGATTCTGGACCCTCCATCAGGTCCTGGTCGGGGTTCCCTCCGGGCTGCTGATGCAGCCTGTGTGTGGTTTGGGGAGCAGCTTTGCTGTCTGACTCTGGTAGTACGCTCCCAGCCATTTCCCCACCACCAGCTTCTAAATCAGCCAGCGTGTTTTAATGACGTCATCCACCCATGCCTTCCCCAGCCAGCAGCTGACAAACCATGTGGGCGGTTCAACCCAGTGTGGCTTCTTCGGCTCCGCTTCTTCTAAAAAAGATATGTTTGCCTTGTCCTCAGGGCTTTTCTTTTTCTTTCCAAGGTGGGTTGGCCCTGAATTGGGTCCCTGCACAGGAGGGGGCTTCAGGCCCACTGCTTGCATTCCCCTGGGACACACCTGTTCTCCAGAGCACCGCAGGGAATGACAAAGTCCAACGGTCACAAACTCCTGCAAGACTGTTTTAGGCTGAACATAAGGAAAATCTTCTTTACTGTCCAATCCCCCAAGGCCTGGAACAAACTCCCCCCAGAGGTGATGCAAGCACCTGCTCTGGACACTTTCAAGAAACAGTTGGACATTGATCTTGCTGGGATTCCTTGGCTCTAACTGCTCTCCTGCCCCTTGAGTAAGGGGCTAGACCTGATGATCTTATGAGATCCCTTCCAGCCCTAATGTCTATGAAATCTAATAAATGGTTCCTGTGGCAATGACATCATCTCACACAAAGGACTTCAGCAGGACATGAGCAAACAAATGAGGGGAGACATGGATTTTTAGATGATTCCTCCTTTATGCTAATCCCCGTGGAGGAACAGTAGGGAAGTAAAACACCAAAAGGTGAACTTAGAAATGAACCTGAACCAATACTCAGGGCAAAAAGACTTCAGAAGTGTGGAGAAAATCAAATTTGAGTTTAGAAATCCTGTAATAAGACAACGCTCAGCTGGGGCATCCCTCAGGAAGAGGCCTGTCCTACACTGGCTATATAAACTCAGACCAGACGGCAGAGAGCAGTCTGGGCAACAGACCTCCTTGCTTTACCTCTGGCCTGCTTGAAACTCCTAAATCTGACTGTGTACTCTGAATCTCTGGCTTTAAGGTGTTATATGTCTTGTATCATGTCAGCATCAACAGTAGTTTTGTTACGAGGTTAAGATTATGGATATGTATAGGATGGTTTGGATACGACTGATCCTGCCTCATGCAAAGGATTGGGCTAGTGACTTCTGCAGGTCATTCCAGACCTATTTCTCTATGATTTCTATGATTTAAAGTCTACGATTATTCCTGATTGCTTCTATTCCTCCCTACCTTGATTGACTGTTTTTCCTGACCACAATCTCTTCTTGACCTTAAGCTTGATATCCTGGACTCAGACTGATACCCAGTTTGACCTTAGTTTATACTCTTGTAACTTCCCTAACCTATTGTGCTCCTTTTGGACTGGCTGCCATGACCATATCACTTCTTTACAAGCACAGGTCCATCAAGCCCTAATTCTCAAGTATTTGGTACAGAACCATAATGAGTGGATCAAAGCTAATGTTTCTTCAACTTGGTGGTATCCCCATACCTGGAGCAGTTTTAAATAGAAACAGGACCCAAGATAAAGGCCATCTTCACCCTCACTGCTATTTCCACATCCAAATCACAACCTGTATACTAGGGACTGCAGGAGGTATCAATAACAGCCGACGAAATGGTTGGCATTGGCCTCATCTCTCAGCTGGAGTAGCACAACACAGCATGCTAAGGAGTTGTTCAATGAATTTTTGCCCAGGAAGAACTATAGTTGCTCCTCATTGTACATAGTTTGACATTATCAGATCCTTAGTTGAGATTCTCAACTGTATCATGGACATTAGGAGTTTTTGTGTGAAAGTGGCTACATCACTGCTATGATTTTGTGTTTCTTGGTACCATGCTTTACATTTCCAAGACCACCACCTGTCTGTGGGGGCAGCTGCCATTTTGAGAGGCATGGAAGTATACACATCTCTCAGAGGAAATACATACTTCCCATGCACATCATTTATGCTCTTTCTTGTATTGCTGTTTCCCTTAATCTAAAATAATTCATCTAGCCCAAGAACATATGGTTGATCTTTGAGTATGGGAAAAATAAACATCCTCATGACAAGCCTGGGAGTCATGGAGAGTGAGAAAGTAATGAAGAGGGCTCTTGGCTAAGAAAAAAGAAAAAGTTATGGGTGACATCAGGAAAGTAGCATCTCAGCATCAGCTTTGCCTCCCATGATGACAGACTTGTCAGAGAAGTAAATTATAGCAGTGACAACCCTCACCATTCACATTTTTTCTGGCTTTTCACTGATTGGTGAGCTCTCTTGCAGCAAGGGCACCAAAATAATTTGTGTTTGAAATGTACAGCTGTAAAAATGACACTCAACATTTATCATTCGCATTATGGTTACACTGAGGACTTGTCTAAACTACCCAAGGGTGGCCAGTGAAGACTGGTCCAGAGCACCCTCATTTGCCCTCTTCCAGGATTAGGAGCATGACCAGTGACTTGGGTATGTAGGGTATGCTCAAGCCTTTCCCCAGTGCAGGGGAAAGACCACTCAAGCAGGCCTAACCCAGAAAGGAGGTCCTACTATCTGAAGCATTTTCTCTGCACCTAGCAAAAGCTAATAGTCTCAAGAGGAGCTTTTCAAAAGCATCTAAAAGATTTAGGAATAGGAGCCCTGTTGACTTCAGTAGGACACAAGTCCTAAGATTCCTTAGGTGCTTTCAAAAAATCTTGCCCTAAGTATTGGGAGAAAAAAGTGTGATTAGTTTCCTCGTAAAAATGTGAGCTGAGATGATTTCTTTCAGGAACCCCATGGCAGATAAAGATGGGAACACAAGGGCTTTTAGTCATAAACCACCCTTTCTCTCTTTTTGGAGTAAACCAGCTACTACATTGCATTGAATAACTAAGTCTTCAGGCCCAAAGTAGAACGTATGTGGCCAGCTTCATTGTAAAATAGCCTGGTGCCCTGTATTTATTATTTCCCACAGTGGCCCCCATAGCACATCTGCTTTAGTTCTGGAACATATTTGAAAGTTTTTCTTAATTCCCTCTGAGCACGGAGATCTGTCTCACCGTGGTTTTTTTTCTGTTCAGGACATCCTCACTGACAAAATTCTAAAGCAAGGGCACAACTACTTGTTCTGTCATCGATATGTGAAGCAGAACAAAATCCCACTTGCTCTGCGGCAGACAGATTTAGCTCAGCACTGCTGACAATAGAGCAATCTCAGTCTTATCAGTGAATTGAGCGGATACAACTGAGAAGACACGTGCAGGGAACGGGTAGGAGCAGAAGGGGCTAGTTTGGTTGGTTGTGGAGGGGTTCTTTTCTTCTGGTAAACAGAAACATCTTCCTGACAACAGCCACTGCATAAATGGGGAGGACGAGTACATACTGGACAACAAAATGGAGAAATGTGGTGATGAAAGGGCTCACTGGAGCATGTTAGTCTCAATGTCTGATCTACAATTTATTCTGGGTGGTGAATACATTTACTAGATTTGATGACAAGTTGGTGGCATTTCTGCAATTAATCCCAACAAACAGAGATGATTTTACATGGTGTTGGCCTTGTATTTACTCTCCCATATTTTTGCCTGTGAGTAGTGGGGCTGCCACCTGTCTCCCTAGTGAGGCCACTTGAGTTTGCAGCACTAGAAAGTGGGTTATTAACCAAGTATCTCCTCCTGACATTTGAATCCAGCACAGCTAAAAAATATATAACCTCCGACTGTCCTAACAAGCAATCTCTAAATAATAAATATGCAACAGGAAGAGAAAGTATTTCTTTGCCAGTGAAACACTTTAATGAGTGGATGGCTCAGCAAGACGTTTACACAGCTGCTTTTCCCCTCTCTGCAAATATTGAAATTCATGGCAGGAAGGGAAGGGGAAAAAACTGGCAAGATTGGAGTGGAGGTGGTAAGGAGCAGGTGAGGGGGGAATAAATAATTGGTGTATAGATCCTACCCCTTCTTTGACATTTGGCTAGCATGACACCTTGTGGTCCTGTTTTTTGGACATTTATTGTTCCACTAGCTGGACAGTCTGGGGTGCTGAATAGATCCAGCTCTTCCCCCTCCCATGAGTGGAAAGTAGGTCAACTCAGGGTGCAGACACACAGCAGTTTAACAGTGATGTCATCTTCCTTTACACTGGTGATGATGTAGGGAGGATGCACAGTGCAGCCCTGTGCTGATGTGTCATTTTACCCCTGAATAAAGTTGCCCCTCAAAAAGGTGTGCATGTACAGACCACCTGCCAGTAGAGCCAGTCAATTCCCTCCTAGTGTAGCCTTGTTCCATGCAAATGTTAATATTAGCTGCTCAGACACTCAGGCTAGGTACAGACAATCAAAAAGCCTAAGGCTGAATTGATTCAGTCTTTGCAGGTTAGTCTAAGTTGCACAGGTTAAATTGCACCCAAAGTGAACAGACGTGAACCTTTGACTCAGGAAATGCAGCCACATGCCTGCATTGACTCAGGCCAGAAGCAGATGGGGGGGGCACTAGAGCAGGACACTTTGGCTGTGCATTCACTTCCTCTTCCTGTTGCCCCTGAGGTCTGCAGTCCAGACTTGCAACAGCAGGACTCTGCAGGGTTGCTCATTACTTCCTCTTCTTGCTTCCAATTGCCTCTGAGATTTGTAGTCACGGCTGCAGCCAGCAGTAAGTTTAAGCAGGGCAAGGGGAGTTTTAACCCCCCTCCCTGATCCCAAACCCCAGCCGGGGTTTGCCTGTGGGGGCAGTCCCCCCACTGTAGACTGGGCTGCATCCCCAGCTGGGTTTGTCCCCCTGCCCTCACTCCTTTTTCAGCCAGTCCTCCCTGTTCCAGTTATGGAGCAGAGGGACAGGGCCAGCTCTGCTCTCTGGAGCCCAAGGCTGGAAAGCATGCTGGGATCCTGGGGAACTGTGATTTAACCTGAACCGAGAAGGGGTCTGGGACAGAAGTTTCATAAACTGGTTTGACCCAAATCAGTTAAGTCTGAAACTCCATTCAACCAGGTTTATCTTAAGCCAGATTCAGCCATTTTGAAACTGGTTTATGTGCACTGAATTTATGTTCTGTTACAGGTTTAAACCAGTTTCTGATCACTTAAACCAGTTTATGTGTAACTTCTGTCCGAAGCCTAGAGGCCAGGCTCTGTAATAGCACTTACTGTAGTAAGCAACTTTTGGAGGAAAGTCATCCATCCACTCTGGATATCAGCAATTATTATACCAGCACACATCAATGTAAATGTACATCAGTGCATAATGTACATAATGTGCATAAGTGCCAACTTTTATTTTTACCTCAGATGATGGACATATGGGAAGTTTTATGCATTTTCAAGTGACAGTGCTATTCCCAAGGTGGCCAGGGTCCTCTGGCCCACATGTACTCAGCACCTATGCATCAGTGCACACTTGTGTGCCTACACACTCAGAAGAGGAAGGCATTGTGCATGCTGTTAATGTAAGGGCCACTTGTTCTGAGCTTTTGACTTCTGATGATTCTCTAATCAAAGTTCACTTAAGATAAGTAATAAGTTAGAAATGATACAATGGTGACTTTTTGCAGTGAAGTACCACAGGTGTCCTTTCCCTTCCCACTTCCAAAAAATGGACCAAATGTGGCAGTCCTTGTGCTTTTTTATACTTGTATCAAACACTTTGGCATTTCTACTGTCAATCATTTGCGAAAACAAATACACCCAGGTCATTGTTGACTAGGAGGTAAAGTCAGATCCTAAGTCAATGACCTGTGTTCGTAACAAAACAAAACCAAAAAAAACCAATTAGCACTTTCCAGCAGAACCTTCCCAGTAACCACTGGTCTCCAGCAGCAAAGATCCAGTGGAAACGATAACCTCTTGAAATACTGTCACCAGTCAAAAAACATAGGTCTCAGCAAATATACCATCACCTTCATGAGCCTTTGGGTCAAATGAGGTGGCATGATCAAGCTGCATCCCAGATGGGTTTACGCAGAAAGCATTGTGTGACAGAAAAGGAAGTTGGATTGTATCCTGACTCATATGTCGTGAGCGATATTCTCTGCTAAATCCCAACTGGAGAATCTGTCTGCTCTTTCAATGATGGTGTAGTGCACGGCTTGGTGTTCTGATTCCACATCACAGTTGAAGGGATGATGTTAGGGGGACAAAAGTGTCTGTGTGACTAATATCCTTCTATCCACATTTCAAAAGGCACCTTTGTTATTGTATCTAGGTAATGCAAACTGAGCAAATTCAATCCGTTTGTCACTAGGTGGAGATAAATGCAGAACTCCATGATGTCATCTGCAGACCCACTTTCTTGGCTCGCTGCTGCATTTTGAAGTCCTTGAACAAGACCACTGGAATATGGGGACCCAGAAGAGAATGCAATGGGAAGGTGAAGGTCTTGGCTTTGAGGACACACGGATGCAAACATCAGCAGAATGCATAAGATGCTTTGCACTTTCCTTATTTATTCAGAAAGCTATTTTTGTTCATTAAAACCTAGTTACTAGCTGCATCTCGCCAATAACCTGGAGTGCTTGCTTGGTTAATTTAAGCAAGCAGAGCTTTGACGAAGTAATTTTACTGTCCTCGGGGATCTGCCAGCTTATGCCGGTCTTCACTATTTCAGATGAAATTGAGTTAATTTTCGCTGAAATTGCTTCTTAGCAGACAAACACATTCCCCATCATTGCGAGCTTATGCCTCTGCAGCTCTATTATTCTTTAATTTACACACCCCGGCAGCGAGGGATTAATGCCTGAGACATACAAAAGGCTACAGTGTGGAGGGGAGAAAGGGAGGAGAGAGTGAGAGTGGAGCTCTGCGGGGAATAGGTAATGGTGTTTTAGTTTTATAGTCAAAACATTTAAAGTTCGGCATTAACACGAAGTCAACTCTTGTTGTCCTTTCGCTCTAGGAATGCATTGCCTAAGTTCACAAGGCAGCAAAAGCTGAGTTTCTCAGAGAGGCTGGAGTTTATACCAAGCCCCTGTTGGATTGATGGGTTGAGAAGGCAATCACCAGGATATTATACATTGCTCTGAATCTGGGAACAAATTTACCAAAGATCCAGGTTAGGTCAAGCAGCACTGATGAAGTGACTAAATGTCCTGCCAGCATTTTGCTGACAGGTCCACATTTTGAGTGGAAGTCCCATGGGAGGAAGCTGATGGCAAAGCTTCTGGAGGATGACTCAAGTGCTCAGATGCTCAGCATCAAGAAGAGAAAGTCTAAACTGCTCCCAAAGTCATTCCACCTGGGACTGCTTTGATATAGTCCTCTTGGGCATATGTACCTCTTAGTTCACTGGTATCCTTGTTAAGATAGTAATGATCTCTTAGGCTAGTGATAGCGCAGCTGATGAGAATAAAACCCACTAAAGATGTAGCAACTATGCTGCTGGGGGGTGGGGAGGGGTGGCAATCTCAACTGTACCTGTTTGGACTGCATCCCTCTCTCTCATCCATCATACATCTCTGGTATTCTTAGATCAATGTGTCTCCAGCTTTTTGAGTTGGTGATCTCATTCAAAATCAAACATTTTCTCACACTCTTATATTTCCTATGAAAGTAAGAATAAAAAATGTATCTGATAACAAGGCTAAGCCTGCATAATTTATTGGCATGCATGTTTCGAGAGCCTGGCAGAAGATATGCTTCAGCTAAGCACATAAGCTCCTTGTTTTCACTGTGAAGGCCTGAAGCAACCCTTCCCAGCCCACCTCTCCTCTCGTGGAATAGGCTGTCTTCCTGCCTCCAGCAGGCCCATGCTGGCCTCCATTGCCCATTGTTATGGTTCAAACCTGCTCATTGAAGCTGCCTCCTCATGCTTGGGAAGAGCTCCCAGAAAATGTCTGGAAAATGACTTTGTTGTCCACCTTCAAATGCCTCCACAAAATTCTCCTTTGCTCTGTTGCCTACAAAAGCACTTAACAACAGGTGGGCTGCAGGGATGCTGAGACCAGTGCTTGTCATAGTGGCTGCTATCCTCATTTTTTCCTTGTACTCCCCATCTGTCTTTCTACATCTGTTGTTTTATGTCTTGGATTATAAACTCTTCTGGGGTAGGGAATATCCGCTTGTTTACATCTTGTTGTGAGGGCCCTTGGTCTGTGGCTATGGTTCATAGATGGTTGTCATAATGAAAATATGAGTTATTCAACTCAGTAGGGTAGATGAAATGTAATGCCTTGTTATAACATGAAGTCAGACTAGATCTACTGGTCATTTCTGAGCCTATACTCTATGAGTTCATGAATATTTGAACTTGAATGTGAAGGGACTGCATAGAGTAGGGGAGTGATATTGGCTTTATTTCAGATTCTGGTATTAATTTCCTGTGCCTCGTGACACTCCTGATCGCATATCATGACTCCTCTATGGGGGCTGCAACCTACCAGTTGGCAAATACTGTCCTGGACTTATGATGTGGTTACACCCAGGTAATTAGCATTTCACACAGTCAAAATGATGAGACAGAGGATGCAAACCCCTATCCCCTGAAAGAATCAAGGATACTTCACAGGTGTAAGTTACACTTCTGCAGGTGGTGTTTGTCCACAACCTATCCACAAGTAGCTCTTTGCTCAAGGCAAAGGAAGTATTTCTGTTCCCTCACCACCTACTGTCAAGCTGCAGCAAAAACAGTTCACAATTTTTGTCTAGTTTTGGGTAGTTTAAACTACCCCAGACTAGCTGCAGGTCTGTCTCTTACATACCCCTCTATGATTTACATGGGACTACAAAGCCAACGTATTTACACTGGGGTACGTCACACTTCTTAGAACACAGATAGTCCACACTTCCTGAAGTGGAAATGGTCCCTTTCTGGTATTCTGACTAGGACTAACACAAAAATACCATACTTTCCCATATACCACATGACCCCAGATAAGACCTGCACCTTGTTTTTGGAAGGCAGTAAGACCAAAAAAGAATTTCCAGGAAAATGGTTAAATGCAAGTCTCATGGAGCACATGGCGGTACTTTGGGTTGGTTTTTTTACCAGTCCTATGGGATGTCCATTACCATTATGGGACAGGGAGGTCTGGGTGAGGGAGATTCCTTACCCTCTATCAGTGCTGACCTTGTGAAGTAACACCTTGAGAGGCTGGATACCTTACCTTCAAGTCAGCCAACCCTCCCTGACAGTTTACACCCAAGAGCACTCAAAGAGCTGGCGAGCATCATAACTCAGCCCTTGAGTTATCTTTGAGAGCTCCTGGTGCTCTGGTGAAGTGCCTGAAGACTGGAAGGAGGCCGATGTCATACCTATCTTCAAGAAAGGGAGGAAAGTGGATCCAGCAAACCACAGGCCCATCAGCCTGACCTCTATTCTGGGGAAGGTCTTAGAAAAGCTTATCAAAGAGACCATCCTTAACAAACTAGCTGACGGCAATATCCTGAGGGATAGCCATCATGGGTTTGTTGTGGGTAGGTCTTGCTTGACCAATCTTATTTCCTTTTATGACCAGGTGACCTATCACCTGTACAAGGAAGAAGAGATTGATGTCATATCTTGACTTTACAAAAGTCTTTGATCTGGTATCCCATGATCACCTCTTGACAAAACTGGCTAACTGCGGCTTCGGGCTCACGATCCACTGACTGGGGAATTGGCTGTGTGTTTGGACCCAGAGGGTGGTGGTTGATGGAAGTCAGTTGTCGTGGTGTGCTGTGACCAGTGGGTCCGTCAAGACTCTGTCCTTGAGTCCACACTATTTAACATCTTCATTAATGATGTGGACATTGGTATCAAAAGTAGACTGGCCAAGTTTGTCGGTGACACCAAACTTTGGGGTAAAGTGTCCACATGTGAGGACAGGAGGGTGATCCAGATTGACTTTGACAGGCTCAGGAAATGGGCAGACAAGAACCTGAAGGTGTTTAACACTGAAAAATGCAAGGTTCTCCACCTTGGGAAGAAAAACCTGCAGCATCCCTATGGGCTCGGCAGTGCTATGCTGTAAGGGACTTGGAGATCATGACTGACCACAAGATGAACATGAGCCTTCAGTGTGATGCTGCAGCCAGTAAAGCATCCAAAACGCTGGCTTGCATCCATAGATGCTTCTCAAGCAAATCCCAGGATGTCATTCTCCCATTGTACTCAGCCTTGGTGAGGCCGCAGCTGGAGTGCTGTATCCAGTTTTGGGCTCCACAATTCAAAAACGATGTGGGGAAGCTTGAGAGAGTGCAGAGGAGAGCCATGTGCATGATCAGAGGTCAGAAAAACAGACCTTATGATGAGAGGCTGAGATCTGTGGGACTCTTCAGCCTGGAAAAGCGCAGGCTCAGGGTGATCTGGTGGCTATCTATAAGTTTATCAGGGGTGTTCAGCAGGATCTGGGGGAACATCTGTTCACCAGAGCGCCCCAAGGGATGACAAGATCGAATGGTCACAAACTCCTCCATGACCGTTTCAGGTTGGACATAAGGCAGAACTTCTTCACTGTCAGAGCCGCCGAGGTTTGAAATAGACTGCTGGCGCAGGGGGTTCAAGTGCTTACTTTGAACACCTTCCAGACACACTTGGATGCTTATCTTGCTGGGATCCTTTGACCCCTGCTGACTTTCTGCCCCTGGAGGCAGGGGGCTGGACTTGATAATCTCCCGAGGTCCCTTCCAGCCCTAATGTCCATGAATCTATGAAATCTATGAACAAACTGAGTCTACTCATCAGCATCACTTACTCTCACCTTGCAGCTAAAGCTTTAACCCTCTCACAAATTGGCATCAGCTTTTGGAGAGAATGACACTGAGAAATGGGCTCTACCCTTCCTATATGCTCAGTGCAAAGCCAGCTCGCAGGCTATTCCAACATCCCCATGCGTCTATTCTGGCATGAGAAGCAGCTTCCTCACACAAAACATGCATTCAAATGTGGGAAAACTCATTTTTTGGGAGCAAGAGGTCATGTGGTATATGCAAGTAAATACAGTAATAATGTGGCTGTGATGCTAGCCTGCAGGACAGCACCCCCATGGAAGACAAAGCCGCATTTACTAGACAACAGCATTTTATGGCTGCAAAACAATTAGCAATAGAGAAAAACTCAACTACATTTATGTGAGACAGCTTTAAGAGAGACGGCAGAAACAATGCCAACAACCCTGAAGGTTTACAACAGCGTTATTACAACATTACTATCCTTATCCTGGGAGAGGAGACTGTGCCAGGTAAGGAAAGAAAGGGCCCACTACTGGCTTTCTTCTTCCCATGCCAAAGGGAGACTCAGCAGTCAAACATCTGTGCAGAGAGGAGCAAGATGAGAGCGGAGGAGAGGGGAGGGGAGATAGCAGAAGAAAAACATTAATAGAAAAACGGTTCCGTTGAGATGAACAGTAAATATTGAAAAGCGCAGGGTGCGTTCAGCTGCCTGGAATTGGAAGCTGCCGCTCCATGCTGGCTGCTAGTTAGACTCGCAGGTGGAACAGGGAATAAATGCCTGTCTCTTGAAAACAATTGGTGCTCAGCCTGAAAATGTATATTAAAAAAGTGACCTATTAGTGCATGGCACCACAGGCAATGAGCCAGCTGCAAGTGATGGAGGGGGGTGGGCCTCTGAGAAGACGCTCCCGAAGATAAGTGAATGATGGCTCTGCTGCTTGAAGGATGAGTCGATGAACCTGGCAAGCACTGGTTTTAGCAAGGCAAGGAGCCCTCTGTTGGACTTGCTTCTGTGGCTTATTTGAAGACCAAGATAGAGGCTTTGGGGATTTCTTCACACACCCATTAAATGGCTCACCCTGGATGCCAAGGCTTTTGCAATGGTTGCCAATGAGTTTCTTTTATCCAAGTTAAGGTAGAGCTGGAGAAAGGTGCCAGACGAATGGCCTTGGGGACTGGAGTCCTATCTCTCTATCTGCAGGAGGAAGGAGAATTCAGGCCCAGTACAGGACAGGTTTCCCCAGTGTAGCCCCATCAAACTGATCCCGAAGAGGCCATCTTCAGAAGTGAGGCCAAGATAAACAGCTTCTTTGGGTAGCCTCTGAGCTGAGTCTTTCAAAAAGGGGGCCCGTTATACTGCTTGTGAAGTAGACACCAGTATATTGAAAGCAAAGCAGAGACCCACTCATCGAATAGGCCATACCAAGTATCACTGTGGGCAACAGCTCAGGCTTGCTGACATGACAAAGGGAGACTTGAAGTCTAGCTCCCAACTAGAGGACCGAGCTGCTCTGGAACCAGCCCAGAAATGGGTGAAAGAGGTAGGACAACCAGTTCTTCCTATGCAGGGGCATCATCCCATCGCTTTGAGATCCTGAAGCAATTCCCAGCCCTTTCCTAGAGAAGTTGTTTCTGAAATGGACTCTTTCCAGCTTCTAGGTTTTAGCCTTATGCATTTTTATAGATGTGCTGCCAGCATGAACAGGGTATTTACATTTTTTAATCAGAGCTGACAGGTTGAAAGTAATTGGGGATTTATAATAGGTTTGTTTGGCTTTTTTTGTCCAGTTGAATTTCCAACTGCTTGTCTTCATCCTAGCAAGCAGCACGATCTCTATGGTGATGAAGAATCCTCTACAGGAAGCCCCAAACCAAAAAGGAAAGCGCTGGCTTGTTCAGTCTGTTTGGGGGTTTTTTCCCCTTTGAAACTTCTGTTTATTTGCAGTTGAAAGGCTCTGAAAAAAGTAAAAAGCCAAAACAAAATTCCTCCAGAAACAACCTGCCCTTTTCTCATAGCTCAGGCTTGTTTTACTGGTGGCCAGTAAAAATATCAAGAGTCATTGTTCTACCTCTTTTGTCCAGGTGACTTTTTGTCCCTGGTCATAACAATGTGACTAACCCCCAAATGTCTTTGACCCGTTCATTAACACTAGAGGCAGGATTAATCTGCAAAAAATATGTTGTGATTTCAAATCCTGCCCCCAAGGCCTGGATATGGGGGTTTGGTTCAGCATCATACTACAGTGAGAAGAGCAACACACAGCTGAAAGGTTCCTCAGAGGAGAAAAGAGATTTGGTTCAATTGTAATACAGCCTCCACCAAGGCTGATAATCACAGACACAGCCCTGTAGTTCTTTCTGCGCATGGCCTCTCTGGCGCTTTGGGGTGTGTGCAAATATACTCTGCCCATCTGGCCTGCTTACACACATCAAACCTGGAAGTGTGGCAGTGAAACTGCTTCAGGGATACAACCCATTGCTGACCTCAAGACCTCTGTCCTTGAAAACAGTCACGGGTGGGGAGGGAACACCCTGCATTGCTACATTTCTGGCCTTGGTGTATGAGTGTGGAAGCGGAGGGACAGGGCATGCTTTAACAGGTCTGTCCCTGAGAGCTCCAAGGACACAGTGTGGATGTGCTCTCTGGCTCTCCAGCTGTCAATCTATGCTGCATTGTGTCACTGCAACATCACCCCATGTCCTGGGCTGCGCCTGGCTAGCTGGGGCAGCAAGCCGACTGTAGTGTAAGAGGTATGTTCTGAGCCACATTGTTATTAATATTGTTAATAATAATTGGAATATTTAATAATGATATCATTATTATTCGTATATTAATATCAATATCATATCAATAATAATAATATCATTATTAAGAAGAAGTCCTATCTCTCCATGTTAAAAGGACTTATTGCAAGTAGCCAGGCTGTCAGCAAGTGAGCCAGGCAGTAGGGACAGAATAAGCCATGAGAGAGACTTACTCAGAAACATGCAGCGCTGAAGCCACAGCTGCTCCTGGCCCCTCTCACTGCTTTCTACACAGCCCTCACCTTCACAATGCAGCAATCCCATCCATGGCTGCTTGATCCAGACCTGCCCTCCAGGAAAGCTTGCTTGGTGGCAGTAGATAATGCAAGCTAATAAGCTAAGGAAATAGAATTGGAGGGACCACAGGGTCTGTCCATGTCCAACAGCCCTAGCAAGGGCCTTATCTGTGTTCCTTACAGCCAAGCCTCATCTGTTCCCTCCTATGAGAAGCATTGCACAAGCCAACCTCACCATCTCCTACAAGAAAGATCCAAAGCCCCTTGAAACTATGTGCAATAGAGGGGAGTGTTGAGAGGTGGCTAGAACAGACCTCGGGCTGCTCTTGGGTGAAGTCTGGACCTGCCTCATTCCCAAAGTATCAGTGACAGACCAGAGCTTCACCAGGATATGACTGGACCTCATTTCACAGTGTGTGAAGCTGGACAAAAGCTTGGGGAATGGGAAGTGAATGAGGATGAAGTGGAGGGAGGAGAGCTATATCAAAGATGGTGAAGCATTCAACTGCCATAGGAGTGGGGACCATATAAGCGTCCTAGATAGATTTCGAAACGACTCCCCTGGCAAATGAACAAGAACAATCACTACCAGCAAGCCCAAAACTGTCCCTAAAAGACTTGCTCTGTACGTGTGTGTGCATAGGTATGTGTACACCTGCATATTTGGATAAGCAGCTCAGGCATACTGACAGAAGTGACTCCTGTGTGACTTGGCCCTCCTGGTCATGCAGGCCTTACTAGCCAATGATTTCTCATGCAGCAGCACCTCACATTAGCATTCCTCTTGCACAGCCTGCAAATGAAATGAGCTTCATAAAGAAAATGAGTAGAAGGAGGCTTTCATCCTACAGAGGAAAGTCAATTTACCACATAGGGTATGTGTCATGATCCAACCGTAGGCACAATTAAAGACCATGGCCAGCTTCCTCTGAAACATCTAGGCCAGGGGTGCAGAACTTATATGGTCCCTGAAGCCAGAGGAGCAGTGTAGGCCTGGTGCACAGGCCAGATCTGGAGGGTGGGGTGGTTTCATCTGGCCCAAAGAGCGGCCCACAGATCTGAAACGTTGGTGATGGGCCAATTGATATCAGTGTGAATTGCCATGGGAGCCACTCTTTATCACACCACCAAATTTCCAACCTGCAGGCAGTCCCACAGGCCAGAGGACATGGCTCCAGGCCCCTCATCCAGCCTGCGGAGCTGCCCATCGGCTGCAAATGTGGTAGCAAGATAAGTGGTAGCTATCTGGCCTAACTGGCCCTCGGACAACAACACTGCATGAACTTTGGTGAAGGGTTGAGGGTTGTTTTAAAAATGCACCTCTTATTTTTTTCCCTGTGAGCCTGACTGCAAATGGGTGAAAAGAGAGCAGAGAAGAGAGGCAGAAAGTTGGTGAAGTGAGAAGGGTGAGGCAGAAAGGGGAAGGCTGAGGGGAAGACAGAAAGAAAGGAGCAATGACAAGGTGGCAGGAAGAGAGAGGGAAGAAATATAGAAGAGGGAGAGGAGAGGAAGGGAAGAGAAGGGAAAGGAAGGGAAGGGAAAGAGAGAAAAGAATGAGGAGATAAAGAAAAAGAGAGGGGGTGGAGGTGTAAGAAAATGAGAGCAAGGCACCATGGGGTAAAACAGGGGAAAGGGAAATAAACGTCCTTGTTATCAAATATTCCAGTCAGGCGACTCAAGAAAGCAAGCAGCTGAAATGTGGGGCTTCATTAGTACAACCCGACGGAAGATAGAGACATTAAGGAAGGAAATGTGTGACTCACAGGGGAAAATGGGAAAAACAACACACAACGTAGCAGCTGCTCTGTTCACTTCAATTAAAGAACAGCTCAAAGGGTATGTTAGGGAGAGGGGGGGAAAAAGAAAAAGCAGATGAAGCAATTGTTACCCTACAGCTCCTGGATGATCTGACTCGGGAGTTTGAACATGGAGCCAGTGTTCTTCATCCTACACTTTGAAGCATCTCCTGCCTTGCTGTAGTAAGAGGCTGCTGTTGGACCAGCACAGGGGGAGCACAAAGCGGAGAGCAATACAGCCGGCTTATGCCATTGACAGAAGCACTGCCCTCGCATTTGGGCTTTAAAGAGGGAGGCTTGCCCCTCCTCATCTCCACAGTCTCCCCCAGTTATTACCCAGCCTGACTGCATAATATGTTATTAAATGGTAAAGAGTGCATTCCCCCCTGCATCCAAATCAGCAGCTGTGTCTGAAGCTGAACGTTTGGGCCATAAAGGGGGAATTGCAGGGTGTCTAGCTGCCAGCAGCTGGTGCATCAATCACGGGCGTCACTAGGAAAGGAGTTGTGTGGGTCAAATGGTGCCGGTTTCACCTGGTTAGGGGCATGCGAGGGTTTCTGCCAAAAGAGCAATGTCCTCTTTCACAAACCATTCCCATAATGCACCGGGACAGCTAAGGAAGTATCATGCCCAGTCTTCATACCCTGGATTCAGACATGATCTTGTTTGAATCAGTGCTGCTGGAAAGGGACCCTTCAGCATCAGTTATTATAACACAGACAGGTGCCGTACTTCTGACTACACCCACTTTTGCCCCATTAGACCCAATGGCAAGCAGGGACCCCCGAAGTCAGGTAAGAAGCAGCAAGTGCAGGTAGGCAGCAAGCTCCCTGACATCTCCAGGATTGCTGCTTCTTTTCAGGAAAAGCAACTGATATTATTTCAGTCCGAGGCCTTTATTATTGCAGTTGTACCCCTGGCTGGATGCAGCCCTGGAAACTATTCCTACACTTCATGAGCAGAACAGAGGAGAACCAGAAGACTGAACAAGATGACCGGCTCCTCCATTTCTGACTTTTCTGAGCTTGTAAAAACCAGCTGAATGAAAAACTGGCACCTGCAGAGACAAGCAACCTCACAGGCTAGCTGGGTTCAGCCTCGACAGCAATGGTTGATACAGCATTTCTTTGACAGCACACAAGCCTGAATATTCAGTCAGGACATGGACATCTTCATGGCATCATTGGCAATGCTGAATGGGTGCTGATGCTCTCTGAGTGAGATGTGGGTGGACTGAAATCAATTTGACAGGCACAGGCTCATTATAGCCACAAAGTTTTGCCATAGGATGGGGCCTAGTCACACCTGTCAAAAACACTCTTCCAGGAGAATTGGCAATCGTAGGTGAAAACTCTTTAGGGCCTATGAAATCATCCTCTTCTAGGATGCCAGTGTGAGTGTGACGCAGTGATGCCAAAATGGGATTTTCACCTTCTGAGAATTCAGGGGCTCAAAGGAAGCGGATGGCCTGAATTAAAGATATCTAAGAAATGAGAGATTTTTTATAAACATATGCTGATAGAAAGACGTAGGGTGGCCATCGAGGTACCTCAAGAATAGCAACTGTCCCCACCACCATGAACATTGCATGCTTCCTGAGGCTGGTGGGGCCCAGCGAGCTCCCACAGGTGGTGGGGGCAGTGGGGGCATGACGGCGGCTAGCAGGGAGCTCCCACAGGCAGCCGTGGCAGCGTTGGGGGCAAAGGGGTGCCAAGCAGTGAAAAATAGAGGACATAAAGGCCTCCAGTTTCACATCAACAGAGGACCAGAAAACTGGACTGCCCTCTATAAAACTGGACAAATGGCCACCCTAGAAAGACTGCATTACATTTTCAAGCCTCCCAAGTCTCAGTTTCTTTCCAAACAGATGGTGGGAAACTACCACGGCCACAGTTTTCCACCTCACTGGCAGCCTCGGAAAGAAGTGGAGGGTTACGTGGAAACTATGTCATTTCTTCTCCTTGAGGGTGGTCCTTAAAGAACAGGGAAGAACAACAGGAGGAAGTCTGTTCTGTTTCTGACTTTAGGATAGAAAGGACTATAGTGTCCAGGCATTTCTGCCTGGTAACTTTCCCCAGAGATAAGTGAGGAAGATTGCTATTCATATGTAACCCAGCCACTGTAGATCTTTGTCAGTCTTGCTCCTGGCTTAACTACAAAATAATTTTACCAGCATATTACTACTATGAGGCTGGCATGGCAGCATTAGTCACATGACTCAATTACTAGAGGTCCCCCACTGATGGCCCATCCAGTCGGACAACACAAACCTCTTCTGAGAATATCTCAGACTCTAAGAATATCTAAGTCGGAGGAAACTTTGTTCGCAGTTTATCAGAGCCAGCTGTCATCCTTTTCCTAGTGGATTCTTTCCATTCCTTGGATACTGAGAATCTGTGACCTGTCTGCTAACAACTTCCAGACACAAGCACGGCACTAGATTTCATGACAAAGTCCCCTGGGTCTCAAGATAATTACCTGCCTGAAGTCTCCGATGGACTGCCCAGATACATGCAAACTCCCAAACTTCTGACATTTATCACTCTAAAGAGCAGCCAGTGGAAAGTCAGCCCCTATCAGATAAGAGGTGTCAGTCAAGATTTCAATGCAGTCGGCTGCAGCTTGAAAAGGACACATCACACTATCTACAGAACGAAGCATGAAGAATGTTAAATCTTCACAGCCTGGGAATCAACACAATGGATCCAATCTCCATAATTGATAATGGGAACTCATAACTCTCTTCTGTGAACTTTGAGTGCTACATGTTGCCCTGAAGAACCACCAAGGTGTTAAAAGTTTTTTCTGCAAAGCTCCTGAAAGAGGCTGCATTGCAGCACTCCATTTTTAGCCAACTACATACTGAGATCTCTTCATCTTCATCTCTACACAATCAAACCTCTCCTTGGTCTGCCTCTAGTCATTACATTCGGAAGGCCTCAAAGGGTATTTCAATGTGCTTTCTCAGAAAACAGTAGTTATCTACCAGTGATACAGGATAGACTCGTGTCCCTCTGAGGTCCCGCTAAGGTTTTCTGTATGACATTGGCTAAGTACAGACATTACACATAAATGGGTATAACTGATTAGAAACTGGTCTAAGCTTGTTACAGAACTGAAGCTTAGTGCACATTCTTGGCGGTTCTTCGCAGGCAAAGATATTAGGAAGGTAACTGCCCATGCCGGTTGCAGGCCCACTGGTGACTAATCAGTCCAACGGCAGAGAGGAAAATCCTGCTGCAGTGGTTACACATGGATAGCTGATCGCTGCTAAATGCAGCAGCATCTTTCCTCTTTCTCCTCTTCTCCTTGACGCTGGCTCTGCTAACATTCAAAGAGGGCTGTTGTTGCCTTTTTTATTTGGAGCCACCAGGCATCATGATCTGCAGTTTGTGTTTCCCAGTTTGTGGTCAGTACCGCAGACAGGAAAGGACCTTTTCAGGGTGTCCTTGAAGCGCTTACGTGGAGCCCCTCGATCACATTTCCCAGTTGTCAGTTCCCCATACAGCACAGCCTTTGGTAGGCAGTTGTCATCCCTCTGGGCCACGTGCCCTGCCCACCACAGCTGAGTCTGCAGGAGAATCACTTCGATGCCGGTGGTATTGCCTCTTTTTAGCACCACCACATTGGTGACGTAATCCTCCCAGCAGACTTTGAGCACAGTGCAGAGGCAGCATACAAGATGACACTCCCCAGGTAGGTGAACTGCTTGACAGCATTTAGCCCAGTTTCAATAGTCATCTTCATTGGCACATAAGCTTGATGTGGAGCTGGCTGAAGAAGAACTTCAGTCTTCCTCAGGCTGATGGTGAGTCTAAAGAGTTGTGCTGCAGTAGCAAGGCAAGTAGTCATGTGTTGCATATTGTATTGGGTGTGGGCCACCAATCACCTACAAACAGAAGTTCATGGATGAGTTGTTGCAAGGTCTTTGTGTAGGCCTATAGCTGTCTGAGGTTGAAGAAGTTTCCATCTGCCTGGAAGCAAATGTAGACAGCTTCCTCACCTTCCCCAACATTGTCCGATGCTTGCTGCAGCATCATGGCGAAGAAAATGGTGAATGAGGTAGGGGTAAGTAAGTTGCTTAACTCCATTAAAGATCAGAAATGGACCCAAGAGGCTGTTGTTGTACTTGAGTTGTCTACGCTGACTGTCATGAAGCTGCCTAATTGTGGTGAGGAACTTAGGTGGGCACCCAAGCTTCTCGAGATTCTTCCAGAGGCTGTCTCAGTTTACCGTGTTAAATGCCTTAATGAGGTCGATGAAAGTGATGTACGGCCCCTTGTTCTGCTTCTGGAACTTTTCCTGTGTTTGTCTGAGCACAGATACCATATCTATCATGCCTCTGTTTGCTCTGAAGCCACATTGGCTCTCCGGGGGGACCTCTTCTGCTATTGCAGGCACCAGTCTGTTGAGGGAGGATTCTAGCTAGAGATGGACAGAAGGGTGATCCCTCAGTAGTTGAAACAGTCCGACTTGTCGCCTTTTTTCTCATACAGGGTGACAATTACAGCATCACATGGATCCTGTGGCATTTTCCCCTGCTCCCAGCAGGCTATGAAGAATTCATGGAGCTTGAAGTGTAGAGCAGGACCGCCGTGTTTCAGGGCTTTGGGTGGAATTCCATCAGTTCCAAGGGCTTTGTTGCTTTTTATCTGGTCGAAAGCAGCGAAGGTTTCTTTCATTGTAGGATGCTCATCTAGTTCTCTTTGACAGGCAGTTGCTTAAATCAGTTGATGGCAAACTCACGTACTGTGAGTTCAGCACTAGAGAGTTTGAAAGAGCTCAGCCCATCAGCCCATGACAAAGTCTTTGTCAACGTATAGAGTCTGACCATCAGAGCTCCTCAGCGATCTTTGGATCAGGAAGGTGGGGCTGCAGGCAGATTTCAGTGCTTTGCAGAAGCTTCTGGTATTTCCATTGTCAACATACAGTTGTGTTCTTTCTGCAAAAATAATCCACCATTCTTTTTGGATGTCACAATTTCCATTGAAGGGTGTTACATACTTAGCGGTAAACTGCTTTTCTTTCTCGACTAGTTGGCTGTGCTAGAGGGGCTTGATGAGTAATCCTCTTTTTTGTGACCAGGGCTTGGATGTCATTGTCATTTGCATCAAACCAGTCCATGTTTCTCTTGGTACTGAGACCAACAGTCTCCTTGGTGGTCTCCAGGACTACTTGATGTGTTCCCAGAGTCCATCGTGTGAGGTGTCCGCAGTATGGACTTGGCTTTCAAGCTTTGACTGAAGTGTTTTTTGAAATTTTTGTTGGCAAGGTTGGTTTTGAAGCTTGGAAACATCAAATTCTTTGGGCGGTTGCCTCTGTGCTTGGGCTGAGACTTGAAGTGGAAAGACAATTTTGTGTGAACAAGTGGGTGGTCAGCATGGCAATCAGCACTAGGCATAACTCCGGTGTGCAGGACATCCCCAGGTTCACACTGATGCATCAAGATGTAATCTATCAGGTGCCAATGTCTGGAGCAGGGATGCATCCAAGTGGTCTTGTAGCAGTTTTACTGCTGAAACTGGGTGTTTAATTATTGCCATCTGCATTTTTGCACAGAGTTCCAGAAGCAAACATCCGTTGTCATTACAGTTTCCCAATCCATGTCTTCCAAGCACGCCTTTCCGTGCTATACAGTCACCGCCAACTCTAAAATTGCTCATGATTATGCTCCTATCTTTGGGTGGTGTTTTCTGCATGAGATCATGGAGGTCAGTGTAGAACTTAAGTTGTCAACTGTGTCTGACTGAAGGGCTGGAGCGTACATACTAATAATGATGGCATGCTGCTGGTCATGCAAAGGAAGGCGTAGGGACATGATGCGATCGGAAATGCTGATTGGTAAGCTTTGTAGCCTGAAAGCAACAGAGTTTTTTATCATGAAGCCAACACCTGCAAGTTACCTGACCAGTAGAGGGTGTAACCAGCACTCTTCTGTTAGGCTGCCTTGTTCTGGGAGGCACACCTCACTCAGGGCTGCTATGTCCATGTCTAGCCTAGCTAGCTCATGGGCATCCAAGGTTAAGCATCACTGAGGGCAGACCTTACCTTCAGAGTCCAACATTGTATAGCTATTCCAATATGCAAGGTGCAGAGGTTTGCTTTTTTTCCTGCCTTTTGAGGTGTGGGTTGGAGTTTTCATTTTCCTTCTCACTGTAACTCGGCTGCTTTGAAGATGCCCATTGACCACAGCAAGCCAGCTGGTGACAGGGAGACAAGCATATCTTTAGGCCACCTTTTCTAGGCTTCTTTCAGACCATCCCTTCCGATCAAATTTTGCCAGATTTTGCCACAGGATGCTCTAAGGAGCAATGGGTGAAAGAATAAAGAGAGTATCCACAAAATATCAGATGCAGCATGGGACACTTCATAGCATTTTGGGCAGGGGAGATGAGGGATTTTGAAGGCCATCAGAATAGCCTTTCTTTGGCAATGTGAAAATAAAAACAGACTCTTTAGTCAAGCTGTTGGAATTCACACTGGATCTCAGACAAGGCTGCCTAAAAAAGTGCTGACCAGTTCTGACACTGGCTGATTGAGACATGGAGTGGACAGGGATCAGACTGACAGCAAGTTCCTCGAAGCTGTGAAGTCTTGACATAGTATTAGGCATAATCACACCTGTCAAGAATGATGTTCTGCAGGAGACTCTCTGTTGGAGAGTTAATGTCAGATGGACCCCTGTAAAACCCTCTCTGTCATCTCTGGATTCCCAGAGTCTGCAGGGGACAGCTTGACAGGCAGACAATACCAAACTGGACAGCATAAGACTCTTATTCAGCCAAGGCTGTCCTGGAAGGCAGAATAGTTGTAAGTGTCTCTGCTTCTCTTAATCTGCAGAAGTCAAAAAATGCACTTCTGGGGACAGCCACCAGTTAGGAGGGCACAAAAATGGCAGGACTGGAACAGACCAATCAGCCACTTCGCTCTCTATTGCAATAAAGGGTAAAATTGAAAAAAAATCTTCTGAGGGAGCCCAGGACGGAAAACAAAGGCACCCAGAAGTCTGAAAACATACAATGACTTTTTGCTGCCCTCTTCCAGAGTTACAGGAGGAAGGAGGCCTCTGTCCTCCCGAGCATCACACCAGGGGGCCCAAAGAGAGTGATGACACTAGCTCAGAAGGGTAAGCAAAAGCTAGTTTGCCTAGGACATCATGGGCCAAATGTAAAAGTTCTTACTTTAAAATTAAAGAAAAAATTAATAATCTTTACATAATATGGTAGACTTATAAGAGAAACAAGACTCTACCTATAGTATCTACGTTAATACCTAGCAACATTGTTACAATAGTTGTGGGATGTTAAACCATTCTTAGGCCTTAACTTTAGCCCCTGCGATGCCTGTAGACATGCAGGGAGGCTGCTCCAACACGCTGTAATTACAGCACATTGGAGCAGACTCAACTAATTGAGCCTACTAGAGTGTGCTAATGAGTGTGCCCCAGCAGCCTCTGCATCTCATGTATCAGCATCCCCATGCTTCAAAATGGCGGTGGGGTGTTTTAACTAAAACTCATTCAACGAGCGTTAGTTAAAGTGTCTCAGAGTTGGCTTTCCTCGTATTGCTCATGGCCCAGGATGTGTTCAGCATAAATGTCCTATCAGCATCTGATGTCTTATAAGAGCAGATTTTAAAGCTTTATTTTTTGAAATGTTAAAATGCTAACATTATATGGTAGAGGCATACATGAACCAGGACCCCACACAATAGATAAGAGCCCATTGCCCTTTTGCTACCCATCATAAGTTGAAGTACAAGGACATTACAATCTACACTACAAAACGCATTTTTCAGCTTTCACAAACAAAACAGCTCTGTCCATTGCCCTTGCCTATGATATCAGGTCGCAAAGTCCTCACAAGGTATCATTTGAATTAGTATCATGGAAAAACTAATCTCAGTACAATGGGCCAAACCCTACTACCCTTATTCAAGCAAAACTGTTCTTGATTTCAATTGTAGAACCGTCTGAGTAAAAACAGAGGGATTCAGAATCCACAGTCAGGCAGATTATATGTGAATTATTGCAAAATTGATTCCTGTATATATTTAGCTAGTTTTCCTGCATAACACACATTGAATCCAACGACATATTCTGAACCAGGTGAAGGGGACAATTTGGAAACATCTTAAAAAGCTGTCCCACAGTGCTGCATTTGCTTTAAACAGATGTAACTCCCCTGCTCATCCAACGTAATTGTTACAGAGAAGGCATGCCTTCTTCTGAAGCAGCACTGTTGTTACCATCCAAAGAAAATTGTCCAGGAAGAAAGTTAGATCCCCTGGTCTGCGATACTTACTACTAAAGGAAAAAGACAGAGAGATTAGAAAGGAAATCCAATGAATTGGGTTACTAGGTTCTATGTCAAGTAAAGGCAAATTGCAAGGACTTCAGCTCTAAAATATATGGAAAATTAAGTATGAAATTCACAGCTAGATGAATCCATGCTAAGAGCAGCACTGCCCAAGAAGGAGCAGTCCTGCACTGATTGAGAGGTAGGCTGGTTGCTCTTCTCTTTAAAGTGTATCGTTTGATTTTATATTAATTCATCACCAAGATTGCAGCTTGCAAGACTGTTTGTGATCATTCTAACACCTTGCATTTTCATCCTGAGCAGATAAGCAGAGTGCTTTCTATTGTTCTGCTTTATACCAACTTGCAATAATTTTCTAGGGTGATTTTGTTCTTTGTATGACAGGAACACTAATGTGCCCTGAGCTAGGCTGAGCTAAATGCAACTGTGAGAGTCAAATAAATTCCACCTGAGTTCAACACCTCATCAGTCCAGTATGGTTATGGCAAGCCCAGCAGCACAAAAGGGACTGGTGTGCCCAGTATCAGATGCGGCCAAGGCCAAATGGCCAAGAACCTGTGGGTCACCTTCAGATAGCTTTTGGCATAAATCCAGAATGAACCTCCAAACTTGAATCTTCCGGAGCCTTAGTAGGCTGCCTTAGCCACTCAACCACCCCATCCCAGGGAAAGTGAATGCCTGCTTTGAAGAGCTTCTAGTCTAAATAGAGAAAGGAAGACATGGTGCCTAGGACTGTACAAAACAGCAGCGTTCTTCTGCAACATCTGTTTCAATGTTTCAACAGAACGGTGTTTCGTTTCGAGTTTTGTTTTCTTTTGAAAGCACTGCTCCGTTCCGTTTCCTTGAAACACTTTCACTGTTTCAACCTTTCGACCACAGCCTATAATGGGGAAACACGAAACAGCCTGTAACATTGTCATGTTTTGCCTGATTGCAATGAAGCTTTCAGGGATGGTAGCCCCTTCTAAGGGCATAAGTCACAGGCTCAGCTTTATTCAGAAGCCTTTGATGAAGAAGTCTGTGTATATTTGGTTCAATAAAAATCAAGGGAAGATAAATTCTGCCTTGAGAGGACAGCCTGAGTCACCGGGGAGTGCTGCAGAAAATCTCTCTCTCCTCACACATTATCAGGCTGCAGGGGAGCACCTAACCACCAACACCATCGCCAGGTTTGTTTGCTTCCTAGCCTGCTCACCTGTTCCCTAGAACATATGCACCAAGACTTGTCTGGTCTCATTCCAGTTTTCTCAAGGAGGTAGGGAAAACTATTACTTATTTCAGGGAATCCTTCATGGTGTGTCAGGCCTCTTCCTGAGAAAATATCTCCTGAGTTTTCATCCTAAATATTGGTTTGCTAAAAACCAAGTTGTGAGAAGGTGATGAAGCAGGGTGAACAGCCTGTCACATGGCTGTGGGGGGTGTAAAAGGAAAAGGAAGCAAGGCACACGGAAGAATAAGAGCACTCCTGTTTGACTGGCATAAGCATGGGAAAAGCCTCCAGGGACTGAAACGTGCATCGGTCAGTTGAATGCTGTGAGTCTAGTATGAGGTGTTTGCTTTTCTTCCTGGGCTAGCAAAATCGCCCAGCAGCTTTTCAAGTCGTCTAAAGTTTCCATAGTTAGAGCCCGTTGAAATATTGTGCTAGAGCAAAGAGAAAGACAGGACACCAAATTCCAGTCAATCCTCGTAGCGCACAAGCGAGGGAGTTCCTCACCTCCTGTGACATTAGTGCAGACATTAATCACCGTCACTTTCAGTTATGGGAAACCCTGGGGGTTGGGTCGGGTTCGACATGGCCCTTGTGTGCTGAAGCGATAAAGCAGCAGTGACTTCTTGCTGCCTATTGGACAATACTTGGCACTGCTCCTTCCACTCTTACAAGCTTTTAAGACCATGCTTTATATCCTAATTAAACTGAAAGAAAAGGAATTGGATAACAGTCTAAAAGATTTGCAAGCTACATCTATTTCAGAAAATGACTCATGTTCCCCCTAGTGTAGCTCATCAGCCCTAGCACATGGTATAATGTGTGGGACTAATAGATTTGTAACAGTGATATCTAATATGAGCCTGTCCCAGTCACATACTTATCATGGTTCCTCAAATGCTTTTCGTCAATGCTGTGAATTAAAGTGCTTTTTATTTAAAAATCTCGGCCCATAAATTCTTTGGTGCGTTAGCCCCCAAAACAATTCAATGAGGCAAGGTCACACTTCCCTCTCATTTATTTAGATCCATGAAAAGCTCAATGAGATGGCAAGATTTGCACATAAAACATGAGTGGCCAGACCTTCACCTGCCATGAATCAGCGTTGCTTCACATCAGCTGAGAATCCTACCATGTCTCTCTCTACGCAGATAGATTTATAGAAAATATATAATGATTTCTTTATAGTTTCAGTGCCTGTTAATGATGATCCATGTGACATCTTATTTTAGGAGAAGGGAGGGAAAAATTAAAATGACAAATAGTAGTCAAATAGGGCTAGCTGGAAGGTGCCCCTGAAGGAAACTGATACCTCCATTGATTCAATGGGCACTGAAGCGGACCCTTAGCATGTATTCTGTACACTGTGGTAGTAAGTAAAGGAAAATGGGGAAAACTTCTGTCACTGGCTTTCATCTAGAGAGGACACATGATTGATACAGTCTCTGACCTCACTCTTAATCTGGAGTGGGATTATAGACATCAATATAAATAAAACAATAATATTTCAATCCAAGTTCAAAGTCTGCTTGAGCCTAGCAACATATTGGGCTTGGCATACCAGTTTCTGCACCCATTGGCACACAGAGGAGTGATGTGGCTAGCATCATGGCCAGTTGCCTTGAACTTCTCAGACCAAATACATGTATTTAAAGGTAGGTCAACTAGCAGTTGAGTATGAGACCAGAGCAGAACTTGAATTTGCACTGTTGTGGCCATAATATAATCCACTCTGCCTCTTACTATTTAAGTAGAATATAGCAATAATAATTCCCTTCTCACTTCTATCTATACCCTGCTCAACCACCCTTCTCATCCTGTAATAAAATCTGTTAGCTCAAAACCTTGTAACATTCAGCATTCCTTTGATAATTCCTCTCCCTTCTTCATGTTTACACCCTTCAATTATTTTTAGACTCTTCCTGCACACATACACGCACTTTGCCATCTCCTAGATGTACTTTGTAGAATGACGCTTTTTCCATAAGTCGGTTTCTCCAGTCCCTTGATCATTTTCATTGCTCTTCTTCTAGTTTGCCATTATCTATTTGAAATGTGCTTGAAACTAAACAAACAATATTCCAGCTCTGGATATATCAGAACCACATGAAGAAGGGCCATGATGTAGTGCTTTTGTGAACGAAGGCTAATACTGGCTTTTCTGTACATCATGTTACAAATGTGTGTCCATTGGCACCCTTAGCAATCTTTCAGCATCATATCCTGGTGATGGTTGAAAATTTTCTAACCAAAATTTTCTATGGAGAACTGAGGAGTTGGACTACATAGGGAAAGTGTGACTTTTCATTGAGATATGAAAAGTTTTCAGCTGATAACAAAAACTTTGGGGTTGTCAACTTTCCAAATTTTCAACAATTTTCTGCAGGAAAAAACATACTCTTTAACCTGCTGTAATCCCAGCTCACTAAACCTGTTCTTCCCCATAGAGTATATAAAGTATTTTAGATACCAATAAGGCCTGTGGCAACAGCTGGCATACTCTACAGCAAGCAGATCTCAAACTCCAGTGGATGATTTGTAGACCCAGTTGGGTACCAGTCACTAGATAGCTAATTGCTACAAACTGTGATATTGTGTATGTACCCCCATAAATTTCAGGAACAAAACAGTGGCTTTCCCAAATCATAGCCTCATAGCTTTTCTTAAAAATCATTGCCTCTGTGACAAGGTCCCCTAACCCCTTATGCTTTCTAAACCCCAACATTATGAAAGCTTAGGGACAAAGAAAACAAATATCAATTTGATCAATCTGTTGCTTTGAAAAGAGAAAACCAGTTCCACAGATGGTGGATACCTCCATTGAAGTCAAAGGTGATTTACAACCCCTGGCTGGTCCTGTTAAAGCTCTCCGTTCAGAAAGATTTAGTTATTTGCAGTGTCAGATGACTACATGTAAGCAGGACCATTTCTTGCTTTTGAGAAAGAAAAAGCTTTTGAGACAAAAAATAGTTATCCTTCCCTCTTTCCTTTAGTATCTTCTTGTCCTATCCACGCCATGTCCTTGTTATTAGCTCCAACAGTTGGCAGGTATTAGTTTGTTGCCAATGGAAAGGTGAGAGGTTGACTTGTTGGAAGCTTCATGACAGCATCCAAGGCCCAAAAACGCCTCTCACCTTCTACCTCTGACCCCCTGTGCTTCCCAACACAAAGAGCTGCACACAAGGCGGCAGCTCCACAACCAGGACCTTAGCATGGGTTAGTGCTTTGCTCTTCATCAGTTATTACACCAGGCTCTGTACATGACAGCTCTCGCCTTTGTGAAATGCATTCCTGTATCTTTATGGACTCCGTGGGTTACAGAGGGTGGTGTGTAACCATAGAAACAATGTTGTAAAACAGCATGGGAGTTGACGTGCAATAAAGTGCTACCGCCGCGCAACACCTGAGTGAAGCCCTTCAGGAGGAATAATTACGGATGTGCTTGTAGCAAGTTTAAGCAGCACTGTCCTGTGAGGAAAGCAAATCTCCTTCTGGAAGATGGTGTTCTGTGGGATCTGACACATCCTTTCCATTTCCCCAACAGCCTTGAGAGAGGGGAGATGATGCATAGGCTTGTGGAGCCAGGTGAGGTTCAGACTCTGAAACCACTGTTATGTGCAGGGCACTTTGAGTTTGGAGCTATCATTTTGGATCATTTTCTACCCAAATCCAAAACGTGGATCTGCTGTAGGTGAGGATTCTGGCTCTTCCCTCCTCAAAGACAAGGCACAGATTGCTTTGGTTTTGCTTCTAGGAAAAACACAGGCAGACACATGCAAATATAGGCTTAGGGCATTTTCTACCATGCCATTGCTCAAGACAGCAATGGTTCCCATCTGGCATCTTCCCACAATGCCTTGCATCCTCTGTTGGGTCTTTCGGAGCTGGGGGTGTACAGTCTCCTAAACCTCCCTTCTGTGATTATTTCCCAGCAACTTTGATCACCTTGCCTACCATCTGAATCGCCTTCTCAAATAAGCTGCGCTGCAGAGAAGTCACACCCTCCCAGGAAGAATGAAGTCAGCACTGCAGTTAGTCCCCTACCTGCAGCCCAACATGAATAAATGCAGCCAAATGGTAGAAGGAGGGAGATGCTTTGCTCCATGTTCACTGAGCATTTCTAGAAGCATCGGTAACAGCAGGTCTGTCCCAGAGGGGGGCAAATTGGGGTGACCGCCCTGAGCCCAGCACTTTGGGGGGCCCTGCAGAGCTGGGCAGAGCAGCTGCAGTGACTCTGTGCTGCTGCCAGCTTTGCATCCGGCTGCTCGGCACCCCCACCATGCCTCTCCTCCCGCCGCCGAATTTGGCCCATCTGGCCACTCAGCACCCGCACCGCCAAATCTGCCACTGGCTTCCTCATAACTGGGAGTGGGGCTCTGGGCAGGCTGATTGCCCCGGGCCCTACACCGGGCTCAGATCATCTCTGGGTAACAGCTTGAAATCCATAGTCAGCCAAGAGGAAACCCTTCCCAGAGTGGGGGAGATCAGCTGGCGAAAAGGAGCCTCCTGGTATGAAAGCAGCATCTTGTTTTGTCATTGGTGTTTGTATTTCGAAAATACCTACAGGCTCCAGCAGGATCAGTGCACCGTTCTACTTCATGCTGTACAAAAAATTCCTTCGCCAAGAATTTAGGCCCAAGTTCACAGAGGTGTTTAAGTGGTTAGCTCTGCTGATTTCTGTGGGCACTAGGGAATAGTACTTTCTAAGGATCTGGGCTTTAGAGACTCTAAGAAATCCACATAATCGAGCCATCTTGCTGCAAGAAAACACTCCTGTCTTGGGTGAGTAGGAGGTCCTTAAGTCAAAGTACAGAGACTCAGCTGTGAAGAGTATAGCTCCAAGCTCTACTTGCTGCATCTATGTGAATGGGCATTTGCACATTGCTGACTAATTCCCCAAATCCTACCCGAGCACACCCCCACCTCTGATGCAAACCCCAGCTTAGGGAAGGCTGACTGTGGAAGTCAGCCTCCTCTGTGGCTGTGCCAGAGCCCGAGTCAGGAGACTGAAGAGGGATCCTTCACTAATAAGTAAAAGCAACTATTACCTAGATGATAAGTTCATTATAAATACCCAAGTAAGAGGCAGCTGGATGGACGTTCTTGGGAAATTACCCCTCTCCTTCCAGCTCCCAATAGTGGACCAGCAACAGCCACATAACTTAATGCTAGATAAACAAATCTTCCAGGACAAACTTAAAGGCTAAATACTGAGCTGCTGCTATGTTTTTGACAGCACCCTGGTGAGGGCAAAGATGTCCTCCTGTCTCTTCTGCTGTCCAGCAGCACTCAGCCATCCACAGTGCTGAAGCCAAAACTTCCACCTCTGGGGCCACCTATTCAGCACTGAGGTTAACCTCCACAGCAGCAAGCAAGGTTTGCTTCCTTCCAGCCTCTTTTGCAAACATTAAATGCATCATGTTGCAACAGTCAAAAAAGATGCAAACGTAGTTGCCCAGTCCCTCAGAAACCCCTCCCAGCCAGCCTTGCAAAAGAGAGCTCTCCACCAGCTTCATATTCTTCCGGTAATCATCATCATTATCATCATTAATGGAAGCTGGAGTGCTCTGGGGCAACTGTCACCTGACAATTAATAAAAGATGAAAACGAAAGGGAGGAAGAAAGAACAGAGCGGCTAGTGAAGGACTGCAAATTGCTAGAGGTAGGCAGGCTGTTGTGCTTCCCTTCCAAATCCACGAGGGTGGCGGGGCACTTTCCTCATATATCAACAGCTCAGCCAGGAAATTCAGCCTGTTCCATTCACACTTCAGAGATGAGGAACACCGTGATAGAAATGTTCACACCTTGCCACACTTCGCAATGGCCTCATGCACACGCATGCATGCATACAATTTAATGGCTGTTGATTATGAGTTTCCAAAGGCTTTGGGGGGATTTATGATTTGTAATAACTAAAAAGCCCCATTCTTTTCCTCTCATGGGTTAAACTGATTTGTCACTTTGATGGGATTGTTCTATTAAACCCATAGATGCCTGTACATTCTTTAGAAAAGCACCAATGACAAATTCCCATGCCTCCGGATCTATAAAATACCTCCCAGCTTGCTACAAATACATTTCTCAGGCCCTTCTCATCCTGATCACACCCCCCAGTCATGTCATTGCTCATAAGGGAGAATGGGAAAAGAGACAAGATTTGCAGAAAAACTTCAAGGTTAACCTCCAAGCTTGGCTGGACCAAGGGGTTAAAAACCCCTCCCTGGAAACTGTGCAGCCAGTCCTGATTAAACCGGCGAGGTCAGTAAGAGCAAGCACCTGAACAGATCACAGCTGCTGTGGAATCTGGAAAAGGACACAGTGACGGATGGTCTTATGATAAAGGTACTCGGCTGGGACTGAGGAGATCTGGGTTCTGCCACAGACCTCTTGTATGACCTTGGATAAGTCAATTAATCTCTCTGCTTCTCCTTCCCGTCTGGAAAATGGAGATAAGGTTTTCCTACACTATAGGAGGGTTATGAGCATAAATGCACTAATGCTTGGAAGTGCCAGTAGGAGCCGGGAAGTTACAGTAGACAGGTGTCTGCAAGATAGGCATGCTCCCATGTCCTTCGGGGTTTTACAAGTGAAAAAAACCCCTTCTCATTATCTTTCCCTTTCCCCCATTTCTGCAGTCCTTGCAACCCTACTTCCTTCCAAGCACTGATCTATCTGTCTGCTTACTGCGGCACTTATCTTGTCTCCTTCACCCTTATATTCAAACCCCTCTCAGGGGATTATGAATTTAAACTAGCTCCTGGGGTAGCTGGGGAATCTCAAATGACACCGACCCACTAAGAGATGGGGAGACCGAGTTGCAGCAAGGTTGCACTGCAGGAGGAATGTCGCACTTCAGGAGGGATGTGAACAACATTGAGAGAGTCCAGAGGAGGGCCACCCGCATGATCGGGGACAGCAGGGCAGGCCCTACAATGAGCGGCTACGGGCCTGAACCTGTTCAGCCTTCACAAGAGAAGGCTGAGGGGGGGACCTCATGGCCATCTGTAAACTCACTAGGGGGGACCAGCAGGGTTTGGAAGAGACCTTGTTCCCCCCCAGCACCCTCTGGGGTAACAAGGAATTATGGCCACAAATTGTTAGAGAGTAGGTTGAGACTAGATACCAGGGGATGCTACTTCACAGTCAGTCAGGGTGGCTAGGATCTGGATCACTCCAAGGGAAGTGGTGCTGGCTCCTACCCTGGGGGTCTTTAAGAGGAGGCTTGACGTCTACTTGGCTGGGGTCATTTGAGCCCGGTTTTCTCTCCTGCCCAGGCAGGGGGTCGGATTTGATGATCTACAAGGTCCCTTCCAACCCGACTTCTATGAATCTATGACTCTATGAAGGCATTACCTAAGTGTGGGCAGTGAGGTTGTGATGGATACCAGCCCCAGCTCCCTCATTTCAGCCCTCAAACCACACTCATTTCGATGTCCTCCAGCCACTTTTCTCTCCAGCCCCAGTGAAGTAAGTGAATGAGTCCCTACTCCTCGTGTAGACCCGGCTACTGAACACCCTGATGAAAAGATGCAGCAGTGCAAATGCAGCACGGCCCTGTACTGGTCCTTGTCCACCTCTCCTGCTTCACATGGGACCTGTTAATCCTTTCAAAGCCCTTACATCTTGGGAAACAATGAGACATAAATCAGAGATATGTATTTTTAAAGGGTATCAGAGGAGAGGAACATCCCAGAGCTTACATGGGGAATGCTTTATTTCCCCCACAAGCTTCACAAGGCAAGTTAAAGCATCTAATCCCGACCCCGCCTGAGCCTGCCTGACCCTTTTCTACAAGACAGAGAGGGAGGATTTCTTTAATTTTTTTTTTTTTGGTATTAAAATCCCACAGTGTTATTAAAAGGAATTGTTCAATCCCTTTAATTGGCTCAGAAGATAAATTCTTCCCTCAGCCCAGGGGTCATGGCCATCAGCAGCTATTTATTAGCTGCATTGATTGAGAAGAACAGCCTTTAAATGGAAATAAATTGAATTCTATGGCAAAGAGGATTCCATACAGGCTATTAATGTAAGACAGGGAGGCTTAGCAATTTTATATTTTTTTTTCCTTCGCAGCTTCCAGACAACCCCAGTTATTCAGCTCCCAGCTACACACCCATCCCCCTCCAGACATCCCTCAGCCTTGCAGGGCAAAGGATGAAATAACAGGATGCCATTTCCTTGCCTTTTATAGCCAGGCAAGAGTGGGTGGGATCACGGAGGGACAGAAGGGAAAACTGAGACTGGCACAGGAGACCCAAAATAGCTTGAATCAGGATACTGAAGGAAGGCAAAAATTTGGGAAAGGGGCGAAATAGGAAGTGAGGAATGCAAAAGCCCATAAGGTCTGCCAAAGAAAGGGAGAGGGGATCTCTTGCTCTCCAGGGCCTTTTTATTTTATTTTTGTCTTCTCCACTGTTCAGGGATTGTCTTTGCCACCGCCTGCCAGCTCCAGAATACATTTCATGGTGCTCGCCTTCATTCCAGAGCTTAATTGCTTGAGATTGTTACTTGTAGGCTGTTAATTTATTAAAACCAGATCTTCTGTATTACTCTGGAGCCCAGAAGAATCATTGCATTCCATTAAAGGCAGTGGCGCATGCCGGCTTTTCCTTTCCTCTGGCCACCTCAGTAATTGCAGCCCTCTGCTAAGCTGGAAAACTCCCCCACGCAGGCAAGAAAACCAGGGGAGAGCAGGATTAGGAGCAAACACAGGAGCCATATTCACTCAGGGGAGAAGCATGGGTGAAAGCACGGGCCAGAAGAGTTGCATCTGCTTATATTGGACCAAGTGTGGCATGTGAGTTATTCTAAGGGGCAAAGGGTCTTAGTAATACACAATGAAGGCCACCATAACTGGCATAGGTGAATTGGCAACAGACTCAGTTATTCGGTGTCTGCTATGTCTGGTGTATACCTAGGGAGCTGGGACTGGAGCTCTGGTCTCACTGACCTCAATGGCAAGACTTCCAGTGACTTCTCTGGAGTCAGGATTTCTTCCCCGGTGTTTGAGCTGCAGCCCAGTCGGTCCCTTCCTCCTCATCTGTGGGGTGAGCAGAGAGGCACCCCGCTGACCAGGGACACGGTCTGCTAGGAGTCACATGGGGGCTCCCACGTTTTCTTTTGCCGTGGTGTGTGCACAGAGGTTTTGCTCTGCGGGTTTCACAGTGAGAGTCTAGGTGCTTCTTTAGATCCAGAGGGCATAGCAGCCTGCTGTTGGGTCCCATTACCCTCCTAAAGAAGCCCAAAGGTGGGACACTAGCAAGCTGTTTCACCAGCTCCTGCCAGAGGCGTACGAACCTTGCCAAGAGGCTACCGCTCAGCTTGTGGCCAGCATCTGGGGATGTTGGTTTGTTTCTGCTACAGCAGGTGAAATGTCTTCTTTCGGAAGTGCTGGTTTGCCTGACTTAAAGACCTGTAATGCAAGGGAAGGGAGTAACCCTGGCAGTCAGGAGAGAGCGAATTAAAATAGACTGCAAAGAAAACCCTGATTGCGCTGCCATGTATCACATTGTGTGAAGAATTGGCCCACACTGGAGTGAATGCAAACTGATGCATTCTCTTTGCCCCTCAGACTACTATTGACCTGGAATCAAGCCCCCAGGGGCTCCAGATGTCCTTACCTCATCTTCTGCAGATGATTCTTCAAAGTGGCCACACTCCAAAGTCATGATGGCAATTCTTAGAAGCATCAGATTGGGGGCCACTATTTGGAGGTTTGGTAGTGACAGGAAGAGGTACAGATCTAATATAAACATTTCCATAAGATAAGTGGTATAAATTACCCCATTTGCACCTATGGTATATGTTGGAAGAGCTCAATGGAAATAGGATTGGTTTGACTCTTCCTAGGACACGATTAATTTTTAAGCACGATATTCTGAGATCTAATCAGAGATCTGTACAAAGCAGGAAAACACCAGGAAAGCTGACACTTGTAAAGATCCCAAAAACCCATTTCATTTAGATTAAACAAGGCAGTTATGGTGTTTTAATATAAGAATTGATTATTATAAGTATGTTTATTGAGCTTTAGCAGCTTAGATTTGTACCTATTGCATCGCTGTTAATCTTCGATAAATATGTTTTTAATAATCTCTAGGTATTTATTGAACATAAAACTGTCTTGTGAAATTGAGAGTGAGATTGCTAAAGATACTTATTGTATGTTGCTTCAATACAAATTCATTATTAAAACCCTTTACCGAGGTTTACTTGTAACTGCCGGATAACAGATGTGCCCACTGCATAGTTAATATGCAATAAATATATTTTTAATAAACTATTGATAGTTAACCTGCAATAACCGTCTTAATAAGTGTGATACATTAAATGGTTATCGGACAGCCTCCCTTTCTTCTTTCTGTCAAACATTTGGTGAATGTGCTGCTCCTGAAAGGAAAGGCTGGAATTAGGAAGAGTGCAGCCAGGTAGGACAACTCCCACCCTCCCGCAGCTTTGCCATGCACCCCCATCCTGTTCTGTAGCCCCTCGTTACACTCATTCTTCAGACCTTCCCTTATTACTTCCCTGCAGCCCCTTATTATCCCATCATGGTCCCTGACCTCCTACAGCTCTCTAGAAGCACCTCAGTTCTGCTTGAACTTCCTGCTGCCATTTCAGTCCCCAGTTTCCAACTTTTTGCATTGGGACCTGCCTGGCTGGGTCAGCATATCTCAGCCCTGATCTCAGGTGTCTCCCGTTATTCTAGCCCTAGAGCACAATATGCTTTTGCCCATGCGCATGAACCTACAAGACCGAGCTTGTTGATCCAACCCTGGATACTACCTCATAGGATGTTACCACGCATGCCATAGGAACTGGCAAGTCTCTGAGGCATATTAATATATTTTGGGGACTCGAAATGGGCCAGAACCCAAAGGCTGGTTCTAGTAAAACCCAAGCTGTGTGGAAAGGTGGAACTATACAAAGTCTTCACTTAGTTGGCTTTGGCTGAGACTACCACATGCATAGGACTCCTCATCTAGATGCGAGGTGATATCTAAGCAACCAGAGGTGAAACATTTCACTAGAAGTGCAATCAAGACCCTGGAGGACTCATTCAAGTGATGTCCACTTGTTTGTGCATTGTAATTACTTGAATCAGTCATAACAAGGAGATCTTAGTAGTTATGCACAGAACTCCATGTACTTTATTAATGGAGGTGGGGGGTGAAAACCTCCTCCAGAGTCTTTTCATTGAGGTCCTGCCCCATTTGTTATACAGTCACAGCTACAAGACCCATCATCCTTCTTCGTGGCCCTGGGCTGATTCCCATACATCACAGAAAGCCAGTGATCTTAACATGGCAACTCTTAATTGAGCCATATCATCAGCTGCAAACATGAAATTAATGGTCCTACATCATAATCATAAATTCATACATAACCCCATGCACTAGCAAATAACTCTTTGCAGCGACGCTACAATGCTAAGCTGATTTGCAAGGAGCACACACTACCCAGGAATCCTAATTAGCCAAATTAACACCATCACTTCAAATCATGTCCCAGCAGTAGGACATTTCCGATTGGCCTCAGGCTGAAGTAAACCAGCCAAATGAAAAACTGCTTCCATCTCCAGGGGTTCAGGGGCTAATCCTTCAGTGAGGGAAACATTTGGTGCCCACACTGGAAACAGCCTGTGTGATCATGGGCTGGGCGTATGTGTACCATTTGTGCGTGCATGGGTGTGCAGCCACAAAGTAGTGCTGAGGCACAGAAAATACAGAGCACAGCAGTTGTTTCTAACTTTTTCAAGCCACTTTACCAGGTTCGCCAACAAAACGTAAGCTGCCCCAGCCAGAACCAAGTGCCCCTCATTGCACCCTGAGCTTTCTAGCCCACCATAGAGCACAGAATAGTCCCAAATTCATTGTTAGCCTGGGAGCAGGCTCCAGACTCAGGCCTACAAAACAGAGGCAAGGATCAGCCCGTTAGCACATGCACAACCACCTGCAAAGCGATCCACACCGGGCCTGAATCCAGCGCGAGTAGCTTGCATTCTGGTTCCACTTCATTCACCCCACCAAAGGTTAGGGGAAGGGAGAAGGCTACCTCAAAAGGCATTGAAATAAAAACCCACTTGCACTTCTTGCAGCCAAAGGACCTGAAAGCATTTTTCTAAGTGTGAACTAATTAAGCTTCACAACACCTCTGTAGGGGTGGATAAAGGAGGACAGAAATACCATATGGGGTACTTCATCCATTACTGACACACAGCCACCTCCGAAGTGAAATCAAACAGGCCTTTAACAACACACAAGGATACTGCGTGAAATGAAAAACACAGGGTCCGATTAAAGTTGCAAAGGGAAACGTCAGGTACCAGACTATAATGATCTGACTTGGAATCTGGCCAGGACCCCAGCAGCCTTTCTCTTACGAGAAGAGCAGTGGGCTCATTAATGCTCTGATCCATTCAGGCCCCTACGTTTACATGGCTTCCAAAAGCCCCTCCTCCCCGCTGCGCGCAGCCCGGCATCCCCTATTACCATGCTGGAACAGGAGTCTCCACCCGAATACTTCCTGCAATGCTGAGGTGGCCTTTGAAGGTCTGTTCTCAGAGAACTGTCCCACCTCGGGCATGATCAGGCTTCACAGTCATGCAATACGCTAGGGCTGAAGTATCACAGTAGGGGGATGCATAGCTATGGGTAGCGATTCACCACAACAGTCCATAGGGAATGGGACATGGGACGCTAATTCAAATACAGGAAAGTGGATCCATCTATCCAGTGCTATTGCTGCCAGATGGAATAAATCCATCTCTGAGAGAGCTTCCAGTTCTTGAGAATGAGACCCTCTCCCTGCACGAAGAGGGAACGGGCTTCCCTCTTTCCTCTTCCCATCTCACCACCAAATGCACAGCAATTCTTCATGCAGATGGTGTGTTTCCAGAGCACGATCCCAGTCGAGCGCCCCTGGAAGCCTCCAGCTGCGGCACCCACATTAATATCAAATGAAGTCATTACAGCGAAGGGTGTTGCACTAGTCAGCTCCCAAGGAATCTGCTCATAATGAGAGACTTCAAAGCATTAATGAGCTTGCAAAGCGCTCCTCTTGATTTACAGTGCTGGCCCCGTGTGCTCGGCACTCAGACAGGGGTCACGCATCAGGCAAAGAGACCGTGTGCATGCGGGGGTGGATGTAATACATTTGTCGTCCTTTAAAAAGCAAAGATTTAATCATGCCCTCTGTGGAACGAAGTCTTTATGCTGCATCTGCTGTTCATGGCGTGGGGAGAAGGGAGCTGCCCGCCCAGACTCCACTGACCCCTCCATTCAGGACCCAAGATGCAGAGGATGTGCCAAGCACCGAAGTAAACATTTCGAATTAACCATTTCACTCTGTGTGGCAGAACAATCCTTGGCAGCATGAGAGGGGGACCCAGGACCGACGGGGCCATGGCGGGGTCCGCCATGCAGAGCAGGCTGAGGCCTGGGTGGCAGGGAGCAGCGCACACCTGTGGAGCTCAGACAGTTGTTCCCTGTTGTGTGTGTATTGTGGAAATAAACACAGGTCTGCCATCTCCGTTACTGATAATCTGGCTCCTTTGAGGGAAATGCTGCAGGCCGTGTCCCAGAAGAGCTGTAGCATTCCCACCGTGCTGGTGCATCGTGGTCATGCCATCTAGTTGCCATCTCCATTTTGCAGCCACTCAGGCTGAGACTCCAGCTCACAACTTTCCAAACCACACCATAAAACTCTGCTGTTCAGGTCCCGCCAGTAGGTAATGGGTCTCTCTCCCATCTGATCAGCCACGCTCCTAAGAGTCTGGATTCGTAGGGCATAATCCCTCTTCCTACATTCTCCTCCCCACCTGTCCCAGACAGACAAATGGGCAGAACAACTAGTGCATAACTCGACCTTGGACCATAAGAGGAGTCTCCCTGGAGACTTTCTGTGCAGCCTTACACCTATTCCAGATCTCTAGGTCACCTCTCACTCCAGTCATGTCTGT
>JAGPOW010003182.1:17589080-17608498 GCA_030014935.1 Caiman crocodilus
ACAATTCCCGCACTGGGAGTGGTGTTCAGAGAAGGAGACTGAGTTGTTGGCTCCCTGTCTCATCCCCATTGCTGAACTTTCTGGACATGTTCCCATGCAGTTTACATGGACAATGATGCAGGGGTGAGGCCTCTTCCATTGCCTAGTTTTAAAACACCACGGGCTTAGCAGGTAACAAACAAGAAGAGATAGCAGTGAGGAAAGGAGCACAGTCAGGAAAAGAAAGTGTACCAGTAAAAGAACTGGAGGTACAGGGAGCTGAGAGCTATGTGGGAACTGGATGGAGAGGACCTGAACAAATAAGAGGGAAGGGGATGACAGGAAAGATATAATGGCTAAAAAGGATAGGCCAGCCAATAAGATCTGCAAATGGTTAAGGTGTGTTGAAGATGGCACCAGTAAAGCAGGGGATATTTAATTTGCCATGTTGTCCATAGACTTCAATGAGAGTCAGACAGTGCTTGGAAGAAAGCAATGAGTGGTTTCTTAAATTCACAGGAGGCTTGTAAAAGGGGAGGGGGGAGCTAGGCACTGACGGGAGGCACGGCTCCGAAGTAGGTCAAAGAATAATCTGAGCCTTGGGGGCTGACGAAACCTCTCGAGAGTCTAATAACAAAACACATTGAGCTCGTGGCCTGAAGCTCCGGCGTCACGGGGTACAATGCCTGAATAATACTAATAAATTAGCATATCACAGCTATGGACCCCTGAGGTCCTCCATAAACTGTAGGTAAGAAAGGAATCACTTCACTGGCCTCTCAAGGGCAGTGACCTCTGGGGTGGGACACCGTGGCTGTTTCACAGTGCCCTGCGGCACTGCAGGATGGGGAAGAGATGCACAATCCCATATCCAGGGAAGAATGCAGGGAGAGTTTACCCAGGCAAACGGCCTCCGCTAGATATAACGTGCTGGTGAGACAAGATTCAAAATGCCGATTCCCCAGCATGTTGCACAGGAGTTTTCATCCACCCTGAATGGTTGCACCCCAGCCACAAAGCACTGCCTCTACAGGCTCTGCTGAGCATTGATTCAAACATTTTAGGCTCTAAGGCAAGAATACCTAATCACCTCCGTTTTCCTCAACCATCACCCGCACAAATATCAGACCAGTCAAAGGTCTTCCCAGGCTTGTTGGGCTACAGGGCAGCCCCCCCAAGGCACCCCGACGAGCGATGAGGCTTCCACCACATTCTTCAACTGAATGGCTGGATAGCCACTGCCAGCTAGGCCAACGGGCAATGGCTTTGCTGTGAACCCAGAGTAAGGCTTGAATTCGCACCCACAGAGCCATAGCAAGATGGCTTAACTGCTTTACCACCTCATCCCACAGACCAGATTGTGTCATCCGAGGAGACGACAGCCTGGAGTTGGCATGGCTCTGCTCTGTTGAAATCTGCAGGCTGGAAGGAGAAAACATTAACAATGTCTCAAAGCCAGAGGGGGGGTGATATACTTCCTGGGTTTCAGATGCGTACTGGCACCATTCACTGCAAAACCGGCAGTCTCGATACGAGAGAGATCTCCTGGCACTGCACATCTATTCAGTAGACCTGTGTTTAACTTAAACAGCCACTGGAGGCGACTATTATCCCACATGCTATTAGTGCAGCTGGAAAGCATCTGACTAGCAACATCCGAGAGCTGTAAAGAGGGCAGACCAGAAACGATACCTGGAAAAACTTCAGCTTGGAATTTATCTGCATTACTTTTGAACAACACAGAAATTCCTCCTTGCATCAGTCCCAAAAATGACTAGGCTGAGTAAAAAACCATATGAGCAGCAGAGGTGTATTAGCTTTTTCCCCTCACCAAGGTCTTCCTGGGCATGAAAGAAATTGAGCATGTGGACTACATTAGTTAGGGGAACCCACAAAGTATGGTATTTGGCATCTGGGAAATCCTATGACTTGGAGGCAAATGATCCCTCCTCTATTGCTTTCATTCAGTGAGAAGAGAGAGCCTGATTTTTTTTTTTTTTTTAACTTGTGCAAAGGACCTTTCACTTTGATGTTTCATACTGCAATAAAGTTACTGCACATTCATTAACCAGGAAGCTCTTGGGACTTGCCAGTTTTTAAAAATGAGTGGTGGCCCTTCTAATCAAGCCTCACCCATGGGTCTGGACTCCTTCCACAATTGCAGAGTAGCAGAATGAAGTAATAAGCAGAGCTGACATCATTATTTACATTTCCATCATTTGGCTCCGGAGTTAACACACCGTTGAAAAGAATGGGATGAGTTCATGCCCTTGGAGAGAGAGAGAGAGCTCATGCCTGATTGAAGTCGCTCTCAGGAAGACTAGCAACACTTTATAGTCAGGAGGGCTTTTAACATTAGAGAAGCTAGAAACTTTAAATTGTAGTCATTTAAATGAAAGCTTAGGGTGTCTACACACCTGCTCTCCCCCCCCCCTTTTAAATGCGAGATGCTGAATACATGTGATGCTGTGGCACGCTGGAGCGTTCCAATTAGGACACTCCCGGAGACTTGATTAATCGAGTCTGCTCTGACGCGTATTAATTAGAACACATTGGAGCACAGGTATAGGCATCCTAATATTGTACAAAATCTGATACGGTGTCCCGTGAGCTGGGACTGTCTCAGCTGTGCCCCTACAGAACCAAAAACCCTAGTGCTCTAGCTGTCAGAGGAAAGAGGTTTTCTGGGATGGTTGCTGTTGGTACGTGGCCATAAAATTGCAGCCCCCTTACTGTTGGTGCACAGACCGGGTTGAGAACTAGTGGAATTAGGCAATTAAAGGGTGTTATTTATCTCAGAAGGAAAATATGTTTCCTTTGTTAAGTTCTAGGAAAAAAAAAAAGTAGAGCAATTATTGGAGCTGAGCAAATAAGTCATAGCAAATCATTTATTTGTCCAGATTTCCCTGCTTATGAATTATCTGCCAGCTGTTTACAATTTTCTCTAAGCTATTGTTATCCTAAGTTACTCGCCAAGTGTTTTCTGCAGACTATTCTCGGTCGGTAGATTTTTCCTAAAGCAATTCTCTGTAAGCATTTGAAATGTGAAATTCAAGCAGCACATAACACAGCCTGCATAGCATTATTTCTGCCCCATGATTGGATGGGCATGGAATAAGGTGCCTGGAGTGAACATAGGTGGATGTAAGTTCAAAATTCATCCTTTGGGAAGACTAACAGGTGCTTTTAAATATTAATTTTTCTCATAAATATTCAGGCCAGCAAACGTGTTTGCTAGATCAGTAGTGACACGGGCGCCCTCAGTGTGTAGACACTGCAGACCAGGGAGCAGGCAGGCAGCACATCAGCATATAGGACAGGGAGCAGAAAGCAAAGGAAAGCACAGGGAGCACAGGACAGAAAGCAGAGGAGATTGGGCAGGGAGCCCAGAGAAGAGAGCAGAAAGCAGAGCAGCAGAATCAGCAGAGGAAGGGCATCAGAGCGGCACCCAGAGTATGTAGGTAATTTGTAGCTCGCCTGCCAAGAAGGTTGGCCCCACTAGGCTTGATCAGGGGTGCTCCATCTTTCTGATAGCTAGGACCACATTTTGCTACAGAGCTGACCAAGAACACCTCCTCTCCCTTGCTGCGGAGGGTAAGCCTTGAAGCAATGCCTTTAAATTGCATCAAAATCGATTAAGATTAACAGGTATCAGGAAATGCTTCCTTATTGTTCAAACAGGGAAGCAGTGGAATAAACTACCCAGGGGTGCTGTGGAACCACCTCCACTGGAGGTCTTTAAGAAGAGGCAGGACAAGCATGAGACAAAGGTGATTTAGGAGTGGCATTCATGGCACACTGAGGTCTCATCAAACCCTTTCATCCTCAAATCACAACTCCCTTTACCAGGAGTTCACGTGTGCCATCACAGGACAACACTAGAAAAAAGCGTCAAGGAAGTATCTGATATATAATATATGGCATTGGTACCTTTAGTGCAATGGGGGTGACCTACCACTATATTATTTGGCTCACATTTACCAAGGAGGTAAGTGTGTGCACATGAGCAGCTGATGTGTGGAGCATCTGACACATATTAAAATCTACCCTCCTTTTGATTTTGACTGCCCAGCTGGGGACACATTAAAGTAACTTTTCAGGAAGAGCTAAGTATCCCCCTCCAAAACCAGACTTCTTTCAGGACATCCAAAATCACCAGTCACTTGAGAAAACCCTGGTCTGCGTATCGTTTGCATGCTATCGCAGAACAGACAGCGAGAAAGATGAAGTAACACAGCCTTCCTGCACATGCTCCTTCCACCATGGATAGTCTTTGAGCTGTAGTTGGAGACCTGCTGCAATGCACCACTTGTAGAAAGCAGAAAGAAAATACAGCCCTGGAATTTTTTTTTGAAAAATCAATTTTTTCTCTGGGTGAATACTGATGGAAAACTTTTCCCCCACCTGGCCCTCCTCTAGCAATTATTTACATGCCCTGTGTAGAGATATTAGTTAAGAGCAAGCAGGAGAAACTCCTTCCACTCCATTTGCTGCTTCGGCAGTGCCCACTAGTGTTGGCTTGCTCAAGTGAGAAGTGTGCAAATGCCATAATAAACCCAAGATGTCAAGGTATGCATTGCATGAATTCCTAAAGTGACATGTGTTCTTTAGCCCAGAGCTTGGCTCCAGGCTAAGAGCTAGATTTGATGTTCTCTGAGGCTAAAACTTCTTCAAACACCATTCTGGGTTAATTAGGGAAGGGAAGTTTTGGATGCACCAGCTGTAAAATACGAGTGGCTGGGGGAATGCCGTGGAAGTTGTTATGTTTGTGAGACCAAAGAGAAAGAACAGGCTCATTGCTAAAGAGACATTCCTTAAGAACTTTATAAAAGTGCAAAACTTGACAAAAAAACCCACTAAAAGAAGGCATTTCTGAGAAGCAGAACATATCCTTTGGTGAAGCACATCCACTCCCAGCGGCACCACATCATTCCTGCCACTTGCAAAACAGCTCCTGTCTCATTTTAATAGTTTTATTTTTAGATTTCTCTCATATTTAATTCTCTCTCTTTCCTTATGTGAGGCTGTTGGAAGGGCTGCAGTGTCAAACAATAATTACATCAAAGGAAATGTAGAATTCACAGTGTTAAAACAGGCCTTTGCTCTTGACAGCAAATGAATATTTGAAATGATTTGATATAATCATATTTAGAAGAACTCACGGCTTCCTCTGTATTAGCATGTACCTGTCTTAACATGCCCCTGTGCCTATCAGCATCATAGTACACGCCTGTCTTAGTATGCCTCATACTTAGTATGCCTCTACATATACGCCCATGTTAACACCATCTGCATTAGCACATGTCAGTCTTAGTACACCCCTGTGCACAGTTGCACATACATTAGCCCAGGTCCACATACATTAGCCCAGCATGCTTTTCTACTTGCCTGTATATTAGCTCATATCTACCTAGAGAAGTACATCTGTTCTCAGATAACTGTATAATTGTGGCCACATTAACACAGTGTGAGTTGCCACTCCTTCACCTAAATTAGTGCCTCTGCTCCTCTGCTTTAGATCAAGTGGCTGCTGGTTTTAGCACGCACACATTGGGTGCACACTCCCATCACCCCCCGTGCGTCCAATAGCATATGTATCAGAACATCAGTAGCACATACCTGCACCTTTGCTGCTGTGCAAGGACAGGGATGGAGGAAATCAAGGAGCATCACTCTCAAAAAGCATCACTGAATATAGCAAGGAGAAGGAGGTCCCCAGCCTGGGTGGGGAGCATTGAGCTCTGTAACAACCCTGCTTCCAGTGGAAGAACAGAGTGGAATCATCTGGTGAAGAGGGCTCCAAGCCTCTCCGTGGTCTTGCCCAGTTTGTGGCTGCGTGACCCTGCCTGGCAAGGCTGGAGCTGGGGAGGCCTGATGGGAGGTGATGACATGCACAAAAAGAAGGGAAAAATGGAGGCCAGGGATGAGGAAGAGAGCATAAGATGCAATGCAGGGGATGAGGACATAGATGTCTCCCAAACAGGAGACTAAATTGCAAAATGTGCTGCAGACACCCAAGAGTAACTCATGACCCCAGCCTCACCAAGTCTCCCAGTGCAACTCAGTACACAAGGTGCAATGCCAGGACAGGGTGAACTAGGCTGGATGGCAGAGGGTCCTGGAGAAGTAACTGCGGGGATCACCTCCCTCAGTCTTTTTATACAACTGTAGGGCAAAAGCTCTCTTCACCACTTGTGGTGCTCTGGTGAGGTGCCCGAAGACTGGAAAAGGGTCCCATTTTCAAAAAAGGGAGGAAGGAGGACCCAGGAAACTATAGGCCAGCTAGTCCTACCTCGATCTTGGGTAAGTTTTTTGAGAGCATTATCCTGGCACATGTCTGCAAGAGGCAGCAGGGGAGGTTATGCTTAGGGGCAACCAACATGGGTTCATTCAAGGCAGGTCCTGTCAGACCAAGCTGGTGGCCTTCTGTGACCAGGTCACAAAATCCTTCGATGCAGGGGTAGCAGTGGACGTAGTATTTCTGGACTTTAGGAAGACCTTCGACACTGTCTCTCACCCCATTCTCACTAAAAAACTAGGGGACTGTGGCATCGACATCTACACAGTCAGATGGGTCACTAACTGGCTGCAGGGCTGCACTCAGAATGGTTGTGGATGGGTCATTTTCGACCTGGAGGGATGTGGGCAGTGGGGTTCCCCAGGGCTTGGTCCTCGGACCCGCACTGTTCAACATCTTCATCAGAGACTTGGATGAGGGGGTAAAAAGCACCCTGTTCAAATTTGCTGACGACACTAAAATGTGGGGAGAAGTGGGCATGCTAGGAGGGAGGAATAGGCTGCAATTGGACCTAGACGGGTTACAGGGGTGGGCGGATGAGAACAGGATGGGATTCAACACTGACAAGTACAAGGTGCTGCACCTGGGGAGGAAGAACCAGCAGCATCCCTACAGGCTGGGGAACTCCCCTCTCATCAGTGCAGAGGCAGAAAAGGATCTTAGCATCATTACTGATGCCAAACTGAACATGGGTCGGCAGTGTGGGGACCCAGTCAGGAAGGCCAACCGCACCTTGTCATGCATCCACAGACGCATCTCGAGCAGGGCCAAGGAAGTGATCCTCCCCCTCTGTGCGACACTGGTCAGGCCGCAGTTGGAGTACTGCGTCTAGTTCTGGGCACCGCACTTCTGGAGGGATGTGGACAGCATGGAGAGGGTCCAGAGGAGGCCACCTGCATGGTCAGGGGGCAGCAGGGCAGGCCCTACGAGGAGAGGCTACAGGACCTGAACCTGTTCAGCCTCCACAAGAGAAGGCTGAGGGGGATCTAGGGGCCTGTTGCAAACTAGTCAGGGGGACCAGCAGGCATTGGGGGAGTCCCTGTTCCCCCGAGCACTACCAGGAGTGACTAGAAATAATGGTCACAAGCTGGCAGGCGGTAGATTCAGACTAGACATCAGGAGGCGCCACTTCACCGCCAGAGCAACTAGGACCCGGGACCAACTTCCAAGTGCAGTGGTGCTGGCTCATACCCTGGGGGTCTTTAAGAGGAGGTTAGACGAACACCTCGCTGGGGTCGTTTGACCCCAGTACTTTTTCCTGCCATGGCAGGGGGTCGGACTTGATGATCAGCTCAGGTCCTTTCCAACCCGACCAACTGTGAAACTGTGAAACCATTTCCCTTTACCATCTAGCTATAGCGTCTGATTTTATTCCACTCATAGACTTGTTGCAGTCCTCTGTGGTCATGAGGACATGTCCAGTATGGTTTCATGTGGTTTGCATGTATCTAAACCAGGTTATGTGGCTCTAACTAGGAACTGTTGCGGTTGGCCCAGTTATGGGAAGTTTGTGAACTATCTATGGAGGCCGAGAGACACTTTTTTTATCACTTCAATAATACAGCACCTAGTACCTGGAGGCCCTGCTCCTTGACTAAAGTGCCAAGGAGCTACCAGAATATAAATGAGTCAGTCCCAAGTGACTCCATATCAAGCTGAACCATGCCATGGTCTCCGTCATCTCTAAGGCCACATTTGGGTATTTGTTGCTACCAAACCAAAGATTTGAAGGAACGTGCCTGACCCTGGATGACCTTCATGTGTAGGGAAGGGGAGAAATCCAAAATGAACTCCACAGAAAATTGCAGACATAATAATAACTACTCCACACACCTGAGCCCAGTTAAGCATTGTGCCCTATCATACCTTGCTACTCGGGCAAAGATTGTGTCATCATACATGTCTGTACAGTGTATAGGGCAGCAGATTCCTGACTCTGCTTAGGGTCTCTGGGTGCTGCTTGTCACATTACTGCCAAATAATAATAATGAAGTATGACGATGATGTTGTAGTTGAGAGAAGATGAAGTGGCCAGTAATCAGCTGCCAATACCTCCTTTTCCCACAACTGGAACCTAAATGAAGAAGGCATCGCTGGAGAAAATCCACTCAGCAGCATGTCAGCCCTTCCAGGCTACAGTAATGTAGTGGCCCAAGGCCAGAAATCCTGAGACCTAATGAGCTGTCTAAAAAAATTGACAGGCATTTCAAGGGAGGGAAGGGTGAAAGCAAATGAGGATGCAGTGCCTGAAGAGGTTGCTGCTGGTTCGGGTTGTGCAAGGAGAGTAACAGAGCATGAGACAGCAGCGAGCAGTCCCCAGGGAGGATTTCACCCAAACGGAAGTTGGCTGGGGATGGGGGCTTGAAGGAGGACATGTGGGACTGAAGGAAAGAGGCAGTCAGTGATGTGCTGGCAACCAGATCATAGAAACCCCAGGGCAATTCTGAGGATTTCAAGTGAAATGGGCTACTGCAGAGAACAACTACCCGAAGCCAAGAGCTTCTAAGGAACCAGCGTGCAGCCCGGGCCAAGGAGCAGTGAAGCCGCAGTGGAGGGAAGTATGTTGGGGTGGAGTGAAAGGGCCAGGGCAGGGAATTAGACCTCATCCTATCTCCTATAAACAAGTTATGGGTCAAAGCAAAGTTGTTTTTACTAAATGATCATGGTGTGTGGGGCCTATGGGACTGATTCTGTTCCCACTGAAGTCAAGAGTGACACTCTAGTTCAGAGGTTCCCAAACTTTTCCTTATTTTGTATCCCTCTCTTCCAGATTGACCAGGTGCTCATATACCCACCGCCAGCCTATTTTAACCCCTGAAATACCAATTATAAAGGTGAACATTAAATCCGCCATTCACAAGTTCTCCTGCATACCCCCCCCAAGACATCTTGTATATCCCCAGGGGTACGCATCGCACAGTTTGGGAACCCCTGCTCTAGATGATTCTCATGGAGAAAAATCAAGCCTTTGGCCAACAATGAGTGGCAATAGCTTACCTGGGCCCAGAGACACCAGTGGGGCTCTTAGTAAAAGCTCAGAGACTGGCAGGTAGCAATGAATGTTTGCCTTCCAGTACATAAACCAGGTAACAACAAGGAGCCTATTGGCAGGGCCACCTCCCATATACACTATATATTCAATAAGCTTCTGCCAACAGAATAAGTTTACAGTACCTGTATTTACCTTTTCCCCATATGGGTTCCCAGCTGGATTTCTGTTCTGCCTTGAAAGAGAACATCTTGCTTGAAATAGCATCCATGATGAAGTACTATAGCCACCTAATTAATTAATTGCAACTCTTCATGGGGGTGGGGCAGCAAGCTGAATGTTCTTCTGCCCTGATTGGCTTCCCACTGTCCCACAGAGTCGGCCTTATGTTGTATGTTGATTCTGAGTTGTTTCTTTGTAAGTAAATAGGGAAGCCTCAAACACTACCCTATAGGAGGAAGAATGTGGGCAAAGGGATTCCCCAACTCCAGTTCCCTAATACTACCACATTCAGGTCAGCAGATAATGCCCCTGTCCCGACCTGCAGCACTTTCTGCTATTCCACTTCTGGTTCCCTTGTTCAGCCTTGCTAATGCTCCTCGGTTGTGACCTGCAGCACCCTTTCTCTGTCTAAATCCTCCTCATCCGCACAGCCTTTGCTATTTCAGAGCATGGCACAACATTAGCAGAATCAATCAGTCATACTATGCATGCTCAGTAATCATTTTGCAAAACCAGCAAAGAGCTGCTAGGAAGTAGAGGCCATTTGAAAAAGGTATTTAGGTCCCGACCCCTGGTAGGACGTGAATATAGTTTTCCAAAGTTGAAAAGCTAGAAAATTAGCAAACTCAAATCTCCGCTATTTCTGCAGCTTGGGTTTTATGACACTTTCCCCAAACGTTTAGCCTGAGGTTTTCAAAGGAGATAAGATTATATAGGCACTCAGGTCCATTGAAATCCAATGGATCATGGGCACTTAATTCCCTTAAGCCTGTTTGAAATTCTCAGCCTTACACAACAGACGGACAGAAAAAGAAAGAAAGAAAATAAGGGAAAATGAAACCTTGTTTGCTTGGTTCATTTATCCGTATTATTTTTTTTTTAAAAAGTAAATAAGTCATGTTCTTTCTTTGGGGATTTACAGCCTGATTTTGGAATAATTAGACAAAATAAACCATGTGTTAATTTTTTTTAATGATCTGCTGTAAGTGTGGAGTTTTGGAAAGTTGACAATGAAATTATTATTATTTTGTCGCACAGCTGTGGTACGGCACAGGGGAGACAGCACAGAGACACTAGTATTTGTTTATTTGGCTTTCTATTGCTATGACAAAGCAAATAACAGCTTTGGTCTTGGTCCACAATTGAGCTAATTGGTAACACCTCAAATTGCAAGTCCTAAAAACTTCTAATTAGCAGCTGACAACAGCATAAACTGGGTGCTGGAAGCTCCCTCCTACTCCAAAATAACCAGTTTGTTAATGTTTAGTGATTTCAGGACAGACAAATAAAATTAGGATCCAAAAGTGACACGCGTGAGGCTGCGTTTGGCTACAGGTTTACATGCATGTGTGTGTTATCTCTTGTTCTGAGTGCACAGCACTGAGCCTGGTGGAATCTCGGTCCATGCCTGCGGCTCCTCTGTGCGATGACAGTGTAAAGAATAAATACATAAGACTACCCCTTGTGTCTGTGCCTGGCCCCTGTGCACATTTGGGGACCTGGGTGTGTGCTTGTAAGATGTGCGTATATATGTACATACTGTATATGTACCTCTGAAGTCAGTGGGTGTTCTGGGTGTCCCATGTTCCTCAGGGTTTGGGTCTATGAAACTACTATCTAATAATATACTTTCCTGATTTGATTCGAGTCATGATTCACTGAAGTCAATGCAAGTCCTGCTATTGACTTTGAATCAGGCCCTTATTGCAAGGGTTCACTGGTGTTCTCCTCCTGGCAGCTCTCTTTAATTTCTCAACAGCCTCAGAGAGACTCTTTCCCTCTGCTTTTCCCATTTACAGCCTGCGTCTCACACTCGCAGAAGATGCCCAGAGCACCTTGTAAAGAAATGAACCAGACACTGGCAGCTAAGTAGCTGTGGAGGAAACATAGTCTCCCTTCAGGACTGAGCAATAGTGTGTACAGCAGAACCCGTCTTATTAATAGAGGACTGTTGGCCAACGCACTGTGGCTAATATACCCCTGGCACTGAAATTAGGGACCAGCACTGCATTATACCAAACTCTATTGTGTGCGATGCTGACATCTGTGTGCAGTGAAGGGGAGGCTGATTTATTCCCTTAGTCAGGAAACATGGTCGTTAGGTCCAGCCCAGCACCGCTTAACCCAAAGCTATTAGTGACTTTTTAATTGAAGAGACACTATTGAAATGAGTTTCTGGGTCTCAGTCCAGTTCTTGGCAGACAGGTGCCTACAACATAAACCCACCTCGAGGGTGGTACTACATCACTAGCCAGTCTCCTTTGGGCAGTTTCCTTAGAGAAGCAGGGGACTAATTGGGTCATGAAAACTGATGCTCCATTTTGCTCCCCCTGGCCGTTTTGGCATCTAAGGTCAATGAACTAGAACAAGCCATGAGAGCACTAAACGGACTGTAGGGGACATGAAGAGGAAGACGAGATGGCGAGAGATCTTGTGTTGCAAAATGCAACATTGGTCCTCCCATGCAAACAGCAGAGGAGAAGCTAAGCTGCTGCTGTTCGTACTGTCGTCTTTGTGGTGATGGCGAGGGCGTCACTCTGCGGGCAGAAAATCTGTCATCGCCAGAACTAACGCCGTTCCTCAGTTCCCCTCCACCGATCTGCTTTTCCCTTTAAAAAGTGCAGATATGTTGACATATCATCATCCCAGGCCAGACTGTAGTGAGAGACATTTCGAGGGAGGCGTTTATGGAGAGGGCTGGGGAAAAGATCTGCTAAGACTTCTGTGTAGTGACACAACCATGCACAAAAAGCTGTGGAAATACTTTACTCCTGCCTCTGGACTGAAGGAAGGAGAGAGATGGCCCATGGAGGGCAAAATTTGTGATGGAGGAACAGGCTCCCTTTCACCTCTGCCTAAGGTGGCCATCATAAAGGATGTTCTGGTTTTCTGCTACTCTGTCCTCTATTGATATGACACCAGACGCCTTTATGTCCTCTATTTTTCTCTTGAAAAACAGAGGACATAAAGGCATCCGGTGTCGTATCAATAGAGGACAGAGGACAACCAGACTGTCTTCTATGATGGCCACCCTACCTCTGCCCCCATTTCACACACACAGGGGTTGTACCTAGGTGAGAATGGGCCCAGAGCCATGAAGATTTTAAGTGTTTAACACAGGCTGTTCTTCGGGCTCTTTCTGCTCTGCTGTTTGCCTGGCAGCCAGAGGCAGATTGCCTTCTCTTATTAACTAAATAAACAAGCAGCAAAAGTTGAGTGAAATGGAAACAGGCACGCAGCTTGTCTGCAAATAGAGACAAACTCCTCCACTGCTTGGCTGCACCCAGATGTCTAGCTGTTACCTACTTAAACGGCTTTAATTTCACATTAAGGTCAATGCAGTCATAGCTTCGCCTCCTGGGTTGAAAAGCTAGCTAATGAAACACTCAGGTTTGTATGGAGTCCACTTCAGTGCATTAGTGGAGCGCTGAGATGGGCTGCACAGGCAGGTCTCCAGTTGCAGCGAGGTGGATGCTGTGCCAAGAGGTTGCTGCAGGTATTAACATACCGGAGACCAATTTTTCCACACGTTTCAATAGAAGTCAAGTGGTATCCCCAATTAACAGACAGAGGATTCAATATGCAGGAGCCCAGTAGCACTAAAGGGTACGTTCTGTACAGCTCCCCTTGCTCCTCCATATGTTATATGCACACTTCAGGGTGAACAGTCTCCTGTGCTTGCTGATAGTAAATACAATACAATTAATAATACAATACAAGAATGCCATACATTTGTTTAGTGTTTTTTCATGAGAGAACCACAAAGCACTTTACAAAGGTGGGTGAGTATCATCATTCCCTTTTTAGATGGAGAGACTGATTTGTGAAGCAGTGAAGTGACTTTTGCCAAGGTCACAGATAAGTCAGTGCCGGGACTAAATGCAGAACCCAAGTCTCTTGATTCTTAGCCCACTACTGCAGGGCTGATTCCTATGCCCTCTCCAGGGGGTAACAAAGGCTTTCTGAACGTCCAAATAATGTACATCAGCCAGGTCTCCTTTATTCATGACTATGTTGACATGTTAAAAGCATTCAAATAGATTAAAGACACAGTTTTCCCTTGCAAAGACCTATCGTACTATGGCACCTATTTTATTGTTTCTGATACAGAAGTGAAGCTTGCTGGTCTGTTACTTCCCGAGTCACATGCTGAGTTTTTTCCAGACAACGCCATCATTTGCCACTGCTCCAGACCTCCAGTGCAGCAAGATGTTTGAATGACACTTTGTTTTGATAGCAGCTCAGTCAATCCATTGCTAAGCTCCTTCGGAAATCTTGCCTGTATACCATCCAGTTCAAGTGACTTGCTCTTGAATCTCTCCAGCAGATATTGCAATCTTGGACAGAAACTCGCCTATATTGCCAGGAAAAGGCAGGTCTGGGGCATGTATCTTCCTAATGTCAGTGGAAGGCAGACTGATTCAAAGACCTAATTTATCTTCTCCTCCATGAACATCTCATGCACCACCATTTCACAGGCTTCCAGCTTCCAATGCATTTTTTAAAATGTCTTGTCTTTGAGTTTTTATCTTTGGCTAGTTAGTTTTCAAATATGCTTTGAGACCTCCATATTTTCATCTTGCATTTTACCTTCCACATTTCGGTTCTTTCCACTTGACACCATTTGAGTTGGACTCTTCCAAGGCAGACGGCTAATGGCTCCCAATACGCTACAAACAATGCCTTTCGCCTTCCCATTTAGCCTGATGCTTTTTGTTTCTTTGTCTTCCTACTTCCTTGGTTGTTTAGGCACATGTATGTTTTCTGTAACACTAGGTAGGGTTTTTAAATAATGTCCATGTTGAAGATCGGAGTTTGAATTTCCTCTATTCTGACTTTAACTTTCGAAACGGGGATAAAAAATGAGGATGGTAGTAAACGGACCTCAGTGTTCCTGGCTAGTTTTTAATACAGTCCTCCTCAAGGTTGGTGAACGCAGTTATATGCTGCTCATGATCATTTAAAATTCCATCCTAGTTCCTCCTGAACCAACTCCGGTGTGTTACTTAAAGCTAAGTTGAGAAAAGTGCATCCATTTTAATAGCTCCATAACTAACTGTTTCAAGAGCCAATCATTTAAAGTATCACAAACGTGATTCACTAAACTGTCTTAACCTGCTTATGTGTGGGTTGGCAAAGTCCTGCATTACTACTGACTTATTAGATATAGAGGTCCCAGTAATCCTCCTCTTCTCTACTGTGCATTCAATATCCTATCCCTGCCATGGAGATTGGCAGTAGAGTTTATCCCGGTCATTTCCTTCCCTTTGCCTTGTGACTTGTGCCCTGTGGGGTTCTTTCCATTTGGAAATTCTCTCTCACTAGATTCAATGAGTCCTTTTAGCTACCTACAAGAACAGAAGTTATTTTGGGAGTGAAAAATGATGATGTTGGCACCTCTAAACTGTTTTTATCTGTTCTTTGTGTCTCCTCTGGCTCAAAAGCACTTAGGTTGCTGACAGAAATCATAGACTCATATAAACTGGAGATGGAAAAGCCCTCTCAAGTTCAGGTAGTCCATTTCTCCCACCCAGGTGGGAATGTTCCCTGCAATATGTCTTGTAGTACTTTGCCTTGTCTCTTTTTAAGTGTCCCAAGCAGCAAAAAATACATTTACGATTGTCAGGATTACTGAGACAAGCTAGCAAAGGTAGTACCAGTCGTATTCTAACCTGCTTGTGTGGTGACAGCCGCTAAATTACACTCTATTGCCTTCGAAGTCAATGGCAAAACTCTTATTGGCTTCACTGGGAGTATTCGCTGGCCTCTACTATAGACGATTAGAACGAATAGCTATGGAGCACCGATAAGGCAGTCTTACAATATCACTTCCCAGACCATAACTGCATTTTAATAGGCAAAAAATTGTCTCAGTAGCAGTCAGGGTGCAATAACAGCAAAGCCATGCTGAGCACATTGCAAAGTGGATCTAAACAGAAATACCAGTTACAATAGCCATCAGGGGCTATATCCTCAGGTCCAGGCAGGCTTTGCTCAGTATTTGAGACAAGACAGGAGGGCAATGATGCTAGATAACTATCTCTGTGACTCCTTCATCCTTAAAGCTGCCACAGGCAAAGTCAACCCCCAGCGTGTCTTAAAGCCACCTTGGGTATACTCTAACTTTCAACTTAAGGCGCTTTCATAGCAGCAGAAATCACTGGAGTCCAGTGTCCTCCAGAAACCCATCACCTGCCCCCCCACGCATCCAGCAGAACAGACTTGGGACTGCATCTGCCACGATTGAATTAAACACATTTTTGGCTGTTGAACTACGGCTGGTACTCCGTTTTTGTTCTGCAATAGAAAAAATTCAGACTTAGGAAAGGAAAAGTCTGCAGTGGCTGGCAAGGCCTAGCCAACCAGAAATCTCTACTGAAATTTGGCTCTTCACTGTTTGCAAGGGGCAGCAGCCATGTCTACATGAGATGCTGACTGCACAGTTGTTACTGCACAGTCATTTAGTACTTGCATACTAAATGACTGCGCAGCAACCAGCATTACTACAGCACCGTCCCTGCACAGCTTCTTGGTGATGCTGACTGCGCGGTAGCTCATTACTACTGCACAGTAGCCTCACGTCACGCTTTGTGCTATGCAGTGCTCCTGCGCAGTAGTAGCAAGTTACTGTGCAATCAGCATCTTGTGTAGACACAGCCAGTGGCAGGAGTGTTATTACACAGATCTGACCCAGTTTAAAAGGTATCTGTACAGCTGGGGGGCACGCCCCCTGCCTCCAAATGTGATTACTCTAAATTAGCCCCAAAGCATTAATGAATGGATATACAACCTATATATGGTGGGTACTTTATCCACCTTTGAAACAAAATGATCTCCCTGGGTTGGAACATAGCAATGGTTTAAGAAGATACAGCCACATTACACAACAGCTTAGGTCAAGAAGTCAAAAATACTATATGCCCATAACACGGCAATGGAAATACGGAGGCAGAATGCAATTATCCCTAAGTGTACTGAGGGTAGCAGTCTTGTTCAACAGGAAGCACGGCAGAACATCACTTAGTTAGACAGCAAGGGGAGAGGGCATTTGCTTTGCTTCCTCCGTGACTCTCCATTCTGCCCCCAGTAGCATGGCAAAAAAACCCCAGGGGCTTCTAAGGCCAGACAGGGAAGGTGCCAGCTCTGCTACAGCCCTGCTTTTGTTGCAACACCTGACATGATCACAACAAAGGTGACATGGGCTCACAGTAGTAAGGTCAGCTGAGCTGATGACTAGATAGTTATATACTCACTTTCTATAAAGGTTTTAGAAATCAGTGGGAGTGGCAGATACTCTCAATCTCAGAGGAATGAGCCTGTACTAACTTCAGCATGAGTGGTTGGCATGTATTCGAGTGCAAATTATATATGTAGATATGAAAATATTTCATGCTATGGGTCACACTCCAGTGCAAATGCAGCATAATATCATTGGCTTCGCCAGCGATCCTTTGTAGGCCATTCTATCCAGGCCAGGATTCAGCATGACTCTGGGTAGAAACAGTACGCAGCACAGCTTGTACAAATGAGCCACTGAACCAAAGAGCCAGAGAGAAACCCAGAGTCTGTGTCCAGCAGCCTCAGTGGAGTGCCCTCTTTACATGCATCTCTTATCCTCCTGCCCTCTGAGGCACACTAGAAGTCCAATTAAGCTGTTTCAGATTTACACTGGTGTCAGCGAGATAAGAATCTGATCTGCAATTTTAAAGGCTGCAACTTTCTTTTTAAAGCCCCACATAAAGCGGGGCCCAGATTTAGCATGATTTTTATCCGTCCACGTATGAGTTATACAACACGATAAGTGTTCCGGCATCATGAATTCCTCTGGTGTGTTCTTTTTAACGGCGCTGATCAGAGGGAATTCATTTGGTCTTCATATAGCTGTCACCTCCATTACCAGAGCAATTTCATTCTAATTCAGCATTACTTAATGGTGAAGATAAAGTTAAGTGTTAGCCATGTGGGTGCTTTCTCTGCAACTCTCTCTTCTGTATTACAGAAAGAGCACAACTGCAGGGCATTCTATGACCAATAATTTGAAGAGTGTGGAAAGGAGGGAGGTAGCAAATATCAAATGCTTGTCACTTGCCTGGAGTCTTTCTGCTCCACTGTTTATGACTGGGCCCCAAATCTTTGATTCTTTTTATTTTTTCCCTTCTTACTCATGTGGTTCTTGAGAGATTGCAGACTCCAAGTATATGTTCTACAAAAGAAAATTGTTAGGTTAGGTAAACCTGCTTTCCACTTGGTAAGAATTGTATGAAGAAGTGGGTACAGTAGGCAAGACAGCCAATCTGTATGGCAGCTCTCCTTGGACTATTCTGAATGGCTGAGCAAAAGTGCCAGATTTAGAAACCCGCCTGTGTGGGCACAATATAGAAACCAGCTGAGTCCATGGACTGATGCAGGGAAACAGTGAACAATTGTAGAGCATCAGTTATACCGGCAATGAGTGACTTGTCCTCTGGAGCCCCCATGCCCCACTCCCTTCACCCAGCTCAGGAAGGTAATCATTCTGTGTATATCACAGGCTTGTTTAAACTGGAGATGAAAAACAGCAAAAGTACAACTTAATTGAACCCTGTATTGTGTTATTACAAACGCTGCCGACCTCACTTGCAGTCCATTATCGGAGGGTTCTGCTGAATGCTTTAATTAAAGACAATAAGGCTAATAAAAAGGCATCATTTTCCTGTCTCCAGCACTGCAGGAGAGTTGGGCTGATGAGCCTGGATTATTTCCTGCTAATGCTCTTCTGCTGGGGGGTTTTTTCTTGGTTTGCAAAACATTAGAAGCACAATTTAAAAAAAAAAAATACTAAATACTCAGTCCATCTCCCAAGCCCTGCTTCCAGATGATCCCTCAGGTCCCAGCCAGCCCTCCTTGCCCTTCATTCTCAAAGACATTTCCCATGCAGAAATGCAGCTTCCCTGCCCCTGCCTGAGGACCAGGGTAAAATGGCTTAGGGTTGGATCCTGCTACCCGAGCTCCTGCTATTTTCCATCTGACTCCAGCAGTCAAGCCTAATGTTTGCAGCAGGAAAGGTTCTTGCCCACATCAGCCAGAGAGGAATCCGGCCCGGAGTGAGTAATACAACACCTCACCATAATTAGCGTGCTGCTTACTAATGGGCCATATGTGCCATCTCTATTTACTTTCATACTGGTAGTATTAATGATGCTGAACAGGCAGCACTTTCAAAGCCAATTAAGGCAGCCTCATTGGGCAGACTGCAGTCTTCCTGTCTTACCCACTTTCAGTCCAAAGAGAGATGGCAGAAGGAAGACTTGGGGGCAAGAGCAGGGTCAGGCAGAAGCCCCTGGAGAGAGCTGGTAGCGTAGTGAGGAGGTACCTAAAGCATCTCAGGGGAGGGAAGGTAGAGAGAGGGGGTGGGGAGATGGCTTCCCTAGGGGAGTTTGAGGACATCTGGAAGTGAGGAAGTAACATTGCCTTGCAAAAGAGAGTGAGTGGGGCAAAGATCAAGTTGTATTTGGCTTCCCCTGCAAAGGGGAAGAAGAGGCAGGATTTCTGGGGCAAAAGAACACATTGGAGAAGATCTTTTATTTCTTTTCCTGCTTTAATATTTTAGTATCGTGTTTGTATTATGATAGATTGGAGGCTGCAGGCCATTGTCTGCACTCCAAACTGGGTGCAGCATCAAAACCTGGAGCTAAGATACTGCTCTGCACCTGCATGCCAGAGAGTTCAGGGCTTCCCCAAAGGGATGAGAATAAAGGTTTACCAAGGGCCTTTTCAGTCCTCGCCCCCTCCACTGAGGATGCCAGCAAGTGGCTCAATGAGTAGCAATTGTGTAGGTGTTGTGATCATGGACGCACCAACCCCATACAAAGTGAGCCAAGACAATAACTTATTCCAGGTAGGCCCCAAATGGTTAAAACTGTATTATCCATCTAGGTCACCTTTGAACTA
>JAGPOW010003182.1:17608899-17626976 GCA_030014935.1 Caiman crocodilus
GCCTGGTGGCAATAAGCTCTACAACCCAGCTCAATACCATCCCCAGCACCCAGGCATGCTGTGATTAAAGAGTCCTTGATGGACAAGGGAATGACAGACTGATGTGAAGCACCTGAATCTTGGTCCCTGAAGCAGGACTGCAAAGTACTAACCACTGAGCTGGACTACTTTGCAGGACTTTTATAAGGAAGGAACTTTTGCAATTAAATGCCACAGAAGGTTTTCTCCACATTTAGCCTCAAACATTGACTGAAAGAAACACAGCAAGTCTTATGTGGAAGCCAAGGTAAAAAAAAGTATACAAACTGTGATCGGAGAACTGCTTGCTCAAAGCAGATAGAAACCTCATCAAGTGACTAAATGGGAACAGCGAGGGGAGGAGGGGAGAGTGAGGACCAGGATCTCTCTGTGTGTAAGAGCTGGAGCTATAATGTGGAGCATAGTGACCTAGTTACATATTTCTCTCTCTCTGTCTCTCTGCTGTTGCTGCTGCTGTTGAGCTCAGAAGCTGTGCAGCAATTTGCTAATAAAGCTTCTGACATCCCAGCTGAGTAGGGTGAAAACAGGGCTTTGCCAAGCCAGTCTTTTCAACCCAAGCCCTACAGCACAGGAACCCCGACAGAGAAGACCTGCCCCCCCAGGTGATAGTCCGTCATGATGACATTCCTTCATCTCCTCCTGCATCTGCTTTCCCTTCTCGAGTCAGCGGCTACCAACGGGAAAGTGTGTGTTGTTCATTACACGGCAGGAAGACAGCCCAAGGCCTGGAAACATTTGCAGAGCTGTCCTCCCCAGCAGAGGGAAAGCTGCGTGTTAATTAAACTGACTCCACGACTTTGTTTCGCAGCTCAACCAGAAGAACATTCGTACTGGCTGTACAGGCCTTTGGGGTTCCCCCACCTGGCACTGCAGTGACGGATGTTGTGGCGCATGGAGCTGTCCTGTACCCTTCAAGGCGGCACGTTTGGAGGCAGGGATGTCACGGGCCATGGACACTCCTGGGGTGCAGATTTGGTGCAGAAACTCAGAGCTGAACAACTTTCATGCCAATGTAAGTTAGAAACGAACATACAACGTATAGCACTGCACCAGACCTTCCAGTGAATCCAGTAAAAATCAGGGTAAAACTACCCTGGTGTAAATTATGCCACTGTAAGTATTGTGTGTCAGCAGCTATCCTGGGGTAGCTGTTTACAACAGGCAAATAGGATATGACCTGCCCCTCACTCCCTACCACCTACTGACAAGTGCTTGAATAATGCCCATTGTGAACCTATCCCTGAAGTATAGCTCCTGTACCTAGTCTCTCAGCATAGTTGATTCCCACCACCACTCCCTTTTTCCATTTGGCTTATCAGGAAGCCTCATAGTGAAACCACAAGAATGAGTGCTGGGACCATTTCCACCATAGGACCTCTTGGGCCCATTGCAGCTGTTGTAAACGTAGACTCCCCCCCTACCAGCCCCACCTGAGTTGGCCTCCACGTAGCACAGCTACTTGGTGTGGGCACTGGTATTGGCATTTCACCCTGGCTAGAGACAGACATTCAAAAAGCCGAAGGTTGAATTGATTCAATCCTTGCAGGTTAGTCTAACCTGCCCAGATTGAATCAGTTTGCAACTGTTCAGACAGTCCGTCTGGACTAACAAATTGCAGGCACATGCTTGCAGTTGCTCAGGCCAAGAGCTGGGGGGGGTCACTTAAACTGGCTTAGGTGTAATGTCTGTCCCCAGCCCTTACGTTAGGAATGCAAGATTTGCCTCATTGTCTTCAGAAAGTAGGCAGCTGGGAATTTAGACCCATAGAAAAATGAGTTAGTAGGGAGGAAGGAAGTGGGGAGCTATATCTCCAGGGAAGAAGCTAGCTGAGTCTTTCAGTTCCCACTTTATCTCAGAAGATCACAAACCCAATACAGACTGGTCCCTATGAGGCCTGGGACACGTGAAGAGACTCCTCTGAGCTTCTGCAAACTGAATCTCCAAGGTATCCATCACTGCCCATGCGTTACAAAGAGTGAGAGCCTAACTCCAAAACAGGGCAAGTTGAAGTGGGATGCGTGAGCAATTGTCCTCCTGGGGGAGCAGTTAGATAATGCAGGAGGTGCCTGGAGAGATTATAGAAGAAAACAATCCATGAAGAAAAGAGTGAACCTTTCAGGAGATCACTTACTGAGGGGCGAAAGAATGCTCAGTGGGAAGGGTTTGATGACCTGTAAGGTGTTTTCAAACCCTAGCAACTGCTAATTCAAACAGAAGGGAGAAAAACTTTAAAACCTTGCAGACTTTCTGCCGTGCCAAACCTCCAACGCTGATCCACAAGCAGCCTCTTTGTAGAAGAGGGAAAAATTCCTAGGGCAAAAACATTTGCTTTGACGTTGAGCAATGCATGTGCATTTGTACTCTTAAAAAGTCTTTTGACATGGACAAAATTAGGGGCGCTTGTTTGTTTGTGTTCAGAATTGCTTTGTCAGCCAGAGCTAACCCCTCCAGCGGTAACGATTCAGTTCCCAGGAAGCCGAAGCCAGGGTTTCAGGGAGAGGAATGGTGTGGACACTTGAGGTTGATGCTAAGCAAATGTGAAATTCGGCAGAGTCCATCCTGCAGGCAGTTGCCATGTTCCCACTTTTCAGTGTCACTCTTCTACTCATCAGGAAGTAGTGGTCTAAATGTTGTGAGATCATTTCCCCCAAATTTGCCAGCGCAGTCCTGAATTCTGCAGGGACACTTATTTTACTATTCAGGAACTGCTCAAAGAAACATTAATGCCATGAGATGGCCTTTTTGCAACATAATACTGCATAATACAAGGACATTAAAGAATTTGTCCTACAAGACGGACTTCAAACCCAGCTTCTCCCCTCATATTTAGTGTCAAGATGTGAGAAACATATGAACTTAGGTTACGAGTTGCACAGTTGGGCTCCAGAGTGAGGAAGAGACTCTGAAGTCAATATTTCTTTGTTCTTGGAGAAACCTAAGGAATAATTGTCTTAAAAAAAAAACCAAAACAAATGCCACATGACAGGTGCTCCTAGTAGTGACGAAGCCTGAAATAAATCCACATATGCCTATGCTCCTGTTCATGACCACATCCTCTTGGGGCTGTCCTGGATGACGTTATCATAGAGTCATATTAAATGAGGATTGGAAGAGACCTCAGGAAGTCATCTAGTCCCAACTAAATCATTCCAGCCAGGGCTTTGTAAAGCTGGGCGTTAAAAACCTCAAAAGATGGAGATCCCACCACCTCTCTAGGTAACCCATTCAAGTGCTTCACCTCCCTCCAAGTGAGAATTTTTTTCCTATTATCCAACCTAAACCTCCCTTGCTGCAATTTGAGAGCATTCCTCCCTGTTCTGTCTTCTGTCCCCACTAAGAACAGCCCAGGTCCATCATTTTTCAGCCCCCGTCAGGTAGTTAAAAGCTGCTATCAAATCCCCCCTCAGTCTTCTCTTCTGCTGCAGACTAAATAAACCCAGTTCCCTCAGCGTCTCTTCCCAGTCCCTAAACCATTTCTGTTGTCCTCTGCTGGACTCTCTCCAACTTGTCCACATCTCTTCTGTAGGGAGGGTCCCAAAACTGGACACAGTACTCCAGGTGTGGCCTCACCAGTGCTGAATAGAGAGGAGTAATTACTTCCCTCGCTCTGCTGGCAATGCTCCTTCTACTGCAACCCCGTATGCTGTTAGCCCTCTTGGCAACCAGGGCACACCGCTGACTCGGGACGTTCTGGAGCGATACTTCTCCATATTAGCTATGTAAGTTGGTGGTGTCTCCAACAGGAGGAGTCCAACCCTTGAGCACTGCTCCTCCTAGAAGTGCATGTTCCTCATGAGATGAAAAGGCAGCTCAGCCAGTCAGGACACTTCTGTGCACAAGTGAGCTGGTACCTTAATGCAACCAAAATGTGGCTGCTATGGTCATTTCTGTGTCACAGACTGAAGTTTGACCCGGACAGGGTGCTGGGGGACTGAAGCCATGTAGCTCTGGCACTCATAATCTATAGCTCTTGTTTAATGTGAATGCAGGAGCAGTTCCTCAATCACAGGTGATTTCATTCTTCAGATGTAGTGGTCATGATGCTGACACCGGATATGCATGTTGGCATGGTCCGTAGTTCCAGAAGTAGCCCCATCCCATGCTGCTTGCCTCTCCTTAAACCCACCTGAGCACGACTAGTGCTTCAAAACAACCAGCTCATTTCAGAGAGGCCCGTAGATGGTGACTGTGTTCAGCCCTTCCCAACAGATAATTAGCCCCATTAAAATAACAGGGAAGAAAGGTGAGTCTCTACACACATGTCCCTGGAAGGGGCAGAGCCAAGGTCTCAACTCACCTGGCCATTTACAATAAGATCAATAGAAGTGATTAGGCTGAGAAGTAGCTCCCTCGCAACAGTTACACAAACAAAGAGAGGTAAGTAATGGATTGCTTGACTCAACGGCTGAACTGAAAAATTCACAAGGGGAAATGGTTCGGGTCCAATCAAAACAGACATATTCGGGATGGTGGGGGAAGAGGTGTAGTGAAACTTAAACAGCAAAAAGAAATGTATTTGGGGTCAAAATAAAAAATATTTAATTCCGCTTAAAATGGTGTGAGTGGTTGTGTTGGGTTATTTAACCTGTATTTCTTTTCCTTTTCCAGTTAGGTTGTCTCTTAAACCACAGATGTTAGGGGGAAGGAGGGCAAGGTCAAATGGAAAATTCAAAAAGTTTCATTTTAACGCAAAACATTTCCGTGGCCAAAACAAACTGTGTCACTCTTCAAAATGTCAAAACAAAATGGTTTGACATCTTCCAGGATTTTCTACATGTTTTTCCGACTGAAATCATGTTTCAGAATGGACCCAAAGCCCACATCCTTCCACCCGAAACAACAACCTCCCCCTTTGAGCTTCCTGGGCCCTTGCATTCATCACTCCACCTCCCTCCTTCCATTCCCTAGACGTCCTCGTCTGTCTGTCCCCCTAGGTGGAAATCTCGCTCTCTCTGCTCCTCCTCCCCGTTCGGATTCTTCTTTGTCTCTGCATTCTGACCATCTCCCTCCCTTCGTTTTTATGTACAAAGGCAATAAATAATGCAAATGAGCTACCATTTAATTATTTTCTCGGCTTGTCTTGCGAGGAGCAATTTGGAGCGAGGACCCAAGGTGGCGCATCACAGTGCGTTCCCTCCCGAAGGCGGGCATATGGCAGCACTACTGCTCCCCTGCCTCCCACCGACCCACCCTCCAGCTTTCCAACACAAAGACTCACTTCACAAAATTTAATTACTCTGCTAACGTGTCCCATATGCTCCGTGGCAGGCAGAGAAGGTTTTAATTACATCTGTGCTAGACAAGCCGGGGAGCCCTGATGCCCCATATCCCAGGGGGCCTGATACAGTGCTCAGGGGGAAAGTATATGTTCCCAAAACCATCCCCATACTCATAGGCTGGACAGTCCGTAGCACTATAGCCCTCCCCTCTCAGCAGGGTACCCCCAGCTAAATCCTGTAATAGAAAGAATGAGACCTGACAGAGGTCTTCAACCCTGCAGAGAAGAGCAAACCCCCATTTTGGCAGAGAGCTGACCAGCATGGCTAATTAATTGATTAATTATCATTAATAATCATAAGAGCTCTCATGGTGCTGCTCATTTGCATTGTGCCTCATTGCAAATGTAGATTGAGATGTGGTGCCTGCTCTAGGTGGTAACAGAGAAATCTAGAGAAATGCAGTTGGATAATGGACGTGACCTTTCTCCTGGAATCAGAACCAGTCCCACACGCCTAGCCCCCCCCAGAGATTCAGATCACAGCAGCTAGTTTTTCCCCTCCTTTCCTCACCCTTTTTACTTTTCATTTTCACAGCTGCCTTGGCAATTGTTAATTTAAAACCTGTCAGTTGTTTTGTAGGTGGCAGGTAGTCAGGACAATTTGGTGGGGGGGTACAATAAATCAGATGGTAGACAAGTAGCAGGCAGGAACTGGTGTGATCTGACATCATTAGGCAAAGCTAGGTGCCTCGGATGCCTTGTGCAGCTGTATCTTATTCCTTCTGGCAGTTCCAGCCATATTGCCTGGGTGTTTTAGTTCAGGACCATGTTTGGTTTTTAAATGCTGACAGTAGAAGACCTGCTAATGCCTGTCTGCCTTTGATCCAGCTCTGGGACTGGCTGCTTCGGCCCACAGCTTGTTCTGTATTTCATATGCCCTGAATCTTGTCTAGATGCATCACAACTCCAAGAATCTGTTTTGTGAACAGCAATGCGGTGATATGTCTCCTAGCAGCTATTGTTAATATTTTGAAGAAATGTCATTCTTTACTGTTTTTCTAAGTCTTTGGGCGGAGGTGTATTTTCAAGGTATAGTGGGTTGGGATTTGAAACAAATCATGCCTTGAAGAGTCTTTTGCAGGCAGTTTGGTGTGTCTGACCAGAAATATTACAAGTGAGGGTAATCTCACAAAACGTGTTCATGGTGATCAATCTAGCCGCAGCTTCTCCAGCAGAGATTTGAGGAGCCTGGGTTTATCCTAAACAGGAATGATGTTGCCTTCACTTAAAATGGTCTCTGAAACAGTGAGCAAGAGGAAGGCCAGGCCAGCCAGGCCTTGATTTCCAAGCATCCAGTATGAGACCCATTTCACTTCTGGTTACAGCAGCTTCAAACTTTCTCAGTTTTTTTAGGCCTGCAGAGTCTGCCTAGTCACATTTTTTATCCCAGCTTTGCCTAGCCAGTCTCTGTGCTTGACATACTCAAGCTCGTTTCAAACTGGATGGCTAGGATACCAGTAGCAGCATCATTATAATAGCATCTCACAAGTGGGATGAAAAAGTTGCCCAAGAACCTGAGTAAATATTCAGACGGGGCACATCTACACGAGGCACTTAATGCCCATTGGACTAATTCTACTACGCATTAGCGTGGCTGGCAAAAATCATGCTAATGCACAGTATTTAGTCCAGTGAGCAATAAGTGTCACACAAAAAGCATTCATCTGCGCTAGTGTGCAGTAGCATCGATAATGGTGTATTAAGTTAGTACCTGTTATTACATAACGTACTGTGATTACAGTGCATTAATGTGTAGACGCACCCAGTTAGCCCCAGTTTAGTGCCATTACCCAAGCTATACAGTTTAAAGTTAGTTTATATAAATTATACTTCAATGAAGCTCTGCACTTAGACTGGGACACTAAGGGCACCCATACCCATGCTGGACATCTGCTCTGATGCGTGCTAATTAGCATGCATTGGAGTAGATTAATCACATCTGCTGAAGTGTACTAATTAGCATGCTCCAGGAGCCTCCATGTCATGTGTATTCAGCATCCCCATGCTTCAAAATGGTGGTGCGGGGGCACATTAACTAAAGAAAAGAAGCTTTAGTTAAAGCACCCCCTCTGTCCTTTTTGAAGTGTGGGACACTGACATTGCAGGCACTTTAATTAGAGCAGCTCATGGATCTTTACAAACTGGGATAAAATTATAAAACCTATTTTATCTTAATTTGCCTAATTCAAATCATGTCCCATCTTGAAGACAGCTGGTAGAGTAGAATTTGGGTCATGATAAGGAGCAGATTGTCATCTGCAATGAGGGCTGTTTCATCAGGTTGAAGAGCGAAGGTCATGGGGTTAGATGGCAGATTCTCCTGCTCTTTAGGATGGTCCAGTCTAATGGAGTGGTGTCCCATAAGGGTGCACTGGCCTTGCTATGGGACAAGTTTCCAAATAGCAGCCTTCAACTATATGAAGGGGGGTTAGAAAGAGGAGCTGGACTGTTCTCAGTGGTGGCAGATGACGGAACAAGGAGCAACGGTTTAAACAAGGGAAGTTTCATTTACCTATTAGGAAAAATTTTCTCACTAGGAGGGTTGTATAGCACTGGAACAGCTTACGCAGACCAGTTGTGGACTCTCCATCCTTGGCGGTTTTTAAGACCTGACTGCACAAAGCCTTGGCTGGGATGATCTAGTTGGGGATGGTCCTGATTTGAGCAAGGGGTTGGACTAGATGACCTCATGAGGCCCTTTCCAACCCTAATTTTCTATGATTCTGTGATTCTATGAAATACTGCACGTATTTAGCCCAGGTTCCAAGCACAATTTTTCAGAATCAGGACAGCCCGCCAAGCAGTTTGAAGCGATTCATCGATGATGAGGCCACGGGAACCCACTGTGCTCATCTCGTGAGACCTGCTGTAGCGTACAGGCTCTTGGAGTTCCCTGAATTAACTCCTGTATGAATCAGTGCATAGTTGATATATAGATATAGATATAGATATACATAGAGAGAGAGAGAGAGAGAGAGATATGTATATATCAAAGATGCAGGGAGTGAGCAGAGAATTTCCTCAGCCTCAGTCTTCAGCTCAGCAGGGAGACAGGGTTGACATGGCCACAAGAGTGATGACCGCCAGACATTCAAAACAAGGAACCTCCAGGTCTGCACAAAAGCACAGGAGTGTAAAGGTGTAGTCACAGGGTCTCTTGCAACAATTGCAAATCATTGGACTGTTGTGCCGTATTCCATATAAAGTTACTTCGTTACAGAGTCACAGGTTCGCATGCAGTGGTTGAAAATCACCTGAATGCCATGACCTATTACAGTGAGTACGTTAGGTAATCCGTGCCTGAAAGGGAGCAACTTTGGAACGCCACGATGGCACTTAACCCGTATCAATCTGCTTGAACTGCATTTGCTCACGTTTTGACTGCACTTAGTAAGTGCTAAGTTGAATGTGTGAAACTCTCATGCTCTGCAGTTTTTGGATGTATGCACATCATCACAGGGGTGGTGCCTGCACAATTCCCTTTTTGTGGCTGAACTTTGACCTCTGTCTTTTGGAAAAAATGGCCCACAAGTTTCTTACTTCCCATCCCCACCCCAGGCAAGACAGAACAGCCAGAGAACCACGAAACAGAAGCCAGTTGTGGTTGGGGCCACCCGCTAGCACTCACACACCGGTCTACAGGTCCTCTTCCCTCTGCCTGAGAGCAGCGCTCCGTTTGAAGAAATGCCGCGTTGCAGTTAGTTTTCTGTTGCACTTCATTGCTAGTGGTGCTCGTGCAAGCAGCCGGGGAGCTTGCTCTCTGCCTTCATCTCTAATCATTTTCAACCCTTGGAGCAGACTTGCTCTGAGAACTAAGCGTTGAAGTCACAACTCAGATCCCAGAAAGAAGGGATTGGTTTTGTGCTGTTTGTAATCCCCTCTCTCCAAGGGCTGGTCCACAGAGCATCCAATAATCAGGTAGCACTACACACTGACACAGACAACCTGTCACGTCCCCACCAGTGGGCAATGCCACCTTCCCCTTCTGTCATGTTTACTAAAATACCCTTGATCATCTATTGTGCCCCAACCCACATATATCTGATCTACGCAGATCCAGATACTCCCTGTTGCCCAGCCCCTCCCATCACACAGCACAGCGCAGAGCTCTGTATTAACTCATCAGGATTTCACAAGAGGGAGCTACTATGCACTGGATCTGCTCCGCTCAGTCTAAGGCATTGGTATTAACAGGGTTTCCTTCCTCAGTGGCATCATTAGCTTTCTCACAGTCTGGAGCCTAAAAATACCACCAGGACTAGGGAAGGGGGGAGAGGGAGAAGGGGGAGGAAAGAAAAGGCAATAAAGGAGGCAGGCAGGGAGTCAAGTAAGAGCTTGGGACCTTTCAGCTAGAAAAGGTCAGGCTGCACTTTTGAGCGGCTCATCCACCATTTAGGTGCATGGTAATGGGAGCTCCTGCCCTTCTCTGTTTTATGCATTTGAATGGTGGTTTTGCCCTTTGGGTGAATTAAATTGATTTAGTCCAGTCACCGAGTTCCTTTTCTAGGCCTGCTTGGCCTGGACTCCCTAATCTGTGAACAGGATTTCATTGTGCCTGGCGCTTCTGATTCTTCAATTTATGGGTTAGCATTAAATTGGGCTTCGGTGATGCAGGGCCATTTGGCTTGTGCATCTTAAAGATCAGAAGCTGTGAGCAGGAGTCTTCGGGGGGCAGGGGGAGGCGTGAAATCTATATTTATTTACATGACAGGCTCACACCATTCCCCTGAGGTTTTAACCAGCTTGTGTTATCCTATGGGAAGGAAACAGGATGCTGTAGTAATATGACCAGTCAAATATTTTCCATCAAAGCACTCTTCCAATGGCAAATGTATTTATGATGAAAATTTCCCCCCAGAGTATCTCATTTCCTGAAAGAAAATTGATTAGAGGATAAAACTGAAATATTTTCAGCCCGTCAAATTTCTGGTTTTCAGCAAAAAAGTCAATATTTCCTAGTGAACAAAAGAAACATGTTTCTGACCTGAACACTGCGATTGAAGGGCTAGTGTCCTACTTTGATGTTGCCATCTTAAGTAAGGTCATAACACTGCCCAGTGTAAAGAGAAACTATAATAAATAGCTAGAGACCAGCGCTATAAGGGTTTTGGCCTGCCTGGGGCTGAGAGCCCTCAGATCTCACTAAAATCCCAGGGATTTGGGAATTCTTCATACCTCACAAGGATGGGCCTTAAGGAAGGAGTTGTAAGCTGCAGGGGAAGATAGGAGTTTGCTTCTCAAAGCAGGGAAGTGGCAACTACTAACTGACTGTCCTGTGCATTTGGTAGTACGCTCAGTATAGCACTGAGTTGTGTCTTGCTAATACTCAACATCACTGTAGGAATTTGTTTTTAATCTAAAATTCACAAAGCATTATATGGAAAATGCATTCCGACAAAATACATACAAGCATGTTTCACAGAGAAGAGCTGCCTTAAAAGAAAGTTGATTGGGTTGCTATGTCAGGCCTTTGAAAATTAGGAAGAGCCAGATTTGTGATTGCCTCTCCAGCCTGAATCCTGGCCATGCATCAAATGAAGCCGAGGGTCGTACAGCAGTGGGGTCTCAGTTAAAGGTCTGTTGGCAACCCCTTCTCCCGCTGCATCCCATCTCTGCAGGAGCTCCCAAATATTCCCAGCACAACACACTGCTGCTATGGTAGCCGTGTAGGACTGGCCTTGGTGTGGTAAGTTATTATCTGGGCAGGCTGCCAACAGTTCCCTCCAGAACACAAGTGAGAGAGGGGAATCAGCAATTTTAATAGGCCATATTGCAACAAAGACTGATCAGAATTTCATGGGACCAAGAAAATAGCGTGGGAGGGGGTGGGGATGAAAGGGGCAGTTCCCCTGCTGAACATCAAAGCCGTGATGCACGGCGTGGAACTGCAAGAGCTTCTTGCAGCAGAGGTCACAAAAACTGGATGAGTGGAAAGTATCAGGAAAGCTCCATATAAGGTCAGTACCTGTAAGTAAGTACATAGTCATCTTACACAGCACATAGGTACTTGTGGCACTCGCTGTCTCAGGAGGTTGCAGAGATAGATACATTGCATCCTATGCTGGAAGCAGTACAACCATGCCTACAGTGCGCTTGCTGAAGGCTAATTAGCACTGCTGAGTGACAGTGCCAATATACCCCATCCCCAAGCTAACTAGCCCACCTCAGTGCCAGCTGCACTGCTCCCAATTTAGGAGGCACCTATAGAAGACAGTGAAGTAGGCTCGGGGGCACCACTGTTCCACGCCCTATGTTTTCTGCCTTGACAGGCAGGATGGGAGCACAAATACACACATAGTGGACTGGGAATAAGCAAGCCTAGGTTCAAATCCTGGAAGACTGGAAAAGGGCTAGTGTGTTCCCTATTTTCAAGAAGGCGAGGAATGAGGATCCGAGTAATTATAGGCTAGTCAGTCTCACCTCCATCCTTGGAAAGGATGTCTTTGGTCAGGCATGATCTACCTGTTGTGAATCCATGCTTGTTTCTCTGCTGCATTATTTTTCCTGCTGGACTCCCACAAATATCATCCTTCATAATCTTTTCAATCTGGTTTTGTTTTATGACAGGGTTACAAAATGCTTAGATACAGGAGTAGAGGTGGACATCATTTTCTTGGACTTTAGCAAGGTCTTCGATATGGTATCTCATCCTATTCTCATAAATAAATGAAGAGGCTGTGACATATATTTACATGGTCCAGTGGGTGGCAAATTGGCTTAGCGGCTGCACCCAGAAAGTAGTAGTAGACGGGTCGGTATTGACCTGGAAGGATGTGGGTAGTGGTGTCCTGCAGGGTTCAGTCCTTGGACTTGCACTCTTCAATATCTTCATCAGTGACTTGGATGTGGGTATGACGTGTACTCTGTCCAAGTTTGTGGACGATACTAAATTGTAGGGTGAAGTGCACACTCCGGAGGATAGGGAACAATTGCGGACAGACCTGGACAGGTTGAAAAAGTGGGCAGTACACACTAGGATGCAGTACAACGTTGACAAATGGAAGTGACCCTCTCAGCAGCACAGAAGCGGAAAAGGATCTCAGAGTCAAAGTGGACTTCAAGATGAACATGAGTCTTCAGTGTGACAAAATCATCAGCAAAGCTAAGCGCACTTTATCAAGCATCAGCAGATGCATGACAAATAGATCCAAGGAGGTGATACTGCCCCTCTATGCGGCATTGGTCAGACCGCAGTTAGAGTACTGCGTCCAGTTTTGGGAGCCGTACTTCAAGAAGGATGTTGATAGACTCGAGAGGGTCCAGAGGAGGGCCACTTTTGTGGCCAGGGGCTTACAGGACAAGCCCTATGAGGAGAGACTGAGGGACGTGGACCGCTTCAGCCGCCACAAGAGAAGGCTGAGGGGGGATCTTGTGGCTGTCCACAAATTCATTAAGGGGACACAGCAAGGGATCGGAGATGCTCTGTTCACCAGGGCGCCTCTTGAGGTAACAAGGAACAACGGTCACAAACTGACAGAGAGCAGATTTAGGCTAGATATCAGAAAAAAACTTCTTCATGGTAAGGGTGGCCAAAATTTGGAATGGGCTCCCAAGGGAGGTGGTGCTCCCCCCTGCCTTGATGGCCTTTAGGAGAAGGCTAGATAGGCATCTGGCCGGGGTCCGCTGGCCCCAGTACTCTTTCCTCTCCAGGGCAGGGAGTCAGACTCAGTGATCTGTTGAGGTCCCTTCTGACCCTAGCATCTATGAAACTCCTAGCTCAGTCGTGGATTTCCTGTGTGTAAGTTATATATTGTTTCCTGATCTTCAGTGCTGCACCAGTGAAATGCTTGAGAGGGTGCTCGCATGCTACACTAATGAGGGTCACATCACTCCCTAGAAAAATCCCCATCATACAGCTGGGGAGACAACACCACAGAAAGACAAAGTAACTCACTCAGCTCATGTTGTGAGCCAGTGGCAGAGCTGAGGATAGAGCCCACACTTTGTACCTCCTCTAGCAACTCAAGCTCTGGACTCCACTGGACTCGCTCCTGAAACAACATCAATAATTAGACAGACAGGCACTGTCGTTACGAGTCTAAATGATCCTCTAATGATCTAATGGAGTATCCAGCAAAGCCTTATTAAATTCTAAGGCAAACTGTGTCCAGTCACAGTGATTATTGTATATTTAAATAGCCAATTACTATTTGTTAAAACATGCTAATGAACATCTCAAGAGAATCTCCTGCTATTCAACATGCAATACCTGTCCCTTTTGTGACACCTTTTTTTCTGTATTTTTGTGTTAATTTGCTTCTGTTCTTTTATGTTTGTGAACTGCCAGCATTACAGGGGAGGGGAGATGGGGGGGAAAGAAGAAAAGAAAAAAATATTAACTTATAAAAGGAGTGTATTTCACCTCCAGCAGAGAGAAAAATAGAGCCCTGCCTAGAGAAAATCATTGTATAGTAAAATATTTTGCTAACTCCTCACGCCTGACACAGAGAGACAAGATCCAGAATTCACTTTAGATGCCTAAAACAAGGCTTAGAGGGAACTGCGGTGTCTAAGACCGTGGACAGATGAACACCTTCCCCAGTGTGCTATACAAGGGCTTTTTCACTGATGTACATTTGTGTAGGCTAATAGTGCAGGAACATAGAGCTGTGCTGCTGTTCCATGGTAGCTCAAAGGGCAGGCAGCTATTATGGCATCTCACTGCTAGGCAGTGGCAAATCAGGCAATAACCCATTTACCTGTAGCAAGCAGATAGCCCAGGATGGATGTGGACGGACAGTACCTAACCTGGTGTAACTTGCTTAAGTAGAGTTTCACCCTGATTCTGTCAGGGGTAATTCTCTACCTGATTAAGCAACGTTACCCCAGTTCAGGGGTCTGTACAGTAGAATGCCAATGACATGGGTATCAACATACAGCTTGTTTGCTCCCAAAGCTCAAAATAGCAATCCAACCTCCACTGCAGTGACTGCAAAACCCATTAGATGCCTAAATTCATTTAGTTCCTCCACCTCAGCATAGTGCTGAGAATCTAAAGTATTTCTCATTCAGAAGCATGACAGGAAGAAACAAGGTTTGAATTATGGGGGAGCTTGGGGGGGTGAGCCCCCCACATAAGAGACAAGACCCCCCCCATAAGACATGAGAGCTCCCTCGTGGGCCGGTCAGCCCTGCCTTTCTAAGCAACCCAGGCAGCGGTGGCAGCTCCTTCCAGCTAGCTCTGCTGCAGACACCCCAAGTGTCTAAGTATAATTTAAACACTGAAAAGAAAGGATGGTGTAGGGTGCCTGCCTCTCACGTAGTTATCCTGGCAGATGGAGCCCTTACTTAGGCGTCTTCAGGCCTTCCTCAGCTTGAAGGGAATTCAAACCCAGAGCTCCCAAAAACCCAAAGAGATTCCTCTAGCCACTTGGGCATAGACAAGTCCATGAGGATGGGGTGGGACTACCTCCAATCACTCCTGTTGAAGCTGAAGCACTGTGCAGGAATTTAAAAGTCAAAGAGTAAAGAAGCGAGAGGACTTTGGATGCTGTAGCCTAGGAATTAGGGCACTCAGCTAGCAGGGGGAAAACCTGCATCCGGGTCCCTGCTCCATGGACCCTGACACATTAGACAGCCATTGGATTATTTGAAAAAAGAAGAAAAACCCTCAGAAATAATCCAGAGAGTGAGGAGCCTCACCCATATTATTGTACAATGTGATGGCAAGGCACTCTCCTGGGAAATGGGCGCTGTGGGTTTGAAGTCCTGGAGGCTGAGGAGGGCTTCGGATCCAGGTCTCAGCTTTCTTGAGTGAGTGCGCTAGTCCTGGAGCTGTTCTATAAAAGGTAGGTGGGTATCACCTCCTCCTCTTCCCACTCCAGAGTGGGAGCTCATCCTCTGCAGCCCTGACAGGTGCCCACGCTGTGGCTGGAGAGGGCTGGGAGCCCAGGTACATCCCCACTCTCTGTTTCCTATCAAGTAAGTCCAGGTGTCTCCCCACTCAGTGTCACCATGCTGTGGGGATGCCCAGCTTGCCCCAGTGACAGTATCCCAGGCCTGGGTGCTTAGCTCCACTTTTTTAATCACCCTCATCACTCCTGGCAACCATATGCAAGTGACTTTCTGAGTCTCTCCCTCACACTCACAACCCACCACAGTCTTGGTCCTGCTATTCAAGTCCCAAATCCCCTTCCTCCTTCACGTCCATCAGCCCAGGTCTTAGCACTGACACCCACCATCCACTGGTAGGCCAGTCCTGGGGTCAACCCTTCAGAAACTCCGAACTCTAGCAAAATGCCCAACAATTGAAAGACGCACGTGCAGGGAAGCCAGGACGACACCAGCCCAAAGCCCATTTCCACTTAAAGATGTGAACGTGACAAGACTGGTGGCAGAATTTGAATCTGGGTCCCCAGGCACAGGCGAGTGTTGTAACCTGCTGCGTCAGCTGCTGCTCTCCAGCATGCTAACTACCTTATTAGCTCTAAACAGCATCCTTATTTAACACACTTCAATTTAAAGTGGAATTGATATTTCTTACTTCAGAAAGTCTCACCTGCTTCTCAAACTGCTCCTGGCATGCTGCCCATTCTCACTTGTGCTTCTGCTTTAACAAGGAGAACCTTATTCCTCTCCAGTGGAGAAGAGCTTGCAGCACTTGATTTAAAGTTCTGATCCTTTCTCCCCCCCCCCCCCTTAAATGCCACAAGAGCCAAAAATGTATTTATCGCTGCTATAATTGGGATACAAGGTTTTTTCATAGTACATTTCATAGCTTGTGCATTGCAGAAACCAAACCTTGAGTAAATGTCTAACAAAGGCCTCAACAAAGTTTGGTGAGAAAAGAAAAGAGCCTCTGTTGTTCCCTGAGTTTGTTTGGTTGCCCCCAGCCTCTTTCTTTTTCCTCCATGTTCCCTGAGCATTGAAACCATAGGTGGAAAATATCTGAAGCCTCAAGATTTTTACCCCCTCCCCTACCCCCAGCCTCACTCCTTCCACTGGTTACTTGACATGCAGAGATCCAAGGGAATGAAGCGTCACTCACTGTGCCTACTTTCCTAACAAGATCTCATTATGGCACTGGGAAAACTTGACCCTGCCAGAAGTGTCAAGCTGCTGCACAGCATTTATTCTGCACACAGTTCCCTTCTTCTATAGCTTAGCAGTAGCTGACGGGTTCCTTTCTTTTTCCTTTTCTTTTATTATGATAGGAAGTAAGTTTTCAAAAAGAAGTTCTTTTCAAATACAAGTTTAACTCTCTGTGCTATTTTCAAGCACTCGCAACATACTTAACAGCCATATTTCCAAAAAGGAGGCATATGTGTGCATGCCTTAACACACAACAAGCAACTTGGAGGTGGCAATTTTAGTAAGAGCTTCCCCAAATGGCCATGGGGCAAGGAAATGCACCTGCAGTGTGGGTTTTCAATCATCTGAGGTGCCTATCATGCAATTCAATTGCTTTGGCTATAAAGGAACTCAAACCTTGGCCCAAGCTTACTCCAAAATTTGAGAGACCTTTCAAGTTGACTCCAGGTTAGTGTACAATGGACTGATTTATGGCCGCCTCATCAAAACCCTATGAAATACAGGAAGGCTTCAGTGATGATTCTGTGAGATATGGTGGCCATTTCAGATTAGCTTCTAACTGAAATCAAGAGTTGAGCCAACGAGGACATGTGGGTAGAGTTACCATACGCCTGGGTTTTCCCAGACAGGTCCTCTTTTTGGATTCTTCAATCCCTGTCTAGGAGGGTTTTAAAAATATGTTCAGATATCCAGGATTTTTCTTTGCTCAGCATCAATGTTTTTCCCAGCGCTTCCCGGGTTTCCCTAGCAAGGAGCTGCTTGGGGCTGGAGGGTGGGGAGGGTGATTGGAGGCAGGCTGCAGCAAGGTCGGGGAGTGGGGGGAAGGTGCCTGTCCCTCCCGCAGAAGTAGGACATGCAGGGGGGGACCTTTGGTGGCAGTGGGGAGCTATGTAGCCAGGCTGGTGGCACCAGCGCCAGTGCCCTTGGTTGCAGGGGCAGGGCAGCCAGGAGACGCTGTGTTGGGGAAAAATCATGCCTTTTTAAAGCAAATCTTCAAGCTAGCCTAAATAACTGCTTCTCAGATTTCTCCCCAAAAGGTAAGGCGAATCTCGGCCCTGTTCATATCAGTCACCGGTTAAATTAAAAAATCACTATGAGGAAGGCTTGTGGTGCATAAATGAAATGGTTAATTAAAGAAACACAAAACAGCCACTACTTTGTTAGTAATAAGCATATAAAGAACAACAGCATCAGCAGTAACAATTAGCACTAAGTATAAATTCTATAAATCCTCTAACCAGGACAAAGGGACCGCAATCACAAGAGATATTTATTGGGCCACCGCCATCGTCAGCTCTGTCTGCCTCTTCAGACCCAGCGTCAGGGCTTACCTTGCCCTATTACTGGTCACGGGTCTTTTGCAAGGGTATATGACAGAAAATGATATATATATGATAGCCCACAAAAGTATCCCTTCCCAAGGTATGGGGGATACTCACCAACTACTCAGTGAGGCCGCTACCAAAGCCCTTGTGCACCTGATGGGAAAAAATGTCAGGGAGCCAACCTCTGACTGAGCACAGTGGTGTGCTGAGGTGTGGTCTCCGACTGCTCCCGGGATCCTTGCTCCTCGCGGAGGATCCAGATTCTGCGGGGGATCTATACCCACTCACACCGGCTATCACTCTCTCTCGGTCTTCTCGCTCACTGTCTCTCTAGCAATCCTTACAAGCCCTCTCACAAGCATACCTTCGCCAACACACAGAAACACCAGCCACACCCCCCCCCC
>JAGPOW010003182.1:17630671-17656597 GCA_030014935.1 Caiman crocodilus
TTCCTCCTGGTTCCTCAGTAACCCTTATTGCATGGGGACACCAAGGTCAGCTCATCACAGCAGCATTGACTCAAAGGTTGAGTTTTGGTCAGTGCTGATTTAACAGGCTGGAAACAAACACCCAGAAATAGCTATTCCTCCTATTCCTCATGTTTTGGGAGGCTGGAGCCTAGTGCTTTTCAGCATTTATTGGGAACAAGCTTATTATTATTTAGGGTCAGACTCACTGGATGTTCCCAGGTTTTCAGATGTGTATTTCCCTTAGAACATAGTCTAGCCTAGGGCTACCATATTTCCAGTTTCAAAGAAGAGGGCATGTGTCAGGAGGGAGGAGAGGTATATGACTGTGTGTGGGCAGTGATATGTCGGTTCCCCGCCCCTGCCAACGCCATTGCCCATCACTCCCAAGGCACAGCCCTCCCACCCCACCCCCAGCCCTGCTGCTGCCCCTCACTCCCAACCTGCAGACCCCAAGCCCTACCTGTGCCCCTCACTCCCAACCCTAAGTACCCTGCTCCCCCAGGCCATGCTGGTGCCCCCTCTCCCAACCTGCAGCCTCCCCATCCCAGGTGGTGCCCCTCGCTCCTGACCTGCAGCCCCCTGGCACTGCCAGTGCCCCGCACTCTGGACCCACAGTCCTCTTCCCTGTTCGGTGCCCCTCACTCCCAAGCCACAGCCCCCACCCCAGCCCTGCCGGTGCCCCTCACTCCTGATCTGTAGCCTCCTGGCTCCCAGCTCTATAGTATATCCTGGCTGCCCCACCCCTGCAAGCAAGGGCACTGGCCCTGGTGCCACTAGCCTGGCCATGCAACGCCCTGCTGTCACCAAAGCCCTCCCCCCGCCCAACCCTCTTCCCTCGCTGGAGGGGCAGGCACCTGCTACTTTCCCAGCACTACCACCCCCCCACTTATACCCATCCCCTCCACACACCATGCCATATGCACACATTCACATACCCCAGCCCCCCAGACAGTCCCCAAGCCCAGGCCCTCCAACCCCCACTCCCCATAGACTTACCTGCATCCAGCTACCAGGGCTGCTCCCACCACCCTGCCTGGCTGCGTGCCAGCCGCATGCATGTGTGCGTGCACATGCACATGGTGACCCCAGCCTCCAATCGCCTTCCCCTGCTCCCCCCAGCCCCAAGCAGCTCCTTGCTAGGGCAAGCCAGGAAGTGCTGGGAAAAACATTGATGCTGAGCAGAGCAAAATCAGGAACAGGGCTTGGAGGATCCAAAAAAAGACATGTCTAGGAAAATCCAGATGTATGATAACCCTAGTTTAGCCTCCACGCATCATGCTCTATAACCATGTCACCAGCTGAGTAAGAAGTCTCGCCTGATGATGATGTTTCAGGACACCCTTGCTGCATCACATAAAACATGAATTTCACTTCTGGCCCTGGCATGACCCAGGTCTAACTTGGGCTTTCAGTGTCTAGACTCCCTCCATTCTGCAACAGAGACTCCAAGCCCTGAGCACACCGACTTGAGTCATTTGTTTCTTCTGTTCAAATGCCCAGTGGAGCATAAGTAGGAGGGACACTTCTGGGGATGGATCCCTCCTACCCAAATTGTCTAGGCCCCTTGCCTTGCTGTAGAAACAAAGGAATGGTGGCAGATGCGCAAAATGAACCCCTGTCTGCAGACTCAGTCCAGCAGCGGGGATCCTGTTCCCATTTCACCCGCAGCGATTGTGTGTGTGGGCTTTCAAAAGGGCATTCCAGGAGCCAGGCAGATGGGTAGACCACTCAAGGTCTGCCTGAGCTAGCCCTTTTCCATCCTGCCTGGAAGAGGTTAAGGGAAAGGGAGAGTCAATGACATTTCTGAAAAATACGAGGACTCCGGTAGTGACAAAAGCACAGATTGGAGCCGATCTGGAATGCAGATGTATGTAAACATGCAGACAATTATCAGATCCTTCCTGCATAATGTTGCCTCGCAGACGGCAAGCCTCTGAATGCTCCGCTGAGGTCGGGCTGGCTAGATTCATTCGAATAGGAAAGAGGCACTGGGAAGACAGCAGGCAGGAAAGCATGGGGAAAGGAGGAAGGAGGCGGCAGCTCGCTCAGCGGAGCACTGTTGTGCCCATGGGTGGGATGATCTGCCTCCTGGTTTGGAGCTGCCAGTCTCTAAGGAAACCCTGCATGAAGCGTGGCTGAGCGCAGGCCCCCGCCCCTCACCCAGGTTTATAAAGAGTTTTCATGCAGAAGGCATAGGATGTATAAGGCTCTGCGCCTCGTGAACGCTGCCGCACATCTGCTAGAGTCAGCGCCACTCAGTCATGGAGCCAGGAGACACTGAAGTGGAAAAAGAGAAACAAGGCATGGCTATACCTATCAGCTCCTAATGCCCGTCTCTGACAGCGTTCCTCGTTTCTCACAACCCCACCCCTGTACATACACACACTGTCCTACACAAACACACTATGGCAATGCACTTCGTGCAAGATCCCCCGGCCTAGACGCCACCCTGGCTTGTCAGGGCAGCTCAGTCTTGGCTTGTTGTTACAACAGCTCCACATGCCCAGCCCACAGCTCTGTCTGTGCCTCTTGTCAGCTATGTTTCATCCTCCATACAGCTTGATCCAAAGGGTATGGGAGGGAGGGGAAGTCTTTGGATTAGGCCCATAGTGCCTTTAGCTTCAGATCTCTCAGTACTCCACAGCGGGGGAAACTCAAGCCCAGAGAAGTTAAGCAACTTGCCAAAGGTCACGCAGGAAGTCAGAGGCAGAATCTGAAAGAGAGCCCAGGAGTCCTGACTCTTGCACCCCTCTTCTATCCACTAGATCATTATCTGCCTTAGCTGTTGCCATGGAGATGATTTTAATGTCATGAGTTCCTCGCCATGACCTCACTTGAAGCACCAAGTCGCAGGCAGAAGGCAGGCCATCAAATTACCCTCATATAGAAACCCCCTATTCAATTCCCATCTGCCTGAATAGTAGTAGAAGTGGCAAGAGGATGCCTCGTTAAGATACAGGCAGATTTCAAATCTTCCCCCAAAGAGAGAGTGTCCCTCTTCAATAGCAAGGACCCATCACTTCTGTTTACCGATAGCAGTGGCTCTCCCCCTAATACGAGCCGTCAGCCCAGCCAGGGACGGTCTGGGGCTAATCTTCCCATTCCACACGCAGCACCTGCGAAGCCTCGATTCCATTTCTCATAAAGGTTTGTCTGAACAAATCTCTTTCATTAATCCCATGCCTTCCCCCCCACTTTCCACGTGCATCTCAGCATAGAGCAGCTCCCTCAGCCAGTGCTGTTGAGAGGATTTAGAGATGAGAGAAGCCCCTCAAACGCAGAACTCCCTGATTAAAATTAAAAGAAGAGACACATCAGAAATGGAGAGAACAGCAGATGTCCTACAGGCTCAGCAGGTCTTATTTAAGTTCTTCCAGGTAGCTTGAAATTAACTCAGCTCTTAGCTTATGCAACAAAACTACAGAAATGAACCTGAATAACACTATTATTGGACTCTGTCTTCGATTGGACTTGAAAAGACACGTGGCTTCCTTTCTAGTGGACTGGGGCATTAAGGCCCATGAGATTTTCTACTCATGGAGTATGCAAGGCTCAAAGAAAGGCAAACAAGCAAAATAAATAATAGCGAATAATAATAAATCCCTTAATAATTAAGATTGATAAAGATGCATCTGAATAAACAAGGCTGGATCCAGAAACCCCCCTAAGCTTTGCAGCCTAGCTCCATCTCTAGCAATAATAGTTTAGCTGCTTTGATATCAAGGGATCCAAAGAAGGCGCTTTGCAAACACAGAGTGATTTGCCAGTCTCCTAGAACCAGAGCAGTCATTGCAATGCAGCCACCTCCAGGTGAAATGCAGTGGCGGTTTAATGGCAGACAAGGCTCTTTGAGTAAAGTGATATTTTTTTATTAGACCAACTAAATAGTTGGAAAAAATGTGCTTTGCAAATGTTCAGGCATAAACACCCTTCTTCAGGCATAGGGAGAGTCTGTTGTTTCCTGTTCTGCTGGATGGAATAGAAGCGCACCATAATACTACACAGCAGCTTTAGGCAGGGAGAGAACACTATTGCATATGCATTTGAAACTGCAGAGCACTGGGGAATGTAATTACCAGCAGTGATGCATGACTGAGAGTCAGGGGGTTGGTTAATGCCTCTGCGGAGTCAAAAACAGTGTTTCAAAAGAGCTGTAAGACAGCACCCGTAGCAGTACAGCATCCCTGTGCCACAGTGGGATCCTAATGCATTATAAGACACCATTTCTTGCCATACATTCATTCATATGCTTTGGACAACTCTTCACCAATATCTTAGACACGTATCCATCCCCTCCTGCAAGAACTTTGTGAGTGCAATCCTGAGCACTGCAATCCTCAGGCTGTGTGTGTGGAGGGATCAGCATGAAAGCCCAGCTGAATGGGGAGATACCTCATAATGTAGGAAATGGCGAGGAGAGTATTACGGTACACACATCTCTTGGACCTTACTCTGAGCTAGTCACAAAACCAAGGCTGACTTTTACAGGACGTGGGAGACTGGCCTGCAGAGATTCAAACCTGTATCGCCAGCCTGCCAGGAATAACAAGCAGGTTGTGGGGTATTCTTTGGTGAGATGTCTCTCAATCCTTCCTGCTGCTGATGGTGCATTTTGCCTGGATTCAGAAAATGCTCAATGGACAGGGAGAGAGCATAACTCTATGGACTAGTGCAGGGGTCACTAGCCTGCAAGGACATGTACCACAAGCGGACAGGCAACCTCTCTGTGTGGCTCATGACAGACCAGGGAGTGGGCAGGCAACACAGTAGCTGATTGGGTTGGGAGTACAGGGTAAGAAGCAGAAAGCAGAGAAGCATATCAGGAAGGGAGCAGAGAGCAGAGCAGCAGACTGGGCAGACCACAAATATTCCCCACCCGTCCAGTCTGATGGCTACAGCCCTCACCTGGGTTCCAGTCCCTGCTTCAATTTCTATTAGTATTTTATATCAAATATTTAGATCAGGGTGAAGGCTGCAACCCCTGAGCTTCTGCAGGACGAAAGGGGAGAGGGGTCACACCAGCTCCTCCTCCTCCTCCTCCTGCTGTGTTTTGTACCAAGCCCAATTCAGTTTAAGTATTCAGAGAACTTCTTAACCAGCTGGATCCTGCAGGCATCACAGCTGGGAGATCTCCTGGTCTGTGAATCCTGCTTAGCAGGTCAAGGCTTAGGCAGGTTGGAACATGCTCAGAAGCCAAGCTTTTGGCCCCTGGGAAACTTTGCGGACAGAAATGCAGAGGGCAGCAGGGTTAGAAAGAAATTAGTTGGGGAGATTTAGGGTCAAAATGTTGGCCTTTGGAGAGTAAAGGGGCAGTCAGGCAGGATTTAGTCCTTTTGTGGATTTAGTCCTTTTGTGGAGTCAACTCTAAGTGTTGCCCAGTGTTTAAGTCTTCATCCCCACAAAACCCCTGTAAGTTAGGGCTATTGTCCTCATTTTAACAGACGGCAAATTGAGGCACCTAAAAGCCACCTTTCACACTGCGCTTGCACAAAGCCTCTTTGAACTCTCCTTGAGCCCAGCCCAAGGGGTGCATCTGCCTATCTGAACAAGTCTGAGCTGTGCCTGTCCAAACTCATAGGGAGAACCTTGATTTGTAGCACATGGCAACTGGTCTGTAGGGCTCTGAGCTACTAGGGATCCCCAGACCCCATGCATACTTCAACCCTTGGTCCAACTGCCCCATAAACCTGCACCATCTTGTTAGGAGATCCAGCGTCCTCCAGAGCACAGCACCATTCGTTCTGAGAGCTCTGCGGCTGCCTCTCTCTGGTTTTATATATTTTTAAGTTTGAAAAAAGACAGTTGTCAGGGCTGGCTCATTGGGGAGATACTGATGTGAATTTGATCTGTCTAAATGGTTTATTTCTCCATTATCCAGACACACAAAGCAATGTCAATCACCTCATCCCAGTACAAAAGCTCCGAGCCTGCCTAGAGTTGGCTGCATTAAGTGCAGCAGGGTAGGTGGCAGGGTGTTATGGGAGTGAGTGCCAGGCTTGACGAGAGCTGTTTAGATTATAAAGGTGGTGAAGCATGTTCATCATGAATTATAGTGTTACATCTTGAAAGCAGCATGTGAAAGCCTGGTTATAAGAGAAAAGCCTGAACAAAACAGCCGTGCACTATAAAGGGGCTAGGAATCTAAGAACAGATCAAGATGGAAATTTTCCAGCTGCCCCCAGAAAACCTTCAATTCAAATACTGTCAGACTTCAGGGCATCTATTAACAAGGTTCAGGACTGTAGGCTCTCACTGTTTAGGAAGTTCCTCTGCCTTTCCTGCAGACTCTCCCACCGCTACTTCCACCCTTCTCCATTGAAGTACCAAATCCACAAAGTACACCTTTTCTGAAAGTCGGTGGCTTAAGTCACATGTAGAGACCCAAAAGGGGGTCTTTCAAAGGAACATAGCCCGTCCATGTCTTTCATAGAGCCAGCCAGACTCTCCACACAGGAGAAGGTTGCAACTCCACACCTGGAATGGCTCTGAACTGGTAAGACTTTCATCTCTTCTTAGTCTCCTGATCTCCCCATCTCCCAAGATTGACCATAGGTTTGTGCTGTTACTGCCAAAATCAGTCAGAACTAAATAAGAACTGCACTGAATTCACCCCCCAAGTGAAACCAAATCTGTTCACAGCCTCCAACACATTCCACTGTCCTTCCTAAAAATAGGATGATTACATTATTTTATATTTCTGCTACTGCTTTCTTATTTCTTTCTTAGTCCAAAAGGAAGGAGTGCTATTCTTGCAGTGTTCCTAATCTCATGGATCTTCTCTCCTGGGAAAGTCCATTATGGTGCTGAGGAGGTTTAAATCATTGCCCTAAACATCCAGGCTCTGGTGTGTTTTACCCAAACTGTTCGACATTTGTCCATCATGCAAGTTAATTCTGTTGGGCTCAAATCCTATAGCTATTTGTCACGACCTCAACTTTTCTTTCAATACCATAGGGTTGGCTCTTTAGACATAGATGAAACCAGCTGGGGCCTAGAGAAGAATCATACTACACTCATAGACAGCTGGGGAGGTGAGCTCCAAAAGACCACTCAACAGGGACAGAGCCATAAACAGCTGGTTTTAAAGCCGGGAGTCTCACACCAGCTACAAACGAGTAATTACCAGCAAGTCACAGCTGTGCTGGACCACATGAGCAGGTGAAAATGTGATTGTGATGGGGTGTGATCACACTTCGATTACCACTGTATATCCCCCACCCCTGTACGAGCTTGCTCAACATCACCAGAAGCTAGGACTATTTGTTTTTTAAAGAGTTTTGAGCAATTTGTCTTTAGGGAGCCTTTAAAGACAGGGGTGGGAAGGGCATTAACAGAGAGATTTGAAACATTAAGAGAAGAACTGTGATCTCTGCAGGAGGTGAGGCTACCTCTCACAAATGAAGAACTTTCTGAAGGTGCGATCAGGGCACACTGAGGTCCTAATGGAGACTATAGGGAAAGCCGTTCCCCTGTCAAAACTGTGTATTGGAAGGCAGCCTTACAGCACAAGATGGACACGTCCTCACAGCATGGGTGGTCAGGAGTCTGCTGTAAACAGATACAGATCATGGACCCCTGGTACTTCTCTGCCCCCTGACTGAGACACAGCCATGTCCTTGCCCTTACCTCTGGTCTCTCAGATGCATTCGTAGCTTGCAGACACCATCTCAGAAAGCCTTCTTGGACAACAAGTTCCTATAAACTAGACTCCAGAAGTAGTCCCACAGCCCTCCCAAGTCCTCAGCTGTCTAGATGCATCTCCCCAGAGTCCAGCTAATGATGGAAGCACTGGTTTCCCAGTCACACCCCTCAAAGACAGTGCCGCAAGCAAGGGACACTGTCTTAGCAAAGGAACTTAACCTCAAACACCTTCTGTGTTACAGTGCTACGGAAAACAATAAATGGGACTAAATACAATTCTTACCTGTTCGTCAGCCCCAGTCCCTGGTGGGTGCGCCAAGCCAAGCAATCTTTCCAGCCTTCTCTTTTCTCTGGCCCGGCTGCTTAGACATGATCATGAAGTGTTCCCCTCCAGAAATAAAGCATCCTTTTAAAAAAACTGCCTTCTTTCTTTCTCTATGCTTGAACTATATGTGTGGTTCCTTGCTCCTCTGCTCCTCTCCACACCAAACCTTTCCCAAACCTTGACAGCTTCAACGAAGAAAGTGCACCATGCCAATGGTCTGGGTTGGTCATTGAGGGTCATTCAAAGTCAGTGGCCCTGCTGGTCAAAATCCCACTGTCCCAACAGAGAAAAGTCATTCCAAGATTGGGTTCAAAAGCTCTGCCCACGAACAGCAGTTGCTACCAGGAAGCCTCTAGGTCACATACACACCTGCATGGCTTCTAGAAATCTAGCTTGGCTTCTGGGAGACACTGGCTGCTTAAAGGGAGCAGAAAGCCTGTGGTAAGTTTGTCTTACCACCTTCTGGTGGCAACAGAAGCCTTCTGTCTCATAAGAGCTGATGTTACTCTGACTTCAGGAAGAAGGAGTCCTGCTGCCAGAGGTGAGCTCTGAGTGAATGCATTTGTTTTTTCTAAAAGAATGTGAGTCCTGCCAATACAATGATATAGTTAAGACCTTGCTTTTATGTTGATGGCTGTCTCAGCCGTCTTGGAAGTGTTCACACTCTCGTATGACCATACAGTGCGCAGAACAGACTAAGCAAGTTAGGTTTCGATCTTTTCCATCATCATTATTATGCCTAGACCCAATGGATGCTACAACATAGAGCATGGCTTCATGCTTTTATGTCTAAAACAGTGTTCACCCAATGCAGTGGAGCTCACAGTTGGATGCAAATGTTCACCCAGTCTGCTACTCCACACTAAAACTCAGATTAATTTCTGTCAGGTCTTTGAAGGGATGCATACAATGCTCTTTGCTGTAAATGTCTCTCCAGGGTAAAGATTTCATTACTGTTCTTTTACTATTGATCCATGCCATGGATCCCTTCCCTAGCCCTTACCACACCAAGCAGATCAGACTGTTTCTTATACTTGTAGCATCTAGACTGTCAAACAAGGGACTTCTGTAATTGAATTTTGCATTGGAAGATGCTGGTTCTGTGCTGAGTTACTAGCCTCAAGTTCCAGACTGCTGACTGATTTCTATATTATGGTCTCCCATCTTAATTCAGGAACTTTGCAAAGTAACATCAATTTCTATGGCATTCAGCGGCACTCAACGACATGGAGTACATCTGTATCTATTTTATACCAACTGTTTTTCCCTCTTCAACATTATGCTTTTGGGTTGCATAATGAATAAGAGCAAGGAGAAGACTTCTGCAGCCACAAACCCTCATGAGATTCTCACAAGTTCTGTGCATGAATCATCTTTCAATGTAATCTTAGACCCCCAACTTCAAGGTGAAATTCTTGGATTACAACCTAGCTCCCTGCCACTGTTGAAGCCAACTGCAACTGAGCCATTGATCCCATGTCTTCCTTCATAGTAGGAAGTTTATTCTGGAGAAGCAACAATGTCCTAGGGTGGCCCAGATGCCTATAACTCACCCAAACCAATTTCCCACCTTGCCCTGCCCAAAATTTCTGGAGCAAACCAAGAAAATACCCCACTCCTTGCTCTTAGTCAAACATAAGGAGCACCAAGTTTATCTCCTTCTGTATTCACTTTCCAAGTCCATTGCACATCTCTTCTGGAAAAGACTGTCTGATGCTTTCAAGTCAGATGAGCAAACACCTTTTTCACAGTGCCAATGAAACCTCTCTCCCCTTTTGCTCTCACCAGAATAGCAACCCCTGTCATATCTGGAAAAGAGGGCAGCTTTTTTTGCGGACGGTGTATCTCAAATGACAGCTCCTTTACCTCCCAATTCCTTTTCTCACCCCCTCTCAGAACCAGGCTCTTGGATTGACTAGTGGATGATATGCCTGGATGGGCTGAGACAGTCAGAATCGATGGCTTCCCCAGGGGCTGTTCCTGATGGGATTAGCAGCAGGAGCTGGAAGCTGCATACAGATAACTTTGGTGTTTTTTTCCTTTTGGGCCATTTAAGGAGGAAAAAATGGCAGTGGGATTTGAGTGAGCCGGCGACTGGCAGGCAGGGCTTTTAGCTGCGAGTGAGCTGAGCATCCTGCAGGATTAAATAAATGCAAAATTAGCCTCTAGAGGCCTTCAGACTAAATTACATATTGTGAGGGGGGAAGAGGTCAGTCCTGAAACAAAGGGCAAATATTTGACTGTGTTCACAAAGCAAGTGGCTGCTGCCTGTTTCTGCCAGCGGCCAGCCATGTGCAAAAGGAGACAACTCCATCCTGGGGACCTGGCCACACCTTGGTCACCGTGCTCACCTGCCCCAACATGCCTGACCTACCATGCCCCCGTTCAGCTCCAATACCAAGGTGGGAGCTATGACAAACAGTCATTGGCATATCCCAGTCAATTATGTATATGACAAGTGAAGCTGGACACTGCAGTATTTTTACCACAAATTATCTAGAAGAGATCAACCCTGAGCAGCTTTAAAGTAAAGGGGAAAAAAATCTCTTTTTGCCACAAAGACAGATCAAAAGTCTACTCCTGCTTCTATGCAGTCTCTGAACTCCTGATGCTGCTAACAACGGCCTCTGTATGCATGTTAAGTAGGATGAGAGACCTGTCACCTCTTAAAGAATACTCCATCAATCACGATCATTTATTTGCAAATAGGGTTATGATTTTTAAAAAGCTTTTGAAAGCGACTTTGGATGGGAGGAGGGGCACAAGTCTTTCTATAGAAATCTTTCTGCTATTTTCCTTGCAAGTGAATGCGTCTTTCAGAGCACAATGAACATGTGTGCACCCTGCTCTGTTTTCTATATACGTGTCTGAAAGGACACGACTCTGACTGTACATGAGGGCAGCCAAGTGTGTATGTGACGGTGTTATAGCGTGGGTGTATACAAGTGTATATTTGTGTAGAGGCACATGGGAGCGTGTCTTTTTCCAAATATATTTTTGTGTGTGAATGTATCTGATAAAAGAAGTATGACAAAATATATATGTGTGTGATGACAAAATTAGTGACACAGGCATTTCTGTATGCATATATTCAAGCACGTGAGTGTGTGCATGCATGGGTGTATGCGTGCCCGTGCGCATGCACGCACATGTGTGCAGGTGTACTTTCTCTGGTCTTTCACCAGGACTATTTCTGCTCAGTTTGCTGTATGATGCGAACATGGCAGGACCCATTGCCAGCCCTCATTCCTTTGCCGTTAATTCCCCTTCCTCAGAATTGCACTCCAGAGTCGGAAAGACCTGTGTGTTGCACTGCCCACAGGAGCTGGCTGTTAATTAGCTTAGATAATCTAGCAGCTCAGGTCCCAGAAGAGCAGCTCAAGACATCAGAGAGAGCAGGAATGGGCAAGAAAAGATAAAGAACAGGCACAACTCCCCCGCCATTGCCTGTGCTCAAACATTTGTCTGGCTTTGAATCAGTCCAGATAAAGCGACTGCCCCTCCTTCTTTACACCTCCCCAAAGGCTGTAGCCTCTTCTCTCTTTCCCTATGGTTTTCCCACACTGTATCATTAGCAAATTGTTCCCTAAATATATATTGAATCTAAATTTTCCTGAGCTCAGTGCCATCCCGTTAGTTACACATCTCATATCCCGCAAGAAACCGGCCCTCTCTCCTCACTGTTTGCACCTGCCTGCTCCCTAGTCCTTATTTCAGTGTCATTCCCAGTCAAACTCCGCTTGGCCTAACCTCCAGCCTAATTCCTCTTCCAAAATCTCAGCTGCCCACCCACCTTCTCGCCCCTGCCTTGCTTTGCAACATGAGAAAAGTTGTGTGGCAGCCCTACTTTCTGAGTCAGCGGATTAAATAGACTTTGTCGGGATTACAGCTGCCAATCAAGTTCAAGTGCATTTTTAATAGTTTAATTTGTGGCACAGGGTTTCAAATAAAATCATCAAGTGCAGTCGATTAAACTCATTAAGTCCTTACGGACTCGTCTGTGTACAGCGCTGTTATCAGATTCCGAGACATGAGAATTAATTAGGCCTCTGTTATCCTTTGTCTGGATTACTGTGTTAGGCCCAGAGGCCTGGTGCTTCCCTGTGAAAACACTAGGCCTATAATCTCCTTACTAGCACTGCCGGGGGTGGCAGAGGCCTACGAGATTTCTGCAACGTTTCTCAAAGATCAGACAACAAGGAATGTAACGTTCTTTGATTTTTTTTTTTTTCCCAATTTTTTCAGGCACCCGGCGTGAATAAAAAGGCCAGTTCACTGGGTAGAGAGCAGACAAGTATCAGCTGGGATTCAACAGGGTCTCAGGATATGGAGCTAGAAGCTCTCCCCGCTTCAAAAAGTGCCTTGACGCCCATCTTGCCAGAGTCATCTGACCCCGGCGGTCTTTCCTGCCCAAGTGCAGGGGGGCTGGACCCGATGATCTGCAAGGTCCCTTCCAGCATCGGCGATGCACGGGAGGTGCACGCGCGTGCACGTGCACTCCCTGAGATCAGCTGTGCACCCCCTGGAAGTGCCAGCTGCAAAACCGGAAGTCCCTGCGGAAGTGCACTTCCAGCTTTGCTGCTGACTTGACAATCGGCTGCCGGGGGAGCCCCCGCAGCGATCAGGTGGCCCTCCCAGACTCAGGAGGCACCAGTTGCCCAGGCCTTCCAGCCTCTAAAACAACTATAAGCCATCCTGATTAGGCTGCCCGTATCTCACCATAAAGATTCCCTATTGGGAAAAGACTTCTTCCTTCCTTCTCTTCAGACCCAGCTCCGCAGCCCAAGTTCACGTGCGGAGCAGTCCGCATTCATGCGAGTAATTCCACTGACCACAATGGGCCGGATTCTCTGCTCTTTTACGCCTTATGATACGGTCATTCGGATCTCGGGAATGGCAGCATAGCGTGCGACCCACTCTGAATTCTCCACTACTACAATGGGACTGCTAATCTCTGCTCCTCAGCAGATGGGGCTCAGAATCAGTGATCATTGACAGAAAACCTGCTTGCTGTACTGTGACACATGCATTATTCCAGGCGCCAGTAGAGCGGAGGGGTCCAGCATCCCAGGGCACCGTGAATAACCATTTATCTCCCTAAGAACACCACTGTGGTCTTTGAATTGCGTAGATAAGGTGGGAGAATACATGCATGTGCAAGCAAGTGGGAAAGTGATGGTGAGAGTGGAGTCTATATGACAGCATAGCTGGAAATATGGGGATATATATAGATGCAGATTTCTATATTGGGTTGGGTATATAGACACGAAAGGAGATATAGGTGGATATGCCTGTGAATATATTTGGAAGAGCGCTGAGTTTGTTATGTTTTACTGGTTGTATTATTTATTTGTATCATTGTAGCATCTAGGACAGGGGCAGGCAATAATTTCAGGCGGAGGGCCGCTTACTGAGTTTTAGCAAGCCATTGAGGGCCGTTTGACAGGCAACCAGGGGAAGATAAATATTAATTTTTCAAATTTTTAGGGGCCCCGCGGGCTGGATAGGATGGCCTGGCGGGCCGCATCTGGCCCATGGGCAGCATTTTGCCCACCCCAATCTAGGAGCTTCCAGCAGTAACCGGGATCTACTTATAACATGGGCTGTGCAAACAGAGAACAAAGCATTGGCCCTTTCACCAAGAGCCTACAGTCTAAGTTCCCTAATCCAAATAGGCACATACTATAAATTTACCCTCTCTCTGGGCCCTCCATTATCAGTAACTCCAGCTCGCAATAACAATACAGAAACTAGAAAGCATAAGCTTGCTTAACAAGCCCTGGCAGTTCCTAGAGCTTCTCTGTAGGACCACATCAAGGAGACCTACCGAACTCCCTTATCTCTCTGAGGCAACAAGATCTACCTGCTAACACAAGTACATAGTAACTATACAACATCCTTGTGCGGGATATTATCACCTGTGCTTTGAGAGGCTCTAGAGCGGAGCCCTGCTTTCCTGAGTACCCCAGCTGTAGGCATCATACATTGCAGAGGTAGGGAGCCTAGATCCTGGGGGAGATTTTCAAAGGCACCAATAGCTATTAGCCACGTAACTCATGGATATTCAGAGCTCAATTTACACAAGTGCTTTTGTAAAAGTTGCTTTTATTTTATCAAAGAGGGACATTTGAAGAAGGCAGAAGCCAGCAAAGTAACAGCAAGCCACAATATATGGGTGTGGTTGCAGGCATGTGTGGTGGATAGGGCTTATGGCTTCAGCCAGCTCCTTGACACTTGGACTTGTTAGTCCTTAAAGAGGCTATTAGACTGCCACTGAGAGACTCGAAAGGCAGCACTGCCAAACACAGCTTTAGCCAGGAGGCTTTTCCAGTGGACACAAATCCTTTCCGATGGGCCAGCTGCTGCCAAGCCCACTGCAACAAATGTATGAGAACATAACCGTGCTGTAAAGAGATGAACTTAAGGGACACGGAAAAGTAATCCATATTGAGGCTGGCAAGGGCTTTGCACTCACTAACAGCCCTGCTGAATTGCATTTGAGGGGAGTTCAACTACAGCAATTTCTTAACTAAATCGCTTTGGCCTGTCAGTGCTTACCACTGCTTATTATAAAAATTTACTCATGTGGGTCAGTGACCTTTAGTCGATGACTCCCCTAGGTGACTTCTGGGCCTGAGCTGAGCTGCAGCATGTCTCTGCTGAACGTCTCCTCTTCCCCTGTTAGCTCCTCTCCTCCCAACTGACCCCCCTTCTTTCTCTCTTCCTACTTCTCGCAGTGCCCTGCTCTCTCTGCCTCATTCACGTTAAATTTAGAGTCTTTAGCCAGACCCAGGTAATATCACTCCTCTTTCCTTCCTCTCTCTCAAACATTCTTCTTCTTCTGCTTCTCCTCTCACTTGTCCCATCTAAGCGGGATTGCTGTTACAGATCCTGGCTCTCCACCAGCTTCGCTCATATGTACCTTCATCTTCCAACTCCTTCTCCACGTCCCTCTTCACTGCATCTCTCCATCTCATCTTTGGTCTTCCCTTTCTCCCTGGTAGTGCCATTCTGGTGACTTCTTTTCCCATGTCTCCTTCTTCTGAACATGCCCATGCCATGCCAGTCTTCTCTCTTGTACTGGACACCTCCACTACCTTCACCAATCCTCTGATGTTAAGTATTCCTCCCTTAATCCATCTTTGTCACTCCACACATCCATCGGAGCATTCTCATCTCTGTCACATTCAGTCTCCTTTCTCAAGTTTTCTTCAGGGGCCGTGTCTTTGCTCTGTACAATAGTGCTGGATGCACACATCTTGTAGACTTTTCCCTTCAGCTTCACTGATACTCTCCTGCTACATAATATTCCTGTCACTAATTTCCAGTTTGTCCACCCTACTGGTATTCAGTGGCTCAGCTCTTCATCAAACTCTGCATTCTGCTGAACAGTTGACCCCATATACATGACCTGTTTGACTTTTCAAACGCGTCGCATCAATTATCACATTTCTAACATCAGGTATCTTAGAGAAATTACAGTGCATATATTCCATTTCGGACTGACTAATCATCATTTCTCCTCCCTCCAGCATTTCTCTCCATTGGTCCAATCCAGCTTACACTTCCTCTAGCCTCTCAGTTCAAATGACCACATCATCTGAAAACATCATGTGCCAAGGTGGTCTCTGTATTTCATTCACAGCAGAGTTTCCTCTCTCAAACATCTCTGCTCTGAAGTCCCGGTAACTTTCCAAAAGTCCCTAGTAGTAGCTAATAAATTAACTAGCCATCAAGGTACAGCAAATGCATCCCATTAATTTCTCCCAACAGCATTACAGGGGAAGAATGAGACTTTGAGAAAGGCATTCAGAATGGCAAGGAGCACATAAAAAGGGGCTAGCAGTGCTCCGTGAAGCTGGCTACATTTCCTTCCTGTAGTTTCATTTAACCTAAGTGAGAAAAGAGAAAGGGAGAGGAGAGACTCTTTTACTTTCCCAGCCTCCGAAATGTTCCCCTTGCAGTGTCTCTTTCTCTCTCGCTCTTTTTTTTCCTGAATACGGGTGAAATTGATGAATGCCTCTTTAAGGCCTCACGCCTGCCACCTCGGCAGAACATCCTTGTAAATCAGATAAATATCTCAAGGATCCTTATCCTGGGAAAATTGAGATAATTGCAGTAAATTGAAGTGCCTCTTTTTTTTTTCAGCTGGAGTCTCTTGTAGTAACAGGTGCATTGACTGCTAATTCCTGCACAGGAATTACTCTCTCTGTCACGAGGAATGGCCTTGTGTAGCAGGTCCAAGTCAACCTCCTGAAGTGGTATTTAGCCAGGATAAATTATCAATCAGGAACCTTTTCATAGCTCCATCGATGTCTCATTTCTAAAAGGTCAGTCTTTCCAGCCCAAGTAAATCTCTGACATCATCAGATTTAAGATGGCTGCTGGGTGTGACTAAGGGGCTGCCCTTTGAGATATGGGATGGAACCAGTTTTGAAGCCCATCTTGCTTCTTGCTGTAGCCGGGAAGTATATTTGTTGCTGTACAGCATACAGAGACAGGTATACCAGACGCCATAAAGTCCTTAAAAACCTAAGTTAGAAGACTAGAGGATCTAGTAGCCATATGTTGAGCTCCAAGAACCTGTGGGGATGGACAACGTTAGACTTTTGATTCACTCTGCTAGCCCTTACAAGTGGGACTCATTAGCTCAAACTCCACTGTTCAATTCTCTTGGCCAGCTGGGAGGATCCATTACATCGGTCTGCAATGGCCTCAGCGTTGGACCTTACTGAAGTAACAAGTGTATCAACAGTGATTTGATATGTCCAAGACAGACAAGGGTAACCACAAGGTCTCAACAAGGTCAGTCAGGAATACCTGCCTCCTCTACTACTGATGTGAGCATTAGGAATGTGTCTGCAGGGTGGATTTGTCCATGCAGCTGATGTATGTGAAGAAAGTGAGCCACTGGATGGACAATCAATTCTTCTATGCCCCAAAACCCAAATGTGTGCCTGACGTTTGTATTGCCTACAAAGCTGTAACATTTTATACCAGGCAAACTGTGTTGACAAACTTCCAGGCTCTCTAAGTCACTCTTCCATAATGTCCTGTTCAGAAGTAGGATATAAATCTGGTAGATCCTGATTTTCCTGCTGAATTACAGCTTGCTTTGTCTACATTATCCTCCAAGTACACTTGGCTACAGCAATCCTCTGTTTGTCTAGAAGACACCTGCATGAAGACTACTGCTTAGTGGCCCCCTGAAATAGCACTAGGGAAAGGATGAATCCCTGTCAAGTGTCCGTTGTGCTATTAAACCTTGGTAACAGCCCCCTGAGCACTCCGACCTGGGCGCCTGTACCCATAGGAAGGTCACATTGGGCAGGGCATTTGGGATGGTGATATCACACACCACATTTCATAAGGCAACCCTGTATACAGAATCAACAAATCCGGTCAACAAAGGTGACATGTTTGGAGTGACTGAGTCCTTGGTGTGCCTCTGCCAATTGCTGGAGGGCAAGCACAGCATCCCTTGCTGACTGACCGGCAGTAAAGCAGGATTGTTCTGCACAGCATATACAAGTCAGAAGTGGCTGTATTCATTTAAAAATCATAATGACTAGCTGCATTCTCTTCAGGAGAATAAAAGAAAAACTTTGCCAAGAACAGACAATAATGTGATTGTAAATGTTATAGTCACAATATTGACCTTTACCTTTATACATTGATGCCCTCCTTCCATTAAGCTGGCACTTTACCAGACCTCCAGACTTCCTGAGTTGGAGAGCAACTTTTAATAGCCCTGGTAATATAGGCTCACATCCAGCTGTTCAATTAAACCTGCATTTCTGTGTACCTGTCCATTCTTCTTCCAGTGAGAGAGCATGGGTAGACAATGCCCAGGTCATCTCCTGCAGTCAAAAACCCAGTATCAAGTCAGGGGCATGAAGCCCCTGCTGGGTGCTTGAAAGTAGAAGTGTAACATTCATTCCATTGCTGCAGTGCCTCTTGATCACGGTAACAGAGAATATCTGCCCACTTTATGCTGTGGGATGGTCAGTACATGCATCTGTTATCAAGCTGTGTAAGCCAGATAAAGGCTGTTTTGAGCCAGCTCTAGACAGCATCTCTAGACAGCCAAGCATTAAGGTCTTCCTGAGTATTTGCCCTAGGAAGCATTAAGGTCTTCCTGGGTGTTTGCCCTAAACACCCCGCCATTGCCAGGGGAGGAATAATAGGATTTTACACAGGAAAGGGCCATAACCTGATTTCCTTTTAGGTTCCAACTCAGGAATATAATATTTCCAAGTCTTGGACTTAAGTCAGTCTCATAAAATGGAGATGGTAGATGTAAGCTTAAGACCAGTCGAAGCATGTCCCAAACATAGTAGACCTGGCTTCTGTGAGCACCTTGCCCTCAGAAGATTCAGAATCCCGCCTGATGATGTTCCAGCTGCTAAGGCCTTAGCTGGACTGCTGCTTATGTGTGCTACATTAAGCTCAAAGGAAAACCAAGCCATTCACCCACAAGTAAACAGCAACCTACGTGGCTCCAAAGCCAGGTTCCATCATGTAGTGTCTTTTCTTGGCCCCATGAATCCTTGCCTTCTGACTGCACGGTGGTCTGGCCTCAAAAGCTGCTTAGAGAATGCATCAACATAGCCACACCTGCAGCCCAAGGCTGAGACAACACTGCTGGAAGGCCAACAAGCCACACGATGGTCTGCTCAACCTTTCCAGGTCTGACTCGGAGGAAGGGCTGCGACCACAGAGAGCAGGGTTTTGCGTGGGATGTTGCCTAATGCCTAGCTCAATAACTCTCTCTGGGGCACGGTTGTGCAGGTAAGCTGCCTTCCTGGCACTGGCTCACCAAAATGTTTCCCTCTAGTCAGAACAGCATTGCCATATAGCAGCTGAGTAATACACACTCAATGTGTGTAGCAGCACCTATTAAGAGCCTGCCACATACTTGGAAGCAGATATGGGAATTACACTTGTAGCATGCCTCAAATATGAATAGCAGACAACTGGGTCAGATTAATGGGTAGGTGAAGTGGGATGTTACCTCCTCGAGCTTGAAGAACCAAGACAAATATGAAACATTTATTACTCACCAGGAATAATTCTTTTTCCTGTCAAAATCAGAAATCAGCAACCTTGTGGAACATGCTGCCATACCAGAGGCAGTGCTTTCTAATGAGTAAGTTTGTATGTACTTGGTTGTTTAGATGTTCTCAGATTAGCTGGTGTGTGCAGAGACATGTAAACTTGAGTGATTGTGTATATCGTCACAGTGTAAAGTGTCAATGGCAACCTTTTACCAGGAAAGTCTGCAGTAGCAACCTTACGAATAGAGGCATCTTTCTGCAGCTGAATATCTCAGAAAAAAAGCTAAAGACACCAACGATGCGAAAGTCACGTAGGTTTAAGATTTCTGAAATCAATGGTTTTGTTTCCAACTGATGCATCCAAATCTTCCAGTTCTGAATGTGCATCCAACCAGAATGCCAGCATTCCTGCTTCTGAAAAAAAATCTTTTTAAAGAAGGAGGTTTTGTCTTTTTCCGATAGCGCCAATCTATCACAAAGATAGGCACAAGAATACAATGCTGTCACCAGCAAGGCAGTCCCATATCTGGATGCAGATATGTCTTGAAATTCAAAATGAGCAGGGAATTCAACTGACAAGGGGGCAAAAAGTGAAAAGTGATACGGAAGAGTAGGATCAAGAGATGAACAGAAGTACAAGAGGATAAATACAAGTGATCCTAGCAGCACTTGAGGTGAAGGCTGGAATCAGCAATGGGTCCACAGGTTTCAATTTGGTCATCAGGCACTTCTCCATCAAGTCTAGGAAACTAATTGCTATTCCCGTGCCCCTATCCTAGTTGGCTTCAACCACCTGGGCAAAGAACAGACCCAGAACCCCTATGACAGGGTGAGAATGGGAGAAGAGACCTTCTAGCTGAACATGATTTTTAACCCATGTTTCTAGTTCAATTGCAAGTATCTTCAGAGAAGGGGAAGGAGCAATGGGTTAGGAGAAAAGAAACAGGTGAACTTTCTTTTTTCTCTTAGGGAAGAAAACTCAAAAAAAGCAAGTCTACAGGGTTTTGTTTCCAGAATTCTACAGTCGAACACACAAGCAAATGGGGAATGTCACCGGGACTGAAGGTGAATGATGGTGCAATCCAAATGGGATGATTACTTTTCTAAGAGGTTTCCGGGCAGCACCTGTGGTCTCAGAAGATTTTATAGGTTACTTTGTGTAGAGGAGGAGAGAAAAAAACCCTAAACAGTAGGAGGGAAGACAGAGAGACCTGGATATGCACTGCATGATGCTTGGGCAATTTGGATGGCAGTGGCCAGAATGCCAACAGACTGGCATCAGATGGTAAGGTAGTGTGTCCAGCATGCATTAACAGGTCCTCAAAGAGGGAAGGTAATGCTCTACAGGTGTTATCACCTGCCTATGGGATGCATGCACTGTGAAATGCTGGGGGCTTGCACAGCAGAAGCCTCAAGCTGTCAAATAGCCCCCAATGCAAATTCTAAACACCTTGCATTCAAGAGGGCATTTGGGCCCAGTATTTGGCCAGGCCCAGATCCTATACAGGGACACTGATTTTCTTTATTACACTGTGCTCTGCCCCTTCTTTCCAAAGCACCTGCTCTACAATGAGACGCTCTGAGAGCAGGACTTTGCTTTGTCTTTTTCGCATTCAAACTTACCAACACACACACCCAGGGGCCACAGGAAATCATTGGGAGTACAGGGCAGGTTGGCGTTGTGCCTGAGCAGGCTACTAACTCCCTTGGAAGTGCAGAAGTCTCAATGCTGCAGATGGGCTGAGAGCGAGGGCAGCAGCTGTTCCTACTTCACCTAGGTCTGCTGTGCCAGGGCCCCCGCCGAGACAGCTCTCTATGGATTCATTAGCACCCATTCTTCACAGATGCTCTTGCATGTGCTAATAATAGCCCAAGAGGCTGGGCAGAACTGAAATGAGTGGAGGCAACTGGCAAAAGGAAGGCAGTGGTTGATCAAACTGGCTTGAAGTTTCATTTGTATCCAGGAACTGCACAGGGCTTTTGCACCTGTTCTAAGTTGTGTTTGCCATCGTGAGAGAAGGGGAACTAAAACTGTGATGAAGTGGATAAGTGGCTACCTTGAGGGCAGAAGGACCCCTGAAACAAGAACCTCCTGCAACTTCTTGATCTAGCCCACTCTTCAAAATTCACTTCTTTCCAGCCTTTCCTATACTTTACCCCTGCAGGGAAGTTTCTGATGACCAGCTGACTAACTGAGACAATAGGGTGACATCTGTGGAGGAAGAATACAGGGATATGAGGAACAAAGGAAAATAAGTAGTCATCCTGAAGATGTCTCTATTCCTAGCCTGGGTTCTAGGAGTGTACTGCCTACCAACCTGCCTTGGCTCTCTTTGTACTGCAGCTGAGACCAGACTGGCAAAGCCAATGTGGCCCAAGGGGCACTATAGAGGCCAAATACTATTAGGGGGCTTGATAGACAGATAGGAGATTTGCTCTCCTGGGACCCAGGAGTGGGAAGAGAGGTTCCAATAGGCCCCTTCCCTTTCTCATGTCTATAACAAGTCCTGCCAAACAAGGCTTACAGGGTGCAAATCAAGATGGCTCTGCATTACCAGCTGGATTGGCTATTCATCTCTGAATTACTTTGATATAGTTGCTGTCATTAGCCTCAGGATGGTTGAAAAAATGCTGGTTCAACAGCTGTAGGGAGCAAAGCCTGAACAATCATTGCAATACAAGTAACAGGGGTAGATGTTTATTCTGCTTCACTGCCTTCCAGATAGTCCTCAGCTTTGACCTGGAGGAGCCACTGCTTGATCTGAGGTGGGAAGTTGTCTCCCAGGTGCTGGCCCTTCCCTATTCCACTGAGACTAACACAAGACCATCAAGCAGTTTTGATGAGCAACTGGACATATGCCTTCTGCCTTCTTGTGATCAGCAAGAGCCCTGCCTGCCGGATCCTGGTGACATTTCCACTGTTCTCGAGAAGAATCAACTTGACGATGTTTTGACTTTTTTTCTCAGAGACTCCCACACTGCACTTTTATAATCCAACTTTGCTCTGAAATACAGATCCTGGGCTGCATGCCGGAGATGCATGTCAGGCAAGAAGCACTGTCAGTCAGCCCCAGTCACAACACATCACGACTTAGGAGAATGCTGACGGATGGGAAGAGCTGCACAGGAACAAGAGGAAGAAGAGGTTGAAGAGGAAAATTAGAGGAGAAAAAGAAATAAAGTGCCAAATAGGGGGGCTATTCCATACAGCAGTGAGATCTTGACTTTAAGTGGAAAACTACAGTTGTGGCAGGTGCCAGGAGGGATAGGGAAACAGCTCACTCAGAACAGCTAGCGAGGAAACCAACAAGGAGAATGGCCAAAGTGTAGATTACTTAAATGTGTGGGTGCTCTGCCTGGGAGGACAGGAGTAGAAGGCACTGGGTTTGAAACCTGTATCCATCTGCATTGCTGCCCAAAAAGTAGCAGAGTGCAGCCGTGCCTGAAACTCATTACTATCAAATGACAATATGCTAGCTAATGCAAAAATGGGCTGACGGGTCTCAGACAAAATCCTAGTGGACAAGGCATCTGCCTTGCTTTAAAAAAAAAAAAGCCCTCTACAGCTGGCTCACTTGTTGGCAGCCTCAGCAAGAAGCCGAAGCTGGACGAGCACGTACAGAAATCCTCATCATGCCTAGGGAAGAGGTCACTATACGTTACATCTAAGGGTCACTGCTGGAATGGCACAGGGAAGAAGTCCTCCTTGCTGTGACCCAGGCTGGACATTTCCATGAATAAAAAGAAGACACCACAACTCTAACCACCACATTTGGCAGGAGAGGCAAAGCAAGAAGGAGATGGAAATGGGAACAGCTGGGAGAATAGCAAGAACCCTCTAGTCAGTGTTAAGGCAGAGCTGCATGTTGATGAAAAGGGATTTATGGCAAAGCTGCCGGTGACAGCAGGACCCTGGACTCTGGGACTGCGGAGGCCAGTTCCAGTCCTGTGGGCATAACATTGGGGAATGAAGATGACAGCAAGAGAATCTCAATAGCTGCCAAGAAACCTTCAGGTTTGTGAAGTATCTTCATTTTAGGATTTTGTGTCTCTCCTGTTGAAGCTGTTCCACCATGTGGGGAAAAGAATAATAATCTTCATTGGACCAGAGAGAGTGCATGACTCTACAGCCTTTTTTATATTCACTGTTTACTAGAGCAGGCACTGGGACACCGGTCTTTGCCCCTTCTCAGTGTCCCAACAATGGTACAATAGAAATAGAGTCCTCCTCACTCCCTCTCCTCCAGGGAATAAATAGTATTCTCTGTAAAGTGGGTTCAGGAGGAATGAAAACCCCTTCAAAAACACTGCATGGCCTGGTGGCTAGGGAGGTGGGTGGTGTAACTTTGATCCTCTCTAGCCTGACATCCTGAATTTTGAGTGCACAAACCACTAGGCTAGGAGAGGGCCATGGTGACGCATCTTTCTCTTCCAGGTCTGTGAAGCCCAATAAGTAGCCATACTCTAAGATCCCTCATCCCTCACAGAACTGGGCCCTGCCAGCCCATAGGCAGAGCAACATGTCATTTGTACATCTTGCTCAGCACTGAAAATAGAGGTGCCTTCGGCCATGCCCAGAAGCAGACTGTTATGTGCCGAGGGGACTTGCATGATTGATGTTTAGCTGCCTCCTGACTTTAGACACCTCCCAGGATAGGCAACAGCTGAATAGGGGGTTGCAGCTCTGAATTTCAGATTTAGGCCCCTAAACTTGTACCGAGGCATCCAAGTCCCACCACAGTCCACGTGAGGATCCAGCCCTCACTCTGTGAGACCAGGAGTGGTAAGAACAGACCTGCTATTATCAGATGCATCTTGAGGAAGACACCCAAAGGAATATGATAAAAAAAAATGCATAACCCCAACTAAACTACAGACCTTCTGTGGAAGTTTGGATAAGTAACTTAAGCTTCAGTCCCCCAACTGTTAAATGAGGATACTAGCTCAGTATCTCGCAGGGGCACTGTCAGGATAAACCCCAGTCATGACCGTGAGCCACTGACACAGGTAGGCACCTTGCCTTGGTAAGGCTCATATACAGCAGAGAGGTCTGAAGTGAGAAGCTGTGTTTAGACAGCTTGCACCAACTTGGATTTTCCTTTCTGCTAAGACATCACTGCCGTGATAGACAAGGGAAATGAAGTGGGTGGTGTACACTTAGATTTCAAGGAGCATTTGCTAATCTCTGAGGAGGAACCTTATTAACTAAATGAAGAGGTGGGGATGGGAAGCTGTAGAAATTACATTTGGACTAGAAAATTCTCTCAAGAAACAGGAGGGAGTAAATGTCACTCCGAAGCTTGGCTGGGAAGAGAGGAGATTCGACCGGCAACCTGGTTCCTTCCATTTGCCAGTCTTTGCAGGAGGAGGCCACCTGGTTGCGCCATGCTCCAGGTTCAGCTCCCCTCCCGGGAGGGGAACAGGAAGCATGCAGAACTGCAACAAGGAGCTGACAAAAGGGCAATGGCCAGGGCAAGCTCCCTGCCACAAAGCAGGAAAAAAGGGGACCCAATGAAGTGCTAATCCTTGGCAAGCCAAGGGTGTGGGAAGCAAAACTGCAAGTTACCACTTTTCATCCCTGGACTTCACAACAGTTTGCTAGGGTCAGTGAGCAGCATTTCTGCCACTTGGACAGACAAGGAAAACAGGCACGGAGAAGTGAAGCAATGTCGCAAAGACTCAGAGGCAGAAAAATCCCTTGAATCCCAGCCCCCCTGCTCAAAACCATTGTCCACACTACCCCCTGCATGGGGAAGTAGAGCCCGTGCCCCGACAACCAAACCCTCTCCGTGCCTGGCATCAAACCTCACAGCCCTGTCATCCATCCCCTGCCCCAATCGCCAGGGAAAGGGAAGAAGAGAACAAGTGTAGACTGCAGGCTGCACTGAACACTTGCTTCATTTGCTGTATGGTTGGTTTGCCCGGCAGATGAATATGCTTTACAACACTGTCATGTGGAGAGAGCCCGAGCTCGGAGCAGAGAGAGGGGAGGGGAGAGAACAGACCCAGCCCCCCACCAGGCTGCCTTGAACCTGAGAAGATATCAGCCCGGCAAGCACATGCTCACGAAGCCAGGCCTGGCTCGGCGGGTTAATGTGACAATCCATTTCTGACAGCGTGTCAATACAAAGCAATTTAGGAGTGCATGAAAAATCGACCCGAGGTAACAGGCAATTTCTCCGCTCTGCTGGTTAGACGGAAGTAGGGACCAATGCGGCTGGCATCTCAGAGCGAGCTCACCCGGCGATGCCCGGAGTCTGCTGTCTCACCCTGTCATGTTAGGCACCCTCGCAAGCAGGCAGGAGAGGGACGCAGGCAAGTGAGCCACCTTTAATGCAACAAAATTCCTTGAGAGGAGAGTCTCCTTCTCTGTTACAATGGGGGGAGGGAGGTTTTTAATTGCGGGGGGGGGAAACTGTCTTGTTTTGAGAAGGTAGAAATTAGTTCCACCCTTCCCATGAAGATTCACCGAAGCCAGGCTGACTCCTCGAGGAAGGCTGCATTGTCAAATAGCAGCTGGAGCTCTTTGAAAATCTGGCCGCCACAGTCAGAGCAGAAGCCCCCCGTGAGACTCGAAGTGCTTCCAAGGGAGGGACCTGCCTTGCTGTCCCCGTGTTGCTTGGGACAGTGCTATACAAATAATCATCAGCCAGCTGGCACAGAGAGGTCTGCATGGCCACTGCCTTGCTGTCAATAAATGAAGGCATTTAGTCTCTGGGACTGTTAATCTGGTACTTTTCATTAGCGCTGAATCCATCCCTTTGCTGCCCCCCCCCCCCCCCCCAACCCCCACACGGCCCCCAACGCAGCGAAAAAAACAGTGATGAAAAAAAAAAAAGAACAAAAACAAAGACAACAACCCCCCCACAAAAGAAACCCAGC
>JAGPOW010003182.1:17656697-17706029 GCA_030014935.1 Caiman crocodilus
CGGGCCCCGAGCCGCCCGGCTGGCCCCGGCCTGGCGGGAAACAACGTCAGGCTATTTTTCCCTGGGCCTGTTTATCTGGTTATTTTCATTAGGGCGGAATGCAAACCATTGCGCCCCCCCCCCCCCCCAAATAAAGCAAGAGGAAACCAACTTGATAAGAAATTAGATGGATTAAACAAAGACTCGAAATCAAAGCATGCATCACAAGGCAGCAGAATCTACACCCTTGGTACCATCCTGCACTGGATAAGTTTGTGTGTTGCACAGAGCTCCCCTCCCTATGGTACAGATGTAAATTATTTGGAAACCAGGGAGCAGCTTGGTCCTTTCTGAGGGTGGGAGGGGAGTTCAAGAAAGGGCAGTTATTGTGGGGGTTGGAGCCGCCTTACAGAAAAAACAGTTTCGGTTTTCAGCAACCTTTTATGAGCCACTCTTGGGAGTTTCTGTGTCTAAATGAGATGAAGCTGTGTTACAATTGTTCCTAATCCTCCTGGAATGAGGTTTGGGAGGGAGGGAACGCAGCCATCTAACCCCGAGTTCATGCTACCACCTGATGCCTTATACGAAAGGAGATGAGTCTCCTCGGAGTCCTGAGTTACCAGCTGAAAGTAAAATATGCTGGGGAGTCCCTTGGAGAGGAGCGAGCAGGGCTTCAGGACAATAAAAGGAAGAGGCTGGGCTCCAAAGACTCCAGCCCAGGTTTTATACCAAGCATAATACATGCTAGGGTGGGATTTGGGGAGCTTAGTCCGTGCCGGGTGGATGCCCATGGAGTTTAGATATGAGAAAGCTCATATATATGCACTTCACTATCAATCTTCAGGGCCTTAAGGAGGCCTCAATAACCACTGATACAGGCAAAGAAAGGTCAGGGGAGTGAAAACAGGGTGGAAAGGACATGGGACAAGCAAAGGAGAAAGATATGCTGAGGTTCAACATGCCACCCTTACTACCCAGGAAATCTCCAAAATTGATTGCTAGGATCATGGGAGTTAACATCACTAGTTTCACCAACTTCATATGCCCCCTCAGCCATTTAAAATTCACTGTACCCGTGCCTCTTCCTATAGGCAAACTCATTTACCCAAACAGTTATGGAAGACACACTCACAGTCCAAGTGAATCCATTTACAAATCCAGACCGATATTAGCAGAAATGGTTTGGCAGAATTCATCCAATGGTAGAGGTCAAGAAAGCACTGCCATGAGGCTGAGCCCAATGGACCAGTAGGAACTTGCCAAAGAGAAAGAGAGGCTCGTTCTTCAGAGGCCTTGCTTAAACTCTCTCAAGACCAAGGGAAGTTTGAACCTATGAGTTGGGTTGAGCCTCAGCTCTAAAATAAATAGGACATAAGGTATTCCTTTAACTGAAGGAGAGTCTAGAGAAATGAATATACCTGTCTGTTTCTAGACTAAAGGACTTAGATGCTTCTGAAGACAGAACTTCTGTACAGCAAGTAACGGAGAAAGACGTGCAGGGGTAACCGCTATGCAGTGCATGCTTGAGAAACCTAAGAAGAACAGGAGGGTGGCAAGAAGCATTGCATTGCTGTGAGTCTGCAGGAATAAAATTCCAGTTCTCCTGGCCGGTCAACTTTTAATCCTGTCCTGGCTACTATGAAACTATGAAATAAAACCCAGGCCACAAGGGGTTATTTTTCTGGACGTTGCATTAAGCATAATTTTCCTGTTTTATTTAGATTTAATAAGGTAGTTAATGAATGTTAACAAAATTAAAAGTAATTATTAAAAGCAGATGCACTGGTGTTTGAACAACTAGGCACTAGCTTTGCCTTTGGAGCTTATGCAGCTTCAGCATATGCTTCTAATAGCCAGCTGTCACTTACAGCTATGTGGTAACTGTCTTATTAAAACCTAAATGGGCATATGGAAGTTACATTCAAAGTAATACTTCTTCCATTTCCCTCCCTCATATACAACCACAAGGCAAGCAAGCCAGATAACTAATTCCCAGCAACATTTTTTTTTCCTTATTTAATGGGATGCATGTTAAGATCAAGAGAGCTCAAATTATGACCTATCTATCAGGTTTAATATAACTTTGGAAAATCCACATAACACTCCGTGTCTCAAAATAATCAGAATGCGTCCCAGATGCTTCAAAACTAAGTGCTCTTTCCTTTTTTCTCCTCAAAGCAGCTAACCTTGGGTGAATAACTCTACAGTCACAAATCACTGCTTCCCCAAGTATCCCTTCTGCAACAAACCAGCAGGCTCAAACGTGTCTACCTTAGCAACCCGGCATGAACAACACTCCGACAACAAACCAGTATTTCCCAGTGCTCAAACACCACAACCAGTACACCACAGGAGCACGAAGGGATGTGTAAGGGAACCGATCCTGTTTCCTATCTTCTGGGGATGGGGGGGGTCTACCACAAATAAGGCCAAACACAAAATGGACTTGAAAACCAACAAGAAAACAATTTCATGTTGTATCAGTTGGACATATTTGCTTGAGTCGGGGTTTATCTGAGGCCAATAAATTAGCCAGTAGAATTCAGTCTCCACAGCGGCTAGCCTTGTGCTTTCCAGCAGTGAACAAAGGAGATGTGCCTTTCTCAGAGACACGCGCCTCCCCTACCAAGACATCCCCAGCAGACAGAAGTCAGACCAGCCAAGCCAGAACACCAATTACGGCCAGCTTAATTCTTTCCTCCGCCTCGGACAGCAGTAGGTGTTTGTTTGCACAGCCCGCTCCCTGGTAGCCCTGCTCCCTACATGCTTAACAGCACTGGATGGTTAGTGCAGCTGGGGGGGCAAGGGACAGGAGAGGAGGAAGGAGGATCTGGAAAGCTTTGATACAGCTGTTCTGTATGCGAATGCCCTGGTTAGCTCGGAGGCAGCCTCAGAAGCAGAAGAGCTTTGGGTTGCTAAACATCAACGCCTCTAGTGATGTGGGGAAGAGTCTAGGCAGGTTCCCACCAGCTGTCTGTGAAGGGAGGACAGGGTCCTGTGCCGGCGACAGCAGAGGGGGTAGATGCTGGAAGAAATAAGAGAGTTGGCTCAACTGTGCATGGGGATGGAAATTCACAAGCGGTCCTGGCCCCAAATGGGGAGGTGGCGGGCATGAGCAGAATGAGGAGCTCCATAGAGCCCCTGCTGCCCCTTGGTCCACAGTTACTCCAGGTGCCTGCATTTAAGAGGAGGCAGGGGTGCGCCAGGCAACAGCAGCTCTGTGATAGCTGCCTCTGAGCCTGTCGTCACCCCAGGTAAACCAGCACAATTTAGGCACATTTCATTCAGAGCTCAGCTGCCCCGGCATAGCTCTCACCCGGGATAACAGAGTGGGCACAAGGACAGTGACCAAAGACTAAACCATAGGCCGTCTGTGGACGTGGTGACCAGATGAATATGGGGAGCCAGTGCTCTAGCTCGTGATGTATTGGCCACTCTCCGGGAAGGAGGCTGGAGCAGAAGCAAGTGCATCCATGCTCTGTCCTGGTCATAGAAACCTCTGCGCTTGAGTATGCAGCTGTAAAGGAGACCAGGGACACCTCCCTGTCTGTGCCTCCATTTTCTGATCGTTACCATGCACATGATGAGGCAGGGCAGTTGTGAGGCTTAATGTGCATGAAATGCTTTTGGATCTATAGATAGAAATCCCAGATTATCTGCCAGCCACCACAGTGCTCACTACCTGGGGCTGACACAGAGCTCACCCATGCTAGGATCAGGCCTCTTGCCCATCCCTCCACCTGTGTGAGAACAGGGCCAAGAGCCAGACCTTCGGGCCAGCCCTCCCCACCTTCCCTGCTCTCATTATAGCCCTGCTGGCTACCCAGCCCCCTCCCCTCCGCTCTGACCAAAGCTCATGAGCTAATGAGTCCCTGTATTTTTAAACATAGGTTTGGGGTGAGGAGGAAGTCACAGGCTTTGCAGGAAAAACAAATACCAGCACACACACAAACAGTTCAAATGATGTAAAATGTTTAACAACAGGCAAGCCCTTCAAAGCCACAAACCCCTCCGTCCCTAGCCACAGGCTAGATTCACTAATGGGTTTACCATCAATGCCAGTGTGAAAGGCAGTGCTTCTCCAGGACCAAGGATCCTTTGTTCTCCTGTCAATTATGTGCCAAGTTAAAACTCAAGGAAAAAAATCCAATCCCATAGTTACTCTTTAATCTTGCACATCTTATTAAAAAGCGAGAGCACACGATAATCCACAGTGGCTGGCGAGTCAGAGGCTGGCTGCTCTCCCCACCCCCCCAAAAATCAGCTCATGTTTTCTCTTGGGAGTCCCAGGGGGCTCAAAGACCAGAAGACACTGACAATATGTTACCCAAAAAAAAAGAGGAGATAATTATGGAACAGGTTCAGAAGAAAACATGTTTCTGCACAGCTGCTGGAGAAAGCGAGAAAGAAAGACATGCACGCAGCGGGAGCTGCTGGCTAGTTCCTGGTCACGAGAGGAAAGCAACACAGAGGCAGAGCCAGGGCAGAGGTTGTTAGTGTGATGAGCAGGCTTCAGCAGCTCATCTCAGAAAGCACAAGCCAAAAAAAGAAAGAGAGAAAAAAACAAAATGATTCTGTTTTGAAGCAACAAACTGAGTGAGAGGTCTGGACCCGATGGTCTGGCAACTGAAGAAGGTAGCTTAGGACATGCATTCACGTCCCCGTTGTTGGTTGCCCACGATCCAGAGAGACTTGTGTGATTGCTGTGTGTGGTTTTAGTACATAGGAAGAGGAAAAGCAGGGAAGCAAGGACATGGGATAGATAAAGGAATAACAGCAGGTAGGAGGATAAACAGGAAGAAGTACTAATAATGAGGACAGCAGTAGCCAGGCAAGGAGATACAATTAGTGAGAGGGCTGTGGTAGGAAATTGTGGGTATCCAGTAAGAAGCAACTGAAGCATCTACGTACTAAGGCAACACAGAGGAATTAGGATGACGGGTACAGCACGTGAAACCCAGGATCACAGGGAAGGCAGAAACGTAGTAGAAGATCCACCCGACTGGAACGCAGCTATCAAGTTATTGTCTCTTCGAGAATGAGAGAAATACACATGAGTTTACTGCATGGGCATTGTACATCAATGATATGATGTGCAGGCGAAAAAAGGGATAGTGTGGATGCAACAGGATTCATTGGGACACAATAATTTTGGAGCAGCATGGTCAAATGCATCCTAATGCTAGGACTTTACCAAAGACAGGCACGGTCAGATCTGGACACCGAGGGAACCCAGGCTGAGCCCTAAGCTGGGGTAACTAGCCCCTGAATGAAGCTTGGCTAAATTGCCCTGATCTGGCTTTCACTTATTCAACTGAAGGCACCTGGGATAGTTACAAGCTGAAGGGGTCCAATGGAGCTTGTTATTCATAACTTGTCTCATAACTGCTAGCTCCCTACTGGGGCCAAAACCGCCAAGTTAGAAGCCCTGAATATTTCTACTCTGATCCCCACACATGGGTAAGAAAGGAAGGAGACAGAAACTGTGTCATTATTGGAAACTTCAACAAGAAATGAAAAACAAGTGTCAGTAATAATGGCAGTGCCAGATATCCCTGAATGCCATAGCTGACACATTTCTCACAGAAATAGTGACTGAACCAACATGAGGTGGTGTGTTGGATCAGGTTTTGGTAGGTAATGAGGGCATTAGTAAAATGTTGCTAATGGAATATAACCTTGGGAGTTGGGTGATCAAGAGATAATTGGGGTTAAATTAAATGAAGGATAAACCAAAGCGGGGCTGTGACTAAGGTTCTTGATTTCAGAAGAGCAGGTTTTGAGAAATTAAGCTAAGGCTGGCTAGAGAGGCCAACTGGACTAAAGAACAAGCTTGAGATTTCTTTAAGTCAGAACTGCAGAAGCTGTCTGGCACCTGTATCCAAAGTGAAAAGAAGAAACTATTAAGGAAGGGTCAGACCTACCAAGGTAAATAACAGCCTCGTAAATATTATGAGGACTATATCAAGAGCCTACAGGGAATGGGAAATGAGGCTGTTTAGCAAAGAAAGAGATGTTTTAGAGGTCAAAAAGAGTAAGGATAAACTGAGGACTTCCAAAAGTCAAGATGAATGAGACCCTGCAAGGGAAATTAAAACACATAGCAACTCTTCAACCATATGAATAAAAAGAGAATAAGGAAAGAGATAGTGGATCTGTGGATGGAGTAAAGAGTCAAGATAATCTATGAGTAGTCCAGAAACTTAGAGGATACTTTGGCTCAGATTTTTGGTCTGGTTGATGATATTAAAAATGGGATAGTTCCTGGAAATGAAGGCACAGAAATGGGATTTACCACATTCAAGATGGAAGGAAAATCCAGCAGGTAGATAGATGTAACAGTTATACCAGTACCAGATTATATTGGCATAAAGTGCTACAATGTAACTGTTACATTGACATGCTCCTATAGCAAAAAAATTGACCCTGTTTAATCTGGAGTTCAAATTGTAGTGACTGAGCTCAGGGTTGAGCTATAGGAGTTTACATGAAATGTACAGACAGAACCTCTCCTGGGAGTGATTTAACCCTAGTTGTTCCCAGATTATTTTTCTCCTGGATCAGCCATCTTTACTTCAGGGGAAAAAAAAGCCCGAACATCTGTACGCTCATGGTTTCTCCTGAGAAAGTGATTCTTCCAGGAGAAACTCAATGTCCGTATATGGCCAGAGGTAACAGCTACATTGAAACAACTAATGACAATCCACCACCCATTGTAAACATGTTGAAGGTTACATCTGTCCACAGCCTCAAGAGAGTTTAACATGTTCAAATCAGGATAGGATAATCTCCATTTGTAGAGCTCTACACAAAATGGCATGTGAAGCTGCAGGTACAGAAACAAAGATTTTCTCAAACTATGAAGTCAGAGGAAGGACCACATGAGGGGAGAACAGCAACTGTAATTTCTATATTTAATGGAAGGGGGAGAATGATATAGGCAGCTCCAGGCCCTTTAGTCTGATCTCAGTGGTCTGCAAGGCGTAGAAAACATTTTGAAGGAAAGCATAATTAAAGGTATGGAGGTAAAAGGAAACTTGGACTAAAATGGAACGCAGGTTTACCCAAGGTAGATCCGGAGCGAGGAAATGCAGCAGATCTAATCTAGACAGATTCAGTAATGCATTTGCTATGGTGCTGTATAAGAAATTGCTAGTTAAATTAGAGGAGATGGAGATTAGTACAAGAATTGTACGGAGGGTAAGGAACTGGCAGAAGGAGAGATGACAACAGATTGATTACTAGTGGAGCTCCCTAAAGGCCAGTCCTAGGACCAATCTTGTTTAATATTACTAGTACTTGGTAGCTGTCCTTGTGCTCTGGTACAATAAGGAGTGTGCCACAGAAATTTGCTGCTGATGCAAAGTTAGAAGGCATCATGAAAAGAGAGAGCTGGAATATGTTACAGCAGGGGTGTCAAAATCATTTTCTCCCACCTCCCCCCCAGCGTGTGAATGTGAATGTGAATTCACATTCACACGCTAAGTCACAGAGGTTAATGCCACCGTCACTTGCCCTAGCCCAGCCAAAATGCATTCTCAGTGGGACTCTGTGCCCTAGTGTTAACACCATGGGTGCCTGAGCCTCTGTCTGCGCTCAGGAAACCACAGGGGTCAATGGTGCCATTGCTTGGCCCTGCCCCAATTTCCCAGTTCCCAGTGGGCTAGATGTTTGACATGTGTATCTTGCTGGTCTTGAGGACTGGAGTAACAGAAAAAGCATGAGATGTAACAGTACAAAGCTCGGTCATGTACTTAAGGATTTGCAACAGGAATTTCTGCCATAAAATGGCTACAACCCACTACTGTGATGTGAATATAAAAAAAGGCAAGTGCAATCAGGTGGGCACCACCGAGTAGTTCCAGCAGGGATAGGAAAGTATGAAGGTCACCACACAAGGAGCCGGTAAGACCTCATCTGGAATTCTTGTCCACATTCAGAAAAGATGAATTCAAACTGGAATAGGTTCAGAGAAAGACTACTAGGATGGCCAGGGGAATGGATACTCTGTTTTATGAGAGGAGATTAAGGAAGCTTGGCTTATTTAGCCCAGTAGAATGAAAGCTGAGAAGAGATGTGACTGCTGTCTATAAATATGTCAGAGGGTAAGCGCCAGAGGGGGAAGAACTATTTCAGCTAACGGACAATGTTGGCTCAAGAAAAGAAAGGCATAAATAATTGGCCGTGAATATATACTGAGGCTGGAAATTAGAAGAAAGTTTCTCTTCATCAGAGCAGCAATGTTCTGGAACAACCTTCCGATGAGACTAGTGAGTGCAAAAAAAAAAAATAAGCCTAACTACTTTTAAGATAGTTTGATCAGTTTATTAAAATGACTGTATGACTTGACTGCCTGTAATATCAAACGACTGAACTCAATTGCCCAGGATGTCCCTGCAAGTCCTACGCTTCTAATCTCTCTCTCCCTCCTCCTGGCTCAGTTACTCATCTGTTAATAAGGATAATTGCACTTCCCTACCTCTCAGGGATACTATGAGGATAAATGTACTAAACAACACGAGCTGCTTGGATGCAAAGGGGATTATATAAGTTACCCAGATATCCAAAGCTCAGATATCATACAGGACGCGTCTATTAGGCTCCTGATATTATGATGATACATCAGTAAATCTTGGGCCAGGTTCAGTCTCCATCATAAGAAAGAGGATAAAGCCAGAGGAACTCCACTTGCTATAAAGGGGACTTATTATAGATCAGTCCAAGTGTAACTGTGATCAAAATTGGGCCCCTCACCACAGGTACCATCCAGTAGATCAGTTTTTTAGGGAACCAGGAACTGATCTTAATGTAAATTCAAGACAAACGGCTCAGCAGATATTTCTAAGTGACTGGTCTAACCCCAAAGCCACCCACGAAATAATGGGCAATTCTCATCCGGATCTGAAAGGCACATCTTAGGCCCCACCATCAGTAGAAATTCCTGTGGCCTTTTGGGGTGGCTTCAGCTATTTAGGGCAAAAAAATATTATAAGCATTTTTCAGCTAGCTAGAACTGGCAAATATTTTCAGATTTACCAGGTTTGTGTTTCCTTGGGAAGGAAGAATCACTGGTCTAAAACGAAACAAAGACTCACAATCTGGGGAAATCAGATCGGCTGCAGTTCACACTCCTGTTGCTTATCAAGATCATCAATGGTTTTGGCAGTAGTGGTACCTGCTAGTCAGCTGCCAAGCCAGAAGAAATGGTGGGGGGGAAGCAGGTCGTGTGCATGTGTGTGCGTACATTCATACTTCCTATCTGTATTGGCAATGTGTGCGTGTACGCACATCTGTAATAGGGACGGAAGTAGGAATGTCGTTGTACAAGAAACTGTCGGTGGAGCTGCGTTCGTTTTCATTAGCAGGGACATATTTTGTGAGTCGGTATGTCTAACACTTCTGCAGACAATTTTTGTCATAGACCATCTTGTTTGTTCTGTGTACAGCAGCTGCAGCCCCCACCAGTGAAATGCAGCTCCGGGGTGGGATGTGGTGGCCGTTCCAGTGACGAGAGTTAGGAGGAGAACTGAGGAGGTGTGCTGACTTCAAGAGAGATGACAAGAGGAGGTTAGTGAATGCAATTACCCGTGTGGGAATTTGGCCAGGGCACCCGAGTTAACACGACCACTAGCCTGAAAAATGCTGTGGGAATCTCAGTGACCGTAAGTGGCCAAGGCTTTGGTTTTACATCACCTCTGTTGAAATGCAGCTACTTATTCAAAACCGTCCCAGGCAAGTGGCTGCATAAATGCTGCTTAGAGACTAGCTGGAGTCTCCCGAGAGCCAGGCTAAGAAAAATATTCTATTTAGAGACAATTCTGCTTCAGCGCTTCCTTCAGTGTCTTGCTTTCATCTGTCTCTCCCATTAATGAGATTTGCATCAAAATGGCCGGGCCCTTAGGAGTTCTGCTGTGCCGGCTGCCTATCCCCGCAACCTGCATCCATCACTTCACCACTGGATGGGGTAGGAGTGGAGCGGGGGGATGGTCATGGGCAGAACTTCAAGTGAGGGGAAAAGCAGCTGGGACACAACAATTTCCCAAGAAATGAAGCTCTCAAGGCCATTAAATTGACTTTAATAAGGAAAGAACTTAAGCAACAGAAAAGGATGGACCAATCCTACATGAAAATAAGGAACACGAGACTTAATTTATCTCTGGGGCAATGAGTGGGGGGTGCAGGACAGGATGCAGGGTCCGTACCTGGTCCCTAGCGAGCAACAGGTGAAGCTCAGCAGGTGCCCCACACCTTACGCAGGTGCTGCAAGGACGAGCAGTCACAATGGCCATAGGGCTCCACACCCAGCTCTGATGGGAGCCATTGAGTCCCCACACAGGGAAACTTTGCTGTCTTCTTCTGGGGTACACACATTTATTTTGCTTTCGTGCTGTGCACGTGAAGAGTGGATGGAAATGGCCCTGCCATCACCCATTTTTTGCCTTATTTGTTTTTTTCTCCTGAGACTTTTGGCCAGTTTGCCATTCAGCGCCCACAGAGGGGTCTGGACCCTAGTGGTTAGCACAGACCGAGAGGAGCAAGTGAAGTAATCCCCAGCACAGACCTTTCACCCACCTACAAACAAGCAGGCCTGGGCATAATTTTTCCACCCTGCGGCTACTGGTCTGGCTGGCAGTCCTAGGAGGCAGGTTTAAAAAAGAGGATAGAAGGCAGAAAGCAGCTGCGCTGCACCCCTTTTCCTACCGCAGGGGACAGGGTAGGATAGTGTCCCTGCTACCGTGACATTCACACGCTGATGGGCAGTGAAAGCCTGGGGGGGCATCCATCTCTCATGCCTCCCTGCCCTCTCTGCCGTGCTCATTCCTTGGCCTGCCCCTTCAGGATGTCAACTACTCTCCTTTGCTCACCTGCCCAGTGCCATGGGGTGCAATCTAACCTCCTTTTCCTCAGGAACCATATGTTCATGTTTATGCCACCTCAATGTTGAATTTGGCCCAGCCACTGCTGCAAAGCTCAGGCCTGTTTACACCAGCAAAGATTTGTGCCCTCACTCACCACTCACTCATGCAGAAAGGATAGGCCACACGCTTGGTGTGCCTGCAGATCAGGTCTGTAAGCGAAGTCAGCGCCGATTAGAGAAGCTGGTCTCCTCTGTTGAGCCACAGGAGAAGTGCCGCAGCAATGAACGCTTTCGCTGCCCTCCCTGCTTACAGTGCATACACTTCAGCTCCGAGGCAGGAACCGGTGCTTGCTGAGACAGGGGAGGGAGTTCAGTCTCCAAGGTCCATGCAGGTTTTGACCTACTGTAATTGCTGAGGCCGACAGGACGGAGAGTTAATGCCAGTTCTCCCTTCTCCTCCTCCTGTCTCCTGATGTGAGGCAGCCAACCTAGCTGCTTTAGATGCTAATGCAGACAGGATCACCTGGCAGGGGTATCTGCGCCTGCGGGTAGGGGGAGTCCGAGCAGCTCTAGGTAGAAACATGGCAAGTGCTGCTTCTCCCCACCCAGCCCTTGGACAGTGTGGGGCACTCTTTATCTCTTGGTTTCCATTACGGCTCTTTGCAGATGTTAAGCTTCTCACCATGGTGCCTCCTGAAGCCCCGCACTGACCGGTGACCTAAGGCCCTGAGGGTCTCAGGTAGGCTGGGGCTGCACCTTCCAGCCACCTTCCTCCTCTGATCTTGGGTTGGTATTTTTGTTCCACTTCCCAAAGGGGTAGCAGTTCCCTTCTCCCTTTTACTCACCTTGCATGGAGGGACTGTTTGACCTCAATCTGTCGGCTTGGATTAGAGTCCCGAGACGTTCCCCTCTCCCATGCACAAAGCTGCATCAGGGCTGCGAGGCCACATCTGCCATGTTGGGTTATTCAAAATGGGGCTTGAGGAGAGCTGCAGCAGTTATGGGAGGAGGAGAGAAAGGGCAGTGAAAGATGGGGAATAAGGGGGCCAAGGTACTACAATGTGATGGGACTACAAGTGCTGGCAGTAACACCGCTTTGCCTCCCAAAGTTGATCCAGGCATCGGCAGGCATCAGCTGTCTGCACACACCAGTCCTAAGGGTTACAGTGAAAAGCAGAGGGATAAATAAAGATCTCTGGACTCAGAGGCCACCACCTGCATGACAGCCCTACCTCTGTGCAGCATGTAGAAACCCTCTGCTCCCTCCTGTTCCTCACTCTGCCCCCAGTGCTTCACTGGGAGGTTGCTAGATATGGCTTAGCCTGTCCAGAAGAGCACTGGGGACAGAGAATTCACAGTGTCCCTTGCCAGTGGGAGGGCTGCCAATCTTCGTTAGATGCTAATGATACTGGTGTTTCCAGGGATACAGTCTGAGACAGCTTCATTGCAGCCAAAGTACAGAGGAGCAAGTTGGAAAGGGGTGAAGGACGGGTGGCTGAATATGGCAAGAGAAAGCCAGACAGCAGCATAATGGATGAGGGAGACACAGAGAGAGCTACCCAGAGGTAATACAGAAATACCAGGCTACCATGGGGACCTGGCAGGGCAATTGGGTATCTCAGAAATGTTCCCTGGGGGCAGTTCCTGCTAGCATCCTACAGAAGTGCTCATCAACTCTGGAGGTACCATGAAGATGCCCATATACTGCTAGGTTCTCCCAGGATCCCTCCTGTCCCATAGAAACATCCAGACAGAGGAATCGTGACAGTTCAGAAGAGCCCAAAAATGTTGATTCATTTTGTTTCTGGGCCAGACTTTCAAGTACTTTCCACTCCCTTTGTCAGCTCCTATGTCAAGGGCTGGACGCTCAAAAGCAGGTTGGCTGATGAGACCTCTTGGAAACTCTGGTCTCAGTTGTGGGTGCCAAGCTCTTGGCAATCTGGTATCCTCGCAAAATTGGGTCCTAGGAGACGAACTCAGGAGGCTGAGGTAAAGATGGACAGACAGGGACAGCTACAAATGGCAACATGGTGCCAGTGTCACTATCTATAGTCCTAGCAACAGGCTGATCAGCCTTCACCTGGAGTCAGTCCAGCCTGCACGATGCCGCACTTGTCCTGTGGTTCCCAAACAGGAGGCTGGTCCACCACCTAGTAAGGTTCTGCCATGGGCAGAAGGATAAAGCGGTCCAAAAACTCTGTTTCTCCAAGCACGGAGCCCTGCAGGTGCCCTGCCCTGCCCATTCATAACTCCAGGCAGAAGTCCAAGGTATTTTACTGCTCTGGGCTCTTGCTGCCCGGGAGACCTGTCAAGGGGTGTATCTCCATGCCAGGAGGAGAAGTTAAGTGAGACCTTACTAAGTAGCAATGCCTCTAGCTAAGCATGCACTGCTGTTACCAGGCAAATCCCCCCTCCATGCTGAGTGTATTTAACTATATTCCAATCATACCAAGGAGCCTCAGTCAGAATTAAGGTCCAGTTGTGCCAAGCACTGCACATACACTAGAGGGCACAGCTCCGGCCTTAAGGAGCCAGCAATTTCAGAGGTGCAAGGGTGGCCAATGAAGGGATGTCGTGGTGAAACAGCAACAGCTTTATAACCTGAGATATGCTGCAGCCAAGAAAAAGACAAAATAGCATATAGAGAGTGCTGTCTGTCCTCAAATGCCCTCCATCTGTCCATCCAGACCTGGCAGAGGTGAATGCAGATGGGCCACAGACCAGTGGAAGGAGGATGTTTCATGCTGTAGGGGCAGCGTGGAGGATGAGACAGAGACAGCTCAGCAAGACGTGGGCCAGCAAGGAGTTGCAGAGATGGAGGGAGGGCTTGGAACCTCCTTTGCAAAGAGAAAGATTGCTGAAAAGGCAGAGATGGAGACAGTGCTCATGCTCAACACAGATGGGAAAAACTGGTCAGTAGGGGAGGGAATCCAACCCCACAGAGCCCTCCCACTGCGCTTCATGACAACTGGCTGACTCTGAGAGGTCCGTGTGCTGTACGTGGCCCTACTGTGCAACATCCCCTGAAGGCTGATGGTACAACTTCTTACAGGGAGGTGAGTATAACAGCTGCTCAGTGTGCTCCCACTTATACTATCACTTTTACCTGCAGCTTCAAAGTGCTCAGATTCCTGCCTGTTCCATTCTGGGACCTTCCCTTTAGCGTCCTCTCCCAGATGCACCCTGTTAGAATAGCACCACCCCAGTAGCAGAAAAGGTAGCACATGAGCAACATGCACAATCAAGGGTACAAAGGGTTTAGTTCCTACTTGTAGCAGGGAAAAAAGTGTCAGATAGCACCGAAGCCACAATTCCTGTGGCCGGTGGAAAATGACACTTGCAGGCTGGCTCAGGGCTCTGCCTGTGAGCAAGAATTAGTCTATACACATCCCATCCTATGGGTAGCCACCACTCAAAATCACTCTCCCCTCTCCTGTACACTTAGCTCAGTAACACAGGACTGGAATATCCAGAGATGAGTTTGAATGGCAAAAGTCACCTCCTCGTGCCCCTCAAAGCTCAGGGCAGTTTGCAGCTGGGCTTTTGTTTAGCTCATTATAGACGAATGAGAATCAACTGAGAAATCTGGAGCTGGCCTGGGGTTGGGCTCCAAAAATACAGGGGTGCTCAAGAACTTACCATGTCTTTGGCTTTGGCCATCTCCCTTGGCGGACATTGCCCCAACTGCACGGCTCTGGCTGGAGGCTTCATTTTCCTTTGCTCATTGTCTTCCCCTGACTCATTACGGCTCTGGAAAATCTCTCAGAAAACCACTCCTCTTCTGTCCCCCGACTCAGTCTGTGAATCCCTCACACTTCAGGCCACGGCATGTTCTCTTGGTCAGCACGGCAGAGGAAGCCTGCACAGGACTGCAAGGGAGGGGAGCTGGCAGCTGCTGTATGGCTCACCCCTTCAGGGTCGCTCAGGGGCTTCAGTAACAACCAGCAAGTGGTGAGATCAGGTGGCTACATGACAGAGTAGGAGCTGCAGGGGTGCTGACAGGGGACTGGGAATGCATTCCTACTTCCTGCACCTGACCAGATGCAGAAAAGGAAACCAAAGCTCACTTTGGGGCATTATGGGCTCTGTGAGTGGAGAGGGACAAGTGTCCTGCATGGAAACTGGCCTCTCCATCATCCAGCCCATCCCCACACACCATCCCACAGACAACTCACAACCCTGATTCAAGATGACATGGTGATGACAGGGGAAAGGCCTGGCTGCAGCACCCAGTCTGGAAGAGGTGGCGCCTGCCCTGTCTTTGGGAATCAGCAGCTGGGAGAGTGGCAGGGTGCTCGTGCTGCCCTGAGTCTGTGCCCAGCTCTCCTCCCCTGCCCCTGTTTCCATCTCCTGGATGCATCTTTGACCATGAGCTTGCTCTCACTTCAGTCCAGTGACACAGAAAAACAGCTGTCGAGATCAGGGTCAGAAGTTGAAGTGAAGAAATTCACTGCGTCAGACAGAGAAATAAAGCAAAAATCAGTGGATCTCATGTCACAGTAAGTAGCACAGACTGGGGCTGCAGGAAAAAAATCCAATAGACACCAATTAAATGCATGACTTGACAGCTCCTGCCACGGCTGCTAGTGGCTGCTTGCTGGTGGCAGCTACGCGTTGCTGGTAGAAGCTGGAGTGACACTGGTATCGGATACATCTGCCCATGCTGCGGCAGCTACGCGTTGCTGGTAGAAGCTGGAGTGACACTGGTATCGGATACATCTGCCCATGCTGCCTTCTGGCTGAACTGCTACTCTTGGCTTTTCCCAATGGGGCTCTGCTGGAGGGATTGGGAGTGGGGAGACAGAGTGGGGCTGGAGGGATCTCAGCTCTGTCAGCAAAGGGTAGGTGGAGAAAGGGGGTGATGGACACAAAGGGATGGGGGAACATCACTAGTGTTTGGTATTGGCCAACTGCAGGGACCGAGTGCAGCCAGGCCCAGGGTCAGTGCGGATCTAGTCAGGGAACTTCTGGAGGGATCAGACGTATTTAAATCAGCAGGTCCTGATGATCTCCACCCCAGAGTGCTGAGGGAATGAGCAGAGGTCATTGCAGGACCCCTGGCACGGCTTTACAAGCACTCGTGATGCTCTGGTGTGGTGCCAGAGGATTGAAAAAGAGCCAATGTGGTTCCCATTTTCAAAAAAGGGACGAAGGAGGACCCGGGAACTATAGGCCAGTTAGTCCTACCTCGATCCTGGGTAAGCTTTGTGAGAGAATTATCCTGGCACATGTCCGTGAGGGCCAGCAGGGGAGGTTATGCTTAGGGGCAACCAACATGGGTTCATTCGAGGCAGGTCCTGTCAGACCAAGCTGGTGGCCTTCTGTGGCCAGGTCACAAAATCCTTCGATGCAGGGGTAGCAGTGGACGTAGTATTTCTGGACCTTAGGAAGGCCTTTGACACTGTCTTTCACTCCATTCTCACTAAAAAACTAGGGGACTGTGGTGTCAACACCTACACAGTCAGATGGGTCACTAACTGGCTGCAGGGCTGCACCCAGAGTGGTTGTGGATGGGTCATTTTTGACCTGGAGGGATGTGAGCAGTGGGGTCCCCCAGGGCTCGGTCCTCGGACCCGCACTGTTCAACATCTTCATCAGAGACTTGGACGAGGGGGTGAAAAGCACCCTGTTCAAATTCACAGATGACACTAAGATGTAGGGAGAAGTGGGCACGCTCAGAGGGAGGAATAGGCTGCAATCAGACCTAGACAGGTTACAGGGGTGGGCGGATGAGAACAGGATGGGATTCAACACTGACAAGTGCAAGGTGCTGCACCTGGGGAGGAAGAACCAGCAGCATCCCTACAGGCTGGGGAACTCCCTTCTCGTCAGTGCAGAGACAGAAAAGGATCTTAGCATCATTATTGATGCCAAAATGAACATGGGTCGGCAGTGTGGGGATGAGGTCAGGAAGACCAACTGTACCTTGTCATGCATCCACAGACACATCACGAGCAGGGCCAAGGAGGGAGGTGATCCTTCCCCTCTACGTGGCACTGGTCAGGCCGCAACTGGAGTACTGCATCCAGTTCTGGGAACCACACTTCAGGAGGGATGTGGAGAGGACCCAGAGGAGACCACCCGCATGATCAAGGGTCAGCAGGGCAGACCCTACAAGGAGAGGCTACAGGACCTGAACCTGTTCAGCCTCCACAAGAGAAGGCTGAGGGGGATCTAGGGGCCTGTTACAAACTAGTCAGGGGAACCAGCAGGCTTTGGGGGAGTTCCTGTTCCTCTGAGCACTACCAGGAGTGACTAGAAATAATGGTCACAAGCTGGCAGGGGGTAGATTCAGACTAGACATCAGGAGGCGCCACTTCACTGCCAGGGCGACTAGGATCTGGAACCAACTTCCAAGAGAAGTGGTGCTGGCTCATACCCTGGGGGTCTTTAAGAGAAGGCTGGATGAACACCTTGCTGGGGTTGTTTGACCCCAGAGCTCTTTCCTGCCATAGTGGGGGGTCAGACTTGATGATCTGCTCGGGTCCCTTCCAACCCGACCAACTATGAAACTATGCAACTTGTCACCACTGACTTCAGGGGGGAGCTGGGTTTGGCCAAAGCCAAATGGTTCTAAAATGGTCCCCAGGGTCTCCAGAGCTTAGAGCCCGAGCTGTGGCACTTGGGGCAGGAAAGGGGCAATGCAAACCATGCCGTTGGCCAGGCCCCCCTTGCATTTCCGTTCTATTTCAATCTGGCCGTCGAGGGAAGAGAGGCTCCATACTGAACCTCTGTGACACACCTCTGTGATGCACACCACTGATAGCTGGGATTCTCTCCAGCGTATGCACACACAGATACATGGAAACATGCACGTGCATGCACACACACACACAAGTTTATGGCACTGTGGCACAGGAGGATGCAAGAGCCAGCCTACTATGCCAACAGAGACCCGTGTCCACACTGCTGTGCCTAGAGCACTCAAAGATGGGCCCAATCAATCGCTTGGCTCAGAATATCCTAGGTTATACATAAGTGGGGACACAGATGTGGATATAACTCCCAGTATTAGCAGTGGCCCTGCACCCCAGGCCAATAATGGTACAATTGCTTCATGCCCTGTATTGGCATTAAGAAGGACCCTGCATCACCAGAGATATTTAAAGGAGCTACAAGACTAAGAGGCTAGAGGGAAGGAATGGGATAACATAGCCAGAAAGTCCTTTCTGCATTCACAACCCTATAGACACTGCCCGTTTTGTAGTCACAGCAAAGGGACTTTGCCATGCATTGGCTTTGCCACAGCACCCTGACAACACTGCCCCAGCAATGTGTGCGAGGTGATGTGCACAGCCACTGAGCTGTACCTCAGCTCCACACGGTGACTGGCAAAGTGAGGACACCCTACCCACAACATAAACCCTAAAGGACAAGATGGCTCTGCAGGGGTATCCATCCTGCTGCAGGGATAGGCCAGACCACCAGGAAGGCGGTCATGAATGCATGGCTACTTCCTTACAGATCATGCGTTCAGTCTCTCATCCACACGCAAGTAGTGCAGGACCTAGAGCAGTTGGAGGTGCCTCACCACACACACAGCTCCCATCCCTATAAACAGGAAGGTGAACATGGACCTTCACAGCCTACAGAGGACAGGCCACCCTCCACATGAGATCAGCTCCCAATCCCTGCAGTGGAGAGCAGCAGCCAAGGACATTAACCACAGAGGCTGCTTAATCATAGTGCTGGCCCCATCTCCACCACCTGTGCCTTAAATCAGTATCCAAATACCCCACAGCTGGTCAAAGAGAGTTTGTAGAAGCCACTTAGCTAAACCTGGAGGCGTGCTGTCAGCTAATTCTGCCATGCAGAGTTGCAGGCTTTGGAGGTGCCTTCCATTCAGATAAAGCCGCTTTCTCCGTCTATTAAAAAAAGTAGTTAAAAAATATAATAATAATAAAAATTTTAAAACCCACCACGATCCCGAAATCTTCATTAATTATGGATTTTGCATGGCAACCGTAACCAAGAGAGTCTCCTCTGAAACTGATGTTCAAAGAACTTTACATCAAATCTTCAAACAGCTGAGAAGGTTCAAGCTACAAAGTCGAAACATCTGTTGCTTTCCATGCATTTTTCAATGGGGAGATCAGAGAGGAGGAAAAAAACACATGTACTAAACAATCCTGGTTCTGCTTTATTATTTAAATATAACAACAGCCTGCAATATATATATATATATATATATATATATATATATTGTATGCAAAGAGAAAACCAAGTACCAGGCAGATTTACTGGTTGGAGCCAAAAACACAAGAGGCCAGAAATAAATGTAGTCCTGGTGGGAGATGCTACATTGACAGCCCTAGAGGCTGACCTTTAGGAAAGGAAGTGAAGAATAACATCGCCAAATGAAACAGTGAAGGTGCAGTTATAAGCAGAGTACTTATTCCTGCAAGTTCGGTATAAAGCCCATGGAAGATGTAATGGTGAGACATTTATGCTATGTTTGCAAGCTGCTTCTCTCAAGCACACAGAATCATAGGGCTGGAAGGGACCTCCAAAGGTCATCTAGTCCAACCCCCTCCCTGGGGCAGGATCATCCCTATCCAAACTATCCTATGCAATCCATCGTCTAAGTTCTCCATAAAACTGCCATCAGCCCTGACACAACACAAGACCCTAACCTGCCAACATCCTGCTTCTGTATAAGGTTATTAATATACACTCAGGAAATCCCAGGTAAAGGGCCATGCCCGCTGCTACAGGAAGAGGCAAAAGCCCCACAGTCCATACCAACCTGACCATGCGGTAAAATTCCTTCCTGATCCCAAACACCCTGAGCAGAGAGGCAAGATCCTCTAACCAGGAATCTCTGGCTTTGGTCCCAGCAGGAGTATTGGCACATCCCAGTCAAAACCCCCAGCCTTGGCTGCAGCCAACACCCAGTGTCTCTGAGGAAGTCTTAAAAGCATCCTGACACGTGTAGCAGAAAGGGGAGGGGGCAAGCAGCAAAGCCCAAAAGCCTGGGAAATACCCATAGTAGAACACAGGCAAAGCTTTGCCTATATCATCCCCGGTCATCCTTTTCTTGAACACCTCCAGCGGTGTAGATGCCACAACTTCCCTAGGTGTCTAGTCCACTGTGTCTTAATACTGAAGAAGTTTTTTCCTGATATCCAATGTCAATCTACTTTGCTGCAACTTCAAACAATTTGTCCATGTCCTAGTCTCTGCAGCAACAAATAATGGTAATCTCTCATTTTGCAACCGGCAGGGAACAAGAAGAAAGAATGACCTCTGTATTTCGCAGGACACATAACTCAGCCACATTTTCAAAATTGCTTTCAAAGGGCCTCTTTTGCAGGCATATTTTCTCCCCTTGACCAAAGAACTGGCTTAAACTTTGGGAAGCTTGTGCCTCCTAGGAGCCGACTGGTCTGCCTAGTCGAGTTCTTATTAGAGCTGATTGTGATGGTTCACTATTTTCATTGAAAGAAGATCTTTTTTCCAAAAATAAATAAATAAATAAAACTTGCTATAAAAATTGTTGCCATCACCAAACTTTTTGACAAAATATTCTGTGACCATATAAATCAATAGTGTTTTCATCACTTAAAAATGTGATTACCAATAAAAGGAAATTTCAGTAACAATGATTAATAGGTGTCACTGAACATAGATTCAAAGATACTGGGGTCAGAAGGGACCTCAGCAGATCACTGAGTCCAACCCCCTGCCCTGGGCAGGAAAGAGTGCTAGGGTCAGATGACCCCAGCTAGGTGCTTGTCCAGTGTCCTCTTGAAGACCCCCAAGGTAGGGGAGAGCACCGCCTCCCTTGGAGCCCATTCCAGATTCTGGCAACCCTGATCATAAAGAATTTCTTCCTGATGTCTAACCTGAATCTGCTCTCCGTCAGTTTGTGGCTGTTATTTCTAGCTACTCCAAGGGGTACCCCGGTAAACAGAGCATCTCCTATCCCTTGCTGCCCCCTCCCCTGATTAATTTGTGAACCACCACAAGATCACCTCTCAGCCTTCTATTGCAGAGGCTGGAGAGATTTAGGTCCCTCAATCTCTTCTCACAGGGCCTTGCCTGCAAACCCTTAACCATATGGCTGCCCCCCTTCTGGACCCTCTCAAGGCTATCCACATACCTTTTGAAGTACGGCACCCAAAACTGACCACATGATTCCAACTGTGGCCTCACCAGTGCCGCATAAAGGGGACGTATCACCTCCCTGGACCTGTCTATGATGCACCTGCTGATGCATGATAGACTGCGGTTAGCTTTATTGACCACTTTGTCACACTGACGACTCGTGTTCATCTTGGAGTCAACAGTGACTCTGGGATCCCTTTCTGCTACAGTGCTGCTGAGAAGGTCATCCCTTAGCCTGTAAGTGTGTTGGTGATTCCTTCTCCCTAGGTGCAGCATTTTGCATGTGCCCTTGTTGAGTTGCATCCTATTCTGTTCTGCCCACTTCTCCAACCTGTCCAGATCCGCCTGGATTCATTCTCTGCCCACCAGTGTGTTTACCTTACCCCATAATTTGGTGTCATCCATGAATTTGAACAAAGTCACTGACGAAGACATTGAAAAACACTGGTCCGAGGACTGAACCTTGGGGAACTCCACTGCACACATCTTTCCACATCGATGCCAACCCGCCCACCACCAGTCTCTGGGTGCATCCCATTAGCCAATTTGCCACCCACCTGACCGTGTAATCATGTATGTCACAGCCTCTCGGTTTATTTAGGAGACTAGGATGAGATACCATATTGAAGGCTTTCTTAAAATCCAGGTAGGTGACATCTACCTCTTCCCCTGCCTCTAAGTATGTTGTGACCTGGTCATCAAAAGAAACAAGGTTAGTCAGGTAGGATTTGCCTGTTATGCCCCTGTGCTGGTTGCCCTTCAGCATTGCAGCATTGTTTTTCCTGCTAGACTCCCACAAATGAGATACTTAATAATTTTTTCAAAGTTTTTCCCAAGGATAGGGGCAGAGCTGACCCAAGCAGGGTGCAGGGCGTGGGGCAATTTAGCCCACGCAGGGCCCTGCCCCTGCTCCAATCCCACGGGCCCTAGACCTGAACTAGCTGCCACTGCCATCAGCGGCAATGGTGGAGGGGCAGGGGGAAGCAAGTGGCTGGACGTGAAGCCACCTCTCTGCCCAGCTGCACACCGCCACTGCTCCGACCAGCTCTGTAGGGCCCCCCAAAGTGCTAGGCCCAGGGCGATTGCCCCAATTCGCACACCCCCCCCCGGGCAGCCCTGGATAAATGTGAGTCTAACTGACCTATAGTTACCTGGATCCCCCTTCCTCCCCTTCTTGAAAAGAGGGACCACATTGACCCTTTTCCAATCCTCTGGGACCTGACCTCAGCACTCGTCATCGGCAGCTCCTCGGAGTTGAGGATGACGTCCGTCAGACTTGATGGGTTGTCAGGTGACTGAGGCGCCCGATTCTGGATACACATGCTCTTTGGCAATGGCAGCATATTGTTGCATTGGGTAGTGGGATTTGCAGCCTCAGGTTGGTCTCCTTCTCCTTCCTCTGCCGCCGCTGTCCTGCCTCAGTTTTGAGTCATTGGGCCTCAAAATGGCGCACGCTTTGCTGGACCAGGTGGAGCCACACCAAACAGGTAGCAGCTTGCTCCACCCAGCCATTGGTGTCAATGTCTTGACTGTGTCTTTGTACCATTTTCTTTGGCCACCCTTTGAGCATTGGCCAACGGAGAGCTGGAAAAACAGAATCTGGCAAGGGAGGCGGTTCTTGGACATCCAGATGCAGTGGTCCATCCATCAGAGTTGATTTCTCAAGAGCAAAGCTTCCATGCTGGTGGATGCAGCTTCATGGAGGATGCTCACGCTGGTCCAGTGGTCCTCTCATTTGATCCCTAGGATTCGACACAAGCACCATGGGTGAAAGCTCTCAAGGGTCTTAATGTGGCATTGGTAGATGGTCCAGGTTTCACTGCACTAAAGGAGTGGTCAAACAACCATGCCAGTAGTTCTGCTATGACACTGGCCAATTCCTTCAGCTTGCTTGGATGAAGATCATCTGGGCCTGCTGACTTAAATACATCCAGCCCCTCCAAGTGTCCCTTCACTAAGTTGACACTAACAGTTGGTAGGCTGGTTTCCCTCCTGCACTCATCTCTAATCCAACTGGGAGATTTGTCCTGATCCGTGTTCAGGAATACAGAAGAAAAACCCATTGAAGAGCTCAGCTTTGTCCTTCCTGTCCATCACCAATTGCTCTAGTCTGCCCTGTAGGGGTCCTATGTTATCCTGTTCCTTCTTTTTGCTCTCTATATACAGTATAGCAGGAATCTTTGCAGAAAAATGGGTGCGTTTTGAACACTACAACATATAAATGTTTTGGGATGTTATTTCTTGCATAATCATTTCCTCACTTTTCTAGCTGATAGCCAAAACTGTGTCTGTCATTACGGTGCCTGACTGAGAACTTGTATATCTGGTAGCAAGAGGCCAATACCTTCAGCTCTCCGCCTACAGTTCACTTACCATATTTTCTTGCATACAATGTACCCTGGAATAAGATACACACCTTGTTTTTGAAAGGCAGAATAAAGAGGAAATGATCTTTCGTTGTAGTGGGTAACTGAGAAGCAGCAGCTAAGGAGCTGTGTGCCTCATTGTTCTGACCCTGTGGGTAGATGCAAACTTTACTTTTGCTTTTGCTCACTAAGACGCATTGCTCTTACCATATTTCCAGGCATCACAAGCACTCCAATTTCCAGCAGCTAGTTGTTTGTTTGTTTGTTTTTTTGGGGGGGGAGGGGGGGAAGGAGTGATGCCTGTGAAAAAAATTTTGTAGTTAAAAAATGAGGGGGTGAACTTCAAGCCTTTACACCGTCCCCTATGGATGTGACCTGTGCGCTATACCCAAGGAAAGAGGCATTTGCCTAAGTAGGTCTAGCTGCAGACAAGACTGCCTTGTCTGGAAACGTATATGCATTCAGAGCTCTGCTTCCCCTACAAGCATTGGTGACATGGCTGTGTTTGCAGAAACTCACTGTGACGCAAGGTTGACAAGGAAATGATTTTATGAGTCGAGGAGAAGTTTCCTGCAGCTTGTCCTGACTGATTCCTCTAACTGCTTGCAGCAATAACCTTTCTGCCCACTTTCAACTTCTTTGCAACCCTGGAACCAAGAGCAAGACAGTGAGGGGCCGCGCGTGCTCCGAGCCCTAGAGGGGCTGTAGTGTAAAGGGGGCTAACCTACTGACACAGCGTGTACCATCAGCGCATACACATCACAGCTAGGGCCTGGACTCAAGCCAGGGGCTGAACAGCCTCCAGCTTGTACGGAGTTAAGCACATAGGACTGCTCCATTGAGACCACTGCCGCTATATAATCCATTTTTATCAACCTAAAACCCAGGGCTTTGGTTCATCTCCATTGCTCACCAAAGCTCTTAAAACAGCAGATCTGAACCTTTTTCAGTCGACATACCCCTTGGTCTCAGAGTGAGACTTCATGTACCCCCTTTTGATGGGAAATTAATTTTCATGCCAAACTACATGTAATCGTGTATTATAAAGATGACAAGATACTCATACAAAGACTTTTCAAATTGTCAAGACTTTTTTCAACCCGTGTTAGACAACATATGAAATATATCTCACGCTGCCTTAAAAGGCCCCTCTAGGGCTCGGAGCACGTGCTGCCCACTTTTCTGAACTCCTGAGTAGATGATACTCTAGCTAACAGGCCACAGGTGAGTGGGCATGAGTTCAGCTATTCCCCCATGAATAAACAGTAGGAACTTTGACGTTCCCCTGTTAATCCCTACTGCTCCAATGCAATGGGATGGTAGGAAATAGTGTCAAAATAGGAAAGCACCTTTTAAGAAACATGACAAAGTTGTGCTGTGATCCATCCCTCAAAGGGATCCCCCAGCTCCCAAACACTTTAGTCCCATTCCCCTCCCACAAAGGAGGATGGTCCTCTAAGTATTTTTTGAGGAGAGTCTCAAATATCACGCCAGCCTCTGCAGGGCGTAGCAAGGAACCCAGATTTCAAAGCTAAGCAGCTATGGGAAGGAGAAATGATCTGTGGCCTTCAGGACAGTGCAGCCCCCCAGAGACTGACAGGAGTTTACACCTGTTGGGACGGCAGGGGAACACAGTTGACAAGGGCCTAGGTGGTGGTGTCTCGATGAGGGGACCTTCCTGAACTCCAACAGGACAAGAGAGAATCTGGTCACCAGTGCACACAGCGCCCAGCATCTGCAAACAATTGCGCCTACAGTCAGCTGCCTAAATACCCGGGGACGTAATTTTTAAAGGTACTGAGCACCCACAGCTCCTCTCCAATTCTGGGATAGACACATGCACTCACTACCTTGGAAAATTCAGGTCAGTTCGTCCGGTGACCAAAAGAACTGAAAACCAGCAATTCCACAAACGAAGACCCGCAGATGCATTTTGGCTCCTACTAAAAGCAGTCTGTTTCGCAGAGGTCTCAGCATCCCCCAAGCCCACCGTTGCGTTACTGCAGACTCCCAGCCCCTTTGACAATGGGAAACTCTTCCTGGATGGCCACAATCAGCCAAGGGTGCAGTTGAAAGCCTCAGAGCATGCAGCCAGGTAATTAGGCAGACTTATATGCTGTCATCAGGGCCCACAGTTGATTGCAGGGGAAGCATCTGAAAATAAGAAGCCTTTTTATTAACAGGGGTTGTTATTCATAACAATAACAACACGGCCTTTAATGGCTATTCACAGGAGCCTTCTGCTTCCACTTTTACCAACTATGCAAAGAATGGACCTGCCATTGCTGAGTCCACACCGGTGTTAACAGCCTGGGAGCTGTTTCTTTCTATAGCGTGGGAGCCTTCATGTAAGAAGCTAGCAAAGCAGGGAGCTCGCCCGTGGGGCTTGCCAGCCCCATGCTATGCAGCACGCTGCAGGAAGCCAGTGTGTAAAGAGAACAAAGCCGCACCTGGCAATGAAGAGAGACCAGGGAATTACAAGTGAGGGATGCACAGATTTGGGAGGCAATAGGCTCAGAGCCTCTTCCTTCCTCGGATGCCTTCCTCTGGTAGTTTCCTGTAGTACCAGCACCGGCCTGATATGAACACACTTCCAGGAGAGGCAGCATGCACCAGTGGTTAGACTGAAGGGCTCCAGGAGACTGGATACTGTGCAGAGGGCAGTGTTCAATATCGTTGTGTTTTTGTGCTGGTTTATTCCAATGTACGGCATCTGTTTCTGGCATGTAGAGCCCTCCTGTGCGTGAATGGGGAGAGTGCTGGTTAAAGATATTAGCATTATTCCCACCGCAGACTCCATAAGGGAACTCTGGCAAATCGCTTCTTTTTTTTGCTGTGACTCAGTTTGCCCCTCTTCATGAGGACCGAGCTATTTCCTCCTCTGTGGCTGTTATGGGAAGCAGTTTCACAAACTAGACAAGTATGCAGAGGTCAGTCAAGCATCTGTGTCTAAGCCAAAATCTAGAACCAGCCATGCTTGGGGCTGTACAGGGCAAGACACAGGTCTGGGCTAGAAGCCCTCACCGTCCGGCAAGATAAGGGTTCAGAGGGAAAACCAGGGCAGAGATGAGGGCAGGGGAGCTGCCTAGGGCTTTATTAGCAACTGAGCAGACTTAGATCATAAGGTTTATCAGTCTCGGATCCGGATGGCAGTCTGACACTCGAGCAAGCTATCTGGAAAGTCCCAAATATCCCTATTGCTGTGAGAGTAATGAAAAAGTTTCCAGGCTGAAGGGTGCCTCAGAGTCGGAAGCTGATTCAGTTCTGTCTTAGCACATTAAAATAGGGTTGATGGGGGAGGGGGTTCCCCCTTTACTCTGTCTTTATTACTTTGTCAAAGTACTTTCAAGTATAATACTTATATTTTATAGGTCTGAAGCACAAGATTATTCAATTTGCTTTATAGGCCCAGTTTGATAAATCCACTCGGAAGCAAACTACATGGTAATTGAAATGCATTGCCTGGTGCAGAGGGAATTTTGCATTGGCATCAGCCTTCATTTCTGAGCGATGACATTCTGTCACACATGTGGAAGTAAATTAAACCTGATCGGCTTTACAGTAAGGGGGCTGCTTGTGACAGGCATTGGGTGGGGATGGCGGGGGGAGTGAAGACAGAAATGTGTCACAGCAAGAGGGACCCCTCAAACTGTGTATGCATTTATTCCCCCTCTTTCTGGGCTCTTCCTAATCCACCCAAACAAAAAATTGTTGCAGTCAGGAGCGCAGCAAGGAATGGTGGGCCCCAAATTTAACTTAAAAATTGCATTTAAAGCAGTAGGCTGGCTGTGAGTCAGGTGCGGGTGTGACTGAAGAGAGACTGTGAATTTTTAAAGACGCCTTCAGGCTCAGCATTTGACAATTTATCCCTGCCTGCTTGGAGCCGGCATCAGCAGAATTTATAAACTGGCTCCAAATGAACTCAGCCCGAAGTTGGTCTCCGTGGACAGACGAGCCTCTGCGGAGAAGTTTACAGTTGCCCGGGGGGAGGTGGGAATGCTAACTCTGGCCCTGGTAGCAGGAGGGCCCTACCCACCCTGGGGAAAGCTGTAGTGGTAGGAGGTAGTTTGGAGGCAGGTAGGGCTACGTACTAAACCAGGAGCCCTTGAGATGGAAACAGATGGAGTTTCTGAGCCTCTGGCTCTCCAACTTGCCCAGAGGTAGGGTTGCCAACCCTCCAGGATTGCCCTGGAGTCTCCAGGAATTAAGATATAAATCTCCAGCAGACTGCTGAGAGCCACCTGGGAGATGAATAATAGGGCAATCATTAAAATAAATAGTAAAGGTTGAACCCAGTGCATACAGTAGTCCAGCAGGCTTTTTAAATGCAATAGTCACGTGCAGTTGCCTTCCTGATGTAAAGTCTGTTTGCCACAATGTATGTCATTATGGCGTGTGATGAAACCTCCCGGCATAGATTCAAACAGAGCTGGCAACCCTACCCAGAGGAAGTGCAGAGAGCGCGCCCTTCTGCCTCCGATCAGATCACTCTTCTGCTTAGTCCCATAGCCTTCCCCGCAGAGCTTAAGCCTCTCTCCATCCAGGCCAGGTGCAATACACACCTCACCTGCTGCTGAGCATGAGGCTGGAGCCTTTTCCCCACAGCTGCAGCCATGATCAATGGTGACACCATTACCAAAAAATCCACGGGATTTGCTGTGATGACGTCTCATGGCAGCAAATTCCACAGGCCAACTCTGTCCTTGATCCAATCCAACCCTGCTCATTTGCACCCCACTTTGGCCCACGTGACCCCTTTTTCAGAGGCTTGTGTGTACCGTCCCAAACCCCATTCATTTTTCGCACAGGGAAATGTGCGAAATGTTCATTTTTCGCAACTCTTACTGCAATTTAAATACTCAGTTGCCATGCTAATGATGGGAAGGGCCTTCCTGGGTCTTGAAGTCTGGTCCAGCAGGAGGAAAGAATCAGGATGAAAAGCCCTGGAAGCAATGAAGTGAACACCACTCCCAAGATGGCACAGCCTGCCCTTCCTGTGTGGTCTTTTATTGCTGATGAAAGCTGAAAAATTACTCTGTCCTGCTCCACTCTCTCTCCATTACCATCAGCTCTCTCATTTTTTTTCTTCCATGTGTCACTAATTTTACTCATTTTCTGGCTTTGTCTAGGATAGTAAAAGATTTGATTAGAGCTTTCCCTGTTTTAATTGTAATTAGGCCAGTCATTGTACAGGCTATAAAAGGAAATTGGGCTACCACGGAGCGGAAAAACCCCTAAGAGACTAGGCTGTGAGGTTGGAGGACTTCATTCAAAAGATCCACTCTAGGAAGGATTTGATCTCCGGTCCGGGATTCAAAGATAGCCAAGGAGGCCCTCCAGGAGTGAGAAACCACAAGAAAAGCAGACTGATCTATGGGTCTGAGCCTTGTTGAGAGGGTCGCTATTCCTGACTGATGTCTCAAAGTCACTTCTACTTCTGTGCCTCAGTTTCCACACTAGCGCCAGTGAACGGGGAGCTGAGAGGCTGAATTAAAGATGTGTTACTCGCTGAAACAGATCTCCGGGTGCTGATAAAACTTCATGGGTGTCACCTCCCATCTAGACTACAGGCATGCCACAGCCTCAGCAGAGATTACAAGCCACATCCTCTTGTTTCCAAAGCGCAGATCTCTACTCGGCGAGCCCCGGGAAGATCTCTAGCTGTTTGCAGGACAGGCCTGAGCCAACGCCGAGTAATTCCCATTCCAGACGGCAGAGGGCAGATGGGGGCCAGATGGCTACGGGATTTCTGCTATTCATAACTCTCCAGCTGAAAGGAATCCCCGTGTCTGCGTGAATGGGGATGAGTATTTGTGTTCCCATTAACACCTGGGCGCCGGGGCAGCTGGAATCTCCTGGATCTCCGATGCGGCATCGGAGGTTTTACTTAGTTCAGGCCAGGCCTTTCTGACCTCGCTGGCCCCTGCAACCGTGCCCCTGCCCGAATCACAGGGTGGAGTGCGAGTCAGGCGTCGGGGCACTCGCAGAGTTATTTGTCAGCTGACTCCGCTGCACAATAAATTGGTTTTGACAGTCGTCACAAAGAGTCGTGGTCATGGGCTTTCGCCCGCGCCATCACTCCCCCAATCCCACGCCTCCCACCTCCCCGCTCAGTAATCATGAGCTAATGGATCAGTGGATGCTTTCCAAGCATCTCCAAAGAGCAATTAGAGGCCTCGGAAAAGAGGGCACCTTTCTCAGCTGCAGATAGCCGAGCTCCACCAGGGCTGAACTGGAAATCCCAGCTTCTCCCTCAGGGCAGGAGCCTGGCAGCAATTGGCCAATGCATCTGCAAAGGACAGTGGTGGGGACAGGCTTCGCAAGGGGGGGGGGCCCAAATCAGGCTAAACCTTTTTATACCAGGTGCAGAGCCTGCAGGGGCTTGGGGGGTTTCTAATGTGGCCTCTGGAGACGCAACTGGGTGCTGCAATTGCTTCAAGATCAAAAGCTCTGCAAACTTAGGAACGCTGCGGTTGTCTCTGTCCTGATCCAAAGAAGAGGATCCTGCAGCAGCATAGCTCCCCAGCCTAATTACTTCCAATTGCCACAGCCTGGCAAAAGCCCTCCCTGGTTCGGGAGATTGCATTTGGTCCATAGCGGAGGGAGCAGTGCTGGGAGAGGCGATGGGCGGATCTACGTGGCCACCTCTAACCCACCCCGCCAGGCATGCACATCAACAGCCCCTTAGCTTGCTCCACGTAATTGCCCAGCCTGCCCCAAGAAGCCTTGCGCGGATCAAGCCTGTTCCTATCTCCTTCCCAAAGCGTCTGGAAGTGACCCGAGCTGTGAAAGCAACCAGCACAGGCCATTAACCAGCAATCCCAGCACTTCCCGTCCCAAACTTCCAGTCCTTCAGCGCTCCAGGTCCTGCCTCTCCTGCCTGTAATTAGGCACGCGCCGACGGAGAGACGAGGGGCGAGCCGTTGCATTGCTGCCTTGAGGAACGGGGAGCTGCGCAGCTCTTTGGTGGATCCTCTGTATGACTTCGAGCAGCTCCCTCTACTTTTCCACACCTCGGTCTCCCCACCTTTCAAAGGAGGAGGGTGGCGAGCCTATCCCCCAAGCGTTTGGGGATCTCTCAAACATCCTAACGTGAGGGCCGCGGGCCTGGCACCGCTCCGTGGAGGAGATGGCTTTCGTTCCCAGCGCTGGCGTCTGAGGCGATGAAATTCCAAAGCAATCGATTCCCCCGTGCTAATTCCTCAGAGGGAGGTGGCCGCGTTCCTGTAGCAATAATTTGCTTCAGTGAGGGGGAAAAAAAAAACCCACAAAAACCCCTCAGCAATCATCACACATCAGTGTGTATCAGACGACGCCTGCCAGCTCCTAATGATCCCCAACTCTGATTCAAGCCAAAAACCCAAGGCTTTTTAACTATATGTTTAAAGCAAAGAACAAACATAAACCAGCGGCCTCCTGGAGCGACTGTGATTTTCATTAGCGAAGGAGGGGAGGCCGGGGACGGAGGAGGAGGGGGGTTGCTTTCCCTCAGCCCTCGCTGCCTTCGCAATTTATGGATCTTTTTCCCTAGAAGCACCGAGGAAACATAATAGTCACCCCTGGCTGGAAAGACCTCCCCCCTTGTATTTGCCCTCATCACAGGCATTACAAAGGAATAGGCAATGCTGCTCAATTTTGAGCTCCTTTTTGAAGCATTACTGATCCAAGGAGGTCAGTGGTTCTTCCTGTGCCTCCCCAAGGCAGCACCTGACACCTCCTGCTGCCTGTCAGGGCGGTACTTCCTATTTGTCTGGAGCTGAATTTCTGATAGACCCAGAGAGCCTAATTCCACTCGTATGAATGGACCTTGGGCACCCAATTACCTCCGCAGCTCTGAAAATCTCAGCCTCACTTATTTGGGCTGGCATAAGAGCGAGAGAGAGACCTGGGGTGCTTACGCTGATGGTCACACAGGATGGGCTGAGTGAGGAAAGCCCACCACAGCTTTCAAAATCATCCTGATACAAAGCTGCAGCTCTCTAGGGTGGATGGGATAAGGAGGGCGTGAATCTAGCCGTGCATGTGGCAGGAAAAGGGCAATAAGAGGCAAGCTTTTCTCCCCCCACCTCGTGCTGTCTCTTCATGCCTCAGGGTGTTAAAGATGCCTGGACATCTGGGACGATACCCTGCTGTTGGCCCATCCAGTCAATCATGAGCTTCGGAGCCAGCGAGTGATTGAGCTTTTCCTGCCTGACCTTTTGCTAAGTCTAAGACGAGGATGAGTCTAATGACATCTTTAATGGCTAAGCCCCTCGGTGCCCGGACTAAGCATGGAGCTCTTTCGCTGGCCCATGCTTCACACAGCTTAAGAGGATTATGGGAGCACTCAGGACCCTGCGCACGGTGAAAAGTTTCGCCGCTGTGCAGGTCAGGGCAAATCAGCAATCACAGTGCGAGGTTGAGGAGAAAGGGAAGATTTCCCTGGGGTCTACAGCACTTGGGGTGAACTAAGAGCCCTCCGGCAAGAGATGTGGCATTGCCCAAACCAAAGCTGGGCCAGGATGCTGGGGGTAGTCACACACTCATGATCCAAACACTCTGCAACTGCTTTCTTCCTATCCTAACTTTGAATAGTGCTACTGTGCACTCACAAATGCATTCTGTGTTTCACCTCAGAAGCAGCTGCTTTTTAGTGGTGAATAAAGCAACTTTGGAGTGGAATGAACTCTTGCCTTCTTGTCCTTATGCAGCAAATCTCACTGAAGGCTGTGGGGGTTTTCCCTAGTAAGAACCGTTCCATGGCTTATAAAGTGTTTTGAGATCCTAATGAATGGTAGGCATAGGAGCATGCAAAATAGCTCTAGTATATCCTACCAGGCTACTGCATTAATCTTCCTGCTAACCTAAGCGGAAGATTTTGATGAGCAGACAGTGACTACAGGCTGTCTGAACACACCTGCACATACAGGGATACACACATGCTCTACCCAGTAGCAGAATATATGGGCCAACATATCTGCTCGCTTCATGGTATCCTACAGCCCTATTCTCACAAGGACTTGGCACCAGATCCTCATATGTGTAGATACCCAATTCTTATTTGCACCCTTAACTCCCATTGATTTCAATAGGATTTATGCACCCAACTCCTTTTTGTAACTCTGGGGCTTCCCACAGTTGTACAAGAGAAAGAAAAAGTGTGATTTAAAGATGAAGTGATTCTGAAAGGAGCTGGAGCAGATAGGGAAGGGTGGCCAGCTATGGGGAAGACAAGGCTAAGCATCTAGGCGAGAAAAGTGAGCTCGGAGAGGCATGGCAATGAGGAGACAACGAGGAGAATTAAAACCAAGAGGGGAATTCTGAACTGTCTGGGGAAATGGCTAAGGTCCCACCTCTCTACAGCAGAAGGGTAGGTTAACCAGAAGTCCCTGAAGTTCAGAGACGTAAGATCATAAAAAGAGGAAATGAGCAACTGAAACAAGCCATCATAAAAAGTGGAAAGGAACACATTGCAGTGGATCAAACACTTATAAAACTCAAGAGCATTGGGGTATATTTCCAGATCTACAATCTCCCCTCTGGGAAAAGCTCGTCAACTCTCCATGCCCTGGTTAGTACCTTCCAAGGGGGTGAATCCTGACGATAGTTAGAAAGCTCCGAGAGCCTTGACTGCCAAGTGCTACAAGTTGAAGGGGCTCATCAAGTTGTCCTTTAAAGTGCATTAGCAACTACACGCTGATTGAGGGCCCAATTTTTTGAGACATGCTACCTCACCAACAGTTGAGGGCACTTGACATCTTCCTGGTCAAACGTGAAGGGCTGCTAAAGCTATTAGACTAGAAACCTAGAAGCATATCATGGAAGGTGGGGTCTTGGGAAGGCCTAGTCTGGCAGGGCATGAAAGGCATCGAAATATTTCTGACAGTCTGGATTTTTGACATGGCCGTGGCAGCTACGGATTTCCGGGACTGTCTGTATCTCGGGCTCTAGTAGCGAATGTTGTTGCTAGAGGGTTCAAGTTTTTTATCATTTAATCAAATAAAGTGCATTTGTGGATTATGCAGTCATTCTCCGTTCCTGATAAGCTTTTTCTGCTTAGCTGTGCACAGGAACTTGGAGGCAAACAAAGATTATTGCTGTCTTTGGAGGCCTTGGCTCCAAACCAGAAGCTCTTGCTCCCTGGAGGCACTAGTGCAATTTGTATTACAGTGTGTCCTGCATGAAATATTAGGAGAGTTCTTTTTTACCATCCAGTAAATTTAAACTTCAACTCCCAGTAAAGTAATGGAACAAATATTAAGAGAGAAACCTCTGTAAGTACCTAGAGGATACGGGAACTCTGAGCAGCAAGTGCTGCTTGGTGGGTTTGTGAACATGACATGCTGGACTGGCCTAAAGGCTGTTGTTTTGGACTAACTCACAACACTTGTGGGTGAGTAGGAAGCAATCATGATCGGAAACATCACCCTAACGCTTTGTTTTTACATCATGCCTTTCACTTCTGCTCCCAGAGTGCCAAAGAAACAAAGAACTTGGAAAAATCCAGACTCACTGGATGCTAAACTGCTCACCAGCATTGCTTCATCCACCATCCAAATACAGCTGCACTCCCCCTAGTATGGCTCTCTGCCAGGGGTCTTCAAATCTGAAGCACAAATCTGAATATACTGGAGCTAAAGGAGCAACTCCATTAGCTGCATTTCTCTTGTAATGGATCAGGCAGTTGAAGGAGAATATGCCCCACCCTGTCAATGTATTATCTATTTCCTTTATTAGAAGGCCATCATCCCGAGGGTCTGAGACTTACTGACTTGCAAGGTTTCTTTCAGGCATCCCTGCCATAATGATGCTGATATCGTCTGGGTTTGAACAAGAGACTTCAAAACCACAACACTGGCTTCTCCTACTGAAGCTAAGGGAGTAGGTTCATTAGCTGGTAGTAGTAGTAGTAGGTTGTTTTCCTCTAGTGGACAGGAGGTTGCAAAATACACCTGACAATGTACTACACAGACCCCCTGGAACACAGCAGGTAGTTAATGTGCACAAGAGGGAAGAGAGACAGACACAAAAGGACATAGATCCCATTGCCACGCAAGTGACTCCTAGTAAGAAAACATAAGGGGTGGAGGGGAAGAGAAAGAGCAAGGCAGAGTAGGCAGAATTGACAATACCTGCGCTGTGTTGTCTCCAGAGAGCGAGTTCCCACCATCTGAGCAAGGTGCCGCGTGTTTAACAGGCAGGGGAAGGGCACTCCTGTTTAAACATTCAACGTTTTGTTGCAATATTAAACACGGGAGTTCGTCTGACTACTGCCCAGGCAGATTTATGGGCTCCGCTAGGCCACTTGGAACAGGCACCCTGTGCCACCCACGAGCAACAGCATCTGGAGGGGGCAACTGGAACCCGTTAACCCTTAAATCCCTGGCTAACTTTGAATCCCACCTGAAATAACCTCAGCACAGTTCAGAGACCTCCACCCCTATTAATGATTCAGCCATCTCCCTACCGCTTCATAGCAGCATTGCCACAACCTGCATTCATTTTCCAGTGATGATCTCCCTTCTTCTCCTTTGCTTGTAAATCCTCTATACAAATCCCAGAACGCCCAGCCTGCACCAGCCCCTGGGTTCCCACCACCATTACAGAGGGAACAGTCCAGTATGGCCACACTGAAACTGGAGGCAGACTAGAAGCATTGTAGGTCTTGTGTGTAGGTCTAGGCAAGGTAGCTAGATTAAAGCTAACTTGCCATGAAGCTGCAGTGGTTTGCAATGAGTCCTAGGCTATTGTACTTTAAGAAGGAGCTGCTGGGGCTTGGGATGAGGTGAATGGGATGAGTTTCTTTCTCTGCTGGAGACAGCTTTGTACCCCAAGGTACGTGGACTTTAGATACCAAATATATGTCCTGCAATCAGGGCTGGCTTTTGCAGACCACAGCTCACTCCTAAGGTACAATACCGTGTGGCTTCCCTGCTCTTAGTACCCAACCTCGTTAGATTAAAGCTAGGCTGAAGATGGCTATGCAGGCTGCAATTGCCCCTCTGATTACAGAGACACACCCGGGGTATACAGTCCTTAGGGACGGCCTTTTGGCAAGTCTACCTACATGCCCTCCTTCTTTCCAGAGCCTCCAGCTCACTCACTGCCCCTTCTGGGCAACCATTGCTATGGTACCTTAGGAAGGAGCTGGGAACTGGCTGAAACTTTAATATAGCTACCTGGGGGCCCTCATAGCAGTGAGGCTGGGATGGGGACGGGTTGACCGTGGACTGCTCCAGGTATCAGATTTTACAGCCCCTAACCAGTTTACAAGAGAAAGCTGGAAGGTGCAGGTGACCCCAGGAGAGGCACCACCCCAGTACCATGCTAAGATGGTTATGGGGCACTGACAGATCAGTCCGGGAGCTGCCGTTTGAGTCCCCCTTGCAGCAGAGGTTGGCCATGATGTTCTTCTGTCCTGCAGCACCATCCACAAGCTCCTTAACATCCTCTGCCATATAACCCCATGGCACATGCTGGGCACTGCACTTAACCAGGCACCAATCCTTCACCATCCCTGCGTAGCCAGAGCATTCTGAAGTGGAGGAGAGATGTCTGCCACCTTTCACTCGCCCCTTCTTTCTTTCTTTCTCTTTCTGTCTCCCCAATGGATTTTGAGCCAGTGGACTGGGCCATACTACATGCAGGAAGAGTCATGTGAATGCACATGTCAGGGACAGACAGAAGCGGCAAGGCAACACCAGCACCAATAATGGGGCAAATAGAGGGAAAGCACACCTCCATTCAGCTTCTTTGCCGGTGCTGACCAGCATGCTGGTGTTTCTTGTGCCGCGGGCCTCAGCCCTGGGATTCGGAGCGCAGACTCAAGGTTTGCACAGCTGGGCACTGAGGAGTGCGCCCACCACCCAAACACGGAGGGGTGACCCTTCCTGCAGCAAGGAGGAAGGCCATTCTGGATTCCTGCTCTGAGCAGTGAGGCAGGTAAAATGTTCTCTGCCTTCTTCGTGGCCAAGAAGAATAAATAACCAATGGGCATGCATCTCTCCCCATGGTGTAAATCTCCCTCCTATGGTGGCTTTGGCTTCACAAGGGCAAAGCTGGAGAGACTGGAGGACGTGGGAGTGGATCGGCAAGCACAGCTCTTCCATATATTCTTCTGACAAGTTAATTAAGATAATAAAAGCAATCGGGACAAATAAAGATAGTGGCCCTAATGCAGGCCATTTTCAGCAGAATTAGAGACAAGTCATGGCACTAAATCTCTAAGCTGGGGTGTGCATGCCAGCCTGCATGTTGCTGTGCACAAATCTGCCCTCACAGGTACCAGGGGCATGCAGACAGATACACAGAGCTGTCAACCCACAGTTTTATCCCTCATCTCATGAGAGCTGGTGATTGTCTTCAAGCCAGGCTTCCGGATATCTGTAACTATCTGGGAATTTCCATGTCTGGTTTGGTTTGGTTTGGTTTGATTTATGGGGGGTTAGGAGGGGGGGTGTTGGGGGGCAGTTAAATTAGTCTCTTGGCCTTGTCGTTTGAAAGACGTGCTTGGAAAGAGAGCCCTCAATGCACCCAAAAGACACAAAGCAAGGAAAAATAGCACTACAGAATTGTTTTAAAAACCTCTCCTAAATCTTTGAGCCCATCTCAGGATTGTGGGGTGGTGGCTTACGGTGTTTGAACATGCAGGGTTGCCATTACAGGCTTCATTCCAATTTTGGCACTGCCCTCATACAGGAATGGAAAGGGCTAAGTTTTTGCTTCATCTTCAAGGTGGCCCAGGCCAGCCCCCCCAACTGACCTAGCCTCTTCTTCTGGCATGGAAGTATTGGCTCCATGCCTGGCACAGGAGCTGCTCTGTGCCAGGGGTCTCCACAAAGGAAAGGCTGGTGGCTACACAAGGTGCCCTTTGACCCGCCTAGGTAATGTAAGGGGACACAGGACAATGGTCATTGGGCCTATGGCATTTGAACTCCCATCACAAGATAGCAAATAGGAAAGGGAGCGGGGGTGTTATTGCTGCTTCTTGTAGTTGAAAAGGCTTAAATGGAAGGAGATTTATGCTCATTATATTTGACAAGTCCCAAAACGGTCTGGAGAGAGGAGCCCTTTAAGTAACAATTGAGTGCCTTGGGAACATGTAAAGTGCTCCCTGCTGAAGAGATGTAGGAGACATTAAAGTTGAGATTCATGAAGTACTGGCTGCAGTGAAATGGTGGGAGATTTGCCATTGACCTCAGCTGCTCTGGGCTTTCACATCAGGTCTTCAGAAAGACCAAATAGGAGATTAAACCTCACTAGTACTGCTGAATGGCATTATCAATGCCTAGCAAATGCTGTCATTTTAACACTGGGTGAAGCCTATTATTAAGATTGCCCGATACTTTCCATTACAAGACTATTTCAATTACTTATAACTCTCTCAGACCTAAACCATTTGGACTGCATTTTTTCATGCTGGTTGTCTGTCTTAGGTTAATTTTTGGACAATTTTATTTGTACCAACAGCAACTACCCATCCCACTAAGCCTTGACTACAGCCAGCCATAGACAGGTAATTCAGAATTATATTTGCAGAATGCCAGATCCTTATAAATCCCTTTCAGATGCTCACAATTTAGCTAAGCTTTTGCAGAGGAAAGTTTTCCAGTTGCCAGAAACTACATCTATTCAGAAAACTGAGCAAAGTTCAGGCCATTTTGTATAATTATGAAGAGTCAGGGAAATGTCTACTTTTCCTTGATATCTAAAATGGACACAGACCTGCCTAAGAAAAGGGAATACTCCAGGAGAGAGGAGAAAAATCAGAAATGTCTGCGATTAGCACATGCACAGCTGCTGCTCAGCGTTTTAGCCTATCCCCAGAAAACCTTCCCCTCTTGGCAACCACGTTTTCAATTCACCAAAATCATAAGATTAGTCCAAATTTTATGCGGCTGTTTTCTCCCCCACTTTGCTTCTCTCCCAAGCCAAATATTCTAATCCATTCGTTCCATCTCTGCTCCCCACCTCACTCACAGTCCTGATCCCCAGGGTTCGTCCGTGCACTTCCACAATCCCCACAGCATCTTTGCTGCTCCAGCTAGGTCTGTTCTGCCCCAAACCCTACATCTGGTTCCAGCAAGAACAATTCCCTTATTCTATTCGCCATGCTGGTGTGATTACAAAGCATGTTGTCCTCGGGAAGGGGTCAGGAAGTGCTAACGAAACAGTTACTTCTGACCTTTCTCTTAAAAGCTAAGTGAGAAATCATGGGATACCATAATAGAAACAGTTAGTGTAATACATACATTCAAAGTATTCTCCCCCTTAAACTCCTGCTTAATGTCAGGGACAAGTGGCAAAAAAAAAAAAAATCACATGCACAAAATCATTGAGCATCTTGGGATTCGTAGCTCGCTGCAATTTTCACGGCATCCTACAACAGTCTGAACATTCAAAGCTTTTATTGTCAGACAGCAGATCAGTTATCTTTTCCGGTGCAGTGAAGCAGCCATCACATGTGTAGACAGCTTCCCTGTTCCCTCAGTCTTGCACAAAACTATCTCCAGAAGAGACAGAAATTCATCCCATCCATCTCATTGAGGTGTAGGTTTGAAAGATAAATTGGGACCACGTATTGTTATTAAGGACAAACAGTCCTTCGCCTTCACCACTGCCCTTCCCCTTCCTATAGAAACCTAGAAGAAATTAAGTGCCAAGAGCTTTACTTATGCAAAATTAAACTTACATAGGACGCACTCACAAACAAGATGGAAGCACTAAACTTAAGCCTGCCACAGCAAAATTAACTCCGCCAGCCTGGAAATATGTAGTGGTTTTATCCTATTTTTTTTCCCCAGAGTTAATGCATGGCTTTGTGTATTATGCTTATATTCAATGTAAAATATCTACCATAAAACGTAGGAGAGCAAAATGCATACCATAAAATATACACACGGCTTGTAACGAGGATAAGTTATCATTGGCTCTAAGTACTTTAAAGTAGGCCTAGGATCCAGCTTTTTGAGCAGTTAAGTGCACATCTTAAAAGAGACAATCAGCTTAAAAATGCACCTCTGAAATAGCTCTGACTTGTCTGTCTACTGCTTTTACAAACCCTTAAGATTTCTAAGAGAAAGATGAAGTGGGGAAATGTTTTTCATGCTTTCAAATGATTTATGCTGGGTGTATGATGGAACTTACATGGAGTTGGCTTCACATTTTTCCCTAGTCAATGCCACAAATGCTGACCCCAACTGGAAACCAGTTTGAAGGATCCAGCTCCAGTTAAGAGGACAAGACCTTCCACCCCAGCTTCTTCCTCTCTTGAGTAAGCTACTTCCCCATGACCTGGCAATAGTGATGATCATTGGAGGGATGAAGTCCTTTTATCTCAACCCACATTGCCCTGGGAATCCAGTCCCTATGGTGGGAGTGAACTGGAGCTGGATTAAATCTTGCAAGATTGTGTGCGTGTCACACACTTATATGATGTGAATGAGGAAAATGGAGAAAGAAACTCAACAGGATGAGACAGCTCTGTTCTACCCATACCTTATATAAGCTTCAAACAAGATGGCTTCCCCTCAACCCTGTGAGCTTTTCCTGTGGGGTCTGCCCAGGGCTGCCTGAAGGGTCCAGTCAGCCCCGGACATGCCTGAATGATTACAGGAAAGGCCCTTCAAGCCATGTTAAGGCCTAGCAGGAAGCTGTGGCTATCTTGTAGGAACGAGACTCTTCCCCAGAGATTTCTAGGTCAGGAAACTTGAGTAGACTCATCTGTGCCTACATCCCTGAACCTCTGGGGGCTCAGCCAGGCACCCAGCAACCTCCACCTATAAGGCTGGGCCTCATTAAAGTTCAGGCAGAGAGGCAGGGACCACCCTGCATCTTGCAGTGGGTTCATCGTGCAGTCTATTTGCTTGGACTTCCAGGACCCGAGGCCCCTTCACCCAGAGTCTGACCCAGCCCCTACCAAGGTCAATGGCAAGAGTCTTCTTGATGGCAGGGAGGGGTAAGCCCAAGCCACAGTTCTGCTCTGATCTCAGTGCTCGAGGGTCTAATTGTGGTCTCCATCAGTCACAGCTCACCTGTTGGTCTTGGCTGTCTGAGTAGGGTGCAAATGGAGAGAAGGTCTTCATAGGTGACTGGTAGAGGGAACACGGGGGTGCATGTACCCCCCCGACAGAGCCAGTGTCCCCCCGAAAGCCGACAGATGCTGTTGGTAGGGCTGGTTCCCTCCCTGACGGTGTCGGCAGCTTCTGCGGGTGCCCCCCACAGATTCAGGAGGCACCAGTCACTCATGGAGGTCCTTAAATTGGCCACTCCTGAAAGGGGATGTCAAGGTGTTGCTGCACTTGAAAGCCCAAGATTGAGACATTCAGATATTTCAAGGCCTGACTAAGGAGCCAGTGCCATGTGACGGGCATGGGAATGAAGTGCACAGCCTAGAAGATGGGTGGGCTGCTGTGCCTCATACTGGATAGAGTTCAGCTGATTCTACCCAGACACCCCCACAACACCCTAACTCAATGTGCCCGATTGTCTCCCGCGTGGCTTGCCCTACCAGAGTTAAGTGCTGGGGGCCAATATCTTTGATGGCAAAGGTTTTGGGCCTAGTCTTCCCTAACGAGGTGCCAGTCTGCATATGAACACTATGTTGCCCACCATGTTCTTCAGTCATCCTTCCCTTCCCTTCAGCCTCCAGGATGCATCCCTCCTCTGTACCAGGTGTAGCCTACGTAGGGGCTGTTGATCAAGGAGTAGTTTGTCACATTAACCTAGATCTCCTGGAAAGAGCAGATTTTTTTCTTCTAAAAGAGCCTCTTCACAAACAATACATTTGAAATGCAATCAGTGCATGTTACTAATGGTTGAGCACTTCTCCAGGGAAAGCCGTTTCCACCCCTTGTTAAGTTCTTGCTAATTAGGCCATAGGCAAAGGGGAGTTGCCCTTGTAATCGGAGATAAAAGAATAAGCACATGAAATGAGCAGCAGTTAGGCCAGGCAGAGCAGAGGGGGCAGGCATAGCCATTGCCTAAAGCTTGCTAGAACAGTGTTGGCAAAAGCCAGGTGCAGCAAAGGGAGAGCACAGAAATAGCCTTGATAGAGAAGGGACAGAAGAGAAGGAAGCCGGGACTAAACCTAATGAAGAAGGAGGGAAGAGGGAACAGCTCTGGCTGAGCTCTGAGGGAGCAGTCCAAAAGACAGAGAAAGCTTTAGCCAAAGGCAAGTGGGTCAGGGAAGGAAAGGAGAAATAATCTGGTCATGGACAAGTAGAGCAGACATTAGCAGGAGCCATGGCAGATGCAGGAAATGCAGCAGGGGGACAGAGGAACAGCCTCAGTAGCACAGATCAGAGAAGAAAACAAATGCAAAAGGGCAACAGCTAAAAACAGGAGAAAATAGCTGCAGAGAGAAGCATTACCATGTGCTGTACCTTGTGCCGGCCCTCCCTGTGAAGGGGCTTGATTGGCTTCTTTTGATCCCAGCACTTGGTAACCGCATGGTGAACCTGGCCAATTATTTACCTCTTTTTTCTTTCTCTCTTGATATAATTGATTTATTTCCTCCGCATCTGATCAAAAGCCATGGGAGCTTTGAAAGGCAGAGAGTGAAATCAAACCGTTTAAAATAATTTAATAAAACCACCTTTGGAAAAGCAGGCCCATTAGAGATAGAAAGAACCAATTGAACACCACCAAGCTGTCCTGCCCCCAACCCTCCCACCTTGGCCTCATCCTTGGGCAGGTCCGTTTGCAAGCTGGTTCCAGAGGTACAGAGTAAAATGGACTTTGCAAAGCATGGCACTGGGCCCAGATACAGGGTTTAATTTCGACTGCCCCCCTCTAAATGGCCAGTGGGCTAGTAATCACTGATCATCTAGGTTGTCTTAGGGGGAGCTATAGGGAAATGGGTTGTATCCAAATCTGTGGAGAAAGAAAGGAGGGATGAGGGGAGGAGACCCATCTGGAATCCAGCCTAGCTGCTCCCATCCCACCCATTGCGGCCTGTCAGGGTCACGGCCCGTTGAGAAGGACTCCAGGCACAGGGAAGGCACAGCCAGTTTGCAACCCACTGCCCTGGGTAACATTACTTCCTTCCATTGGCACAATAAAAACTTGGGGCCCGTTGCACCTTGTACCACCGCGTGCCCATTCCTGGATCACACTGAATGCACAGACCTGGGGTGACCACAGAGGAAACGTCTCCACTCACCTAACATGCTTCTTCCCCCAAGTGCCCCCTATCCTGCATCCCTGCCCTGAAGCTTGTGGGCTGGGGGTGAGGGAGGTGGTGCTATTGGGCACTGACCAATTCTAGGGCTGCCACTGAGCTTGTCAGCCTCTCAGTCCCAGAGCCTTGTGTGAGAGGTGCCAGGCACGAAGAGGAGCCTCACACTGTTCAGTCTGGGCCGGTGTCTGGTGAGCAGGGCTGTCGCATTGTGGGACAGGCAAACATAGGCTTCTCTGTGCAGGGAAAGATGCAGGGGGCGCAGTGAAGCGGTCACATTCCTGCTCCCTTTTGATTCCCAGTCCACCCAAAGTTTAAAATCAACTACTTGGCAGCAGCAGTGGCATTTCTATTCAGTCAGCAGTGGGGAAATCATGTCTCAGTATAATATACCTGATCCTTTCTAAACTCCATGGTTTTTAATGGTTCTACCAATTCAGCTAGCTTGTATTCTGCAATTCTGCTGTTTCTGAGCTGCTCCTGGTTACATAAAAACAGTCTGCAGGGCTGTGAAACTGGAACTAAGTCTAGCTAAAAACATTAAACTCAGGCATGAAGATGTTAATTCGGGTGAACATCAGCTTAGGAATGGACATAACTTCAGTGAAGCACTGGATACTCTGTCAAGAGGCACAAGAAGGCTAGGTTTTGTTTTGTGAATCTGAACCACACGTTTAATTGTCATGACAACAAAACCATTTGAGCAGCACCTTTTGATTCTGTTTGCCTAATGTGTTGCAGGGGTTTTTTGCACATCTACTGTGTGATGTAGCAAATAATGTACTTCCATAGTTATGCTTGTATTTGCTGACTAGTACAGCTCTAGGCCCTTAGCTTGTTTGGACAGCTTGTAGTTTCTTTTTAACTGGAGATCAAGACGTGTTGCACTGTATGTGATGTTGCATTGTACTAGATGTACCCCCTCTCCCCCCTTTTCAAGATCTTAGGTCCACCCATGTCTCTGCACCTGCACCTCTGCACCCACCCCTCCATGGCTAAGCTCACTCCAGCAAGAGGGAGACGGGGTGAGAGGGGCTCCTGGGCAGGCAGAGGGAAGCTGAGCAGAGAGGACTGGCAAAGGCTCTGAAGAGAGCTGTACCTCAGGACTCAGGCAAAGTAAACTCCATGGGGCAAGAGACACCAGTGTGTAGTGAACTGCACTACATGGGGAGCTGGGACACCTGATTTCTATTTGCAGACCTGCCACTGCCCTGCTGGATGAGTCCCTGCCCCATTCAGTGCCTTGGTTTCCCCTTCTGTAAAGTGGCAGGAAATAATCCCACCTTCCTTTGTGAAACACTTTGATCTCCATGGATGCAAAGCCCTGGGCACAGCTAGGCATTCCTAATGAGCTGCAAGGTAACTAGAAGGCCTGGAAGGGACCTCCACAGGCCATGTACTCTAACCCCTGCTTGAGGCAGGGCCATCCCTATCCAAACCATCCCATACAAATCATAATGTAAATTCTACATAATACTGTCAAATCTGACACAACAGAGACCTAATACCCTGAACGTCTAAACCCTGCACAAACCAGAAAGGAACAAGCTGCCATCAGGGATCTGATGCAGAAAACAGCAGCACTCCTAGTTGAAGAGCAGGGATCCAGGTTTTCCATTTGCTATGCATGCTCATGCATGTGGCCACCAGGCATCCTGCAGAGCAGCTCCCGCAGGTAAGTCTGGTGGTGGCAGAAGCAGCAGTGGTGAGGGAATTGAAGCCCCCATAGTAAGGGAGGGAGGAAGGGAGTTGGGTAGGGCTAGGGCTGGGGCTGCTGCCCACCCAGGGCAGCAGGAGGCTGGATATCCACCACTGTGCGCACCCCTGGGGGAGGTATGGGGGACACATGCCTCCCAGAGTCCCCCAGGTGTCCATGGCCCAGTGAGTGGGACCCGGTGTGGCACAGCAAAGTGAGGGGGGGAAGCTTTGTGCCACCAGCAGCAGACCCACACCAAGTGCCCCCTTGCCTACCTAGCAGCATCCAGGGTGGCGGTGCAGAGCTGTGCCCTTTGCTGCTGCCAAGTGAGCAGAGGGCACATCACCACGGCGGCATGGGGCTTGTGATGCCAGTATTGAGCTTCCCTGCCTGGCCCCACTCTGCTCTGCCATGCCGGGTCCTACCTGCTAGGCTGCGGAGGCCCCGGGGGAGCCACAAGCCTGCAGCAAGTAGCCTGCATCAGCTCCCTCCCACTCCACCCTCAGCCCCACTCCAGCCATGCCACCCATGGAAGAGGGGCAGCCAAGCTTCGCGCTCTGCTACACCACAGCAGCTACAGCCTCCTGCAGGCAGCAGCCAGGGCTTGGGCACCGCTGCAGAGAGCAGGGGGCTGTGCACCTAGGTCCCTGGCCCTGGCCCCATAGCCCTGGCAGCTGGGGGCTCCGTTCAGCAGGGCTGAGTGGGGATGTGGGTGGGAAATGAAGGGCACCAGCAGGGCTGAGGGGCTGCGGGTGGGGAGTGAAGGGCAATGGTATAGGCAGCGCACTGGCATATCAGGGCTGCTCAGCACCACAAAGCAGTGGGGTGGCACAGCCGCATCCTGGCAAGCAAAGTGGGCAGGGGAAGCTCTGATTTTCTATGATAAAAAACCCCCCAAATCAACACCAAAACGTATAGGTATTTAGAATTTATTTTATTACAGCGATTGAGGCACTGATAGGCTTCCAAATAGCCTCAAAACTGTAAATACATCAATAAAATATTGCGTTCAACTGACACCTATATCTATAGTGGTGTTTCATTTTGATCACGGAAAAACGCAGGTTTGGGGTTTTAAATCAGAGAATTTGCATGGGTTCTTTGCCATTTAAATCAGAGAATTTGTGATTTTTAAACAGAGAAAACCAGGATCCCCGTTGATGAGGCAGGAGAGACTTCTGGCACAGGCCAGGAAAAGCAGAGGGCATGGCCAGCCCTAGCTGAGGGGCATCGGCATGGCAATGCAAGGACTTCCAGAACTGGCAAGGTGGGATGGGGCAGTTCCAGGGGGAGGGGCACAACCCAGCCCCTGCCTCCAAGACGCATTGGAGGACCCATTTCTGCTAGCCCCTTGGTTTTGCAGGCCAACCACATTTTGGATTCCCCCCATTGCGGCATAGCTGGTATGAAGGAGAAAAAACCCGTCCCAGACGTTCATCCCAAACTGCGGGAGCCAGAGCCATTGCCCTGGATGGCTTGAAGCAGGTGACAAGACTCTTCATCTCTGACAAGACTCTCATTACTCTTCAAAGGGATTTGTTCTGGGTTAACTAAAGGACCCCAGAAGACAAGACCTTCCAGCCCCTTTGGCTCTTACCTTTGAGATTCCAGACCGCCTTCTGCTCAGGAACTTGCATCAGGCTGGAGATCAAGGTTTGAGGCAGCAAAGGTAAGGCTTGTGCCATGTGAAGGGCATCATGTCTTAGAGCCCCAGGAGATCAGTCTTGTACAAACACCAAGGGTCAAAAGACAAAAGGGAAGATGCGACAGATGCATATCCCCACCTTCCTGCAATAGCCCCCTGGATGATGAAGACTCCCTTTGCTGGCTGGAATTCAGGGTGCTTTCCTGGGGTGCTTGCCAGTCAGGTGGGAGCAAAGGAGAGGTGGAAGCGCATGCCAGGGGAAGAGCAGCGGCAAGGGGGACCAGATTTCCTAGGGCCCACCATGGAACCCAGCACCCACCATGGTAGCACGGCAGGAGCAGGTGGGAAGAGTGAGGTACTGCCCACCCCCAGATCCCCTGCTCCTCACCCCCTCCAAGCCAAGGTTCACAAACACAAGCGAGACACCCCATTTAGCAAAAATGTTTAATCTCTCCTTGATGCGCGTGTTTATTTACAAGTACTAAATCTGAAGAACATTAAAATAGGAAATAGCAGGATATTTACACGACCGAAGGCCGTTGACCAGCCACACACTGGCCAGTTGCTTCAAGTCTGAAACAATCATGTAAAGTTATCAGGACTCTGGAGTTGACTTGTAAATTCTCGGCTTTTTGTTGGTTTTGTTGGGGAGGGGAGGGGAGTTCTCCCGTTTTCTTAAAGGACAGCTAATTGCATGTTGGCTCCTTCCAAGAGAAGGCAGAATGAGACCACTGCCCCAAGGAGCTGGGTGGAGGGGGGGCCATGGAGAGGCATTTGGTGTAAGGGGCACTTCTGAAGGATGGTTGCTTTTAAAATCTAATGCCAAATGAAAATGGAAGTGCAAGAACGTTGTCCTGAACCAGAGGAGACCGGAGAAGGACCCGACCTGTTGGCCTGTGCAGTCACTCCCATTCCTGGTCAGTGCAGGATTGTTTCCTATGGTCTAACTCCCTAACAGCAGCAGCAAGTACAGCAACACCTGACCAGAGAGTGGGAGCTCGAGCACAGGAGCAGCTATCATCTACATTGTCTGGCCTCACAGAGTTAAGGGCCCAAGCTTCAGCTCTGGGAGAAGGCTTCTGGGCACCTGAGGTTGGAGTAGGCTTTTCCTGGCTTCTCTTCATTTTCAGCAGGATGAGAACAAAGATCCATTCACCAAGTCAGTAGATCTCTGCCTCATTGCCGCTGTCCCCTGGACCCTGCATTGACTGCGCTCAGTTTTGAAGGCCAGAAGAAAGGGTTGAGGTGCCAGGCAGAAGCCTGAGCGTGATGAAGCACCTTTGGCGTTAGACACAAACGGTTAAGAGTAGCACCAGAGAACTCGGGAGTCAACGGAGAGTATTCGAACAAGTACCCAGGCACGGAGACACCATTCAGTACCCCCAGGAGCTGGGAACACCAGTAAGCAGACTGTAATGGACCTGCTGGCAGTCACGGGCTGGGGGGCCTTCGGTGGAAAAAAAATGACAAGAATCTGCAAGCTCCTGCCAGAAATGCCACAGGAGAAGAGCGAGGAGGGGAAGAAGGAAGAGACTTCCCTGCGCTGGGCACTGCACCTGTTTCTGGGCCTGGCATGATACTCAATGAGGAATCCTGGACATGTCCCACCAGTGCTGGGGCTGAGAGGGTGACACCTGCTCGTGCAGGGACAGAAAGCAGACAAGGTGTTTATGAGAGTCCAACCATCAATAGATATGTCACTCTGTGCAGGGGCAGACCCTAAAGCAGGTAAAAATCCCCTCTCCCTTCCTGCTCAGAGGCACAGCCCTCCTCTCATCTTTCCCTTCTCCAGCCTGCTGCTTTCCCTACTGGGGCGGGGGTGGGAAGCACCAGAGCCCTGCCTGCCCATGGGGGGGGCTGGGCTCAGGTGCAGAAGGGACAACAGCTGGGGATATGGGCAGCTCCCCTTCCCCTGCCTGCTCCTAGCGGGCTAGGCAGGGTGGGGGGAACAACTCTCCCACCACACTGTGGCCTGTGACCCCTCCCCAGCTGGGCCCAGCCTCCGAACAGTGAAGAAAACAGCAGTGGCAGGCAAGGGAGTTGCAGGGGCACAAGGAAGGGAGAGGTGCATGCCTCTGTAAAGTCCCAAATCAGGTAAAAAATACCCACTTCTTTCCCTTTCCTGCTCAAGGTCCCTGGGGCTCCCATGGCACGGTCTACCCGCTCTGGTGGGGGCAGAGGCTGGGAGTGCAACCACCCTGCAGTGCAGGTTGCTGCTTCCATACCCCCATTTGGGACATCCTGGATCCACCCCATCTCCATGTTAAACATCAGATTGTTTCCTCCCTACTATGTCAATCCCACACCGACCAGCCCCAGCTCCTTTCCTTGCCAGCTGGTTATTCTTCCTGCCCAGTTTATCGGTGTCACTAATTCAAGTCATGCATAAGGGCATGGGGAAGATGGCCAACTCAGACAGGCCAACAGGAAAGCAGAAAGGCTCCTACCTGCACTATTTTGTGCTTAGGAGAAACGGGCATGGCAAAATACATGGGTAGGTTAACGCACTGCTACGCAACAAGAACACAGCAAGCTTCTCACTCTGCTTCCCCTCCCTCCATCCCAGCTCTTTTCCAGAGACCTTCCTTTTCCAAGAGAGGCCTGGACCTGAATTTCCAGATTGAAATCTAGGTTTTATTGCTGTCCCACCTCCTCTGCCCCTCTCTACAGCAGCTGAAGCAAGATTCAGGCCGAGGGCACCCCCTGCACAGGGTGAATTTGAAGCTGGCTCAGAGCATGGAGTCTCGCATGCTTTCTGCCCCACCAAAGGACACGAGCAACCCAGTTATAGCCTAGAAAGTGCCCTCACAAAGCTTCGGACCCTGGTTTGCCATGACACGAATGCACAAATTTGCACAGGAAAATGTGTACGTCTGGGCACCTAGCCTGAGCACACAAGTGAGCAGCAGCCTTTCCAACTAGCCCCCCACACGTACCAGAAGTGTGAGGAGACACACTATGGATCCAGTATGCCCTTAGCCCTTGAAAACCAGCCCCTCCCTCTGGGAACTGGAGAGAGAATATGAACAGGGATTTTTTTTCTTGTGGGAGTATTTCTGCCATTGCACCCCAGCACTCTTCAGGGTAAAGGAACTGCCTTTGGACACGTGTGGAGGCCTTTTTCTCCTGGGAGCAGCAGCTGGGGCCCAAAATCTCCTCCTGAAGGACACAGCAGAGCCTGACACAAGACTGGAGCCTGTGGAAACCCACAAAGTGAACCCTTCCACTTTCTGAACGTCCTTCAAGGGCAGCCAGTGCAACACCAGTTGTTTTTAGACATTCCTTCTACAACCGGCTACTGATTTGAGTCACTGTGGGGGAAAAGGATGATAAAGCAACCTCTCCGCAGGAAGTGCCCCTTTCATCAGATGGATCAGTACTGACCGTGTGCCAGCGCGGTGGGTAGAAACCCCTAGTGAGGCTGGCTGAACTGTCTTTGAACGTGCCGACAATCCGGGCTCAACCAAACAGGATGGAGAAAAGGAAAAATATTAGCTCAATGTGGTCCCTGAATCTCTTTTCAAA
>JAGPOW010003182.1:17725439-17751615 GCA_030014935.1 Caiman crocodilus
TGAATTTATCTTCATACCCCTACTAAGATGGGGAAGCATTATCCTCATTTTACAGACGGAGCAGCACAAGGTTTCAGTGTCCCCTAATTTTCCAAGCCCTCGTTCAAGGCATCTACTACAAGAGCAGCATTTCCACTCCAGGTAAATCTCTCATACTGAAGGCTTGCTTGGTAGTGTGGAAGATTTTAAGTATGCCTGGGCAAGGGGAACTTGCCACATGTGCCAGCTCTATTATTTCTTCTCTAAACACCCAAAAACAAGCCAGAACCGTGAAAGACAAATCAACAAGACACAGCCCCTGCCCCAAAGCAGAGATGTCTAAAGTCTTCTTTACTGTAAAATGTACTGACTAGACCTTTGGTAGAATGCACTGGGCCTTTTACCCAATGCATTAGAAATGCCCAACTAACACACACCCGCTGTGGTTTTGAACCACCCTGGTTTGCCCTGACATTTCACCGAGTTCAGTGGAGTGTGACTGGAAACAGAACCGTAGTGCAAGCCACCGGCAGTGAAAGCATTTCAGTCTGTACCAGATTACTACAGTGGTTGGTGTGGTTTGGTGCGAACAAAGAGGAAGAACAACTTACACCATGTGTATTTCAGTTTTGTCAGAGGCATAGTAAGGGTGGAGGTTGGTTCCCTAGCCTCAAAACACAATAATAGGGTTTTGACTGCTTCTCATACTGGCCAAGAATGCAAACCCAAGGCCTGGTGTGGCATTAGTAGAATTAAAAGCTGTTTCAATTCTTGGCCTCTTGAAGGCTCAGATCAAGTATTTCTTTCTTAAGCCACTGCTTTTATAAGGCTCCCTCCCCCGTCCCTCTTCTGCTGACGCACAGATCTAGTACATAATGGCATCTATCACTATCTGAGCAACGAGAGGTGGGAATTCCAGTGACTGCAGGCTGGGAGGGAGCTTTGCTGTGTCTTCAACTGAGATGGCAAAGTGGGCTTTGCAGATGTTTCTTTGCCCTGTGTTTCAAGTTCATGGTTAGATGAAGAGATAGAAGGAAAGATAGAATAAGTCACACCACAGAGCTTTGTGCCAGCAGTGACAGGGGGTGGAGTCCTCTGGCATCAGCTAGAACCACGCGTTGTGTGTGAAGCCAGCAAGGCAGGGGCACTGAGAACAGAGGCTTACGGCAGAAATACTGAAAGGGAAATCAAGAAAGTTGGTGACTCCAGGAATGGTCCCCACTCAGCACCTTCATCTCCCACCCACCCCCTCTTTGCAAGCAGACAGTCTCACTCCTGAGCCCTACCTTGGTGGCCAACAAGCGGGTCAGGTAGATCTCAGAGACCATCTTGCTGCCCCGGTCACCTTCCCGCTGGTCCATGTGGTCGTGGTTTTTCACTAGATGCCAGAGCTTGGTGCCACTCTCCAGGTCAGGTGTGATCATGGGGGTCCGTGAGCGCAGACTGTCTGGGCTGCTGGCTGTCCGAAGCATGCTCTCTGTGGGAAAACCAGGCACAATGGGAACACCTCTTCCCTCCTTTGCTGCTTCCCATCCCTACCTGCTTCTGCCTCTGACATTGCTTAACACAGATGTGCGTCATGTGTCTCCAGGTCCCTGGAGTTGCCATCCCTGTGGGCTCCAGAAAGTGGGATTTCCCCACGTGCTCACCGTATCTGCTGAGTGACTTGGTGAAGGTGGAAGAGTTGGAGATGTTGTATGCTGAATTCTGCTTGGGCACCAGAGCCACTGAGGAGCCATCTGTCACCTAGAGGCAGAGAGCAGTGGGAAATGACTGAGACAAGCAGAGAGTTTCTGCAGGAGTGGAGCACCCCACCATGGCCACAAGAAACCAAATGCCTTCAGGGCCCAAAACTGCCACAGGAACCTGCTCCCTTTTTCCCTTTCCCTCCCCTCACCAGCACCAGCTACAACAAATTAAACTCCCACCCTCATCACCTAACCAGGTGCCCCTGATAGCAAGAGCTCTAGTCTACACGGGGTAAATGGGAATCCTACAAGCTGCCTCACAATCCAGATCGCTTAGCAGGTTTCCATTCCTGGCTACACTGATGGCTTGGAAAGGTGAGGCCTGCTCCAGAGCCCCTGATGCCTTGAAATAACCTTCCATCCAGGCAGCACTCAATAGGAGATGCTCCCAGCTCCATGAGCACTGTTTCCTCCTGAGCCTAAGGGCTTGCTGGGCAGGAAGATAAGAAACTTCCCCTCCATTCTGGAAGGCTTATGGATAATCGCTTGCCATCTGCAGATGGAAACACTGGAAGCTAAAACCCAGTCTCTATACACTATGTGGCCCCCTGGCCCAGTCTCCCTTCAGAACTAAAACGAGGGACATGGGCCCACAACTGAGCCCAGAGTTCATAGCATGGTAGTGAAGAGCACTAAATCTCCAGGCACCTGAACTCTGACAGCTGGTAACTGCCTACTGCTCTGCTCACTTGCTCATCTGCTGGGCAGCCTTACCTGATAGTGGGCGAGGGTGTTCAGCCTTTTCCAGTCATTGTCTATCTTTGTGGTCACATCTTCATCCTGCAGTATGATACGGGCCATCCTGCCCTGTCGCCACTCTGCCCCAGTGCAAGAGAAGGGCATGTCGTTAGCAGAAGCCAGGTCACAAAACAAATCAAAGAGTAGGACAGGCAGAGGGGAGAGGCAAAGCCTCCCAAATTTTGACACAACCAGCTAGGAGCCCACTCTGCTACAGAGCACCAACGCACTGTGTAGAACTAGGTAAAAGCCACTTCTAGGCACTCAAGTGGCTAGCTGTTGGGTGTGGCATGACTGAACTAACTTTATTCCCTCGAACTCCCTTGTTCCCCAGCCTCTTGTTTGGAAATAAGAATTTCAAAACCATCATTGCTGGTCTCCCCAGCTGTGTTCTCTACCCAGGCATCCCAAATCACAAACCAAGCCACAGAAGGGAGCTCCAATCTATCCTCCCCTGTTTATTGCAATGCACCCTTTAATCACCCAGTGATCTGACATTGTTGTGAGGATTCCCCTGCATCTTGCACCCACTGCTTTTTAGGTCAAAACCTCCAAATCACAATTCTGATGGACTAGATGGGCTCCTTCCCTGCTCCAGACTTCCAGTCTATGCTGCTTATAAATTATTCCCAGAGGTCACTGTTGGGAGTTGCAACTCTCCCAGTTAGGGGCTGAGAATGTCATTACTACAACACTGCCTGCCCTTGGCAGTATGGAAACTAGGAGCCTGAGACTGGGAAGCAAAGCCAGATCTCTCTCCTGTATGCCAGCATAGAGCATTAAATGCCAAGCTGGTCCTATTGCACATACTGGTGTGTATAGTGTAACCTGCTTGATAGGAAACAGTTTATATCTGGTGTATAGCTGTAAGTACATGCTCTGTACACAACAGGATGGTAGATTAAATGTAATAGTTCTTCTAGACCCCATGCTCCAAAAGAAACCCTATAACTGTGTGCTCCAGCTTCTGCGGGAACACCCAAGCAGGCCTAGGACCCTCGCTCTGAGCTGTTTTTGGAATATGTCATATGCCCCTGTACCAACCCGCTGGAAAACACCTCCATCTTTATCTCACCCAGGTCCATGTCTCCTGCTTTGGGCCTCTGGGAGTAGGGCACACCCTTGTACACGGCATCCAGCAGCTTCTCCTTCACCTGTGTGATGGTGTCGCAGTTCAGCACTTTAACGGGAATCTCAGGGGCATTCTCGTTCTCAGGGTTCACACAGTTCAGCGTCTGTGCAGCACAGGGAAGCAGAGAAATTCGTGTGACCAGGCACCCCTTGGGTGGGGTGTGAAGGAAGAGACAGGGTGCAAGTCACGCAGCTGTTCACTGGCAGTACAACTCCTTATTCATCAGCCACTGGTTTTGAGAAGAGGCAGCTGTGAAACATAAGTCTTCTCTCCCAAACTGAATGCAATTACCACCCCACCCCCTATCTCCAATGCCAACATTTCTGCTCCATGCCAGGAAACCAACGGAATCTCAACAAAGGGATCCTGGGGGCATCCAACTTTGGGAAAACCAAAAAAAAATAGATCTGATCCTAATCCATCCCTGTGCATGGATACCTGCAGAGTCTAGGACCAGGCCAGCTGCTACTGAAAAGCATGTTCCCCCACCTTCTGGACAGCATAAAAAGCCAAAAAAACATTCAAACCCCAGCACAGAGACAGTTCCAACAGGGCAAAGCAACAAATCTTGCTTCAGGTAAAGTGGTCGTACATAACCTTAGCTTTGACAGGGAAGAGCTCAGCGCACGTTCTGTGGACAAAAGGGCGGCAGACTGTTCACGAACACTACTACTCCCAACTCAGTCAAAGGGAAGACAAAGGAAGAATTGGCAGGGGGTTTATCCTAGTCATGCAGCTGGGCAGGGAAGGTAATCAAGGTAAAAAATGACAAAAGTCAGGCCTTCTCCCTGGTAATGTCAAGGCCTTTTGGAGACGAAGGGAGAAGATATATATGTAATCCCTGCAGCTGTCGCTGTCCTTGGCAAAGAGACCCCAATTCTACCCAAGAAACCCACTGGCCTGTAGACCCAAGCTCCAGGTCACAATGGGCTGGGCTCAATAGCCATGCTTGCCCCTCAATACCCACCCTTTGCCCCTCTCTGTCAATGCAGTGCATCCAACCATCCATCCGTTCAAGGGGGGAATCAGCTTGTGGTCAGGTTTCTCCATCTGCCATGTACCACCCCTCCCTTCCTGGCCCAAGGTGCAGAGGGTGTGACGCAGACAGGGTAAGAGGCACAGCTAGAAATGCTAGAGAGAAAAATGAGATGAACTGCTCTCTGCAAAGTACCTTGGTGCCTTAAAGACCTTGTTAAATAGCTGAACCTAGGGGTCCTGGCAAGAACCAGTCCTGGGCGAAGCTCCCGCTTGCACTAACCAGCATTTTGTAGTCGATCTGTTGCCGGATAAGCTTGTCTTCGCTCAGGGAGTAGCGGGCCTCTCCTGTGATGGCATCAATGGGTCCCTTCTCCATCTGCTGTTTGATGGCACAGTACAGCATAAAAAGAGGCTCTCCAGCACATTCCTGAAGGGAGAGAAGTAGGAAAGAGCAAAAAGTGAGAGGGCGCCAGACACCAGTCCTAACCCTTCATGGAAGCCCCCAGCTACTGCATGACGGGAACCTGCCATGTCCTTACAAGATCTAACCTCAATTCACAGGCCCACATGGGACTTAAACACAGCCTCCAGCCTTTGCCCATGAAGCCCTACATGACTGCGTCATCACTACATTACCAAGAGCAGATAGCTGTGTGACTGCATGCCATGGAGGGAATAAACTGTAAAACATCATCATAAGCACTCTGATCTCAAGGGCTGGGGAAAACAGAAGCAACTTCTTTCTCTTAAGGGTAGCCTCCTATCATCCTTATGGCCAACTTCTGTGTATTTCCTAGTTTATGTCTGAACTAGAATCACAGTCCCTAGCCCAGTCACATAATGGTTCCCAAAAAAATCCAGACTGTCCACACTGTTCAACCTTGCAGAGTCCATTTGCAAGGTGAGAAAACTAAAGCAGAAAAGCTAAACTTGGCCAAACAGCCAGTGAGCATCAGAGCTGGCCCAGGCTGGGTTACCTCTCTGACTACAGGTGAGTGGTGGCGGCCATCTGGTTTTGATGGCTGGTGCCTCCTGAGCTTGGGGAATATGATCCAGTCTGAATTACACTCTGAGCTGGCCAAGAAAAGCCACCCACAAGCTGGAAATGAAGGCCTATGAAAGGCAGCAAAGGTCAAACTCAGGTCAGGAGGGGTGAGGATTTGGGATTACATCTCTGGCCTCATACTCCTGAATGGAAGGATAAATGGGGTATCCTGATAATGTGGCAAACGAGGCCACAGACAGACGCATCCAACAGAAAGAGAGAGCCAAAGGTCAGCTCATAAGACTTCGACCAGCAGCTTTCTCAATGGCAGCTTAGGCTGACTGGTGGAATTTCCCCTCAGTCAATCAAGCCAATTGACTACCTACATAGAAGTGCATACCCCCTCCATCAAACCAGTGCCACCTCACCCAGCTCAGAGCCGTCAGGCATAGTGATTCCCGCGTACAGGTGCCAGCTACAAAAATGGTGGGAGAGGGAGACAAAGGGACACAGGCGTTACTGCAGCAGAGCAAAGCAGAAGAAGGGGATATGTGATGGACAGCGCATTCAACTGGGAAAAGCAAGGCCAGGCCAAATACTTGGGCACTAGGTTAAGAGCAGCATGAGACATGGGGTGGGGAAGTACTGGGAAGAGGGAGGAGAAGGGTGAGAGAGAAATTGGGGGGATGACAAGAGAAACAGCCCTATAACAAAGCTGCCCACACCGTGCCCTGTGTTTCGAGTCTCTCTAAAGCGCACCACCTCCTGCAAGCTGGCTTGAACCCCGACCAGCGAGCGGAGGGAGGCTGGGGTGCGAAGGGCTAGGAGAAATTCCACTGCACTCCACCCCACTGCCCCCTCCCCTCCTCTCCTTGCCCGGCCGCCTCGCAAATAAATTGTACTTTGGTGCAAAGTGCGGCTGCTCTCCCTGTCACCATATGCTGTTAGCATCTCGTTAGCATCTGCGGTAATTAAAGAGACAGCTGCTAACGAGCAGGAACAGGCATACATCATCCCCAGACCTTCCGACAACACGCCTGTCTTTGAAATTATGTTTCATTTGCAAACTTGGCTTCATTAAGTCAGCTTGGAAGAGAGAGAGTGAGAGAGGGAGAAAGACACCCAAGGTGGGTGCTGTGCTGGTTATTAATAGTTGTGTTGCAATGCAAAAGCAAAATAATGACCGTAAACCAATAGGCCCGCTCAGCAATTGCATTTCGACACAGGGAAGCTGTCCTGCCTCTGGTCTCCTCCTCACGCCTGCTTTCATGAGAGGAAAGCAAGGGAGTCACTGCCTTTGATTGCTTATAAAAGCTCCCTGTAAAACTTCCAGCCAGAGGAAAGTGACACAGATGAAGAATAAATTGGAGCAGCCTTCCCGGTCACATCTCGTTTTTCTGCTCCACTCCCAGCTCACAGTTTTCTCTCCCTCCCTCACGCCACGTGTTATATAGATGCTGAGGCGTCCACTCCTGCTGTTTAAAGGGACCTGTTAGCAGAACTGATTACTCTTTTTAGGTGTCACCTCCAGGTGCTGACCCATTTAATTTTCCAGCCCAGTGAAGCTCCGCAGCTCTCGCTGTCCAGTGCCTTGAAATACAGCAAATGATGAAGAAGAGGCTTTCTGCATAGGAGTGGTTGGAGAGGCATTATCTAATCTATCATTTGGATCCTTCAAACTGAGCTGAGAGCTCTGGGAAGAGGAGAGATTGTCACCCCTTGAAGCAGAAGTGATATCCAAGCATGGCCCACTCTGAACGTGTGCCTCACCCCTGCCCTGCAGAGACACCTTCTAAGGATGACAGGTTGCGTTCCTCCAGCCTGCTCAATCCTTGTCCAGTCTGCAGAGATCTCCAGCAGGGAGGAATGATTGCAATGGTGGACCCAGTCCATTATGATGTGAATACCTGTTCTCCCTGACCTGGACCAGGATTGTCCCATCATTTCATACTTGCCACCAAAGGCCTGTCGGATAGGAATGTTTTTCAGGTTCTCCTTGCCATTGCACTGCAGGTTTAAGGTGACCCATTCCCATCACCTGGAGCCAGTCAATTCTCCCCTTTCCTTTGTTGTTTCTGATGAACCCATGTTTCTCAGCAAGAGTAAAGACAGCAGACAGCACCCATTTTGGCCACTGCTGCCAGATGAAGTGCATGGCCCAAAGCTAACCCCAAAGGAAGCCACCATCAACTTACACTGTTATGAGATTGTGACAGGTCTGCAGCCAAAGACCAGCAACAGATGTTTGGACTAACTGCCACTGTCTGCATCACAACCCTGCCACTCATCTTGTGGAGCTCTGTCTGGTTAGCCTCCCCTAGAAGGGGGATTTCTCTTCCATTACTCTTTGCCTCCTTCAGACCAGCTCAGGAAAGGGGATGTGTTCAGGGACCTGGCTCAGATGGCTGGTCTGGAGTCTGCCTACAATTCCAGAGAGCTGCCATAACCAAAATACAAGAAAGCTTCTGTGGATGCTCCAAATGCCTGATCCTCTCTAAAGCACGCCCAGCGATGGCCTACCCTGACTACACAATGATAGCAGCTTGGCTCCAGGAGGCATCTCTGCCCGTGCCTCTGGCTGCATCCTTCAACCCAATCAACGTGCTTCTGCATAAAGATGACCTGAGAAGAAGGGCCCTGGGAGACTTCTTTTCACAAGCACAACAAGCTAAGTGTGCAAGAGAATGGGTGAAGTGCATGCCTATGTGCACACAGGGAGCAGGCTTTTGGCAGTTTGAGCGAAGCCACCAAATGCTCAGTGTCTTATTGACGAGATCTAGCTCATCAGGCACCTAATACTGTGCATTTTTCAGAGCTCATCTCTATTTTTCCCTTTCCCCACAGTGTCTTATTAAGAGGTTGAAAAATTCTGCTGCAGGGCCCAACGAAATCACTGGGCCTTATAGAGTCCCAGCTGCTGCCTGTCCCTGGCATTTCCTCAGGAGGCAGGACCAGGAGATTTCTAAAGCCAGGAGAGAGATGAGTCCTTGGACCTGATACAAAGACTAGTTTTGATGCATGCAGTGTGTGAGGTTGGACATCTGGACCCTGAGAAATACCATGAGCCTTCCCAGTCCCTCACAGCAATTGGGGCAGTTTACTTTGCTGGAATAATTCATGTGCTGTTAGAGCCCTCTGTGTGACTCAACCCCTTGGTGCTCCAACAAGCAGTTACCCACGTCACATCCAAGATTGAGAGTCTGATGCACACAACAGCAAGGGCTCATGGTGTGGACATGCTTCATGTTACTTGCATACCCCTGTTGTTGGCTGTTTGAGCTACCAGAAACTCTTCTTGGGGCGAGCAGGAGCTGGGAGTCCCTGCCTGGTGTGGCTTTGCACCTGGTGACACTAGCTCGTGCCAACCAATGCCTCCGAGTGGGTCAACCTTTGCTCCAACACAAAGCACTGCCCTCAAAGGGATGCCGGCTCCCCAACAGCGCACTGCCAGTTGCACACATGACAATGCAAGCATATCCACATTCCTAATTTGCATGTCCAATTACTTACTGGGTGCAAGGCATATGTTGACCTGCTGCAAACAGTCTGCTGCAATACCTGCAGCTCCCTCTCCTTTTCCTACCACTGCAATTCTCACCTTGAGGATCAGAGAAGAGATGTAGCATTTGGTTCACCTCCCCAAGGTGGCAGCAGGAAACAACACCATCAGATGCATCCTTCTTAGGCTCTTCCCAGTCTTGGTACAGACTTTGCAAACATGGAAATGTCTCTGGAAAGACTAGCCCATAGTCTAACATATCTCACCGCTAGGAAGTCTGTCCTGAAGACCTGCCTGTCTCTCTCCTTAAATTATACCCAAAAACAAATAATCCCTTTCTTGTACCATGAAGATGATGTAAATTCCTCCCAAGTGTCTTGGCTCACTCCTGGATGTCTTGTTCTATTTTTCCTTCATGGAAGCCAGGTCTCAGTGCTGGTCACATGCATAGTTTCAGTTCTCTTGAGAGAGGTCATACAACAGCAGATGAGCCCTCTCCCAGTGAGACAGCCCCGTATTAAGATGGTGACCACTAGGGTAGGCAAACCAGTCAACTGACTGGTCTAATACTGTCAATTGACCAGTCAAAGATTATAGAAATTTTACCAAAAAAACGACATTATTTTTGTAGTTTTCTTGACAGAATTATTAGTTTTTAACACATTTCTTAATGGAAAATGTGTGCTTTTTCTGTGCATTATTTGGACCCATTGGCAATTTCTTATAATTTTTGACCAATGTTGAACTGGTCAATTGACCAAACTTTATTTGACCAGTCGAATACCCAAACTTAGTCAGCACACCCAAGAACCTGGATGAGGAACTTACAGGCTTTGCCTTCAAATGGCAGGATCAGCTCAGTCTTTCACCCTCTGTGACACACCTGGTACCTGCCCCACTGTGCAGCCTGAGTCTGACAGACAACTGCTCTTGACTGCCCCACAAGCGGTGCTGGAAGCAAGCGGTGAGAGCACTCCCAATCACGTGTGCATGTCCGTACCATTTTGCACACTTCCTTTGCTCATGCAGCTGCAGGAATTTCCTGAGCAAGCAGCCAGCAGGAATCACTGCTGGTCATTAGCGTGTCCAAGCGCTGCAAACGCATGCGTATTTGGAACTGCCCAAGCAAATCAGGTGCACACAGAAGCACTTCGTTGCCATGTACAGCCAGAAACCTTTCCTGGAGATGTAGCCTGTAGATCACCTGGCATTTTGCCCAGAAGCAAAATTCTCTCTTAGCATCTCTGGCCTGAATATCTCCTTTGTCCCTTCTTTGGAAAAAATGGGGCGAGCACTGATTTATTCCACCAAGTTCTTATGCAGCACCTGGAGGCCCTACCCAATGCAAAAGGTGATGAGCAGATGCAAAACAGTGGAGAGAAAAGGATACAGCAGGTTTTTCAAACTTTCCTGAGCGTGACAAAGCTATGCTCTTCTCTTGCCTTCGGAAAGTGACATACATTGTACAGTGCAGATATATTTGTATAGATACAGGCCATCCCTCGACAGAGGCAAAAAGCCAAGTGCACAGAAGTGATATTATAAATCACCTCTCATTGGCGATCAGTCGAGGTCTGCACTGACTCCGGCTCGCATACATTCCTCTCCTGGAACTGGTTCAAACCCTCTTTATCTTAATGAGGGATGAAATCCCACAAAACGGCTCTGCCACCAGGACATGCTGAGCAAACGTCGGGTGAGATCCCGGGGAAGTGGCTCTGCTGACTGACAAGCAGGCAGCTCCCCACCACTGCCATCAAGCCAACGGAGTGGCACCACTCTAACACGTGGGCTGCAGCCGTGCCAGCAGTCTTGCACCTGGAATTTGCTACTGGTACCGCTCTAACAGTGATGCAGGCAGACGGCTACAGGACACCTTTGGTATAAATGCCTTGGTGTTCCCTATTGCTACTACTGGGGGAACTGCATTGGGAATGAATTGCAGCTGCTGAGGTCAAGCAAAGCCATGAATATATGGATGATGGGCACCAGCTGGGACTGGGAAAGGAGCTCCTTCTACAAGTATCACAGACACCACATGCCAAGTCCACCTGGCTCCTGCCCTTCATTCCCCTCCCACATTTCCAACCCACCAATCAGCACCCTTGCAGACTTGGGGAAAAAATAAGTGGCAGGAGCATAAGAAGCCTGAAAGATGCTATTTTGCTACCAAACTACCTTAGGCCTTGTCCACACTTACCTGGCTCTGCCAGCAGGAGTTCTGGTCAAGGCCAGCAGCCACCACTATGGAGCCCCCACAGCCTGGGCACAACCACGTGCTTCTGCCAGCTCTGTGCAGCTTTACTGAGGCAGAAGTGCTGCCAGGGCACCAGCTGCTGAAGGGACCCTACAGGCAGTAAAGGGTGGGGAAGGAGTGTCTACGTGTGTCTTCTTTTGCTCAGGAGAGGCGGTTTAACTCTGCTGCCAGAGAAGGGTCTCCTGGGCTAGCAAAGAAGAGCTTTGAGGGAGGACACATGCAAAGTTTTGATGCCAAACAGCACAGTGCAGACCAGGCCTTAGTTATAAAAGACACAAGGGGAAAGGAACAGGGTAGCGCTGCAAAACGGGGTTGAACCAAACAGACACCAATCCTCTAACCACCACATACAGCAACAGAGGGGCAAACCTGGGACCCTTGCTCCCGAGTTACTCAGGCAAGCTCCCACTGACTACGGTGGGCATGAGGCTGAGAAAGGACTTCAGGATTCAGCCACATGACAACAGCCCCGTCCTTTCCTATTGTGCCTTCTGGGTCAGGGCCTCAAAATACTTTGTACTGGGCTTCATGTTACCAGACTGGGCCTTGCAACCCTACTCCCACCCCAGTCAGGATCGCTGGCTCAATTTAATAGAGGGTAACATACCCAAGGGCCCACAGAGAGTAAGTGGCAGAACTGGGAACAGATCCCAGACCTTGCAGCGCCCAATGTAGCACTCCAGGCAATACCCGAATTGTTCCTAGGTGGCAAGATCCCTTTGCGTCCCCTCCCTCCCTCCCCCTCCCTCTTCCTACCTCCGGCTTCATGGTCTGCTCCAAACTCACCTTTAAAAACTTGTATAGCAGGAAGGTGAACCAGTTTGTTAGCATCTTCTCCGCTACAGACTCAGTCCTGCAGAGGAGACAGAGGATAAGAGTGTAATGGCAGCTACTATGGGGAGGGCCCTGATCTGTGTAGCCTCAGACCCTTTTCCTCCCTCTCACTTGCTCCCAAGGTCATGCTTCACAAGGCAGAAGCCCAAAGCAAAGGGCCAAGAAGCAGCAGCAAAAATCCAGGGCTGCCAGGATAAATATCTGAAGAAGCCCCTCACTGTAGCCAATGCCTGCTTTCCCTGAGCCAGCCTGACTGCAGATACCTCTCCCGGAGGTGTGGGGGTAGAAACAGCCAGCAGGGTCCTATCCCCAATGAGACACTGAAGACCAACCTGTGTCGTCATCCCCCCCAGCAATCCCTTTCCCCCACAACTAGATGAGATCTCCTGTTCATGTCTTGCAAAAGAGCTGCACTCCAGGGCTGCATAATCTCCTCCACAGCAGAAGTCCTTAAGGGAGGGGAGGGAAAAAGGTTGAACCTGGGAAGGCTAAAATTACCAAATTTGCCTGAAGTATTTCCTGTAATGGGGACACTGCATTTTTGTGGCCATGTGGAGAAAGGCAATGGATATCCTACCACGGAGGAGCCCTGTTCTGCAGCCTGGTGCTCTAATTCCTCTGCTCTTAAACACGGTCATAAATCTGCAGCTGCTGAGGCACCACGTCTGTCACTGTAGCTCAGCCACATGGTGCTTCAGAGAGAAAGCAGGACCAGACCGCAGGCCTGTCCCCTCGAAAAGTGCAGACCCCACAACTCAGTCCAAAGGCGAATCCTCACACCCCCACACTGGGAGCAGTTCAAGGGCTATGGGGCCCAGCTGAACAGCTCCCATTTCACTGAGGAAGAGACAAGGATGCCCTTGCTTGCCAGCCCATTTGTACGGTATTTTGCACCCTAAGCACAACTCAGCTAACCCACAGGCAGGCAACAGGGCTGAAAGAGGAGTCGGGGGCAAACTCTTGATGGAGCTGTCACTGCTCCCAGAGGGGATTGAAGCATCAGCAGACAAAGCTTATTAAGGTACAAACAGATATAATAATTGTATCAATGTGCTAAGGTGTAACTGCTGCATCCCTATAATCCTCTAGTGATATAAGCAAAACAAAACTGGGGAACATTTACCCCCATTTCATTCAGGGTCCACATTTGGGGGATTTAGCTCACCTGGTCACTATAGCAGCCTGCTGAAATCACAGTTACATCATAACAGTGTTGCAAACCTCCAAGTGAGTCAAATGTCTGTTTGTCCATACACTCAGGGACTAGGGACAGCAGCGAGGGAAGCAGCTGAAGCTGGCCTTAGGGAGAACGTATGCTGCCTCTTGCTTTGGTCAGATTTGGATTGTCACCTCCAGAAATACTGTGGGACAGGAGACTGGCCGCAGTTCCTTATGAACATCTGTCCACATTACAAAACCACTGCCCACTCCAGCACAGCCAACTGACTCTGACCACGAAAGCCAGAACTGAACTACGCAGTGCAGGGGAGAAGGGGCTGCAGATAGGAATCACTGGGCATGGACACGTGATCTGCAGAGGGGCTCCGGCTGGGACGAGCCCGGGGTGCCGTGCATCAAGACCAAGGTGCGACTGAGCTGCATGTGGGAAGCCAGGCGCTGCAACGGCCAGGCTTGCCGCAGGTCAGAACTGCTGCATCAGCGGGAGCGGGCTGGCAGGTGACAGCGGAGGGCAGTGAATCAGCTGGGCCCCGGGGAGGGAAGCTTGCGCTGTGGCTGTTTGCAGCTGCCTGCCTCTGCACTGAGTTCGGGCTCGCTATCACAGGAACTGTAATTCACCTGGGCACACATTTGTTTAAAGAGGAAAAAAGCCCACTCGCATCTCTTTAAAACGAAAGGGGGGAACCACACACCCCCCAGCCAGGCCCCATTGAAATTCTCCAGTTACGCTTTTTTCAGCTGCTCCATCCATTAATCATCAGATCAGCTATTTTCAAATGCAGATGCTCATAAAAGCACAAGCAGCGCTAATGACCTCGAGAAGGTAGCTGCCTTCCCGCCGCACCAGGGGAACGCGAGGAACAGAGAGAAACAGCTTTATTTCGAGAAAGAATAAAATGAAAAGAACGCGACTTCCAGCGCCGTGGAGACTCGGAGCCGCATCCCGGGGACGCAGAGGCAGCACAGGAAAGCGGAGAGGAACGATCGAAGATTGTCCAGCCCAGAGCAGCTACGCTGGAGTTAATTTAATTGGATCTGGTTGTGTCTAGTCCCCACCCACCCTTCCCACTGCAGCTGCCTCAGCTTGGTGGGGCACTGGGGGGGGCTGACTTTCTTCCTTTGGTCCCAGACAGGAATAGTTCAGCAGAGAAATATCACATCTGAGCCACTGGAGGGCAGAGTTCTTCCTCTGCCACCCAGGAAACATGAATCCAAAAGAAAAATGGTATTTTTGGAATGACCTGGAAAAATGCCAGCGTGGGACAGCTCTCCCTGCTCATCCATGCCCCCAGTGACACACTGGCCTTCACAGAAGAGCCCCTGTCCTCCATGACTATCAGTCTCTGCTGCTCCCCTTGGGAATCTGTGACATCCAGACGTTTGATTCTCCGTGCCATGGCCAAGTGCCACTGCGACGGGAGGACTAGAGCCTTCCAAAGTGACTAAATAACACATCCCACCCACTCGCTAATCCTGTTGCTCCTGATGTGCGGGGTACCCCCTGCTCCACCAGCCAGGACATTGCAAAGAAGGAGAAAGAACTGTCGGGAACTCAAACTAGAGGGGCGTGTGGGAAATAGGATCCCTCCCTGCACGTACCCACACAGTCATGAAGGCAATCAGAGAAGGACCAAGCTAGACTAGGCATCAGCAGGGCACTTTTTTCCTCCCTCGCTGTTCCAGGCTCTATCAGGACCTGTCTCTCCTGACCTGCAGCCCTCCTCCACCACTGCTATTCCAGCCACAGGCCCTTCACAGCTCCGCTGATGCACTTCCATACATGCAACACACCGCGCTTGAAACCCAAAGTGCTGCCTGCTGGGAAGAGAAACTTCACACAGGCAGCGAAGGCCAGGCCCTGCCTTCCTCGCTGGCCTCGGACTGCCACCACAGCATGCAGGATACAGCGGCTGGGTCTCCCCACGCCAGGGCTCTCGCCTTTTATTTATATTTTATTGATTGGCTTCGTTCCGGAGCAGTGCTCAGCAACCTCTGCTCCGCAGTGCTCCCGGCAGCCCATGATCTGATAATGCACCTTAAATATTTCAGCAGAACCAGTCGCTGTATGGGAGAGGAGTGAGCAGAGGGACCAGACAGCAGGGTGCTCTCAGCAGAGAGGAACAGTGGCTGCATGGAGAGAGACGAAACACAGAAGACCACATCCCATCGACCTGCTGCTATCAAAGTCAGTGGCCAGCCCCTGGTCCAGTCCACATGCCCTTCTCTACCAAAGTCCTTAGGAGGATCTCAAGGAAGTAACGAATCTATGCTTGCAGCGCTCCTAGGACATAGAAGTCACCCCCACATTGCAGATAAAGAAGCCGAGGCAAAGTGAAATGCAGTGACAACGCTCCTAGGAGGCAGAAGTCGCCCCTATTTCACAGATGCAGAAACCAAGGCAAAGAGAGACTCAGTGACCTGCCCAGAGATGCACACAGATAGATAAACAGCAGATGGTTGGTGGAACTTCCCTTACAAACCTCCCCTCCTGGCACTTCCATTGCTGGGATATACACCGATGGGCTTGCAAATGCCACTCTTGAAAGCCTGACCTCCAAGGGCTGAATGAAGCCCCTAAACAGCATCAAGAGAAAGACCAGTGGACTTTGGAGACGAGGCCCACACACACCCCTCCCCCCTTGCCCAGTTGGCAGTCTGGGCACCGCTGGCATGTTGTAGGCTCTGAGAGACTTGCTGGCTCACCTGGTGCCACGCTAATGCCAATGTCCTCCGCCTCCTCCGATGCTTGACAGCTTGCTCCATGAGCAGGGAGAAGGTATTGTCACTGTCCATGAAGCAGCACTTTCCCTCCTGGAGTCAGGGGGCAGGAACGGGGGAGCATGGAGCATTGCAGCAATGAAGGGAGAGCTCCCAGAGCAGGAAGAAAGCAGGGAGGGGCTCTGTGCTGCTTATTAATTGTTTTGGTTCTGCACTCGGTGTATCTTTCAATATTCATCAGCTCACGATAGAGGACAGCTCAGAGCTATCGTTAAATATTGATGGGGCAGAACAGATTGGTGGCAGAGCTGGAACGCTGCCTCCTGCTCGTGCACTTTCCCCACCCCCGATCCCTCACAAGACTCAAGGCTTCCAAAACCTCGTTCAAATTTGACATGACCCCCTCACCCCACTCTTTTGGTGCATGGACAAGGCCTGGGGAAAGAAAGCTGGGTGCTCTGAAGTGCTCCAGCAAGACGGGACCCCTGTGTGTTTGTGGTGATGTAAAATATGGCTAAGAGCTATCTTGCCAGAAGGGAGATACCGATCACAGCTCCAGGCCTCAGCAAATGCCAGGAGCACCGCGATGCTGACAGGAGCATCACTGCATTCACATGTGCTGCCTCACCATGGGTTTCTGGCTCTAACACCCTCAGGAATGTAGTCTAGCCAGGGACTGATCTGCTGCAAGGGCATTGTGCCAACCTCTCCTGCTCCCTCTTGGCACCGACACATGCAGGCCAAAGCAGCAGCCTGCAGTTACGCTTGTGAAGAGCCATGGAGGAGTCTGACCCAGAACTTGTGCTATCCTGGCACCGCGAACATCGTGTTTACAGAGGGCTCAGCTCTGGGGGGAAGGCAGCTACATTCCTCACTCACCCATTGCTTCCTAAAGAACCGGCCCCTTGAATCAAGTCCAGCCCAGTTCAGTCATTTGTCAGCTGGAGGGAGGCTCATTATGGAGCCAATGCCTATGCAGGCCTTAGAAGACGGTATCCTTTATCCGCCAGGATCTCAGCCCCCATGCCAGATATGTGCACAGAAAAAGGAATGGTAGACACGCAAGCTAGTCAGAGAGCTCATCCAGCTTGGGACAGCATATTGCTGACAACGGGCCAAGAACCAAAGTCACAGACCATAGCCCACTTCGGTCTTGCCTGCAGTCCACCATTTAACACATGCATGGCAGAGGTCCAGGGCCACAACATGTCAGACACAGCACCCATCAGATGGTACCTGTGAGGTGATGGGAGAGTCCTGGCAAACCCTGAGCCTAAGAACCCCTGAGTGCAGGGTGTGCAATCTGGAAGCCTGCAACACACGGTCTTCAGCGAGTACCTGTCTGACCTCCACCTGGTTCAGGAAGGCATTATAGATGGCCAAGGGCATGGAGGAAATCCACAGTCCCTGTTCCAAGGTATGGCTTGGGACCCTAACAGAGCTCTGGCCCGGCAGCAGGTGGTTAACAATGACATCAACTACTGCAGACAAAAATGGCCTCCAGCAGCCTTTAAATCCACAGCTCTGAAATCCTGCAGTGTTCTCCAAGTGCTGAAGTAAACAACTGCTTCTGAGCATCCATCTGTCCAAAACGCAGGAAGGTCCCAAGGTCCCACATTTATCTCACAAGGGAATCTCTCTCACAGCCAAGGAAGTGCTTTACCAGGGGTCTTATCCATCAGCTGTTGCCACTGCTGACGTGAGCTCTGCTGACAGAGAAGACAGCCGATCACATCGCAAGAGGGACACTGTGCAAGCGCACGTGCGTACGCATAGGCCAGGGGACAGGAACGTGTTGAACAGCACTGCTCTGCAGTACTGGACCAAGAGAAACCATGGAGCCACGTGGCTAGAATGGTATGTGCATGCCCCTGTGGCTTTGGCACAAATGCTTCTCCGCTGCAAAGAATGGACGTGAGAGGGGCTTCCTTCCAAGAGCACAGATGCAGCAGAGTATCACGCTGCTCTGCAGACCAATATATCATGAGTCATTTTTGTTTAAGAAAAGCAAAGGGCAAGCGACTACCTCTGAGCAGGTACCTCAGCCCCACCTTATCCCAGAGACTCTCTGAGAAACCTTCCCTCACCAATAAGTCTAATTTAAGTTCTTACATGGACACTCACCTCCGCAAGAGCAGTTTAGGGTGATTCTTACTCTCCAGATTCTTCTCGATGAGGTCCGAGAGGAGCTGCTTCAGCACACCGGTGGCATACTCCATCTCTCCCTGCAAGGCGGTCATGATCAGGGAGGCCACGTTGCCCCGGTCCCGCATGGAGAAGCTACGCTGTGCCTCCAAGGTGCGGATGAAGGTCAGCAGGAAATGCTTCTTGTTCAAGAGCTGCCCAAAGAGAGTCAAGGACTTCTCCACATTGGCCTGAACCTGAGGAAACAAGACAATAGCTGAGTCACGCTTGCTGAAGAAGCAAGGGAGCCGCAACTCATGAAGAGTCCTGGGTTCAATGGAGCATGTCTGATTGGATGGGCAATGCCAAGCCTGTTACAAGGCAGGACACAGGGACTGCCATGATCCAGCCAGCTAGTACCCTGTCTGTAGCAATGGCCAGCACCCTTTAGAGGAAGGGTCAAGATCAGTTTGTAGAACTACTACTAGACAACACACCAGAAACTGGCTCAAAGGACTGTCAGGGGTTATAGCAACACACCTGCTCATGGAGAAGCTGCTGGGACTCACCCCTGAGACCTGCTCCCTGAATGTGTGCTCTATGTGAATAACTGGTCTCAGGCTTCTCTGGACAAAGGAGTACAGCCAGAAGAGTGGGTGAGGCCAGGCTGGATGCAGCAGTGAGACGCAGCCCTGTCTGGGAGCATGTGGGGGCTATCTGTATGGAGATGCCTCCATGGCAGCAGGGATGGCTAGATGGTCGTGGAGTAGACACAGAGATACAGGCCTGTTGGGGTGGATCACCCTCTTCTGCCAAAGCCCCCGAGCAGCCTGCCTCTTCACTGGTCTGCCTCTTCTATTTTATGGTAATACCTGTACTACCTATCAGCCTCGCAGGTGGCATTTTTCATTCCACAACATTTCTCTGTGTTCCTGTCGTGGAAATGAATCCCAGAGTGTTGCTGCTTCCCACAGGCCAAAGATCCCACTTCCCGTGCCTGCCTGATGGCTGTTCCACAACATGGGTGATGTGGATTTGTCAGTGTCCAGTCCCAAGTGCTCAGGTGGGCACACCAGACCTTGAAACACAGCTGATGCTCTCTGTGTCTGTGCTGGTGCTCCAGAGACAGACAGAACCCACTCCAGTCCCAGGCTACAGAGACACATACACCTGGAGCAGCAGCAAAAGTGGAGGGAGGGCTGCTGCTCTGAACTCCACAGCAGCTGCTCTGCTGTTACTATGCTGCATGCTGGTCCCAGCTTTGCTCCTGGATAAGGGAGGGGGGAAGCTGGGGTGGTTCTGTTGTCCTCATATAGCTCCAGGCTCTTGCACACCTAACAGTTACTGCAGAATAGCTGTGACCCAAGCAATGTCTCCCCTCCCCTTCTGAAGGCATCTTAAGTGTATGTTTGCCCATATCCCTAAAAGGCAGCATGCAGAGGGGTACCCTCCCACTGCCTCTGCTGTATGTGCCCTGCAGACAGAGTCTCTGACTCTAAGAGCCAGTCTATTTTAGCTGCATGTACAGTCCCTGACACCATGACATCTCCCAGGTGATATTGTACTTCTCCTCGTGACTCCTTCACAAAGTAGGCCACTGCTATCACCCACATTGCATGGATGGGGAGCTGAGGCAGAGAGAGCCTGTGGGTACTGGTGTGATGCCAACAGGCACAGACATGCACAAGCTGGAATTAATCAAGCTAGCCTGGGTGCTAGCAGTGGAGCCACGTGCTATGTAATCCCAGCTGGAAGCCTGGGTGCCTACTCAGCAGCTGATGCCCATGTTACTTCATTGTCACTGCTATCAGTACCTGAGCTAGGCAGAGTAATACTAGCTCAAGCATGTCTAGGCATGGTCTAAGCACACTTCCAACTACAGTGCACATGTCCCCTCACACATTCTCTGGAAGATAAAGGGATAGACTCAGATAAAGGGAAAAACCCGCCCCACAGACAAGCCCTCCTCTTGGGCACTTTATACCACATGAAAATGGTTCAACAAAAAGTCTCAGAAGGAAGCAGCAGGGGCTCCCTGAGGTGGGCCAGCAGGCACCACTACTGCCCTCAGCATCTTGCTCTACCCCAGGGGTTTCTGCTTTGGGTCTAGGTCCAAGGAGCCCACCACCTGCTGCACCTCCAACACTCTGACTGCTTAGCAATGGGGTTTGACAGCAGCACGTGTCTTCAAGCTGATCCAAGCACAAGCCATCCTCTGCGTGCTCAGGAGACGTGGGGATCAGATGCCACGATCCTATCAGAGCCATGTACTGGCTAGCGGAGCAGCCGCCGCTCGATAAGCCGGGAAATTGGTCCTGTCCTACACTGGCGATCTTATCAGGGCTTCATGCAGGGAGTGTGAGAGGCTGGCGGGGGAGACTGCAAAACATGTCACACGCAGTAGCACCAGCCTCAGCTCCAAACGCACCCAGGCTGAGCCCCCGCACACAGCCGCTGCCTCCTGCTTTGCTGAAGCTTTGTGTTTAACTTGATGATCATTAGCAGAAGTAAATGAACAATAAAGAATTAAATATTTAATCAGAATTAAATTCACACAAAGCAATGGGAGAAAAACACACGCACACACAAACCCAAAGAGAAAGAGAGCTGTTAATGACAGCGCTAATACTTGGCTTTGGATGATGGTGTGCGTATGGAACAGCTCCTTCTCCATCACTTGTAATAGCTAGTGTTACACTCGTTCTGATTAAGGAGACAAATAAAAGCAAACCTGATTAAATTATATGGCGCTTACACAACTGTATTTGCTTTATTTAATCTGTCCCCTTTTTCTCCTCCCTTGCAACTATAATGTTTGTTTCCCACCCAAGCCCTCGCACTCTCCTGTGCTTTGGGAGTGCAGCGTGTCTGGAATCCTAGACATTTGAGGTCCTGTCTAGTCCACCTCCTTCCCCTGGCCAATGTAAAATTGATTCCCTGAAGTTTCTTCTCCAGAATTCGTCCCGTCTAGGTTTAAATGAAGTTTCCACCCCTTCCCTTTGGAAAGGACTCCAAAGACTCCTTGCTGGGAAAGGTTCCCTGACGCTCACCTCTCCAATTTCATCCGTTTACTCCTAACAACAGGTTCTATCCCCTCACTGCTGAGCTTGGCTCTTGTAGTCTCTGTCCCCTCTGCAACGACTGAGGAAGTAATAGCAGACACTGGGTTTACACAACAAGCCAGCAGCCCAATGCTGAAGAAAGAGATGTGCCAAAGTACCCCAGAGTACTCCTAGGAGAGAGCGGGAGGTGGATGCAAATCTGCATCTGAATCTGCCCCCGCAGTTTGGATCCGGACCCAGAAGAAGCCTGTTTTCTGGTTCCAATTCAGACACGAGCTGAGATTTTTTTAAGATGGTGAAAATCTCATGGCAACAGCTGAGCTCATGCTTGGCCATATGGAGGCAAAATCTCTAGGGCATCTGCAACTGCTGAATCCCAACCCCAACCTAAACATCCACCCAGATTCAACTCCCACTTTGCAGGCCCAGCCCTTGTTTGGATGCGCAGCCAAGTCAAAAGCTGAGTTATGCCCCGTAGGCTGGAGCAACTAGGGCTGCCTGCCCTCAATGGGGAGAGACCCAGAAGAGTAACCTCCATTTTGTTTGCCTTGGCTGGGCACTGCTGAGAGGGATGGGATTTCAAAACCTGCCCTCATCCTTCAGAGGCTCAGTCCCACAGTGTCCAGGTCAGGACTACAGCTGGGTGGCTTCTTATGGTGGGCAGGGTGAGGCAAAACACTGAAAATACAGCATTTATCACTGGAAACCAGGAAGTCCTTCTCCTAGGTGATATATCCATGGTACACACTTAAATGGATCATCTACACCAGAGAGATGTCACTCTGCCAACATTCAGCCACATGAGTTGTTGTAGACAAGACCCACCTCTCAGTCCCTCTAGCTCTTCAAGTCCCTCCACTTTCCCCTCACTCCACTCTTCTACTCAGCTGGGTTTGTGCTGGAAAGTGGGATAACAGCTTTTATATTTAGCCTATGGTAACATAAATGCTTTTGAGGAGAAAATAGTTGAGGCCCTATACGGGGTCCTCTGGGTGCTACATACCACAGGACAATATGAACCTGTCAACCCTATCCCAGTAGGGGTGCCTTTCAGGCACACCCAGCCTCAAGAAGAAAGAGGAAGAGACCAGGTCTTGGAAACAAGCCCAGGTTCCCTCTTGCATAGAACAAGGCCATGACCAGTCCAGGGACACCCTCTCAACTGCAGAGAGCCATATAGGACCTCAACTTCCCCATAGTGAATGGCAGACAGCAAAGGACAGAGAACTGGGAACTTCCCCGTTTCTTTTCAGACTTGGTGGATGCTCAGAAAACCTGCACATGACCCCTCAGCCAGCTGAGGCTGGCAAGGATTTCCTCTCAGCTGAGGAAAGAGAACAGTGTACTTTCGTATCCTTTAACTGATGGTTAAAATAGGGGAATCTTTCACTGCAGGCTTCCAGACCAGGACAGTGGGACAATTTCAGCTAAGCTACCCCTTCTTGTGTGGCTTTCTCATATTGCTCTTCTTGATCATGCCACCACTTCTCCTCTGGGTGCTACATACCACAGGACAACACGAGCCTGTCAACCCTATCATAGTAGGGGTGTCTTCCAGGCACACCCAACCTCAAGGAGAAAGAGGAAGAGACCAGGTCTTGGAAACAAGCCCAGGTTCCCTCTTGCATAGAACAAGATTAATCTTGCATAAATTAATCAGGGAGAACCTCTCAACTGCAGAGAACCATATAGAACCTCAACTTGAATCCAGCTCCTCCACAGCCAAGCTATGACCCCACAGCCAACCCTGCATCTATAAGGAGTCTATGCAGGAAAACAACTTCAAAAAATTTAGACTAGCTCTCAGTACAAACATCCTAAGCTGCAAGAACTGGAGGACACTGGAACAAGCTCCCTAAGGAAGTTGTGCAATCTCACTCATTAGAGATTATTCAGAGGCAGGATAGGCATCTACCTGGGATGGCTGAGGATCAGATATGCATGAGGTTGAATGAGATGAACCTAAAGATCCCCTTCCGACCCCATAATTCTATGAAAATGGTCTGATAAGAGGCTTTTTTTTCCATCAGAGGACAAAGTGCTCAGAGGGTCTGCCAAGTTCTGGCCAACACATAGGCTTAATGACGCATTTTTCAGGTCAGGGGAATGAAGCATGAGCTGCTAATGACAGGATATCAAAGGACTTTGTTAACCTGGGAGAGTGCAATGAATGATGGGGAGCTACCTTAAAAATACAATGCTTAACAGCTTAACAATAGTGCCTGAAGGACTGTTGTGGTGGGAGTAGCAGTCTACCTAACTGAGATGGCCCTTCCCAGCAAAGCAATCTCCAGTCAACATTCATGTGCTTTACCCTGGCCACATCCTGCCATTGAGCCATAACCAAACCCAGGTGCCATGACTCCAAGCTGCAAGGCCCTAGTCACTCGCCATTCTGCCAAAGGAGACCCTCCTTCCAGGAGCATCCTGTCATCTCTGTGCAGGTCTGGAGTACTTGTTCCTGGGTGCTTAGACAGAATGGGACAGCAGAGTGGCGCTGGTTAGCTTGGGAACAGAGTGCCAGCAAGAACTATGGAGGGCAGCTCTAAGTCCACAGCCCTCATCATAATATCCCACAGCAGCAAGTTTTATTGCTGAAGGATCTACCCCTCCCCACCTACAGCTGTAGTTAGCAAGGCCCTTGTCACAATGGAAATGAGTTAAGATAAGAATTTCGTGGTCTACTTCCCTTTGCCCTGTGGGACATCATCCTATCATCCTTCCAAGATGTCTATTGATTGACATCTTAATGCTATGTGATAAGAGCAGAGTGTCCCCGAGCCAGCATACAAAGGGATGCTTCTGGGCCTTCTACAAGCCTGGATGTCTGAGGAGAGATCCACGAATATGGAGAATCTTTTGGAAAAAGTGGTGACCTCCAAAGCTGGGGGTATGAAAGGATGCAGGGGAAAAAGCATTAACTCCCTTACTCTGAAGATTGAGTCCTCAAAAGCAGTGATCAGGCTGCGTTCCAGGGGGCATGTGTATTGGGAGTTTAAAGGTTTTGATGCCCTGCAATTAACAACTCTGCACCCTGCATCAGGCCAGTGGCTTCACCCAAAAACATTCTGAAGCTTATGTCAACATTAATTACTGTGCCAGGTCAGCCACATGGTGAAGCTAAGGTCACCCCTCACCTCTCCAACCAAGAGAAGCCTTTGTAGCAAGGAAAACAGAAAGGCAATTATATGCAACTGTATGCACTAAATTAAGCAAACCCAGTGAGTCTTGGAGAGGTAGGGGCGATGGAGGAGAGAGAGAATGGGATTCTGCATGGGGGAAAACCTGGAACCAGGAAGGTGGACAACATGGGACAAGTCTGCTGAAAACAGGGGCCAGTCAGGCATCAAATGAGCCCAAATGAATAAGTTAAGTGTCAGAGAAAACGACAGCAGAAATTATATTGATACAAATACTGATACTAATGCTGCTGAGTGTGGCAGTGACACAGAGGACACTCAGTGATTATGCTGGACCCTCCCGTCTCTCCTGGCCCTGGAGAAACAAACTGGCACCCTGAGTCAATTTGCTGGGGAGTCTTAGAGAAGAGGGAGAGTAAATGAAGCTACTCTCCTCAGCTTGGATCCGGAAGTGAATCTGATGAGAACTAACCATGGAGAGCCACAGTAATCAAGCTGAGGGGCAATGTAGGCTGCAGACCCCAGTTACAGCTGAGCTGTAGTTTACGCCACATAAGGCAAGTAAGTAACGGGCTTAAGCCCAGTTAGCCTGGTCATGGATAAAGTTAGGATGGATGGTAGCAATGCAGCTCCCTGCAGAGGAAGAGCCAACCTCTCCAGAGATGGGAGTGACAGGTCAACACTTTCTGGAAGGCAAGAAGATGGCTTCAAGCACACTGCACTCAAAGCATTACAACTAATAGCCACGTGGTCACTCTCTGCCCCTAGAGGAAGAGCAAAGGATAAGCTAGAGACAGCAGTCAGAGGCAGTGAGTGGGGAAGTGATTAGTCGTCCTCAGAAACACAGGAAGAGGCTTCATCTGTCTTTCATGCATGATCTGCCTGTGGCTGCACAGACACCTGCAAAGCAGAGCATTCCCGGCAGTGCAAGGGTTAGCATCGCTGACCAGGATCACTGACAAGGGAGGTGAGCCAGGCCTCATCAGGCCCACCAGCCCCTTCCTCCAGGCCAACACAGGATGCATCCCTACAGGGCATCTCCTAGAGATCTGTCCTGTCAGAGCCTCCAATGTGCCAGGCCATGGGGGTTACTGGCTTCCCTCAGGAATCAATTTCCCACTTCCACACATCTAGAGAGCAGAAAAATGCACCCAGAGCCTCCATGACAGGAGTCAGCACATCTGTGCTCTGTGACTAAACACAAGAAGAGCCAGATAGGAACAGGCTGATGCCTCATCAAGTATGAACCCATGTCTCCATCAATGGCTAGTATCAGATACTTTAGGCCAAGGTGCAAAGGCACCAGGACAGAAACCGAAACCAGTGGAATAACCTGGTCCTGGGAGAAGTTGCTTCCTAATCCTCATCATTGAGCACAACAGCCATTGAGCAGTGGGAACCACAAGCTCTTGAAATCAGGCCTACAGAGGTCAGCTAACACCCCAGTCCTAGCTAACACATCTCTGGATTTTCCCCTTGTCCACATACACATCTAATCCTGCTTTGAGCTCTGTCAAGCTCTTGGCCAGTCTAGCAACTGCTGGCCTTACTGATAGTTGTAGCCATGAGTTCCACAGGTTAATTATGCGCTGTGGTAAAAAAGTTCATGGCCCAACCTGGCACAAGGATTTTTGTTCTCCATACAGCATGACAGTCATAGTTTCATAGTAACTAGGGTCAGAAGGGGGCTAGAGCAGGCCATCCAGTCTGACCCCCTGCCAATGGCAGGAAACAAGTGCCAGGGTCACAGGACCCCAGCCAAGTACCTATCTAGTCTACTCTTGAAGACACCCAAGGTAGGAG
>JAGPOW010003182.1:17751715-17762656 GCA_030014935.1 Caiman crocodilus
TGATTTCCCTTCAACATAAAGTCTCCTGCCGGTCCCTCACAGATATGAGCCTTGAGAATCTTCTCAAATATCTTTCCCAGGACCGAGGTGAGACTGACTAGCCTGTAGTTCTCCGAGTCCTCTTTCCTCCCCTTCTTAAAGATGGGAACCACATTGGCCACCTTCCCCATCCCTCAGTTAAGAAGTCAAAGGGGATCCATTTCCAAGTAAGCCTCTGTCCGATGGAACAAACCCCTGTATTATGTGGTGTTATTAAGGGATTCCCTATGAGGCAAGAGGGGATTATATGTACTTTTATGCTCTTGCACATGTGCTGCCCTCAACTGTTCATGGAAGAAGGAAAATTACATTGTGGAGAACCTGAAAATCCTAAATCCAGAACCAAGGTTGTCAAAGGCCAAAGAAATTGCATGGACAAGTCCTCTTAAACAAGGCTCCTCCATGAGCCACAGAGACAATTAGCTCTTGCTAAGGCAAGTACAGTAGGGCTGATGTTGCTCCTAGGTCAATAACTCTCCTAACCTTTGCATTCACTGTTAAGCCCAGGCCACTGAGATACCACTATACACTGCAGCCTACAAGACACCCTTGCACAAATAGAGGAGCAAGCTGTAATGGTGAATGAGCAAGGTTGCCCCCTGACACAGAGTATGACTCACAGACCCCAGGGCCAGGGGTCCCTGGGGTGAAAAATTAGAGATACATACAGACAGACACACATACACACATTACCACACCTCCATCTCCTTCAGCACAGGGTGGTCTTCTATTCCTGGGAAGAGGACCCTCATGGCATAGGTGCGATAGTCCAGAAAGGGGATGCCAGCCCCATCCAAGTCATTCGTCAGTTCATGGATGTCTGTCTGCAGCTCGGCAAAGGCTGGATGGAAAAAAGCAAAGCTGTATTAGGGGACTACAAGGGCCCAGCCCAGGCCACCATCCTGACCACAGACCAGAAGCTACCACACAGGCACCTATGAAATATAAAGTCTCACCCAAGCATAGCAGTAGAGCTTTACCTGTCCACCCACTGCCTGTAATTGGAGGGCAATTTGTAAACATTAATTAGCTCCAGTCAATCACACACACACACACACCCCTCTGTAGGTACCTGTGAATTACAAAGCTCTGAATGCTGACAGAGGTTCTCGGGGAGACACTGGTTTAAACTACATGCCACACGAGTGTCCTCATTTCCTTCTGACCTAAATAATTTGATGGGGAGAAGCTGAACATACACAGCCAGGTGTCTCATGAGAAGCACAAATTTAACCCAAGCATGAGCCAGAGAGGGAGAGAAATGGTGTGCTGCACCTTTAATCATACCTAAAGGAAAGGGTTGGGAGGTGTGTGCGTGTTGGGGGAAGAAATCCTAACACTGTATAAGGGAAAAATCCACACAGGAAAAAAAAAAAAAAAAAAAAAAAATCAAATTAGCAGCACTTTAAAGGGAGCTGGAAGCGAGGCAGAGGGTTGCGGGCTCGTCAGCCTGATGAGAAAAAACAAACCGTCAGCTTGAAAGGCGTGCTATCTTATCTGTAACTAGTGAGACTAGAAAAGAGAAAAGGCAGGGAAGAGATTGCGCCTTTTAATTAAAAGCAGATCCTTTTATCTGCCAGCTGTGGAAGACGAGACGAGATCCCCTCCACCGGCTCCCTCCCGCCCTCCCCGCTCTGTCACTATTGCCATCCGTGCAGATTTTTTGGGCTGTTTTCTCTCTTTTTATTATCTCGGTTCAGGTGCTTGCTTCGTTCCCAGCCTTTGGGCCAGCTGCAGTTGGCAGGGTCACGGCCCCAGGCACTGGCTTGCGGCGATAATGGGCAATTAGGTTTTATCGGCAGGATCATACGAGGCATTCTGTCCAATTTCACAGCATCCGTCTGTCATGTAATGAGAGACCCACAGCCCTTTCCAGGCAGGCTTCTCTATCCTCTTTATTCCGCCTTTAGACTTAGAAGAAAATGCCTTAACTGAAAAAAAATAAATCCCACCAAAAATAGACTGGCTCCCCCAACAGAGTATTTCTGCCTGCTCTGATCTCCTGTTCGAAAGGCAACTTGAAGGAGCTAAGGGGGGCTGGTCTCTGCAGTACAAAAGCATGCAGAGCCATCAGCATGAGATGGACCTGGTTGCTGCATAAGAACTGTAGTGGGATCAGTTCATGTGCATCATCTGTGAGTTGTGCTTTGGAAGCAAAAGATTCCTCCCTGTGGAGGTAGCACAGCTGTGGGTAGGGCTACGGAGGAGGAAGGAGCAGGCTGGAAATACACATGGGCTGTTGGACCAGGATGGTGCCTCAGGACATGCTACACAATGACTAGACAATACAGCAGCTTCTCTGCATACAGGGATAGGCTCCCTGTCAAGAGCTGGAAACAAGGTCACTGTAACTGGAGAATGTAAACTGGCCATTGAGAGAGCAGGGCATGGGACCTTCTGCCTACAAACACAAAGGCCATGGAGGAAAGCTCAGATGAAGCCACAATGGACAGGGGCGATGGAGGAGTCTCAGCAGGGAGGAGCCTGCCTGCCTGCCTGAGTGCTGACTAAGCACCCATCCCCTCTGTGCCTTACCTGTGACTTTCTGCTGAGGGAGCATGGATATGCCTGGCACTGCTGCTCCTTAACAGGGAGTGCAGAGTGAACACTCAAGAGGGGAGGAAACCAACTGGGCTAGATGGGACAGAAGCAACAAAGAGGAAGGAGCTGAGAGCAGAAACACCCTGAAGCCCTGGGGTTAGCGTCAGAGGGACCTGGGCAGAGGCCGAGAAGACTCACCCTCCTTGCACTCCAAGGCCACCCGGGACTCCAAGTTGTCCATCTGCAGCTGGAGGCGCTTCAATGTGCGGTCAGCATCACGGGACTTGCGCTTGTAGGCGATGAGGACAATGATGATGATGAGTAGAAGGAGCCCGCCCCCGCCACCAATCCCAATGATGGCTGGCAACGTCAGGAGGCTGTCCGAGTAGATCTGCAGTGTCCCCGGGGAGAATTCAAACCCTCCAGCCTTGATCTGAGCCACATGGGAGGAAAAGGGCCTCACGTCAGTGCCAAGGGCTGAGGAGCAGCCCACCTCCCCACTGGGAGGACCTGGACTCCCCTCCCCCACCTACCCACTACAGTACAGTCTAACATCCTAGGCCAACCATGCCTGGTGGCCCATTGGGCTAATGTGGGCAAGGACCACCAGCCTCTATAGCTGCAGGCAGACAAAGGAGTGCTATGCCAGCATTGTGGCAGACCTCCCAGCCTGATGGACCCATTTATAGCTGGGTTGAATAGGGACAGCCTTTGACCTGAGTTTGAACAGTAGTTTCAAGTTCACACCTGCTAGAGCCACAGCTGGATGCTTTCATTGCATGCCAAAACATCCAGGGCACGCTACAAAGAGGCAGAGGGCTGGGCAGGCCTCCTGACCCCCACAGCAACCCTACAGGAAAGTTGGGCAGGGGCTTTCTCATGGTGCGGGAAGAGGTTAAGCCGAGGGTATCAACCCCTGTACATGTTCAGGGCAGGCAGTTTTGTCAGCTCAGAAGGGGCAGGGTGGGCTTGGAGCTCATCTATCAAGTTCATCTCTTTCTCTCTCTTTAGGGGAAAATGCATGTTGGGGTGGAAGGAGCAGGAGACACACAAGCAATATGTACCAATGCTAGTAGGACAATAAGAGGATTATCAGGCTGACCCAGAGAGATAACTGCATCCCCTGGCTGCAGGGACCCCATGGTTTGGAGAAGGAACTGAGCAGGGCCAAGGCAGCATTGCCTGGTGTCCGGTGCAGCACGGGAAGCTCTAACAGATACAGAATACACATGGGTGTGCTTCCAGGGCCTGCAAGGACCAAGCAGCATGTCTGATGTCTCACTTAGCCAACATTACAATAACAGATGGGAATTAAAGTGAGCTCCCTGATGGATGTGGAGACTGGGGAGACCATTCTAGGTCCCATTCAAACACACAAGGCTGTGCCAGGACCTGGGCTGCTAGTGCTGCGGCACTGCAACCTGACACAGAATCTTACTCAGAGCAAAGCCAGTGGTGGTGGGGAGGAATGAGCTTGGGAAACCCCAGTGGTTCAGCACCCAGTGACTGTGGCCAGTTGGGAAAGGGAGTCACTGGCAGGTTCATCCAGGACCACTGGGATCTACAGCCTGGGTAGCAGCACCCTTTGAAGGGCCGGAAGGAGCACTTGGTCTACCTGAACAGGCCAGTGGAAAATGGCATGTTATGAGGCAAGTTTCCCAGGGTCTGTGGAGAAAGTCATGTGGACCAAACACCATTCAGACCAGTTCTCACCCAACAAGGACCAGGGCACACTCAAGGTACCAGGCAAGGGCTATAACAGGCTGTGCACTGGGAGACAGAAGGGGCTGAGGCCTGAGGTCTCCAGCCAGGCTGCATTAACATCCCACAATGGTGTAAGCTGCTACAGGACACACAATCACAGAAAAGTAGGGCTGGAAGGAACTTTTGGAGGTCATCTAGTCCAACCCCCCTGCTAGGAGTCCAGCATGGTCCCTGCAACAGGCATCTGCTTCTGTCACTCCAAACTTTGGGATATGGCAGACACATAACCCAACGCCCCAGATTCCAGAGGAGTAGCAGTCAGCACAATGGGTCCTCCATCCCCTCAACAGCACAGGCTGAGTCAGAGACGGAGAGGAATAGCAGAAAAGGAACTAGGCCACTTGCTGCTGTGCAGCTGAAGACAGCCACAGCTATGGCAGTGCTCTGGCCTAGCTGAAGGCCTGCCAGGGTGGGAACCACATTCAAGGCCCCAGGCAAGTGCAGGTGTGGGGGTGAGAGGGTAGGACAAAGCCCCAAGCAATGGGGATCTAAGGCTAGGGGTATGGCCCCACTGAAGGACAGCTAGCTGGGCTGGCACAGCTGCCCAAGGGACTCAGCTGGGGTTCTCCTATAGATAGCACTCCCAAGAGGGAGGACAACAACAGATGGGATGCAGGGAGGAGCATAGTTACTGGCATCTCATCATACAGCTGGAAACTGGACGTGCTCTAGATCTCTAACACAGGGACATTTGCTCTAGCCTGGATCTGTAGAGGGCTGCAGCAGCCCCCAGAAAAGGGCCTGGCCTGTAGAGCCTGAGTACACAGAGGAGGACTGGCCACCATCAAGTGGAAGGAGCAGTATTACCGTGACTTTGTGCTGCCCAGTCAGGTTTGGGGACTCGCACAGCAGCTGGGTCTCAGAGACGGTCAGGGCACAGGGAGTTTCTCCAATCAGCACCGTATAGTTGAGCCGGGAGTTACCGGTAGCTGGTGGAAGCAGATTCCGGCCCTTTCAGGGAAGAAAGTCCAAGGTCGTTAGTTCCCAGGAAGTAAACTCATGCAGCAGATTCTCTCCCACAGCTCTCTAGCTCCCTGCTGGCCCCTATCCCATGGGCAAGGTAAGAAAAGGACAGGAGGCCATGCTGAGCTCTCAGTCCCTCCCCCAGAAGATGACCAGTAAGCAACAAAGGTGGGACGCCCAGAAAGGCTAGTCACCCTGACCCTAAACTCTAAGAGGGGAGAGGAATGGCTCAGCACCCTCCTCCTCAAATACACACTGCTCACAAGGGACCTGGTCTCAAAGCTCTTAAGATTCTTTAGCCAGGAACTCACACACGCACCTTCCCAAAAGGAAATCCCACAGCTCTCATAGGCACCACAGGGTTGCGACAACCTTGTGCTAAGCAGGAAAGGGGGTGGGAAGGGAGGTGGGCTCTTTGTGCCCACACTGCCTGCTCTGCACACCCACAGCCCTTCCCCTTGCCTTTACCTACAGCCATAATATCTACTTGTCCCAAAGGCAGGTGTTTGCATGGACTCAGTGGGATTCAGTGAGATGGCTCCAGCAAGGCAGGGTTGACACCTTCCACCTATACAGCTGTACCTGGCCAGCACAGTCCATTTAACCCCCGAGGAGCTAAGCTTTCTGGCCACCAGCTCTGACTCTGAACCAATACGAGGCCCGCTGGACAGTTCTGTCATTCTGCATGGGAAGTGCAACTGGCCATCAGTGGAAAAGGAAGCTGGAGCTTGAAAGCCAGAACGCTGGCCATGCCAGGAAAAGAGCTGGGGTGTACCTTGAGGATGAGGGGAGAACTGGGCTTCAGCTCCAACATGCCGGAGGGGCTAAGGGGTTCGAAGACAGGGTCTGGGTAGTAGACAAAATTGGTGGTGTTGACAATCAGTAGTGCCTGGACGTTATCCATGACAAACCCAATCTCATCTGGGCGGTCGCCGATCTCCGGGGGACTCCGTACAGGGTTGTCAATGGAGGGGGCGTAGCACAGCATGGTGGTGTCATTGTAGACAGTGCAGTTCTGCAGAGAGAAGTCACCAGAGCTAAGCAGAGCGATCTACCATCGCCCTGGGCTAGGCTCATGTCTGCTCTCATAGGCTGAGTCCAGTAGGGTCAGGGCCTGGATGGGAGGCCAGCAGCTTTTGCCAGACGTAGGGCTGCTGAGTCCATGAGAGTCCCTCTTTCCCCTGCTCAGTCCTGAACCCACTACGGGGGCTGGGTTGCTGTAAGACATCCTCTCCCCACCCCCTGCCCCTCAACTGTGTCCCCTCATGTTTCAATTAGGCATGGATCTCTTCTCCAAGCCCTTCCCTAGCCTGCAACGTGGCCTTGCTGTGCTCTGCTCAACAGCTGTCATCCCCATCCTCAAAACAGCCCCACTTGAGGGAGAGGTGAGCAGGCTCCTGCTTGTGCAGGGCACGGCCTCCAGAAACGCATGCAAGGAGACAGACAGGAGGGAACCTTCCAGGGATGGTCACCTTGGCAGGTACCATTTCTGCTTCCAAGACATCTTCACAAAACCACACTGCTCTTTCCACTCCCTCACCCCTCACTCTCATCCCACCCCATAACCTCCTCCCACAGTGAGCACTTCCCAAAGCTCTTGCTTCAACCTGCGCTGGGATAAGATCAAAATGGCTCAATGTCCTTCTTCCAGTGACCAACACCATGTCCTGAAGGGTTGTGGGATACTACTGCAGACCTTCCCTGCCTGTTGCAAGCCAAGCATATGGCCTCTGTCAGAGCTGGGAATCTACTTACGTTCTCCCTCTCAGAGCTGCCGTACTTGGCACGGATCTTGGGCTCTTTGATGGTGGCCAGGTTGGTGCCAATCACGGTCAGCAGCGTCCCACCACTAGGAGGGACAGAGGAGGGGGTTAGGAGAGGCACAGGGAACCCAAGGGAGGGGGAACATAAGCATGAGTCTCGCTGCCCTGCTCCCAGCCTGCCCCATGCTGCATGCTCTGTCTATTATACAAGCTGGTCCCTTCCCACTTCAGGCTGGAAACATCCTAACCATCAAGCAGTAGCAGCCAGGTTCTGGCACTTGAGCACATGTGAAACAACATAATCCACCCCCCTCGTATGGCACCACGGCATCAGTCAATGCATCTCAAAATGGCTACCTTCCACCCTAGCATGAGTGGCAGATAAGGAGGCAACAGACCCCAGTTCAAGCGCTTCCCAATAAAACAACCCTGCCTGGGCCACCATTCCAGGAGGGCCACCTCACCCAGAGCCATCTCCCAGCAATAGGCAGTGATGGCAGCACAGGAGGCCCTGGCCATTAGCTCCAGCCAAGTTCCCAGCTCTGTATGTCCCCTGCAGACATGGAAGGTGCAGCTCCAGATGGCAAAGACCCTTACAAAGCCACAAGTACTGACAGCTAGGACCTGCCTCCCTCCCTACCTCCAAGAGGAAAGAGGCATTCAGTCTCTAGAGACTCGCTCACACCTAGGCCTCTTTACTGCGGCTGCCAACTGTGATGCCAGATAGCGGGAAGTTCTGGGGTATGCACCCATGCCTACCAAGAAGCCAGGCCCCTGACCCCACCTCAGTACAAGCAACAGATGGCAGCTACTCTGAATTCGACATGGCCACCTCAGGGGGAATTATTGATTCTCCAGCCCATCCAGGTACACTAAGAGGAGCCTAGGAGCCAGACACACAAAAGCCCAGTAGCATTAGACACCAGCCAGCTATATGACCCAGCGCGAGGGCATGGCATTTACCAGGACTCATTTGAAAAGCCCCAGAGCAGCGAGAAACCTGCCCAGGTCACTGGGGACCGTTTCCACTGCCTGGTTCCCAACAAGATTCAGTGGTGCTGACGTTTAGCGGATTCCTCAGTGTCCCCTCCAGCCAATTCAAACCTTTTAACAAAGCATGTAAACATTTTAAACTTCCCCTGGTGGGAAATATTTTAATTTTATTCACTGCAGCCAAATGTCAAGCTGAAATTAAACTTATTTCAAACACTCTCTATGCCTGACCCCTGCCAGGCTGAGTGCTGCAGGCCAGAAGTTCGCTGAGGTGAGGAGCCATGCCAGGGACACAAGTGCTCTTGGCTTCACCCAGCGCTGTCACTGCATCTCCAGAGTCTGTCCCATCCCCAGCACTCTAACACTGAGCAGCCTGGGGGTACAGCCAGGCACGGTTCGTGAGCAGAGGGCTGTGCTGGGGCCCCCCGCTTCCTCAGTTTTTCAGTGAACACTCACACCTGCTGCCCCTGTACATCTACCTGTTGATGCTCCACTCAGGGTCGATCTTCTGGATGGTGGGGTCCTCGGTGTAATTGTACTTCACCTCCGGATTGCTGAGCTCTGCTCGGTTGATGTTGATGAGGATGGGTGACCCGCCAGGGCTCTGGCCGGGGGGCGTCCGACACCGGATCTCACGGGCGCTCCTCCTGTGAACACAGGAAAGGAAGTCGTCAGGTACTAAGCCCCCAACTCTGTTTCAACACTGCCCGCCCTGATAGACCCCCATCTACCTCCCCGCACCACGGAGGAGCATTAAGGGCTGGAGAAGCCAAAACAAGCATGCAGGTGCTGCATCACTGCTGGAGACAATTCATGCCACCTGTTTCTTCAACAGACAGCCCTGCATCCTCTCAAGTCAGGATCTACTGTGCTAAGAAGTGAATCATGGACAAGATGCAACATGCACACAGCCCTAGCTGCAGCCTCTGGCAGTACTCAGGAGCCTGCTGTTGCCAGCACTCCTTGTGGCCCAGGCCCCGAGGAAATCCAGCTGTTGGCATCTGACGAGAGTGTGGGGAGCTACGCTGCCCCCTCTGCCTCTTCCCCTCTCCCTCCCTGGAAGCACTCTTGAAATCGTCAGTTAGTGCAGAGAGGAAAATAAAACAAAAGCAGCAAGAGAAACGCGTGCAGCTCCTGAGCATTCCCCATCGTGTGGCTGCTGCAAACAGCAGCGATTAGGGCTGATAACCAGTAATTACCGCAGGAAAATATTTAAAGAGCCGCTCCATTATCATCCCTAATCTAAAAATTATCCACTTCATGCCTCAGGGCTTTGTGCTTTTGAGAGAAAATCCAAGTTCTTCAGTCTCTTTCAGGAGCCTCAGAAACAAAGAGGTTTGAAGGGAAGAATTCCACAGGCACATCGCTCCAGACCCTTGGCCTGGCTTCCCAGAAGCAACTCCCATCATCACCATCTTTGTAGGCCCCATCTTCTCCATCCACCACAGTGCTCCCCCATGTTCATCCCACCTCATCCCAGCAGGCCCCCATCCTCTCCTGATGCTATCCCACTGGAAGCCTTACCATGAAAAGGCACAAGGCCGTCCCCTGATTGTCACTGTGACGTTGCTGCCAGCATTGAGGTGGTTGCCCTCGATGACAATCCAGGTGCCTCCTGAGAGAGGACCCCGGGCAGGGATCACTCGTGAGAAGGTGGGAGTCTGTCAGAGGAAAAGGGCAAACCCAGTGAGCACTGGATGGCATGGGGGAAGCAACGTAGGAGATTGAAGACTAAGTGGGAGCTGATCTTAGATCAAGGTTGGAGGAAGGGAGATGCTCCTGGACAGCAACAAAGCACAGCCATTTGGGGCTGGAAGTCTCAAACCTCAGAGCCCATTCAAACAGTGTGGCAAGCCCATTTAGAGTAAATGAAATCTGGCCAGGACAAAAGGGAGCTGAGATTCGGAGCATGTGGCAAGGAACTTAGTTTTACATCCCATCGAGTAATATGCATCCCACCACTGCACCAAAGTCCCCAGGCTTGCTTCCTGTAGGGGCTGGTGATTCCCAGGTCTCCCCTCCAACGACAGCACAAGCCCCACTACCCTCCTTAGCTTGCAAGAGCTGACAGCTGCAGGTGAGGTTGAACTCAATGCAGTCCTTCAGACTGGAAACAGGGATCAAACCCCCAGCTCCCAAGAAGGGCTCTTGAGCTATGGGGAGGAGCAGGAGGACAGGCCAGAGTGGGAGGGCATGAGAGCAGTAGATGCTGTACAGGAATCTTACCACAAAGGTGAAGCTCTTGGGAGAGATGGCCCGGTAGTTGGGGGAGCAGTCCCCGATGCACACCTCCACGCGGGCCTCATGGATTTTGCTCGGGCTGGCATCTCCAATTTCACAGACAATCCTAGGGGAAGCAGGGAAGGAGTTCTGGTGCACCTGCCATGGGAGTAACATGGCAGAGCCCCATGGGGCAGGGGCACAAGGAAGGGGAAATGGGGAGACCACCAAATCCTCCAGGTCCAGGTTTCATGGACAGGCAACCACCACCACTGTTCTGCCTGAGTACTGGACTATGACTGCTTCCTCCTCTTTCCTCCCAGACCCTACACCCTGATGGGTTTCTATCACTTAACTTGGAAGGACAAGGCCTTGGGAATGTGGGCAGACATGGGAAAGTTCTGTTCTCAAGGAGGAGCGCATCCACCCTTAAATGAGGATGGATCCCATGGCATAAAATTCAAGTACTAGTATGCAGGACTGTGACCCTTAGTTACTGCTAATCCTGCAGAGATCTTTAAATATGACCAGGGGCTGCTTCTTCACACCGTCCACAGAAAGCAGAGCAGCCCCCACTGGCAGATCTGGCTAATCCTCCAGGTTCTGGGGGTCCAACACTGAAGAATAAGCTGGGATTTAGATACTCCAGGGCTTACTC
>JAGPOW010003182.1:17763122-17780186 GCA_030014935.1 Caiman crocodilus
CTTCTAACAGGGAGCATTCATTGCACAATCCCATTTGGAAGCAGGGAGAGCCAAAGTGCTCAGCAGGACTCCAAACAGGTACCCCGGATCACAGGTCAAAGCAGGAGTACAAGGCGGAAGGCCAGATGCGTCTGCAGTCGCAGTGTCACAAGGGCCTGAAGTGGGACAGCATCACTACAGCCTCTCACTACTGCCCTGGCATGGGCTCTGCCCTTCTCAACTCCACCAAGGGTCTCTAAAGCTCAGACAAGCTCACAACGCCTGGCTACTTCATGCATTCAGCATCTACTGGGGATGACAGCAAGGGGCCGTGCTCTCACCCAAAACATGTGGGCTTCTCAAGCTGGGAGTGGGGGTTCAAGGAGCTACCTGACATGTCTGACCACCCACCCCGCCACACCCAGGTGGGCACTTACTGCTCTGCGCTGATGTACTCGCTCTCAATGGGGCTGCACACCACCTTGCCGACCCGCACTCCCGAGCGCACATCCTCGAACTTCAGGCCCAGGTTCTCCCCGGTGATGGTGAGGCGAGTCCCGCCCTGCCGCGGGCCTGTTTCAGGTGATAGCTACAAGACAGCAAAGCAAACCTGTAACTGCAGCAAAGTGCTCTGATCTGCTGCCAGCAGTGAGGTGAAACCAGCCCAGGCGAGAGTGCTCAATGTTGCCACAGAGCAGAGATGCAGAGCCACATATGGGGCCATTCCAACTATTAACACTGCAAGGTAGCTGAGAACAGAGTATCCTGCCTCTGCTATCAGTCAGTATGGATCAAATCATGCCAACAGTTCACCTGGGTACTGCTCCATTTTGTGGGGGGGGCAAAGTGCCTGACTGCAGCCCTTTCTGGCAGAAGTACACAGGCAAGTGTACAGGAGAGGACTTTCAACTGTGGGAACTGGGCAAACCCTCTCGGTTATAAGTGCCAGCGAGGTTCTAGGGTCTGCAGAGCAGAAGGGGCTCTCCTGACCCCATCTGAGTCCCACACTGTGAATCACCCAGGGCATGGGTTACAAGGTTTGGGTGACAGAGTTCTGGGTACTGCAAGAACCTATGGTTTTCCAAGGCATTAAGCCAGCCTTCCTGGCCCATGTGATCTCCAAGCGCACCCACCAGGGATAAGCACAGGCCTATTGTTCAAGTCCAGCTGATGCTGCAGCTGAGTCAGTGCCAGCTGTGTGCAATGGAAATAGGGGAGCCCTCCCGACTGCTGGGCCAGCCCCGTGAAATCACACCTACAGCGCCAAGATGGTGGGTCCAGCTTCCCCACACTCCTGCCACCAGTTGCCCTAAGAGAGCCTCTCACTCCTTCAAACAGAGACTTCCTGCAATCACCTCCGCAGAGGAGACGATGACAACCCCTGGGAAAGGGGTGTCCTCCCCCCATCCCAACCTGGTCTTTTACAGAAAGCAGGGCTTGTGCCAGCACCAGCTGGGGAGGGAGGGGAGCCCCCAACACCAGGATGCGCCTCATTTAGCAAGATGATTCCCAATAAAGCGGACAGGTGTGGCCTGACAAAAGCCAGCACAATGACAGATGAGCAGAGAGGCACAAGCCCGCCACTGCCGCTAACAAGGTAATTATGAGCAATTTTACACCAGATTTCGCTGGCCCCGGTGCTCGGCGCACACCTGCAGGCACTAAACAGAATTAATGGGATAGCGTGCGCTCCTGTATCGGGGAAGGGGGGAGGTCATTGGCAACTCAGAGCCGGGGGGGGTGGGGGGCAGGAGGAGGGGGTCTCAGCTAAGCCTGCAGACTGTGGGTCAGTGAGGAAAGAGACTACTGTGGAAATGAAGTGGACTGGCCCAGGTCCATGGCTGCCTCCCGGGAAGTCACTACATCCCGACCCTGTGACACCTCAGGCCCACTGCTGGGATCCACGGCAGCTTTGGCCAATTCACCTGCCAAGCTCTCCACGCCAGAAGCAGGGAGTGCCAGGAAGCATTACCAGCCCTCAAGATGGACTGGACAAGGGTTCCCAGTAGCAATGTCTCCTTCACTTCTACCCTCTGAAAGCTCCAGCTGGCCCTTTCTCCTCTTCTTAGCCCCAACACTCACATGAACTGCTTCAGGGGTGGCTTCAGAGTCACTGAAGCTGGCCCTATTGTGCCTGTTCGAGGAGAACAAGGGTTATTGTAACTTGGTGCCTCAGTTCCTGTATCAGCTGAGCCTATGCCCTTCCACTTGCTACCTACACCTTCCCACAAGCCGAGCTCAGGGAAGGATAAGCAATGGGAAGTCTGTATTGACAAGGCAGCCCCAACCCCAAAAAAGGCTGAGAAAGGCCCAGCTCCAGAAATGGCTACTATGGGGTTAATCATCATTCCCAAGCATGATGGAAAGAAATCACTGCTGCTTCACCTCTTCAAAGGACTCTACAAATGTCCCGTCCCATGATCAGCACTCCGCAGGACACTGCCCAGCTCCTCCAGAAGCAGAGGGAGCTGGGGGCTTGTCCAAGGTCAGTGGCAGGCTGGTAGCAGAACCCAGGAGTCCTGGCTCCCCGGTCCTGCGCTCTGACATGCAGACAGAGCCACGCGCTCTCTCACAGGAGGCCCAGGGCAATCACGCTCCATGAGGCAGAATTTATACAACGGCAAAACCAATTTGGGCTTTGGGGTATTGCTGTTTGCCTCAATTCAATCCAGCCCTCTGCCAAAGTCCCGGATCAGGGCTCATTAAGGCAGCGGCAGCAGACGATCGGATTTGTTCTTCCCTAAATTGGGCTCCGCTGGGGCGGGCGGTGAGGAGCGGCTGTTTGCTTGGTATTTTTAAATCAGCGTTAGAAGCTGCCCTGGCGTGTTAGATCCTTTCCTCCTCGGCGGCAAAGCTGACAAGGGCTACCCATCCGGGATCCCCAGCGCTAGGGAGGTCATCACTAAACAAGGAGCAGGGGAGACAAAGCTGGCAAGGAAATCGGAGGGTCTCTTGAACCCCCACCTCCAAATCCCCATTCGCCCCAGCTTCAGTCCTGACAAACAACATTGCTCTTCTGCTAATTGGTTTCACAGGGTCCTTTTAAACAAACTGGCCAACAGAGCACGGGCAGTGTGCTCACTCCTCAGATGCACCAAACCGAGTGGGTGCAGGAGCTGTGGAAGGCAGAGGACACAGCATGAGCAGGGCCAAGGGGTTGAGGAACTGTGCCTGAAGGGACAGCTCATTCCAGCTCTACAAGGAGCCCCCTCCCTGTGGGAGAACCATCCAAGGTAGCCACTGGTCACCACTGCAGGCTGGAGAATGTCCCCTGTCCATGGAGACGTCAGCTTCTCAGCTTGCTGGACCAGGGCTGTTCTGGCAACTGTGATAGACTTCCCATAGGATGGTCCAGCCTCTTGCCATAAAAATGTTATGGCATTGCAAAAAGGCATCTTAAAAGCACAAAAATGATTGTCCTTGTTCAAACCAAAGGTCCATCTAGCCCAGGATCAGGGCTCTGACAGTGAACAGCAGATATGTTAGAAGAAGCATCTGGGAAACATGCCACGTGCAGACTAATCCATCCCTCTCATATCCTTCTAGTCTCCAATGCAAAGGGATGTTGCATGCTGGCACATGGGCCAGGCTCTACCATGCAGCTTTCCCACACAGTGCCAGTAATCCATATGATGCACTACACAAAGGTAAGCCCAAGGAATCCTCCCAATACCTGTGACCTTCCCTGCACCCTCCTTGGGCTAGATGCTGCTCCTTTCTCTGGCACTCCCCTGACTGTACTCCCAGCCCCATTGACATGTGGTCTGAGTTTCATTCTGCCTTGCCTTGCTGGGTTGGTAGAGAATGGTTGGAGTCCCATTCTACAAACACAACGCAGAGCTCTCAGCTCTGGCTTGGGGTAGGCCCTACCATCGGGGCAGCAGCTGGACAACACTCAACCCCCAGCTCCCCTCCTACTACCAGCCCTGACAAAGACCAGTGCATAGGCTGCAAGGGCAGCTCACAGGGGTTCATTGATCTATTTGTGCCAGACCTACAATTAGTGTGGTAATTTCTTAATTTACTTTTAATGACTTGGGGATGGGGAGACTGATAGTGGGGCCAGGCATTGGCAGCTAATCAGATGCAGCTTGTAACTGGCATGTGCAGCGGCCGACGCACACAACAGGAAACGCAGAACCTAAATGCCTCGGTCGATTGTTTGAGGCCCTGAAGAAAGCCCATGGGTCCTTGTGCACAGCGCGGCCCGGTCCGAGCACTGATGCTGTCAAGGGGAATTCCAGCCCTGGAACAGATGTGGGCTTGGGTATTTTTCAAGCTTTCTCCACTGCCCCAGTCAGGTGCTTTCCCTTGGGATGTTTTCAATGACCTCAGCCACAGCCAAGGGGATTAACAAATGAGACCACGGTAGCCACAGTGGGGCTTCCCACACTGACTGACCCCCTGTCCCAGTCAACACAGGGCAGTCAGTGAGCCCTGGCTGCGGAGTGTGGCCTGTAACAGCCCAGTTTGGACTTGCAGAGAACATGTGAATCCCCTGCCTGCCAGGGTCTGCATCTGCTGGGTACAGTCTGATCTCAGCACCCAGGGGCCTGCCCAAGAGAGCAGGGTCAACTGGGCCTGGCAGCAGTCACGGCTCTTTGAAATGCATGACACTGGTTCTCCATCTTTTCAGACAGACAGAGGAGTCACTGCCTGGCCTCTCTGAAAGGGGATCCTGAAAGGAGATCACTATTGCATGAAAAGAATTTAGGACACGGCAGGGCAGGGCAGGCTTCTTCCCCACCCTCTGCCAAGGCACCTCACCCACCTGAAGTCCTTCCAGGATTTCAAGTCCTAGCTCCCCTCTCCTTCCCTTTCCATTGCCCCTCACTCCTGACCAGCAACATCCATAGCCTTGGGCACCTGCATCCACACACCACAATCCTGGCACTCTGCTATCTCAGCCCCTTCCCCAGTGCATACACATCTGTAGTTATGCTCCTCCATCCAGACCCACTACATCTGCTGCTGCTCAAGGCCTGCAACTCCAAAGTCAGACAGGCTGGGGATACTCTGTGCTGGGGGCAAAATAGTGCCCACTAGGGGCAGACTATGAAGCTCACTTTGTGCCTCTCAGAGCAGTGAACAAGTGTTCGGAGGTGTCAGGGAATGACTCCAAACCCCAGGATCCACACTACATAGAGGCTGTGGGTAATGGTCTCAGCGCAGGTCTGGGGTCAGGAGACTTGATCCGAGTCCCAGCTCTCTGCCACTGCTTCACCATGTAACTGAGCAAACTCTGCCATTCTCTGTGCTTCATAGTTTCATATTGCCTCAGTTTCTTTACCTGTTCTACCTGCCAGACATGGAGGGGGCTGCAAAGCATTGCTGTTTGCTAACTTCTAAGCAATCAGAAACAAGGAGCACCAGAGAGAGTCTGTAGGCTCTGACAACTGAGTGGCTCCCGCCAGCTTTGGAGCATGCGTTCCAGAGGCAGCCGTGTTGCACTTTGCCACCCTCTCCCATCCAGGTCTCACACACAGCCTGCTCCCTCCCCTCATCTGGACTGAATTAAAGAAGCAAACACTGCCTAGCTCCAGCTGCTGCTTTTCCCTCCCTGCCTGGCTGGAGATAAGGCAGAAGCAGGGTCCCTCCCCTCCTTTTCACCAGCACCATGACACACAGGATGCACAGAGCTGTGGAGAGTCCAGGCCATCATGGGATTTGCAGATGACAGGAGGGAAGATTTGAGCAAGTGGGCGACTAGCTCTCAGGTGGCTCCTGGACCAAGTGGCAGCAGGATCTGGCCCAGTATGTGGTTCACTGAGAGGAGAGCAGACACCTCTTCCCATTAACCACCATCAACAAGAATTGATCTGCTGCAAGATGAACAAACACAAGAAGAAGACAATACCATTATTTCAACCCCAACATGGCTCCCGGGCAAATACCATGCCTTGTGTGTGCAAGGGGGCAGAGGCAGAGACAGGCAGCGCAGTGATAAATTGAGGATGGGACCTGATGGGGTGCTGGCAGGATAAGCGTGTGGGAGATGAGGAGCGTGAAAGCCGAGTGACCACTGCTGGACTCCAGCTAAGCCAAGCAAACAGCTTCTCCCAGTCTGCGGAGCCTGGAACAAGAACTCGGGCATCTCATCAGACGGGGCTCTCAGGACCGAAGACACATTCAGCACACTCAGCCCCGACAGTGCCTGCATACCTAGTGAAACCCTGGGAAAGATGCATTCCCTGTGGCTCTTCCCAGCACCTTTGCTACAGGGAACTCACTGCCCTGTACAGACAAAAAGAGAGGCTCCCAAAGCCTCTAGGCAGCAGGTCACTATCTTTAGTTATATGGTAACAGAAGCCATTATATAGGGAATTATATAGCGTAAAGTCAACTGCTTTGAGTTAACATCCCCTTCAGAGGTGCCTACTAATACGAGATGCCTCAGCTATGGAGCATCCAAATGAAGATGTCCAGTGCCTGCTACACCCGCTGACCTAAGCTGGAGTGCCAGGTGCTCAGCACCTCCTTAAAGCCAAGGCCTAGTCATTTCAACCTAAGTGAGGAAAATCTGAATATACTGGCCTCCCTGAACTATGAGTTACCAGCCGTGCTGTGAAGGAGAACCCAGCCCCATGAGAGTTGTGTTCCCATTACACTCCCATGGCTGCTGGCTCTCAGCTTCAGCCTTATCTGCTACAGCTCTAGAGGTATCAGACATGGAGAAATACAACCCTTGAAGGCTTCACTAGTAATCCTCTGCTGCCAAAGCAAAACCAAGTCAGCATGAAACCTCTTGCTTCACTACTTTTCTGAGCCAGGATCTGGAGGGTGTATTCATTTCCACTGAGGAGGGTGGAAAAGAGGGTGTGGGCACAGTTCAGTGTCAGTACCAAATGCCCAGTAATCCTCCTTTACCCACACCACTCCCACCCCTGAGACCGCTAAAACTGAGCAGGCTTTAAAACTCTTCATTGACCTCATCCTCTGCAGTGTTCATTCCTTCCTGCCCTTCCTGTTCAGCTTGAGGCAATGAAGTTTAAACAGGCCTGTTACATATCGTAGGCCAAAGCTGCGGCTCCTAATGACTCCCACAGCAAATACACCTTCACACAGGCCACAAAAACCTGGCCTCTGCTTTTCAGTCACTATTGGTCTGCTTCTAGTCAGTTTTATGGCCTGGTTTCCTGGTACTAATACAGGCCATAAGCTCTGAGGATCACACACTGGATGGAGCCCTGCTCATCCCAAAGGAAGGTTTTGCTGGTTTGTCAGAATCATGCAAAATCTATTCAGTCTGTTGTATGCAGCCCTTGCACGCAGCCCTCACAGTGTGGACAGATACTCTGTGACATGGTCCTTTTCCATCACCGAGTCAGAACAGCTATGGGAAAGGGCATACACCACACCCAGACCAGGAATGGATGGAATTTCTCCATGGGGTTTTGGTCCCTCCCACCGAGGGCTTTGTGTGGGGATTATATAGTTAACATGACATCCTCTGGGACCTCACTGGGAGACATTGATGTCATAGTTTTCTTTCAGGCTGACATAAATTTTGGAAATAACCTCAAGCTTCCTGGTTAAGCCTGTCCTTAACTAGTAGAGACTGGGAGATTTCTTATCTCTTTCCTCTGAGGCACTTAGTGGTAGGAATGGTTGGAGATAGGATACTGGGGCACGCAGATAGCTGTTCTGATCCAGCATGGCATACCCCATGTTATTTAAGCCACTTCCCTCAAAAGTGATAGGCAATTGGCGCTGGACAGAGAACAAGAGCACTATCTGGACTGAAAGGGCTTTTCAGAGGGTCACAGGCACCATAGGGAACAGCAAGCCAAGGGGCTGGAGTGTGGAGGTCCCTGACCACTAACCCTACCCCTAACACACAGTGCCACTTTTCTTCTACTTGCACATCTGGGCTCCTCCACCTCTATCAAGCACCTGTAGTTTCAGTGCCTTGGATGCAAAGAGAAAGGCCCACCCAGCTCCAGCCAAATGCCACCCTAAGCTTTGTGGCATTTTAACAGCGAACCAGATTCTTGGCTCACCCTGTCTCTGTGACAGGACGGGCTTGACGCTCTCAGCTGCTCTGAGCTCTTATCATTCCTTTTAAACAAAATTCTGATTCCAGGGTGGAAAGTATTTATGTGCTGGGCAGGGGTCCCAAATGCTGGTGTGAAGGATGGGAGCAGACCAGCGGTAGCATTACTCGTCTCAGCAAGACCAGAGCAACAGCCACAGTGGTGCCAATAACCAGCGGGAGCTTTGGGGAGCAGGACAGGCACGACTCTAATTTCCAGCCTTCATCAGATAAGAAACTGAAACCCAAATAGATTAGATACTATGCTAAGACTGTGGTAATTAACACCGTCAAGGCCTGCCTGGTCTGGAATCCGTGGGTAAATAGAACATATCAAATAGAATTACCCACCAATCCTTCCTAATGCACTTGGAGCCTGGCCCAACAGACATGTTAACATTAATATACACAGTCTTATTAAATGAAGGTCATAAAAGCTGTCAGAGAACAGAGATGATGAACCACCAGTCCTCACAGGGAGGGGGAGCTGGGGGACAAATAGCCCAGTGCTTTACTGGGAGTCTGCAAGCCTGGGACACAAGGGAACTGTGATCTGTGAGGAAGGTCAGAGACTTCACATGAGGAAACACCAGGAACAGGGAGGAGAGAGAAAGAGAGAGAGAGAGAGCACGCGTTCATCATAAACAAGCCACGAGGAACAGCCCAGGATAGTCAGAGCCTGCCCTCAGACAGTACCTGCCACCAGCAGATTGCAAAACACAGGGCTAGCAACAATTAAGCTGTCCAGGAACTGGTCAGGATCACCATTTTGCTGAGAGGGGAAACTGAAGCCTAGAGCAAAGGCAAGACTTTTCCCAAGGCTGCACACTTTGCCTAAGGCTGCACAATGGCAGAGGAGGGAATAAGTCCTAGAAGTCCTAGCTCCAAAATAGCCTGCTCTAGCCACGAAACTGCACCCCTCTTCTCCCCACTGTCAGCTGCTGGGAGGTGGGGGTGGCCCTAATGACCCCACTGTATGTCTGCTGCTGGGGGGTGGGGGTGGCTCTGTGTTGTGCTTGAAACAAGATGGGGCCAGGAGGATTATGGTGGCAGAACAAACAAGTGCAGTGACACAAGGGCTGAATAAGCACCTCAGGGAAGAGCAGTCAGTGCTGCAGGGATCCTGTCCAGCCCAGGGAGAGGAGGTACAGGGGAGATACAGGTGCTGGGAGTGCAGGTATGTGCTTGCTGGGTTTAGCAGAAGTCACATACGCAGCTGAACATGGGGGGCAGACAGGAGATAGATGGGCAGCAGATACGCTGACATACAGGGTTTTGCATGTGATTCAAGGGTATGAACAGGCATCCTTCTGCTGGTGCCACCCTTGCCACACCCTGCCCTGCCTCCTAACTCCCCAGGCTCCCTTCTCCACCTTCAAACTCCCCATCTGCTCAGTACTTCCACCCCAATCCCTGCTCACATAGTCCCTGCTCAGCCACCCAAAGGGAAAGCACTGCATCCCAAACAAAGCTACGGTAAAGGGGTATCATCAAGTACTCCTGGACACTCCCCAACTGAAAGCAGCTGCCCTCTTCACCTCAGCTCTGTGTTGCCTCTTTCCCTCTTAGTCATATTCAAGATCCAATCTCTTCTTAACCTGGCCCATGATGGTTTCTACAGCACTGAGTACACCGATAGCCACGTCTAAGCTGCAAGGACAGGCCATCTAAATCCATGCCCTCTCACAAGGCCATGGCATGGTTGGGAGTCTCCCCTGCAGCATCCTCTCCAGCACTCTAGATGAAGCCTGTTCCTCACCCCAAGCCTCCCTTACCTTGAGGATCTTGGGGTCCGTACAGCGGCTGTTGCCATTGCTGGCGTGCATCCAGCTGCTCTCATAGGCCAGGCAATGCTGCCGCAGCGAGCATCTCTTCTCTGTCACACACCAGCCACACTCAAACCGTGGGTCTGCCTTGAGACAAAGGCCACAGCTCTCTCTCAGGGCTGAGCACTTGTACAGGTGAGCTGCGAAGGGAAGCAGAGCAGTTTCAGGTCAGTGCCATGAAAGGGAAATCCTGCTGCCCCACTGCCCTACAGACCTCCCCAGAACAGGCAGCAGGAGGGCAAGCATCCCACACACACTGATCCCACCAGTGCCCCTACTCTGTGCTGAAGATGCCCCACCTCAGGGGGTGGAGAGAATTCAGCATCCAGGGTATGCTGGGAGGGTGCCTGGGGCTTGAGAGACCACCAAGAAGGGCACAGCACTGGCACGTCTTATGAGGATGCTGGTCCACAAGGAGCTGGACTGACGCCCACTGACCCATTTCACATGACAGACCAAACGGCTGGGAGCTGATGTCAATCTGGAATTGCAACTGCTCAGGTGGGTGGATGGATGCAAGTGGAGGGGGACTGGCCTTCAAAGGATGGGTTTGGAAATCATCTTCTGCATGGAGATGCAAGGACCCAGGTGGCTCTGAGGCTTGGGGTGTGGACCACAGAGTCATTTCACTGTGGGGCTGTTGGCCACATTGCGGTCCCACTTACCCTGGATGTTCTGGGGGTTGTCGATGACGAAGTTTCCATTCCATACCACGGACAGGTTCACGGGCAGGTCGCTGATGTCATTCCCTTCATAGAAATACTGCAAGGGAAGACACGGGAGAGCAGAACCCGTTAGTCAGAGAGAGGAGGGCTGGGCCAGACACCTCCTATGATGGATGAGGCGAGGCACGAAGCCAAGGCCACACAAGAACACTGCGCAGAGAACTTCCCAGTTGGGCGCAAAGGGAGGCAAACAGAGAAGTTCAACACGGTTACAGGCTGGGCCAGAGCACCCCAACCTAGACCACAGGTAGCTACTGCTTTCCAGCTCTGATCCCCCCACACAGCTGTGCCAGTCCTGGCTGCTGTTCTAGCCCAGGCCATCCCAAATCTCTGCCAGTGTCCCCTACCCTCCTTCCTGGCTCCTACTGCTATTCCAGTCTTGGGGCTCTCCCACCCCTGCCAGAGCCATTCACTCCAAACCTGCTGTTGTCCCCAGACCCTCCCAGCTATAACGCATCTCAGCCTCACTCTTGACTCCCAGCATCCCCAAGACACCAAACCCAGCCAAGAGCTGCAATGCCCAGAGACGCTGCACATATGGACACCACGTCCTGTAGCTTGAATGTTCCCACCAGCTCATGAAACAAACCCATCAGGAAATGCTGGCCAGACTGGCCCCCACAGGCCCAAGACAGGGCCATTCCAGAAATGACCCAGGGGAAAACTGCTGAGATTAATTACCTTTCAGACATCACAATGCAGCAGGCCCAGGCTGTGGCTGGGGAAGATGTGAACCCCCCTGGCAGGCTGTCTAGGAGTACCAACTGTGCTGCCTGGGCCCTGGCAGAAGCTGGAGCTCTCTTCCTTCCCCCCCTTGAGAATGAACAGGGCTAGATCCTACCTTCCTCACCCCCTCACCTGGATCGCAAAGCCGAGGCACTCGAGGCATGCTCCGATGAAAGGAGCCAGAGAAACAGAACTCCAGCAACAAGCGTATCCCTCCCGCCCCGCCTCGCCGTGCCGTGCCTCCCCCCGCCCAAAGCACCTACGTGGCTTCTAACCTGAGCCAAGTCCTGGCAGCCCCATCAATATTCCCCACACAGCACCGGCACGCAGGCGGAGGCTTAATCGATACGGAGACAGGAAGGCAGTCGGAACCTTCCCTGACAGCTAATGACCTCCTTCGGCGAGAGATTCTCCGCTCCTCTCCGGAGAAAATGACAGGCGTGTCAGGAGAGATTAAATGAATGATTCATGGGTTGCTGGAGTTGGTTAGGGAGCTGCAGACGCTGCAGCATGGCCTGGGGCGGGTTCAGGCCCCACCCCGGAGCCACACCACTTCTTGCTCTCTCCAGTCCCATGGGCTGGCTGCAAGGATGGAGACAGCACGGCAAATGACAGTGTCACCCCCCCACCCCACCCCACCCCACCCCGACCCCTCCTCATATAGAAAGCAGCTCTTGCCTGATCCATACCCTGCTTCAGCACCAGCTCTGCAGCTGGCTCAGAAGAGACACAAGTGTTGCACTGTCCTTGCAGCCCTGAGGTGGGAGCAGACAGACCCCACTGTGGGTGAAGGTGGGGAGCAGGTGTCACTGGCCTAAGCACCAGGCACACAGCAGAATAAACCAGCTCTCCACCCATTTGCATCCCTTTGCTAAACTGCACCTAATCATCAGGGATCTCCCTGCACTCCCAGATGGGGAAACTGAGGCTCAGGGAAGGTGAGCTGTTCATGCAGTGACAGAAGCCACAAGTCCTAAGTAACCACCGTGTGTTCCAGCCACTAGGATCCTGCCCACGGGCTGGGCCTCTAGGCTACAGCAGCTGGGCACAATGCTGGCATGGATACAGAAGCAGGGTAGCATTGTTAGCCCCATTAGCCCCTTTTCAGCACAGGCAATTAGCCATAATTATACAATCATGCTACTCCAGGAACTGCCCTAACCATGGGGGAGCTGGTTTTAAGCCAGCTCCTGCTGTACAAAAATGTCTGAAGTGTGTGGAGGCAGCAGTGGGCAAGCTGAATGGTGTAGGCAACTGGGGCACAAGCACAGCTCCTGGATCCCAGCAGATGGGGCAAGCACATCCACATCCTGCCCGAGAGCTAGGTGCACGGGAGCACCTGCACTGGAGAGCCGCAGGGCAGGGCCAGTCCAGAAGAGGCATCAGACCAGGTGACACCAGACGAAGCTATACATAGGCGCACAGGGAAGGGAAGTGCTAACCTGGTCATTCTCAGGCACTGTCGCACACCCCTACTGGGCTCCCGAGCACAGTGGGTCCTGTGTCCCCCGGCTCTTGCTCCCAGCCAGAGGTGGCTGCCCTGCAACAGTACTGAACACACCAGCTGATACACGGGGACACAGAGTGCAAGGTACCAAAGAAACATGTGATGCATAAGTGACTGTATCAGCACCAAGCAAGAGTCAAAGGGATTGCTCTCAGTGCATTCTCTCTCGTGCCCTGCCCCTGAAGAGTGAGGCCTGGGATGGCGAGGCCTGCACAGCAAATTCCCTGCTGGCCAGGAACAGGGAATACCTTTGTTTTTCCAGGGCAGGATGCAGGGCAGGAGGCGTGCAGAGGCTGGGAGGGGCAGTTGTTACTGGGATGAGGCCTGCAGCAGGGAAGGCCTGATTGTTAGCTTGGGAAATGCAGCCCAGCCCAGCCCAGATGGGGATGACTGCAGTGCTCGTACCTGGAGCTTGCACTCTCATTGGTGAAAAATCAAATGCCCCCTGTCCTACACTTACCAGCTGTGCCTTGTGGGCAGGCCAAACCACCTCCTCTCCATGGCCAGAGACTGAGCTTGTATCTGCCCTTGCCCCTCTCCTCTGCAGATATGGACAGGAAAAGAGGAGACCTCCTCTGCCTAGTCAGCCTCCTCCTTCCTTCGCTTTGTGCACTACAGCTACTGGGGAATCTCACCTTTAACCCAACTGAGGAGGTGAAAATCTCCACCAACACCCTGGCAGGGACTGGCCCTAAGAGGGTACCCCAGCCCCTCACCAAAGACCTCAATGCAAGAAAACCCTACTGCCCCTCTGCCCACCCCACACTTTCCTACATGGCTGCCCAGGGCAAGGATGCTCTGTCCTTAGGGCTCTGAGCCAAAAACCCACCATCCTCCCAGCCCTGCTTCCTGGCACTTCCAGTCCTACTGCCAGGTGGCTCCAAGAGCCAGAGGGGCAGCTCCCCACAGGCAGCAACAGCCTAGTTCAGAGGACACAAAGCAGTGACCCAGGAGACAATTCAAAGTCAAAGCAGCAGCAAATGCAGTGTGTTTGGGGTCCCAGCAGCCTTGGCTCTCCAACACCTGGACAGCCTCACAGGTTGCAATTCAGAAGCTGAAGGCGATCAAAAAAACCCACCAGCTAGTGGGCACCAGAGAACAGATACGAGATAACCCCCCCAAAAAACCACACATGCATTCACACCCTTACACATGCCCCTGGTCCCCAAAGATCCCCACAAGCCATCTGCTAAGGATGGGCTGAATTCTGCCCTCAGTTCTGTCCCTGCAATGCAAGTCTGAGAGGACTGCAGAGCTAGATCCAGCTGTCACTGTCCCCAGAAGTAAAATGCCACCACTTCTGAAGCAGAAGCCAGCAGCTGTTCAGCAGGGAACAGCAGCTTATGACTGGATGCAATGTGGGCTGGTCCATCCAGCTGAAACTGCTGTCAGACCACCGATGACCTCAAGTGGCAAAAAGCTCTGATCTAGAGCCTGCCTCTTCAATGGAGCATCACTGCTACCACCAAGGCTGAACTGAAGCCTGGTGCCACCCAGCCCAGGGCCCACGGAGCCAGAAGTGGTCCTGGGAAGGCTCCCACCCTACCCCCATCCTCCATGGTGTATCATATACATGAAAAGACCTTCCCTGAGCTCCAGGGACTGTGACTATGGGCCCCACGATGACAGGGACAGAAAAGGACTGGAAAGTCTTAACTCAGCAGGTGTGAGCTTCCAACCCCCGTCTCTCCATCCCTGCACGAGGGCGGAGGCTGAGGGAGCCCTCTCACCAAGGCGCCTGGGGAGCGGTGAGTGCTGCACAAGCAGGTGGAGTCCCAGACTTGGCAGGCTCGGAAGTGGGAGTTGGGGGGAGGAGCCGTGGAGCAGAATTTAGCTGTGACGAGCAGCGTGGCCGCATAAGTGAAATTGGCATTTTCAATTTGTACTCTGACATGTCTCATTTGGGGCCCTGGCATCTCGGGAAAGCATCCAGCCTGCAGCTGTCCGAAACACTTATTTGCATCTCCCTCCCCTGGCTGCTTTTGGAAATGTGCTCTTTCTGCAGGGGGGAATGGAAGGGGGGTTAAGAGGTGGGGGAAAAGATAATTAACCCTTCATGCACCGGCCCTGGAGATGGGACACCATACAGGCGGGGAGAGAAGGAACAAGCCCCACACAACGAAAGAGAGAAATAATTCATAGAGAAATGATGTGCCTCCCCCCACCTACCCTTCTGACCATGCCTGGCAGTAACAGTTCTGCTTGGGCCTCCAAGTTTCCAAGTTATATTCTGTTTCCTTGACTGAGATGAGTCAAAGCCATGCAGCTCAGACCCCAGCTGCAAGCATGCCAAGCCCTCCAGGTCTGCAGTGTTGGCTTTAGCTTAGTTCTTCAAACCAGCAGGAGATGTTGAGATTCAGATTTCAGACCTCATTTGCACCACATCCACTTGTGATCTCCAGCACAGATTCCTCCCCCACACCCCAGCGCCAGGCAATGCTATGAAAATGCAGCTGTTTCTGGCATGGAAAGGAGCACCTAACTTGCACGAAGCACAGCATTTTGACTAGGCTCTTAGGGCACTTACACGTGTACTCTGGGAGTGGAGTGGGGATGCTTTAAGTAGAGCGGCTCTGACAGCATCACGAGCATCAGCATTCCTGCGTTGAAAAATGGCAGCTTAGGCACTTCAGGTTTAGTTAAAGTACCCCCGTTACCATTTTTCAGCATGGAGATGCTAATACACATGACACTGGAGTCTGCTGGACTACAGTACCACGCTCCAGTAGACTCAATTAACTGAGTTTGCTCCAATGTGCTGTAATCACAGCGTGTTGGAGCACCCTTGCTGCATGTATATAGGTGCCTTTAGGGAACTGCCATGGAAGCATTAATGCCTCTTGGACCTCAGCTAATCTTTCATGCACCAGCTTTGGAGATATTGAGGTCTCATCCCAAAGATACATCCAGTGCAAAGCACAGGATATATCCTACAGCACCAATGCAGCTCAAAGACCTGATACTGGCAGCTTCTCACCTATGGGTCCAGGCCCAGGCTCAAACCCAGGGTCAGATCCATAGCTCCTTGCACAGTTCTCTAAGCAAGTGACTCTCAAACTTTTTTGTACGAGGACCCGTTTGTAAACTTCAGTGGCCAGTCTTGACCCACAGTTCCCTGCCATGACCCACTCCCAAGCCAAGACCCCCAGACCTGTCAGTGCCCCTCACTCCCAAGCCATAGCTCCCCACCCCCAAGCCCTGCTGGTGCCCCTCACTCCCAGCCCGCTGCCCTCTGCACCCAAGCTGCAACGCCCCAGTGCGTAGGGCTAGGGCTGGGTGTGTAAGCTGGTGGGGCATGTATCCCCCCAGATTTGTGCGGGCACAGGGCTGCAGTCTGGCCAGACCAGCATGAACAGGATCCGCCTCAATAGCCCAGCAGCTGGGTCCCAGAGAGCGGGAGGGTGGAATGGGACAGCACGACTAGCTGCTGCTGCTGCTGCCACCATGAACCCCACACCAGCAGTATGAGCCCACGCTGCCTTTATCTCCTCCCACCACAGGCTGCTGGTGAGCTAAGCCACAGCTCTACCATACCACCATAGCTCAGCTTCCACCAGCTAGTCTCACTGCTCTGCTCCACCCTCCCACATTGGGACTGACCTGCCAGGCCCCAGAGGCAGCTCCTGCCCATTGCAGCCTGGTGCCAGCATAAATTGGGGGGGGGCATGTGCCCCCTCCCAGGCCTCCCTGACACATTGTCTATGCAGCCCCCCCATAGACTTACTTGTGGGGAGCTACAGGAGCTGTGTCTATGTGTATGTGGCACCCCCTGCAGCCCACTCCCCCCCAGCCCACAGCAGGCTCTTGGAACGCTGCCAGCCTGCAAGGGGAAACCCACACTTCTCCACATTTTTCTGTAATTGCTGGCAAAACTTTCATATATTCTTGCCACCCACTTTTGGTTCGCGACCCACAGATTGAGAAACACTGCTCTAAGCAATCTCAGGTCCTAAATCTAGAAACTGCTTAGCAGAGCACTGGGTTCCTCAGGCTGTCCTTCTAGCACTGAGCTCCTCGAGGAAGCTGGGAGAGGTCCATTTTCTGAGCTGATCATAGATTCATAGATGTTAGGGTCGGAAGGGACCTCAACAGATCATCGAGTCCAAACCCCTGCATAGGCAGGAAAGCGTGCTGGGTCTAGATGACCCCAGCTAAATGCCTATCTAACCACCTCTTGAAGACCCCCAGGGTAGGGGAGAGCACCACCTCCCTTGGGAGCCCATTCCAGACCTTGGCCACTCTAACTGTGAAGAAGTTCTTCCTAATGTC
>JAGPOW010003182.1:17780286-17798761 GCA_030014935.1 Caiman crocodilus
CGGTCTGACCAGTGCCTGATAGAGGGGAAGTATCACCTCCTTGGATCTGTTTGTCATGCATCTGCTGATGCACGATAAAGTGCCATTAGCTTTTCTGATAACTTCGCCATACTGACGACTCATGTTCATCTTGGAGTCCACTAGGACTGCAAGATCCCTTTCCACTTCCGTGCCACCCAGCAGGTCACTTCCTAGGCAGTAAGTATGCTGGACATTTTTCTCCCTAGGTGCTGCACTTCTAGGTGCATTTCTCCTTGTTGAATTGCATTCTGTTGTTTTCTGCCCACATGTCCAACCTGTCCAGGTCTGCTTGTAGTTGTTGCCTGCCCTCTGGTGTGTCCACTTCTCCCCACAGTTGTGTGTCATCCACAAACTTGGACAGAGTACACTTCACTCCCTCGTTCAAGTCGCTGATGAAGACATTGAAGAGTATCGGTCCAAGGACCAAGCCCTGCAGGACCTCACTGCCCACATCCTTCCAGGTCGGTATCGACCCATCCACTATGACTCTTTGGGTACGACCCTCAAGCCAACTCTCCACCCACCGGACCATGCAGTCATCCAAGTCACAGCCTCTTAACTTGTTCACCAGTATGGTGCGGACCACTTGTGGAGAGTTGCAGAGAAGCCACGTTGGCTTGGGGGTAGTGGAGCGCGAAGCCGCCAGTCCTTGTTTCCACATCAAAACAAGCAGCTGAGACTACCAGCTCTTATCTTGCATCTTGAAACACGCTTGCTCTGCTTGCTGCTAGTGGGTCCCCTACTACCCTCTACTGATGGCAGTCAGCCTGGCCTTCCCCACAGCCATGGCAGCCAGCAGCATGCAGTGGGGAACACATGTCGCTTCATTCAGCCATTGACATTGGCTTTTGAGGCCAGAGGGAAGATAAGAGCTGGCAGTCCCAGCTGCTTGTTTTGATGGTCACTTGACTGGCAAGCCCAGCAGCCTCTGCTGCAGAGAGAGGGGAAGGGGGTTGTGGAAGGCCAGAAGTGATTCATCCCTGTTGTCTGCGACACGCTCGGTTATCTGTCACCAACTCCAGGGAGTCCCCAGTGAAAACAAGGGCTGGTGGCTTCGCGCTCCACTGCCCCCAAGCCAACTTGGCTTCTCTACAACTCTCCACAATTAGGCCAAGCCTGGCTTTCCAGAACCACTCTGAGTTTCTCCTCCACGTTAGGCTGATGTAAAGGAAGGGAGTCAACCACATGTCCCAAAACCCAGGATCAGGAAGCACAAAGGAAGGTGGGTGTATAGGAGAAAACGGGGTGGAAAAGGCAGCCAACTAAACCTACTCCAGAGCCAGGGATCTGACACCACCTCCTCGTATTGCACAGACCCCGCCAAAATCCATCTCCTGCTCACACACCCATTTTCCTTCCTACACCCCTCAATGGTTTAACCTTCTTCAAAGTTGGAAAAACCCCTTTTGCTCCTTCCAGGGCTTGTCCTTTTTATCACTTTGCCAGGTCATTTCCATGCTGTGCCCCAGGCTCGGACAGGGTCAGCAGAGCTCTGAGGACAGATCTGAATGGAAGCTGAGAGGCTATGGTGACTGGTACAAGAGGAGGTCTCTAGACAGGACAGAGGCCCCAGACACCACTGTCTTGCACCATCATACACACTTGTGCACAGAAAAGGTACAACAAAACAGGTTCTGGGCAGGGACTGCTGTACCCAGGTGTGCATGAACTGAGATGAAATGGCAGAAGAGAATGAGGACTGGGGTCCTGAGCAACTAGATTCAGTGGCTTGAGTCTGTCAGAGGGCAGATGGAAACATGCTAAAGAGAAAGCATGAGCAGCCTATCTGACACAGACAGCAAATCCTCCAGAGAAAACTTGGGCCGGTTTCAAAGACAACTGAGTGCAGCCTAGGAGGGGAGCCGAATAGCTTTCTGTCCCTCAGCACCCATGTGCTGGGCTCCGTGCCATCTCCTTGCAAAAGCTGATGGCATCACTGAGCCCCGGCGCAAAGCAAGGAAGTGGCCACACTCCACGCTCTGACTGGGAGGGAAATAGCCTCCTGCCTGCACAGAGGTGGCCCATTTCCAGTGGGGGGTTTTAAAAATGTATTTCCTGTTTGCAAAGGCAAGGCAAGTGGGGCCTGAGCATATCCTGGAATCCCCAGTCGTCCCCATATTCCAATGCCGAGAGGCTGTTAGGTAACTGTCATGCACACATCCACTACATCTTTATTCTTTCTGAAACTTTGCAAAGCCCCATTAACCCTCATAAGTCATAACCTCCTCTCAGCCCCACCTCAGCTTACAGGTAAGTCCAATTTATCACCTGCCTGAGGGTGATACTGAGGTTAGACAGCTGAAATGATTTGCCCAGATCACCACCACTTCTGTGAAAAGGACTTGAGTGCTCCTGGTTCCCAGTCCCACGCCCAGGCCACCATGCCAAGCTGCCTCCAGTTCATCCTAAACATGTCTTCCCTCTAACAAACCAATGAATAACTAATGCTGGGGAACACGCTATTTTGCACAATGACTTATTATGAGTCCTGACATCCAGAGGCACCCAACCCGAGGATGGTCACATGGTGTTGGCTCCTTTTGACTTGCCCGCTAATAAATTGTATTAAGAGACACAGAACATCTATTAAACACTTTGCTTGGAATAAATCCCGTCATCATTGCTGGAGTTGTCAGCCAGGCTTTCTGTGATGGGGAATGGATAGGGAAGGCAGGGGCTGGGCAGGGGTGAATGGGAGGAGACATACCTAATCAGTGTGGCTTTACCCTCTGAAAAAGCCTGGGGACCCTTCATTTCATCCCACAGTGCTTTGGGGGAAAGCGCGCAGCAGAAAAGCATCAGCAGAGTGGACAAGTTGCTGAAAGGGAAAATTGCTATCTGGGAGCAAAAATGGTGACCACAGATGAAAGGGAGAGAGGGAGTGCTCCTCGCGCTGTTTTCAGAGCCTCACCCTAGGATCCAGGACTCGGAGAATACCAATCAAAATGCACTGACAACCTCTCCTGCCTCCAGCAGCCTGGTTAGAAGCAGAGTAATAACACTCAGCAGGACACACTCAGGGCTTTGTGTCTTCCAAGTGCTCTGCCAGCTTTAACCCACTCTTTGCCACAGCCCTGGGAAGCAGGTCAGTAGGATCTCCACTGGGAGAGGCAAGGCACAGAGAAGGGAAGGAGCACACAGCCCTGTCAGGAGTTCCTGGCACCCAGGTACTTAAACTGTGTACTTCAGACTCTTGTGAATCTTGTAACAAAGATCCTGCACAGGGTAACTCAAAGGACCACCTGGGGATACACCAAGGCAGGGCACTGCAGCCAAGCCGGACAGTTTCCTTCTCAAGAGAAGGGATGCAAGCAGACTCTCTCCCCTATCTTGCTTCTAGCTCTGTCCCCTCGTACAACCCTAATCATTCCTTTCAGGAAATGTCATGGTCCAGGACAGGGCGATGTGCTTTACACCTTTCACTCCACTGCAAGAAACCAGCTCAGGACAGCAGTCACTGCACTCTCAATTACCAAACCAGTGCCCTGTCTGTCCTACACGGCCTGCTTCAGCAGATGCTAGACTGGTACTACTAAGCATCAAGGCAAGCACTATCAAGGGTCTCTGGGCACAAAGGTTTGGTAGGAAGAGTCTTGTGGAAAAGCAGGCCCTTTACAGACAGACCCATCCATCAGGGGCTTTGAGGCCCTGCAAGCAGAAGAACATCACCAAGCCTGCTCCAGTTGCTCCAAATTCCATTTGCTCCCAACCCAACAAGCCAAAAACACCGTCCTCCCAGATGGCTGTCTAGGAAAAGCAAGCCCCTACACTGGATCCTCCCAGGCATGTGATGAGGCTGCAGCCCAGAGTAGCAACTGGAAGAAGGGTGATGGCTGTCGGCTGCGAGCACCGTGGGTTGCATAGGCTTGGAGCATCTGTCTGCATCCCAACTTCCCTCTCCCACACCCCCATCTACAGGCGCACGCCCCTTGATTGCATTTCTGTAGGAACGGTTCAGTTGCAGCTGTGTCCTATTTTTTCTGTAGTTGATGACCTCAACTCCTTCCCCGTGCTACGGGGATGGCAGTAATGTACATCGCATCTCGCTGGAGCTCAACTGCAATTCATCATTATTTTATCTGCTGGAATTTAATTGGATCCTATCAAACTCTCCTGATACTCCCTTTTCACTTTAAACACTGCTGCAGGAAAGATAAATGTAGGCGCCGTGAGGAGAGAGAGCGCGCTGCTTTCTCCAAGAACGTTTCTGGGGTTGCAGGATCCAATCCCATTTCCCTCTCCGCGGCTGGTTAATTAGAGATACATATACTGTAGGTGTGCAGCACTCATAATAGGGCATGTGTGTATGATTTATGTTCCCCTATAAATATACTCCAGGCCCACTAAAATACCAGCACTCACACACATAGCACAACCTGACAGGATGGCTTCGGCTTTGATTTTATATCTCTTCTCTCTTCCTGCCATTATTCTCTCTTTGCATTCATGTTCCTTCCCTTCCGAGTCACGCAGCTCCAAAAGGCCAACATGTCCCGAGCTTCTGGAAAGGAGCCCAGGATACAGCAAGCTGAGATCCCGAAACCCTTGAGCTGTGGTGCGGTCAAAGCCTGGACCACATCAAGGTTAAATGCAAAGAAATCCCACGAGCCACATCAGCTGAGCCTCCCAGCCCCACAGTTTCCCACCCTGCCGGGCATGGGCATGCAGTGCCATGCTGCCATGGGCAGCCTAGATAAGGTGCTATCCTCAATGGCCAGTCAGGGCTCTTGGCTTCCACTCCCAGTTCTACTAGTGGCTTTCTGTGCAACCCTGAGCAAGTCCTGTAACCTTTCCATGCCTCACTTTCCCCAGCCACATGTGGGGACAATGCCACTGTTGTAAGCTTAGTTATTCCAACACTTTGCACTCCTCCAAAGAGCAGTGTTAACACAATGCACAGGAACAATGCAGACTAATCCCCTCACAAAAAGGGGCTCAAACTCTGGCTCTCATCTAACTGCATGAAATGGGTGATAGGATCCTTGACAAACCATCCCAATAACCATTTGGTGTTCAATTGTCTGACTGCCTTCGTTGTTCTGGGTGATGAGAGGTCACAGGCCATGTTACTGTCAGGTTACCGAGAAGAATGGAGAGGACTTGCCTTTCATTTTCCAAAGAGGCAGTCACATCAACGGATGCCTTCCCACCCAATAGGTACCAGGGTAGGAAGGAGAAAATTCAAAGAGATGATGGCTGGAAGCCAGAGGCAAATTGCTGAAGAAGGACGAGTAACTGGTTGCGAATGACAGGAGGACTGAAGAGATCAGCCCGAAAGGACTCTCCTGAGTTGACACAGCTGCTCATCACCCAGTGCTGCTTTTGTGCAAGTGAATGAGAAATAGTTTCAGAGTTGTGTTTAATTTAAAGCACCGAGACGACCAACCCAAATAAAAGAGGAAATATGAGCAGATCAGAAGTTCAATTCTATTTTTAAACTTAAAGGCAAAGAATGTTTCATGGGTTATAACCCGACATTACACCCTTTTAGGAAACATTCTAAAGAGCAAAAGTTGGGACCAAATCCATGCTTGGGGTAGTTCCTTAAGGCCTTTTTAACTGCATCAGACAGAAATCGGGCAGCATATATTTTTATAAAAAGCCCCTCCTTGTGTTACTAGCATTGCCACAAATGATGGAAGACGATGTTATTTTTCATCAATAATGCTGTTTATCTTATGCAGCAACCAGAACAATGGCTGTGTTATAGGGAGGGTAGGCAAGGTATCAGCTGGCAGAATGAAAGGCGCAGGGGGAGTCTTGGAATGTGAAATGCAGTGGTTTACCTTCATTCATTTATTTGAGAGCCTGTATGAACCGTGAGGATATGTGAATATTTATCTGCCTTCCATTTCAAACTATGGCACTAAGCCGGCAAACACTTGCCTACAGGAGTAACTTTATTCATGTGTGCAAGCAAGCATCTGCAAGATTGAAGCTAACGTTCATCTCCATGCCGCTGAATGCTAAGGAGTTTTTAACTGCAACAGAGATTGGATTTGTGAGTTGGAATGCATCTTGATACTCAATAATAAGGCAAGGTCTTGTATAAGTGTTTTTAAAAGATTTTAAGAAACTGGTTAACTAGATTTAAAGTTGACTTGGAAAGGATTTTTTTTTTTAAATTGAACTTATGCTTCTTTACTTCTTTATGACAGATAAAGGAAAGCTCAAGGGGCGCTGATTTTTTGAGTGGGGAGGCATTGAAGTTCTTTTCTGCTTGCTTTTTTACTTTAGAGCTAGCAGGAATGTGTCTCCTGGTATCCCTTGATTTTGCTGGAGGACCTGTTGGGTGTCTCAGAGGATGTGCATGCTCAACATTAAAACCTTTACAAAGGGATTGCTGAATGTTTAAACAAAGATGACCTTTCTTCAAAATGCTAACTAGCCATTGGAGTTAGATCAGTATTACCAAACCAAACACAACACAAAGAGTTTTAAGCAGCCTTAACTATAAATCTCTTCCCAATTCAGAACCTAATCCAGAAAAGAATGCTTTATTCAGCAAAACACTTAACCTTGTGCATAGATTCCCATAGAAGTTATGGGAATTAAGCATCTGCTTACATACTTTCCACAACCAGAGGCATCAATACTCATTTCCAATCTCTGATTATGTATGTGGTCCTTTCAGTAGCTCACCAGTCAAGAGGGTCTTCCAGATAACAAAAGACATGAATTTCTAACATTATAAAGTAGAAACTTAAAACCAAGCAAACTAAACAACAAACCCAATTCCCTTTCTTCTTTATTCATCATAAAGAAACAGAAACAACCCAGCACACAAGTTCAACCTCATTTCCCCACTGCAGGTCAGCATTAATGGTATTTGATTGCGTATAGAGTATGAAGTGCCATCATCAAGCCAGATGGACTGAAAAAAAAAGAGATAGGAGTAAAATTTCAAAAGAAGTGTGAATTTTAAGCACCCACACAAAAAAAACCAACAAAACACAAAAAAACTCAGCTTGGCAAATTGCCTTCAAACTTTAAAACAGGCAAGTGTAAGCTGAAAGCAGACAGCTTTTTTCAACCAAGAAGGTTTTTTCTAGTACAAAGTCAGGTGGGTCATGAAAACAGTAGGGGAAAGACTGGTTTGCAAAAGAAATGCACTTCAAACTTTAACTCCAGCTCTAAAATTCAAGTGAGCTACAACTCAAAGAAGCAAGATGTGTTTGGTAGTCCCATTCACAGAACCAGCTTGATAGTATGGAGGGATGTTAGACAAGCTTTCGGGTACTACATACCCTTTCTCAGGCCAAAAGACCCAAAGATGATCCAACGAAAGATACTATCAAACATCTTGTTTTTCATGTTTCCTGGACCATCAACCCTTCTGCAACGCAAATGAAGTTTGACCACTTCTCTACACCACACACATAGACATTGTGCTTTTTATTCAAGAGATGTCTGATAACACCCAGGCCAGACTTATGTTCACATTGGTTATTCAAGTTCTGTTTGCAACCTTCATTATGGAGGTGTCAGCTACACGGAGGGTGGGCAAAGCTGCCTACAGAAGGCAGGCATTGGACTGGGGCACAGGAATCTGGGGTCTGCTCGACCTCAGCTACCAACCCCACTGGGTGACCTCAACCAAGAAGCTTTATCTCTATGTCTGTCTCACTTCTTGTCCATTTAGACTGTCTGCTTTTTGAGGCAGGGAATCTCTCTCGTTGTGTCTGTGGTCTTACTGTGTCCTACTGTGATGCAAACTATCAATAGAAATGGACAGCTTTACAAAAAGTCTTTGTTTGAAACAACACCTGGCCCCTAACCTGCTGGGCTATCACATCTGTTTAAGTCAAAGCCTCAAAGGCACCACAGTTAATAACTGCAATTATAGGACTACACTGAAAAGGCAGGAGGCACAGTCCGCCACGACTACTTCCCAACATCCCCACCATTCACAGGCTGTATGTAACAGAGGGAAATGGGCACAAATGGTCAGTAATTCCTGACCCCAGCGTCCAAACCCACCTGCTCCCTCGGTCACCCAAGCATCACTCCCAGGTGCTGCATTTAACACCAGTCACTGTCCTTTCCCGCAGGCTGAGTATCAGATACAACCTTCAAGACCCATTAAGCCAGAGCCTTCACTACTGTTCAACCATGCTGTTTATTTTTATATAGTGTCCTTCAGAACATAGCATCCCCAATTGCTTCAAAATGAGCTAAACCAAACTGCAAGCTAAAGACAAAGAGAAAAGCTTAAGAGGAAACAGAGGGGAATAGCCCAGTCCCCTCAGTTCCCACAAAATCAGTGAGATGAACAGTGCTAAGCATCCTCAAGAATCAGCCCTCAAGTGAGTACTCTGCAACCCAGGAAAAGTCCCTGCCTGGAGGACTGAACAGACCTGACAGGAGGGACAGGGAGGCAGGATGGAGACCGGGGACTCAGAACAAGGAGGGAAGGAGAGGAGGGGGAAGCAGGTTCACTCCTCAAAAGGGAAAGGTTAGAGATCAATAAATCATCTAGGGTGAACAACTAATAGTTCTCTGACTGGGAGGTTGCTGACACACCAACACGCCTGTTCTTGCTTTCATGTGGTTGGTAGAAAACGATGCCTGGCTTGCTTCCTCCCACCCCTGAGGAATGCAAGCCTGCCGGGCCGGTGACAATAGAGCACCAGGGTGCATGTATGAACACAGACCGGCTCTAACCATCCCAGAGCTGCCTGCTGCTCTTTAGACCCCAAACCAAAAGGCTCTGTAACATGTAGAGCAGAAGGGATTTGTTGCCTTTGAGGAATCCAGGAGACTCCTGGTTTTGCCAACACTCACACATGTGAATGTAACTTTGCTCAGCTGACTAATCCTGAGCACCAGAGCAGGACTGCTGATGTGACTGCACTCAGGCCTGAAGACAGTGGCCTCTTCCCCCCTCAGCCTTAACCCTCCACCCCAAAAGCACCACCACAGTTGCCCTGGGGGGCAGCCCAGCAAAGAGACTGGACCTGCACCCTGCAGAAGTGATTTTGTGATGGGTGCAATTCTGTGCAGCCTTGCTGTCCTACACCAAGTAGGAAGCCCCATTTCTCTCTTGCCTGCCACTGAAAAATGGATCCTCCAAAGCACTGCACGCTGGCAAGCCGCAGACTCCCCCGGCCTCCTAATCGACCCCATTTCAAGGCCTGAGAACACCGGCAATTGGGATGCGATTAGGGCCCACGTGTGCTGCAGTAACAGCCCTCGTACGGCTGAGCCGGTATTTGGTGTAATTGGCCTCCTGCTGGGAAAATGACCGCTCAGTTGACCTCTGAAGAATCTTCTGCAAGGCAACAGGAGATGCAGAGCAACGGAGCTACGCAGAATATAAGAACAAGAGTCCAGCTGAGGCCCCTCCATCCTGGGGGCCATCTCATCTGATGGAGGCAGCAGTAATCTCCTCGCACATGCACACGCTCATCCATCACAGCCTTCCTCGTTCCGTTCTTCTCGAGTCATTTACAACTCGCCTACGTTGAGTCCTAGAGATCAGGCTGAGCAAAACGGTGCTTAGCTGAGGGAGATGGATGAGGTGGGACCTGAGGTGGCTCTGGTAGGGGGCAATCCCATACCAGCCCCGATGGAAATTAGTTCAATTACTCCAGCTTTTCCTTTAGTTGCTTCTCTTGAAGGACACCCCAGCCCCCACACACCAGAAGCCTGGCTAAGCTACTGAAAAGAAATAGCCGCATACCCATAAGAAGCACAAGTGCGAGACTGATGGCTCACTGCAAGGATTGAAATGTAGGTTTTAGGTCACCCTGCACCTCTGTGGCTTCGGGGCATGGCATTTAGGTGAGTGTGGAAAGGTAGCTTTTAGAAGCAGGCAGGGAGGGCTGGATGTAGGGTCACCTGGATAGTATCAGGAAGCCTATCCCATGATGAAAACCTCATTGGGAAGGAGTTACTGCCAGGGTTTGGGATTCGAAGAGCTGTCTCCCCAGAACGCTGTTGGTAACTCAATACACACTCTGAGTCCCCCTACAGAGAGCATTCCCACTCCAGAAAACATGATCTTTGGCCTCTTATGTGCTCAGCTGGCCCTTGCTACTTCCCCTTGAACTCATGTGTCTCCATGGCTGACTTCATTGTTATTTCCATAACTGCAAATGGGCTGTGCTCCAGTTTCAGCCCACAATATGTATGCTGGAATTAGGTCTGTCCTTACTGCTGGCCTCGTACTCAAATGTCACCCCTACATCTACCCTTACCACCATTCACACACAGCACCTCTTGCTTTAGGCTGTGCTGGGATGCAGGCTATAAATCAGGTATTGCTTCACTCAGGCTGGTGATGAAGGAGCAAGTAAGCTAACTCAATCGAGTGCTGACAGGCTTCCAGTGCCTTTCCACAATTCCCTGCGCTTACCCAGAACAGAGTTCTCCCACGACCCTCTAGGACAATGTCCTGATGAAGCGCAGCCTGCTGTGGTATGAAGTGTTGCACACCCATAGTAGCAAACACTCAGGTGAACACAACACAAGCAATGAAGTACCTGGAAGGGGGTGGAGAGCAGGCTGCACCAAGACTGCTCGCAGTCAGGCCTGGCTAAACCAGGTTAATTCTGCAGGGCAGACATACCCTGAGTGTTCACACTCACTGTGTCCCCAGAGACACCTCTGCTTTACGGTGAACTTAACAACAGTATACAAATCCACACCTGAGATCTCTCCTGAGCGTAGCTTTTCCCTCGGGGGAAGCTATATTTACAGTAGAGCTCTAACCCAGCCTTTAATTCCCTCTATAACAGATAGTTTATTCTGAGTTGGGTCCAAGACCAGCCAGGTAAGAACATGCCTGAGGTGACACCTGTTCACTAGCTAAGGACTTCCCACTGCAAGGACACAGGCAGACATACCCACTATTTAAAAGTATCAGGTGTATCTGGATGGAGCATCAGGTAACAAACCAAGATCTATTAACTCCCAAGATGAGAGGGAGAAACTCACACCTAATGATGCCCTCCAGGTCCAGCCCAGTCCCACCCCAATGAGACTGTGTGGGTAGAGAGGAAGAGAAGGAGAAAAGACCATTTAGATCTTCAATAGCTTCTAAATGTCACTTGTGCCTCTGAAGGACAGGAGAGCAGGGAGCATGGCTCACATCAAGCTGCAAATGAGCTTTCACAGCATGAGTGATGGAAAACAAATTTTAAAAGGATTAAATCAGAGACACAGAGAAGGAAGGGAGGGTCAGTTTTAATGTAGATGAGGAAAGGTTGGTGCAGAGCCCACCGGGTCAGCCAAGGAACTGTAGCAGTGGTGTTCCCCAGAGGGCAACAGCCTAGTAATCCTTCAGATCTCTCTGTTCACAGCTTCACGCTCTCCACAGAGGTCACCAAGCAGTACCAGGTATCCAAGCTTCCTCAGGGGATCACACAGCCTGGCTGTAAAAGCCACCCTCTTCCCTAGGCACAGGGTGGATCAGGAGGAAGAGGTGGGGGGAGCTGGGCCAGATCAAGACAAAATGTGCACTGGCAGAGCAGTGGAGAGGGGACATGAGGCTGAGGCTTCTCTGTATGGCTTGTGGACCAAGCCCAGGAGTGCAGCCAAGCGACTGGCTCCCCTCTTCCCCCACTCATGCCTAAGTTCCAATGTGGCCACAGTAGGTGGCTCTGGTGAGCCACCCTGAGTGCATGCCCCAACCTCTACCTTGCTGAAGAGCCTAAGCCTTGTGCTATGGGGCACAATCCAGGCCTCTCAGGCATGCCCTCCCCCAACCTGTCTACATGGGCTAGCTTGCAGAATTGAGAGCAAGTGGGCAAGGCTAATTTCTCAGTGGCACTCTGGGGTTCATTCCAGAGGCAGTGTGGACATAGACTAGAGCAGCGGCTGCGTCTCAGAGGCACCAGCAGAGCTAGAGGAGAGAAGGATAAAATAACAGGGGAGGAAAAGGCTCTGAACTAAGGGGCACTGGTGGAGCTGAGCAGAGGCAGTTGGGAGGGAGGTGAAGGGCACTGGCAGAGCTGGATAGGAGTCTAGGATTGAACTGGTCAAGGGGGCTGTAGGGCAGAGGTAAAGAGCACTGGCAGGGCAGTGGGCACAGGGCAGGAAGGAGGGGCAGCATCACAGCTGCGGGTCCTCAGAGGAGCTGTAAGTTAGACCTGACTGGGCTCAACAGAGTCGGCTGGAAAGCGTGACTGGACATGTGTGTGCATGTGTGCAGTGCTGGGTATAAATAGGGAATTAACTCAATTCCGCTTGTAAAGCGGGATCATTTGGTGTTAAAGGAAACCAAGTGCAGGCAGCGGGGGGAGAAAGGAGGGGCAAGCAGAGTTTCTGAAACGCTGGTCCAGCTGGCTTTCTCCCAGGCAGCTTTCTTTGGCTTTCATAAGCAAATTTCCTTGGAAATGCTCATAAAGCAGGGGAGGGTCCCCTGGGGTCGGCTTGGCTGAATGGCTGCGGTGGGCGGTGGACTGGTGCTGGATGGAGCACTTCCACACAATTTGACTCCATGCAGCTGGGCCAGTTAGGAGGGGATGGGAGGGGGGTGAGAACGCACCAGGCAAGTCGGGCAATGAGGTCTGGGGGTGGGGAAAGTTTCTCAAAGTGACAGTTTCAACTTGCAAAGCAGATGAGAGGCAAAACCAGCAGGGGAACAAGCCAGGCCACTGGGGTGACCTTCAACCTGCCAAGATTAGGGAGGGAGCAAACACCCTGCAAGTGAAATGAGTTCTGAATTGCCAGGGGGGCATAAGATCTCCCCACAGAGGTGTGTGCCTCAGGAGAGGGGTCACGCCATAGATGCCTTGCAGGTATAAATGCAATTCCCCTCACCAGCGCCCTGGACCACAAGGAAAGTCCCAGCAGGGGCAGGGGGCGAGGTGGGGCTGCACTCACCGAGGTGTTCTGGCACTGGATGCTGGTGCTGTTGAAGCGCAGGGCAGTGACACGGGTGGTGCTGCCAGGGATGTGGAAAATACACTCGTAATTGCGCTGTCCGGATTGAGGCTGGGGCAGGTTCTTGGCCGTCAGGGTTATGGGCTTCACCACACCCACAGGGATGTATATCTGGGTGGAGGGCAGGATCTGTGGACAGTCCTGTGGGATAGAGAATAAAAGATCCAGAATCAGCACAGAAAATTCCCCCAAACCCCAGAAATGCTGCTCATGGCGAGCTCTGGCATTCTCCAGACACCGCAAAAAGCATACACATACCAGGATGATGCTAAAAGAGATGAGACAGGCCCACCTGCATATACACCTGAGGTTGCCTCTGTCCACAGCCATGCCCAACAGTTGTCAGGAGTTTATGGCAGCCCTGATAAGAGCCCTATATATTCTACAGCACATGGGATCTAGAGCTGGGGCACAGCCACCTTGTTTCCACAGCACTCCACCACTGTGGAGACTTTCCTGCTCATGCTCAGTAAGACACTACATCTGTTTCCCTTCACTTTGCCATTTACTCTTTTTTTTTTGTTTTTTTTCAGGGCGGTGGGGAGAGGAATGTGCAGGACATAGGGCTGAAAATGCAGAAATGCAGATAGTTCCGGCTTGTGGGAGGAACAGTTCAGCTGCACAGCTTGCAACGTTAGCAGCAGCAGCAGGATGTGCTTATGTTTAAATGTAATCACTAGGTTTCAGAGTCAACATGCATCAAGATGTACACTCCACGGCTTCCCATTCTGAGTGACTATTTCAGAGTGGCTGTGGATTCAAACAGATGTGGCTGCATCTGCCTCACCCCATTCACATCTGGAAGGTGCACTTGCTATGACTGAGATCTGGTAATGCCACTTTTTAGACACTGAGGTTTTGGAACACATTTCTGTGACAACCAGATCAGGCTGATTTTAGAGCTGGCCAGTGACATGCTCTAATCATCCAGCAATGCTCTATAATACGAGGCCATTTCGGCCTCACTGTAGTGTCTGTGCTTGGTGCTCCAGAGCTCAGCTCCATTACATGTTGCACAAGGCCTCCAAAGTTAACAAAGCACTGACATGTCAAATTATCACACACCATTCTCCTGCAAACCTATGGGCGCTTGTTCTGCCCAAGCCAAAGAGGCACTGCAGGGCAGAGCAAGCTCTGGCAGGAGAGGAAAGGACTTTGGGGAAGGCCTCTGAGCAAAACATCTGCCAAGCTAGCATGCTTTACCTGTGCCCTGCCTGCTAATGCATGAGCAGCGGTGCCTCTAGTGGCTCAGCCCAGCTGGAGAACAGGTACCGCCTGTGCCAGCTTGGGTAACTAGAGCTAGCACAGGACAAATGAGCTCAGGGCCAAGCGTCTGGCTCCCAAAAAGGAAGCCCTTCTTCACTGAAGGGCTGTGTGCTTACAGTGCAGAGAACACGAGTTTCAAGGATGGCTAGATCTTGGTACTTGCAAGCAGGCAGTCAGAGTCCTCTCACCCAGAGCCCTGCCTCGACACCTTGCTGCTGTAACAACCCCTGGTTTCAGCACTGGAGCCCACAGAGCTCTTCCAATGTGCCTCAGATCCAAGCACATCACCACAACCCCTTAGTTGTAACCCCACAGTAGCCTCTATTAGTCCAGTCCTGGAGTTCCCTTTTCCTCAGTCCTTGCCCTTGAGCCCTGAGGTACTGGACTGTGAGCAAGAACAATCTAAAATGAGCAGTGCACTGGGCAGGGGTGAGGGCTCAGAGGTGATACAACTCATGGGCCTGGCACTGGCCCATTTGCTCCGCTGGAACATGGCAGTCCCCATAGTCCCCCAGGGAAGGAAAACCCTGCCAGGAGCTCATGTCTGCTGTCCATCTGAAGCCCAAGCTGCATGCAGCCCTACTAATGCATGCAGTCCTGCAAAATGAGCAATGGAACCAGATCTGGCTCTCCGAGCAGGTTGAACATCGCAATCCCACTCAGTCCTCACCCAAGAGGAGAGCTGGGTTTGGAGTGGAGTGCCCACACACTCTGCCTTGTAGGACATAACCACAGAGATCTGATGCAACGATGATGGACCAGGAGCACCATCAGAGTGGCCACTGCTCAGCAAACATGGTCTCAACTTTGACCTGGGAGGGAAGGTAGCGCCACGGCTGAGTTACAGCTGCATCTGGCCCTGAGTTTTTAGCTGAGCAAGCCAAGAGCTCAGGGAACAGCAGTGAGCACCTGAGCCTGAGCATCCCCTTGTCAGCCAGCTCCAAGAAAAGCCACTGGGGCTGCAGCACTGCAAAGCTCTCAACTTTTCACAGCATCCAGTTTGAGGGCTGCTCTCTGGGGAGCCCCAAACCCCTGCGTGAAAAGCACAGGGGAGCAGGGAGAGAGCAAAAATAAACGGGCCTGGACAGAAAAACAGCTTCCTGGCCCCTCAGGTTGATGCTTCAGCAACAATAGCCTGATGCAATCCCCAAGCCAGCCTTGCAGAGCCCGGCTGGGGACTTGCGCCTGAGGTGGCTACTCTTAAAAGTGCTGGCTTTAAATAAGGAAGAGAATAACATGTTTTGAAACAAATGTGTCTAAGAACAGAAACCATGCTGCACCCAGGGACCTGCAGCTGCATCTCCTGGCAACCTGGCAGCAACCGTGCATGATGCTAGCTTGATGTGGTGATCCTAACTCCAGGAACCACGGCTGAGACCAGAGGCAGCAACAGCCAGGATCGAGGTGCCATTCTGCTACTCCTAACACCATCAAAGCACTTTACAGAAACCCCCGCCTCACAAGAGCTCTTCTGCCAGCTCTGGCAGACAGGCAGAGAACTGCCCATAGGTGAGATGGACCCGACTAATCTGGAGGTTCGTCTCCACTGCAGACCCGAGCCCTTAGGGCAGGGGTGGGCAAAATGGTCTGGGGGCCAGATGTGGCCCACCAGACCATTCTATCTGGCCCACAGGGCCCCTCCAAAATTAAGAAAATTAGTATTTTTCTGCCCCAGGCTGCCTGTCATGCAGCCCCCGATGGCTTGCCAAAACTTGTAAGCAGCCCTCTGTCTGAAATAATTGCCTGCCCCTGCCTTAAGGACTATATCCCACCAGCTGGTTTCCAAGGTCAAAGCAACAGGGATCCCATCACTGCCCCAATCCTCATCATCACCACCAAGCTCCATCATCTCCATTTTGCAGATGGGATGCATGAGGCACAGAGAAGGAATGGGGCTTGTACAGTGCTAGGACCCAGGAGTCCTGGCCCCTGCACCCTAGAACATGCTTCCCAGGGTTGGTGTTAGTCTCACCTGGAGTTTTGGTAATCCTCCCAGCAAATCAGCCCAGCCCAGATGTATGTTACTTACTAGGCCAGGGACCTTCTCAGGCAGAGGCCTGGCTATAGATCAGGAGAGCTGATAAAGTCTCAGCTCTCCCTGGGCCCTTGAAGCCACAATAACGCAGCTTCCTCATGCAAAGAGTCCAGTTCCCTGCCGATACGCTCTCAGATGTGCTGGGAACAGCCACCACCCATCATTCTTCCCCTCAACCTCATTCCCAGGTCCCCAGCTACCCCATAAAATAGTTCAGCAGAAAATACCCAGTGCATCTCCTACCCTTCCAAGTGCCACCGTGAGGGCATTGACTCAGCCTTGCCCAGTGTGACAACTTCTCCCACAGAAAGGTACACACTGGAGGCTGGTTCCCCTCACCCCATGGTGTCACTTTATGGCCCAGCTTCTGCCTTCTCCCCACTCTATGCACTAACCAGGTCAAGTCCTCCAGCACAGCATGCCTTCTGCAAAGGGAGCAATGTACCAACTTTGCTCGGGGTCAAGCCAGCCTTGCCTCTGGGAGTGATCAAATCATACCATGTTTCTTTGCTGGGCTGGACTCTCCACAGGGGAAGTCCAGCAGGAGTCCCTCACCTGGCACTTGCTGTGCAACAGGAAAACACCTGTTGCCAGACGGTGCCCAGTAATCAAGATGTCCTGTGTCAATCAGGAGGTTAACTGGCGCTCTCAGAAACAGGCTCTGCCCTACTCGGCCCCACTCCCTGCAGCATCAGTGAACCGGTGGGTGATCGCACAGCCCATAAATCAATCATAGGGCAAGATGGTTACTTCCGTGCAGATGCTCAGACATGCGTTTCTTGGTTTCTGGCTTCAGGGACAGAGGAGGGACATAGGAGGCCCAGAGCTAAAGATGCAAAATCAAAGCCTCCCCTCGCTTACACCCCAACCTCAGGGCCAAGATTCACGACAGGTGAGTAGTAAGACAACAGGGACTCTGTTCCCTTAGTTGTATTTATGCCAGGCCTTTGCTTCATCGTAGCGAGACCCAAGCAGCAATAGGATTAGAGATGGGCAAATCATTGATTTTTTTCTCCCTTCCCCGGCTGAACAGAGAAACTGAAAACACTTAAATGGTGTTAGCTTGATCTAAAACTGAGACCTCTCCAGCTTTGTCAGCAAACAGGAAACCAGACTGAAATAAAGCTTCAGGTTGACCAAAATGGTTAATTCAACCTGAAACAGAGTATTTTGTTTGGGGGGGCAAAGGGGAGCAATGGATTTATGCCATATTTCTTTTTAACAAATTTGAGCAAACTTGGTCTGGAAATATCATCCCTAAACAAAACCCCAACCCATTTGCTTTGAAAATGCTAAGACAATGCACGTCACTTTTTTCAATTCCCACCCCACCCCCTCTCACTTTTCCTGCCCAAATGACTCACTGGATTTAGCCTAAATTTAGGATCATGTTGGTCAACACAAAACTGTGGGTTTTTTTCTGGCAAATGATTCATCTGAAAAAAATGAATCTATCCAAGTACTGGCAGAGAGGGAACAAGGGCACTAGGTCACAAATTACAGGTCGCCAGCTCCACACAACTCAGAGCGGCAGCCAGGAAATCAGATGGTGGGTTCTATTCTCGGCTCTGCCACTGACTTGCTTTATTCTGGGCCTCAGTTTTCCCTCTGCAAAATGGGGATAATGCCACTGACTGCCTCACCCCCTCTCCTTTGCAACGCATCACACACTATGGATTAAAATGAGCATTCTCCCTGCATGGTGAGAGTCACCTGGAGGACTGCCTTAGCCATGGTCATGGTGTGGCAGTAGACACCAGCTCCAGGCTCCTCTGGCTCCATGCAGGAGGGCCCACAGCCACTGGGTTGTTGCTAGTTCCTGTGGCGGGCCAGTAGGGGGCGCTCCCGCGTTGAGCCGCCCACCTCCCTGCGCCCGCCCACCTTCCAGGCTCCGCGTGCCTCCCCGGGGTGCCTCGCGTCCGGCCGACCCCTTCCCTGGAGCACACCCGCTCGCCTGGGGTTCCCGCTGCCACCGTCCAAGGCTCTGGACTACTTCTGGCCCTGTGCACCTTGGAAAACACAGGCCTGATCGTCCACTGGGTCAATACAGGTACTTGGGCTACTCTCCCCAAGTCAGGGCTTAACAGGAAAGCTTCCCTTAGTCCGCAGACCTAAGGGGCCTCCTCGGCATAATCTAGTCCCACCCCTCAGTAAGTCTCCCACACCGGTCACAAAGGAGAACTTTATTGATTACAGGGGTAGGGCAGAAACAGGGTGAAAGGTAGAGCAATGTCACAGAAATAATAGAGGAATATCAAGGAAACC
>JAGPOW010003182.1:17827496-17873508 GCA_030014935.1 Caiman crocodilus
TTCCTAGGGAAGTTGTTCTTGCTCCTACCTTGGGCGTCTTCAAGAGTAGATTGGATAGGTACTTGGCTGGGGTCCTGTGACCCTGGCACTCGTTCCTGCTATTGGCAGGGGGTCAGACTAGACGGCCTGCTCTAGGCCCCTTCTGACCCTAGATACTATGAACACCACGATGAAAGAAGCCTCAACAAAAGACTCCAGCGCCTGTGGGATAGGTATACCTGACTCAGAAGTGGGGGGGGGTGTTGCTAAAAATGACTGTGCCAATACAATATACTTTGTAGGACTAGCCCCAAGGTTTATTATTTAACTCATTACAGTGTTTCAAACTGCTCATACAGCCAAGACTTGCATTAGTCTTCCCCCTCCACCCCAAGCCCATATGTCACACTTAAGAGCTCATGTTCCACCAGACTCCAAATCCTCTCTCGAGCCTTAGCTTGCCAGGGTGCAAATCCCCATTCTGTAGGCCTGGCCTGCATTCTTAGATGTCTGGTTACATTAATACACATTTCATTTGAAAGGCCCGTTTCCTGAACAGCCCCCTCCCTTTCTGTTTCACTTTTTACAACTGCCCCCTCCTTCACTGGTACTGACCACTCTAAAACATCTTTGTGCCATTTGCACATATTATCACCAGATGGTAACACTTACATTTACTTCCAGATCAAATGCTGAACAGAATCAGGCCTTGGACCCATCTTTGCAAAACCCCTCCAGAAATACCCTACGAGATGGCAATTCCACACTGATAACTGTGGTGTGAGATCTTTCTGGTAGCCATCCATTTAATATAGGCTTTCCTACTTAATGCTCATTGTTGGCCATCTTGTTGAGAGGCATTGAGTTAAATGCCCTGTAAAAGGCAAAGTATATTGTATTGGCACAATCATTTTTAGCAACCCATCATGTAATCTCATCCAAGGTGAAATCAGGTTTGTCTGACAAGACCTGTGGTCATCAAACCATGGTGGCTAACATTAATTATAATCCCAGCCTTTAATTTTGTATCAGTTAAATCCCAAATCAGCTTCTGCCTTCATTTGTCCAAGACAGATAGCAGACCACCCGCCTAAAGTTACCTAGGCCATCTCAACTGCCGTTTCTGAATATGAGCCCAACTTAAGTCCCCTTCTAGTCTCCTGGAAGCTCCCTACTGCCTTGGAATCAACCTGTTTTATTAAAAATTGACATCAGAAGGCTAAAGATCTCCTTAGCCCATTCTTTTAGAATTCTTACATACAAGTTACCAGGCCTGTGAGGATTTAAACAGGTCTATCACTAGTAAATGTCATCCAATCTCCTCCTTAGTTACTAAAAGCTGTTTCATCAACCTCACACACTACAAGAACATCCTGCTTCTTTCCAAATGCAGGGCAGACATATCCCACAAACCCTTCTGCCTTTTCTGAGTCAGGGTTAACCATTTTACCATCTCCAGGCTACAGGTTCTATCACTGTTAGGATTCCTTTTCATCCTAATAAACTAACTCCATCTCTTCCTGATTAACCTTAGCTTCCCAGTGAAGAATTTTCTCATATGTCCCATATCAATGTCCCGAACTTCATAACATCTCATGTATATTAATAGCTATCTAATCTCCACTTGTAGACTTGGTTACTTATCTCTAAATGCTCCCTTTGCTTTGCCCCTGAGGCAGGAGGTAGTTGGTGAGGGTACCAGCGAGGTGAGTGTCTTACCGGGACCTCAGACATGGTAACCGATATGTTCTTGGGCTGGACGGTGAGCTCGACACACTGGCGCAGGTCAGAGGCAAAGCGTTGAGGCTCGTCAGCCCTCTCGCACCGGTCCTTCCGTGAGCAACTGGAGAGGGATCAAACAGGCACAATGAGAAAGAGAATCCCCTGATCAAAGAGTTATTCCTCAGCCTCAGAGCAAAGCACTACTATGAGTCTGGGAAAGCCTGGGATTTACTGCTGCATAGGGCCCTAGACAGGGTTCAGGGATGAAGCAAGGCTTGAGGACCAAGGACAGATGTCTCCCTGGATGGAATACAGAATGAATGTGACATGGCAGGCAAGGTCTGAAATGCTCTGTAACTCCAGCACAACTGTAGACACTCAACAGCATGTGTTTGGACAGGCAGGTTCTGCACCCACCGATGCCCACAACACACAGCACTGCCCACCTGCAGCTTTCTATCCATCTACCACACCCCAGAACCAAGGCACCATCTGTATTCCAGTCCCACAGCACTGCAGCACCCCAGAAGAGCCTAATCCTCTCCCCCTTTAGCTCTGCTGAAGACACTCGGTACCAGCCATGTGCTGGCTTGAGCAGTCCTTCTCCATGCTATGGACCAGCTCTTCAGAGAGGAGAGAGCAGTACACAATCTCACAGCCCATCCCTGCTGAAGTCCCATGTCCTCTCTTCTTTGCTCCCAGTGCTTCTTTCTTGCACCCCCATACTATACATTTCCAGAGGCTTCAGACTGCAACTCAGGCTTTTCACACTACCTCCATACTGGAGTTGCTCCCCAACCCCTGAACCCAGCTCTATCAAAGTGCTTTCCCTTAATGAGCTCCAACCACATCCCTCAGCTAGCTCTCCCTGAATCTGTGCTAACATTATTTCATTACAGGAAGCATTTAATTAAGTGCAAAGAGGAAAAAGAGAATGAGAAAGAAAGAGAAACAGAGAGAGTTGCAAAGTCCTGGCTAGAATCTAAGCAATTTATCTCCTGAGTAGGCACTAGCACCACACCGTGCCCCAGACACACTCTGGCCTGCCCCTCCCCAGCTCCCAAAGGACTTGTGGAAGGAGGTCAACGCTGGGAGGTTTAATTAAAATGCTTTGCATGACAGGAGAGATGGGCTTCCAATGAGGCACTCAAATTTCATCCCTTGGAATAAAGTCTTCCCCGTGCCAAAAACAGATTTGTCATCTGTTTTTCCCTTTTTAAACACTATGTTTCCCTTCCCTCTTTGCCAGGGGGAGCTGAGCCCTGAGCCTCACTGTCAGGGGACAGGGTCTTTGTCTCTAGCTTCCCAGAGCAAATTACAGCCAGTACGAGTGGCCCGCTTCTTGAAACACAAGAGAGAAGGGGCTGCCTGCCCGTGGTTTATCTGTGAAATGACATAGCCACTTCCAGTCAGACACAAGAGGGGAGGAAGGGTAGCATGAAGGGCCCTAATGGTTTAGCCTCTCAGTCTATCCCTGCAGCTGTGCCAGCCTCACCACTCAACCACAGCTGTCTGCAGCTGGTTGGATGAGCACCGCAATGTGGTATCCCACTGCTAGAGCACCTGTTGCTGGGCTCTTTGGTTCTGACCTGAAACCTACCCTCCAGGGAACAGACAGTGACTTCTGCTTCTGCTGCCTGGGAAGTACAAAAGAAAAGGCAGGCTTTGGAGGAGGCCCCAGTCAACACCTGCCAGAACCTCCCTCACATTCATACTCCTCCCTCTAGAGCACAGACTGCAACCTGACAAGCACCAGAGGGATGGCTGGAGACCCCAGTTCCCTTTCAAGCCCTTGAGCCATGCTTCACAAGGCTTGGCTTCTCCCACCAGCATCTGGAAACAGCCAGCCCAGGCCAAGAAAATTTATGGTACTGCAGGGATAAAATACCCTAGGATCCAAAGAGTTAACAGGCCAGTCAGGTCTCTGATGCTCATCCCCGACAGCTGCCACAGGGCATTAGAGCAGCTGCACAAGGGTCATGGGGTGAAGGCCTCCAGTTGCCATGGGGCTGGCATCGATCCTATGGTGGGGGAGACCTCCTGCCCAGCCTCTGGGCAGCTGCTGTCTAATCCTCAGCCACCCGGCACATCCTCCACGTGCTGCATGACCCCAGCAGGCTGCTATCCAGCGCCCTTTCCGCACTGGGCCACGTCACTCCAAGGCATGCTGCACAGCTGGTGGAGTCAGCCAGGGAGCAACAGCACGAGCCAAATGCCCCCCCTCCTCCCCAGCCTACAGCCTGTGTCTCTCTCCAAGAGGTTCCCTGCTGCCCCTGCATGCTCAGTGGAGCCAGCGAGCGCCACACCAGCAGCAGTGGCTGGAGCCACTTGTCATGGGAAGATCGGAAGGAAATCTGCTGAGTTGGGCTCTTCTGCTCCCATCACCAGGGCTCATCCAGGGCTCATGGGGCTAAGCATGCAGTCAGGAAGTGCAGACAGTGCACCCTGAGCAGGTGAGGACTCCCCAGGGGGGAGAACAAGGAGGATGCAGAGCTGAAGGGGAGAGCTGTGGGCCAGCAGAAAAGGGAAACATCAGGACTGTCAATGAGGGCTCAGGCCTCTGATAGCAGGGAGCAAGGAGCCAGAAGCAAGAGACACCAGCACAGCCCCAAGCTTTAGCAAAGAGCCAAAGACAACTACCCACATAACTCATTTGCTTAATGTGGAAGGCACTCAGAAGCCACAGCGATGGGTCTAAGTATACACTTTGGACAGAACCACAGCAGCTGGCTCAGAGCCCCGCTGCATCCTGGGTACTGGTCACGGGGAAGATGCATTACAGGCAGCCTGAGGGGAGCCAGGCAGGAGGGGTGCAGGGTGGGCAGGACGTGCCAGATAGTGTACTTACACGTTATGAAGGACACACCAGCCACAGTGGGGATCCCTGGAGCCCAGGCACAGCACACAGCTCTTGTACTGCTCACAGCTCTCCACGGGCACTCGCGTCACCTGGAGGGAGACAGAGACAGGGCGATGATGACCTTGCCTGCCATCAAGAAGCTGCAGGACAGCCAGCTCTGACTCAGCCATCTCCCTGGGGAGTCCCAAACTCAGGAGAGAGGGACAAAGAAGAGGGCACCCAGGCTTGGCCAGCAGAAGGCAGCACCTCCCTTGGGGGGCAGATGGCAAGTGTCTGGACGAAGAAGGGAAGGAAGGGACTGAGAAGGACACAAGGATCCCACAAGACAAACACCATGGTTGAGGAGGAAAATGAACTGGGACTCTCCCCACCTGGCGCTGGACCCTGCAGCATACTGGGTGAAGAGCCCTGCTCTTGGGTATGAAGGAGTTAACAGATACAAGACAAAAGCCCACAGCCCAGGCTCTGGAGGTCAGGAGGGGCAACCAGAGGGCCCCTTCCTGTGCTTTCATCTCACCCTTTGCCCCAGGCTTAGGACATCAAAGGGCCAGGCTAGCAACTGAGAGCCCAGGCAGCACAGACCTGCTCGCTGACGCAGCTTGCGCAGCCCAGGCTCTCCCTGCCATGCCAGGACAGCCAGAGAAGCCCAGCTGTGATAAGCACCTGGGCACCAGGGCCGCAGTTTGCCAGCTAACTGCCCTGCCTCCCTGCCCCGCTCACTGCTTCCGGACACATGCCTCACTAACCCAGGGAAGGGAAGGCCTTGATGTGCGGCCACCGGAAGGTCTCCAAGAGCTCCCAGAGTAGCGGGGTCTGCTACACAGAGACACGCCTGGGACAGGACCAAGCTGCCTCTTTCAGGACAGACAGCCTGGAAAACACTGTGGCAATAAGCCCTGGGGTAAGTATGGAGCTTGGCAAAGGAGCTCTGCCCTCCCTCCCACTGCTTGGCCCTGCCACTAGGACAGACACAGGTTGGCAGCATCCACACATACGGCAGGGTTTTCAGTGATGGGCACATTGATGTGTCTGGAGGAGCCCTGTTCAGACACCCAGTCTTCATACAAAGCCCTTGTGCCCTCCCTCAGCACCAGGCAGGGAGCAGCAGGACCAGGGATATGTGCCTTTGTATATGCCTCATTACCCTGAGAGTCTTTCTGGGGTCAAATAAAGTAAAATCTGGTCTCCAGGAGCAGAAGCCCCCTGAGCCCACTACACTCGGGCTGTTCCAGACCCATAAACAGCTCCCTGCTCAGCTCTGGAAAAGCTCACGCAGGCATGAACGTACCTACCAATGCAGAGACGCCAGGGCTACATCTCCGGCATGGGGACACATGGGACCTGACTGCAGAGCCACAGGAAAACTCCCCCTCTGCCTTCCAGCTTTAGGGGAGCTGCACACACCCTGCTCCTTCCCAAAGCACATGGCTCTGCTTTTCACTCTCTCCTTACGTGCAGCACCTTGTCCCTAACCTGGAACATCACGATTAGCCACTGTGACCACCCGTGATAGTGTTGGTAAAGGACATCAACTGCCAGACCCTGACCCTCAGCCCATGCGAAAGGGAGAGATGTTAAAAGGAACTGGATCAGGTCATATCTTCTGCCTACCCCAGGTTAACCCAAACATCCAAGACCTTGAGGTCACCTCCCAGGACAAAGGGTGTTTCAGAGTCCTGCCTTTGCTGGTCTCCCTAAGTCTGAGCTCCCCAAGGGGACTGACAATGGGAAGAAAGCAAGAGCCCCATGAGGATTCCTCTTCCTCATTAGGTCCCCCATGTCTCTCAGCTCCCTTGGAGGCTCTACATGAGGGGAGGGCAGATATTCACTTAAAGCCAGGGAAAGCTAGATGACATCTATCAAGAATGATTGAACCTTGGGAGGATAAAGTATCTCATGAGTGACAGAGAGAAAGCCAAGGTGCCAGCAACAAGGCAGCCCCTTCTCATGCCTGGGGACCACCCTGGAAAGGTCACAGGGCTACGTGCGTGCACAATGCTCCCCCTGGTTGCATTCCCCTCACCCATGACATGCAGCTCCCCACGCTCCCACACCAATCCCACCCACCCCCTCCAGCTCTGTTGCGGTACCTCCAGCCTAACCTCCAGCTTCTTCTGCTATTCTGGGCCTCAGCAGCCTACACAGCGTGACAGGTAGCCTCAGCCCTGACCTCCAGCTCTGGCCCCGGCTAGTCTAGGTGTTGGTCCCCACCCAGCTGTCCGTGCGCCTCAGCAAGGCAGCTCCCCAAACCTGAGTCCAAAAGATATTCCAGATCAGAGCTAGGGCACTGGCAGATGTGGTGAAGGGGGGCATCACTCCCCTGCTGCCCAATTGGCCTTAGGTTCTGGAGCTCGTACCAGCCTCTGCATTAGTTGGGTTCAAGAAAGCGAAGGAAAATAGGCTGTTGCTGGGTCAGTCCCTGTCCTTGATGTCCACCAGACCCCAATACTTCCCAATACTTTAATATGACTGCAGAAGCAGGCCTGAAAGGGTTACGCGCTCTTTATTAATTGCTCCTCTAGATTTGATTAAAATCCCCTCATTCCTCTGGCCCTCTGAGCTCTGTTACAACTGTTCGTTTAATTACTTTCCGCCAACACCCTGATAACGCCAGGCCGCGGTGGAAGAGCTCATTTTTATTAAGAAGAGTACTGGGGTAGGGAGAGGTTTCACAAGATGGGAAAGCTTTTTGCTTGCCAGCCAGGAGACAGAAAGATGGAGTGAAAAGCCACCAGAGCACCATCTCTGAGTGTGCCAAGCTTGTTGCGTTAGGCGCTGCACACATCCACAACTTGGCGATGCCTCAATGGGAATGACACAGTGAAGGCCTACACAGAAGGAGCCTAGCAGATCTCAGTCCACTCCCCAGTGGAACCGATGCCCAAAAAAGAAAACCATTGCCACATGACTGGCCCCCAGGTTGGCACACAGGAAAGCTACCCCATGGCTTGAAAGAGTCATAGGGGATGAACCCACCTCCCCCACTCTCTCCAGGTGGGAGCTGGGCACCATTGCCTGGGGTAGCATGCAAGCAAAGCCTGCTCCCCCTAGCCAGGCTGGTCCCATGTGGTACACAGCAGCCTCCAGCCTAGCTGCAACCCACACCTGCTTGAGCTTGGCAGAAGAGTGCTCTCAAGGAGCTCTGTGAAGCTCAGAAGCTGAGGGAGCCCTAGGGGCTCTTTAATCCAGGACATGGTTTCACCAATCTGAAGTGGCCAGACATACTTGGTCACATCCTACACTGAGGCACCAGCAAGGACATCCTGCACTGAGGCCCTGTGCCTCAGTTTCCCCATTGGTAGAAGGAGGTGGCAATGTGTGAGGAAGGGAAGAGGATGCATTTGCCGGTGGCTGCAGAACCTAACATTTATTTCAGCCACAGAAAATAAGGTAGGCACAACCCACCCAGGCAGCAACACCCACCCCGCTGCTCTATGCTGCCAGGCCAGCAGGGAAAAGAGGCTCATCCAGATGCTAAGCACACAGGCTCCGGAGCGTGTGATAGCTGCAAGGCTCAGATAAGGCTGGCCAATCAGAATCTTCTGGTTTGCATACTAATGTGAACACCTGTAGCGCTCCAGTTTTTGTTTGTCCCTTCCATTGCCCTGGGCCCAAAAGCAAACAGCAGCCAGGAGAGGAGGAGGAAGAGGGTGGGGGCTCCATCCCCCCAGCCACAGCATTTATCCCTTCCTCGGAAGCGTCACGTGTCCTTCCCCAACACTTCTGCACCCAGATGGGGTGCTCAGCCTTCGTCTCCTGCTACTCCTGGTGATAGCAACAGCAAAAACGAAACAGAGCATCCCTCTCTATCCCCCGCTCTGCCCCCAGGGTTCACTGAGCAAGCCCCTCTCCTTGCCATGGCACCTCACTATCTCTCACTCCTGCCCTCAGCTCTGCAACCAGGTGACAGCAGGGAGGCAGCCAGGAGCAGCTACATTTCAGTGACATTTCCCTCCCAGGACTTCCCCAGTCTCTAGGCAGCTTCTCCACAATACCTGTCCTCCCTCCTCCAATACTGTCTTCCCTCCAATCTCTCTCCCTAGACCTCCTGGGGAGCAGCACACTTCCTGTTGCCCCTTTAACTGGAGTCTACAAACTTTCAGTCTGAAAGGTACCATCTCATGGACACTCCTGCATAACCCAGCAACTCTGCCCAAGTGACACCTGCACCAGCCCCTTTCCAGTCACCTCATGCCTGGACACAGCTGGATGGCACTGGGGCAGCAGGGCCTCAGGAAAGGGGGAGCTATCTGATGGCAGCCTGCAGACCCAGGCATGTAGCCTTCCCTCTCCAGCCCTCAGTAACAGGGAGGCCCCAGCACGTAACTGGCTCTGTAGTACCAGAAACAGGACCATCCTCTGGCTTCTTCAAATGTTTCCACAGGAGGCAGCAGCTTGGACCTTGCCCCAGTTCCTTCAGCCCTTCCTAGCTCCCAGCTGTGACTGGCCCAGGCACAACCCCTGTCCATCACAGGCAGGACAGCCTGGCCCGGGGAACCCCTGGCTAGCTCCAGCTCAGCATCAGGCCAACAGGAGTGGCTGCTCCATGATGGATGAGTTACAAAGCATTTAAAATCCCACTGACATGCTGGAAGAGAGGGCAAATAGAGGAGGTAGCAAGGGGCTTCGTGCGGAGAGATTCTCCATGGAGCCACTTCCCCGACCCTTGGAGGTACCAGTGTTGGTGGACTTGACTCTGCTGAATTTCAAAGCTTCTTTGCACCAAGCCCTGCAGTGCCACCTGGAAAGCCCAAGGTTTTCTCCAAGCCTCTGGTGGCCTATAAACTAGAAACAGGAACTGGAAAGAGGAGGAGGAGGGAACGGCCTGCTCCATCCCCCGGGGTTGTCTAGACAATCCAAAGGCCCTGGTCCAGCATCCCCCACCTGGGAGAACGGCCAAGCCGCCTCCTCTAGTCCAAGTACAACTGTGGTTCCACCCTCGCAGGCTCCAACCCGGAGAGAGACTCAAAGATGGAGACACACCCGCAGTTGCACAGCCCGGACGCAGGGCCCTGACACCGCCAGCCAAAAGGGCCGTTCCATGGGGCCAGGAGTGGCAAGGGCCTACTGCATCCTGGTTTTCCCCACACCTCTGCTCCAGGCGATGGGGAAAGCTCCTCTTCGCACGGTGCGAAGCCAAGGCTCTGGCCTCAGCATAACATCTCCCATGCAGCTAGCAGCCTGGGGACCGTTGGTGGGAAGAAATGAGCAGGCTGAGTCCCCTTTTGTAGCCCTGCAACTGCTCCAAGCCCGGCAGAGCGGGAGCTGGCAGGCTGTGATGGGGAACCCAGCGGCTCAGAAGCCTGCCCACGGCTCCCAAACAGTTAAGTGCACTGCGGGATTCGTCCTCACGCTCTGCCAAAGCAAGACCACCGGAGGCCATTCTGCTATCTACCTCTCACACGCCCTCCTTGAAACAGCGTGTGCTGCATCCAGCCTGCCTAGCAACTACAGCCAGACGCCACTACGCTCACCTCACCCCCAGGGCCAGCAGGTTAAAAAAAATGTCCAGGACAGATAACGAGAAGCCCTTCAGAGCCAGTGACTTCAGACAGTGCTTGTCCACGTACCTGGTGAGGCAGGTAGATGCACATGTGGCAATGGAGCTTGCCTGGGAGAGCTTGCAGGGGACTGGTGCCTTTCTCACTGCATCTGCCCACCCCCTTACCCCACCTCCCCACCCAACACTATCAGGACAGCGTGTGACCCTTCAAGGAGAAGACAGGCCTGGACCCCTAAGGAAAAGACATGGAAGGGGAGTCCAGCAGCTGCCAGCAATCACTACTACCTGGGGCAAGGGACTAAAGCTGTGCCACGGGGCTGAGCACCCTGCAGGACAGCCCCTGTACCAGCCAGCCCCCTCCAGGCTCTGCTCTCAGCCTGCACTGCTGTCCCAGCCAAAGCAAAGGGGGCCCAAGGCAGGCATCTCTGGGTGCGAGGCAGTCCCGCTGGGCTGCAGGAACCCAGTGATCTCAGCGTCTTGGCTATCCTCCACGAGCATTAGGCGCTAGCACACCGCTGCCCTTCTGACAGGGTTGAGCCCTGTAGGAGATGCCTGTTCCCAAGGCTGAGGGGAGACAGAAAACGGGCAGAAGGGGACAGTGAAACACCCGACAAGTCACTGTCCTACGAAGGAGGAAGCAGTCACTGCAGTGATGGGTGGCAAGGCAAAGAGAGCAGCAGAGGGAACCTGCAGCAAACCAGGGAAAAGGTGACAGGCAAGTGCAGCAAGGCAGCTGCCAGGGGACAACCCCACGCAGAACAAGGCTGCCCCCTCCCGATCCCCCAAGCAATGTGCGGAGACTCCAATGATGCTTTGGAACAGAGACCTCTACCCCAGTGAGGCAGCAGCTGTCCCAGCACAGTGCATCTGCCCTGCCAGAGGGTCTCCCAGTCTCCAAGGGGCACTCCAGCCCTGACTTTTGCTTAAGCTGTTAAAAGAAGGACCAAACAGTGACTGTGCCACAGGTTCATGGCCACCAAGCCCAGAACTGACAGACAGACAGACCCATGCTTTCTACACTAGCCGGCCTAGTGATATCGGTACCTCCCAGGGGAAGTGCAAAAGTGAGGAGAGCACACTACCCCCTAAAGGAACCAGGTCCACATGCGTGCGCAGGCATGTGCCTCATGAAGATGTGCCAGTGATCTTGGGCTCTTGTGACCACATGCAGCACTGCCGAGTTCTCATATCAAACCACGGCAATGGCCCAATTGTCCTGCAAGACAGGAAGGTGGAAGGAGCCCTTCTCTGATCAGCTCCTGTCTCTGCTTCCTCCAGGATAGTCTACGAGTCCAGAGGAAGAGTGACCAGAACCAACAGCCAAAGTCTCACAGGGAAGAGGAAGGGAGTTGGGCACCCAAGGCCCACTGCACTTTAAGGAGCCAGCACCTCAATCTCACAGGCTCCCTGGGAACACCTTCCAAAGTACCTGAAGATGGTACTGTCAACCAGCAAAACCATGCTGGCCTCCAGCCCTGAGGAGAGGCAGAAGGACAATGACAAAGCTCTGGAAAAGGGGCTGCAGCAGCAAGGCTGCTTTCACTCAGGCATGCAGTGGTAGGCACATGCTGGGGTCTCCTGCTGTGTACAATCAAGGTGAGATGGCTGCCACCCCTTCACACAAGCAGCTCCCCTCATCTGCCAGAATCATCCCAGTCTTGCCAGCAACACGGTGTTCATGACCCCCACCTTTCCCCTCAACATCACCTCCCCACCTAGGCGGTTACCTGTTTTTCAGTCATGGCGTAGATGTGCTGGCGGTCAGGGCTGAGCACCAGGTCACGCAGGATGGAGCTGCCTTCATGGGCCACAACGTTCTCGTACTGCAATGCTGAGCGCCCACCGATGCTGGATGAGTCCACCAGGATCTGCAGAAAGAGGGGAGTGGGTTAGTGCTCAGTTGTGGCCCAGCCATGCTGCAGTCCTGCCATGAGCTGGAGGCACAGGGGCAATGCACCACTGCGGAGAGAGCTTCCCGAGGACAAGGGCTGAGAGGCTACACCCAGACTCTGCCCTGAAGCCCATATCGCCTCCCTGCTTCACCCTGCACAGCCCTTGTCTCCTCTGACAGGGCTCCACCCTGCACAGCTTCCAGAAAGAGTTAGGGGGAAAACAGACAAGCCCCATCCAGCCCACTACCCCTTCCTCCCAGGGCTAGGTTGTGGCTTAATCTCCAAGGGCTTCACCCTACGCAGGCTGGGGCAAAGTACCCCCAGAGAAGAGGGAATGTCCCTTCTGGGACAGCAAGTGGCTGCACCTCCATCTGCTCAACCCTTTGGTTACCTTCACCCCCATGGACTGCTCCAGCATCTGCCCCTTCAGATCTGTCCACATAGTAACCACGTCCCTGCTCACCAGCGTGTCCCCAGGCCACTCCTCTCCCCCCATCACCAGACCCCTGTAGCCACCCAGGTATTCTGCTCTTCCCAAATCCCCTCCAGTTTGCCTTTGGCAAATGAGCCCAGTACTTGATGCAACAAACCTTGCTCTGACCCACATGAGCCACAAAAGAGCTTGTGCACCCTCCCTCTTTAGCATGGCACAACTGGACCACAGCTGTCCAACAGAGAGTGGACCTACCAGATGGGGCTCTCACCATCCTTACTCAGTCTTCCTTGAGATCCAAGGCACAGGGCATTGCTCAGAGCCAGCCTGGGGAAGTCTTTATAAGAGACTTAGAAGTGAGGGGCAGCAGAGGGGCAGAATGCACCCTTGCCCCGCAGAGCAGTGTCAGGGACAAGGCAAACACAGTAATCCCTTTACACACACAATCGCATTACAGCTGTTCCTAAGCACATTGGTGTCACACCAAACAGGCGGTAACCACACTAGGAGGTTTTACAGGGGCAGAGCCACCGTGAGGTGGGGACTCGGCTCAGCTTAGCTAATTCCCAGAGTCCATTGCCACCCTGTGCTAATGACAGTCGCCTCCAGCGCCCAGCAATGTGCATCCTTGCCCTGTGCCTCAGTTTCTCCATTGCTCCTCAGGCAGCCTCTGGAGCAGGGGTGCCCAAATCAGGTCATGAATCCAAACAACATGGAGTTACAATCCCCTAATTCCTCTGAGCCTGCAATTATACCAAGTGTCCCTAATAATGAGAGGCAGAGCGTTACCATGCCTCTGCTGCTCTAAAGTAACCGCCCTCTCAGACACCCCAAGGTGAGAGCTAAATGGAAACAGCTTACACCTAAGTGGAAAAGACTAAATTGCCCTGGTTTAACTTCTGGTAATTACAGGCACAAGGGCAGATAGCACAATAAAGCTTCAGCACAATAAAGACATGTGCAGGTAGGTGGTAACAGGGTGTTCAGGGCTGTCAGAGTCCTGACAGGGAAAAGTTTGGAAGCTACTGCTTAACAGACAGGGAAAGATGGCTATGAACTGGGCCCGGAGACCTGGGGCACGAGGGCTCTCCATCACAAGCCCACCACAGCCGCTGGTCCCTGACTCTGAAGCTCACTCGAGCTCAGGCATGTGCCTCAAAGAAAAGGAAGGGCCATTTTGAATAGTGTCAGCACCCAAAAAAGTGGCTGTTGATTAGTGAGGCCCATTTGGAATAAACTTCTAATTTCGAACCCAACGATAAAGCCCTCCCTGGGTTTGACTTTCCACAAAAAACATGCAAGGCTCTAAATCGGATCTGAACTGGCCATGGGTGCTGCGGTTACTTGATGCACAAATGGTGCATTAGGAGTTCTGCAAAATGCGACTGTGGCAATCCCGATCAAACTACGGACCATATAATAACACTCTGCCCTCTATACAAATTTGATAGAGACACTGCAGAGATGCACTCTCTTTCCTCGAGAGCATTAGACTGGTTAACTATTCTTAAACTGGTCTTATAATTGTTGCTCCAAGTCAGTCATATGCAAGAAGACGGCCCAATGACGGGCAGAGCACACACAGCTCACCCCACTGGTGACTGCAATTACACAAGCGTGCTCCAAGCACCATGGGCTGCTCCAAGCAGTGAGAGGGAGGCAGACATTCTCAGCACAAGGAGCGCTGAATCCCAGCAGGACACATGCCCCGCTGGGAGAGCCAAGTGACCCTCTCCCTATCCCCTCAAGCAGCACCCCAAAACCCCTGCAGCAAGCACCCACCTTTCCCTCCTCCATTCCCCCAGGCCCTCCAGAGGGCAAGCTACCCACTCCTCACCCCAGCATCCTGCTAAGGTCCCCTCCCGCCCACCTCCCCTGTACCCCCACAGACAGCTTTGCAGCTCGGTTTCCCTGCTGCAATAAATAGACTCCGGCATTTGCATAGTTCCCAATCAGGCGGAGGATACGGGGCTGGGAAGGCAGGATCCCGGTGTGCAGCTGATTAGCATGGAAATGTATGCGGCTCACAAACAAACCGGGGCCCGTTTAATTAGAGCGGCGCCTTTGATTCACTGCCAGCCTCCCGCGCGCACCAGCCCCGGATTATTTTTAGTCAGTTTTACAAAACAAATGTATTTAATTAAGAAAGAGACCCCTGAGCTACTAGAGAGCGTGGGGCCTCTGCCTCAGCAAGGAAACAGGCTGCAGGGGCTGGGGGCACAACTCTTAGAAGCTGAGAGCAGCGCTGACAACTGCCCAGGCAGGAAGGTTGATCTCCCCTGCAAGCACTGCCTTGCACTCCCCTCCCCAGTCCTATTGCTCCCTGCCTAGACCTCTACATCTCCTACAACTGCTGACAGGGGTCACTCTCCCCTCCCCAAGAGAGGGGGCAGAAGACACCCCTCCTGATGTTACCACACGGCCTGATGCTCAAGTAGAACAACTTTGCCCCTTTCCAAGAGTTCCTCTGCTTGGATGCAGGACCTCACATTCCATCTTCCCTTTGCAGCAAACCCTAAAGAAGAGCCCCAGCTTCTGCACTTGTGCACCGCCTCACAGAGGACGTAGGGAATCCACACTGCTGAGTTCAGCTCCTACCCCCAGCACTGCCCTGACATGATCCTCTCCAGCTTACAACCCAAACCTAGGGTCTACTGCAGGCCATGTCAGCAAGCACCCCTGGGGTGGGGGGCTCTGATAAGATGCTTCAAAGGGGCAAGCATGATTTCCTCCCAATGCGGGGGGCTCCCTGCCCTGACCTGATAGGAGCATGACCCATATTGTCCACGTCCATATGGTTCTGCACTTGCACAGCACCCAGCCCTGAGGCTGGCGGCTCACTTGCAGGGCTCCTAGCTGCTGCTGCAGCGATAGCAACCAACAGGGGCTCATCCTCAGCAACTCCACCGAGCGCATCCTGCACGCGGCTCTCAGCGGGTTGGCAGCCCTGACGGGGAGGCTGGAGCGGACTGTGCAGCACGCACGCCCACATACAGAGCATCGGAGCCACGGGCACTCCACGGAGGAGTCTCCGCTCTGCCCTGCAGGGAGACCAGGGCTCCCGCCTGCACCATGCCCGCACCATGGCAACGTGACAAACGCACCTCTCCAAGCCTTTTACGGGCCGGAGTTGCGGCACAGAAGAATCAATATAGTTTTACCCTGGTTTTAAAATAGATCTATGGGCTGATGTCGCTCTGGCAGTAATTTTTAACTAGCGGGGTAATTTCCCCATTACATTATTGCACTGCGCAGTGCTGGGAAATAGAAAGAGACATATTAAAAAAATAACAGACGTTAAGCACTTCCAGTTAATTTGAGGCTCCAGGAAAAGCCTAAAAAATAATTGCTCCAGTCGACGAGGGATGGAGCCGAGCGCCTAACAGGGGACATGAGGAGGGAGCGGTGTGCAGAGGGACACGTGCACGCATACACACACGGCTCTGGGCATCAATTCTGCAGAGGAAGAAGCTGCTGCAGGGAGTGAACTGTCTGAGCCCAAAGCAGCTTTGGGTTCAGGGAAGTGGGAAACACTAAACTGTTTCTGGAGTGGCCCAAATGCTACGAGGTGGTGGAACAGAGGGCTTTTAAAGGCACAGAAGTTTCACTTAAAAGTCCTCCATGTGTCACTTAAAGAAGCTTGGAAAAGGCATCAGTCCATGGTGCACTTGACCATCCCCATACTCAGGGGCAAAGCTTTTCCATGGTGCAACCTCATGCTCCCCAGGCCTTTGCTGACCCTCCAAACCTCCATGTCCACTTGGGTTTCATTTCTTTAACAGGCCCTTCCCCTTCATTCTGAATTCAGGAAAGAGATGGGGAAGGAAGAACACAGGGCCTGGAGAAATCTCCTTGCAAGAGACTTGGAGCCTCAGACCCTGGGGCGTTAAACACTAGACTAGAGGACAGATTGGAGGAACCACTCTGCCGTGGGTCACGTGGATGAAATGGGGCTTCCTGGACTGTGATGGGGTGGGGTCTCCTCCAGCCCCACTGCTTGGGGGGGAGCTCTGTGCATTGCTCTGAGGCATCAGATGCAGAACATACACGGAAAGGTGCCAGCTCCAAACATGGAGCTGTGCCACCAACAGCTGAGAACCTAGTTCCATCCAGGGCCCTCCAGCTCCCCTCCCCAGCAATGGGGTATTTGAGGAAGGGGGAAGAGAGGATGCAAGTTAATCAGAACAACCCCCTTACAAAAGCAGTTTCTTCCTGCCCACCCCTCTCCCTTTCTACTCATGGGAATAGACATTTACCAAAAAAATCTATTAACCTTTCTGCTCATCCTGATGCTGATAATTACCTAATACTAATAATTACTCACGCTAATTTCTCATTCAGAATTCCTGCCCTCATTCTGCCTGTCTCGTGTGAGTGGAGCTGAGCTGAGCCCGCAGCCGGGAGACACGGGGCTGCTTCAAGCAGCTACCTGAATACACGGTATCAAAGGCAGAAGAGGCAAAGGGGAGGCAGGGAGGATACCTTTGGGGTGAGGATGAGACTTCAGGCCTCTGAGGGGCCTTCCAAGTTTGGAGAAGCAGGCCCATGCTCTCACTCCACCCAGCTTTAGAGAGTAATCCCAAGGGTGAAGGGAGCAGAGTCATCTAGAAAACCTCTAATTCACAGGCTGTTGCTTGCCTGGTGCTTCACCCAGCAGGCCAGTCATCTCATCAGGAATGATGCCATTGCAAACACAATCTTCAGAGCAGCTCACTGGAAAGAAGCAGAAGCAGCATCCAGAACAAAGTCTGCAAGCAGTCAGGAGACTTGAGGAAAGCCAGGCTGGTTTACCCTGCCAAGTAAAAATCTCTAAGCCAGTGATTCTCAACCAGAGTGCAGGGGTACGCTGGGGTGTTGCCAGGTCTTTTGAAGGGTACTGGGAAGTACGAGGAGATAAGGGAGGTGTCAGGAGATGAGCAGATCAACTAAGCGAATAAGTGCAGGCTCAGGTTTGTGCGTGCCTGGATGATCCTCCATCCCTACTCCGCATGGAAGGAAGCACTGTAATCTATATGCTCATGTTTGAAATGGGTGCCATTCTGTTCACAGAGGTTATGGAGGGGAGCCTCAAGTCCAGTGAGGGGCTCCTCAAGTCCAAAAGGGTTGGGAACCAGTGCTCTAAGCTAAATACAGAGGATTTAAGTGGTGCCTGAGTGAACTAACGCCAGCCAGGAGTCGCATTGACCAGTGTCCTCCAACTGACATCAGGGTGATCCCAAGGCTCGCCATGCTCCAGGTCCCGCAGCTCACAGGGTGCACGTCAGATGTCCCTTCCCTTAGATCTAAGCAGATCCCTCACCGCCCCCTTCCCTCTGCCAGCACAGCCCTGGAATATGCCCAGAGCCCTTCCTTTGCCTTTCCAGCTCCATCCTCCCATGCAGCTGGACTCCTAGGCAAGTCAGGAGTGTCTGCAGTAAGGGGGCTGGTCCCCTGGTCTACTGCAGCATCAGTGCACACACACCTTTAACATAACTGCTTCCCTGCTGGGCACTGCAGTATCTCATAGGGATCGGACCATGCTTCCAGCTGCTATCAGTCACCGTGCTTCCGTCTCAAGAGGGCAGAGCCTCAATGTGCGAGACTTGCCACCACAACTTACTTAAGGGATCAACTTGAAAAGCCCTGAGGTCTCTGAAACCGGTGTACAAAAGGATCTGCACAACTCACTGGCTGATAAGGACCGATACAGGTGCAAGTACATCAGCAGGTTTTTCTTTTGTAGTTGCAGGGACTGCACTTTTGCAGATGAAAGCTCGCAAGGCCCCACTCAGACACTGGAGCACCCAGGGAAACACATGCTCAGAACAGGGGTGTTTCAAAGACTGCCCCGAGGTGAATTCTAGCTGCACAAGGAGCTCTGTGGAAAGAGCTGGGTCAGGTCTGCAATGGTGTGGCATGGCAGGGAGACATGGCTGTGACAATGAAAGAGCACGGGACGTAAACTCAAGATGGGTGTGCTCTCTCTGCCCCCACCTTGGGAAGTCCTGCTCCCTTAAGACGTGCAAATGCTCCAAACTGCCCCATCCCTCAGCTCCAGGGGTGTCCTTCCTTCCCCATCTCTGGGAGATGTCAGACAGATACAAACCTGACACAGGGATAGGCTAATACTTCTCAAAAGCAAAGGAGCAAGGAAAGGTGCAGTCTCTCAGGGAGTGTTACATCAACTTCAGGTAACTCACTGCCAGCAAAGATCAAGGTCCAGTGCTGTGGCTGGAGATATGGAAGAACTGTTATGATATCTGCAGCAAGAGTACTCAGAGGAGCCAGATCTCCTGTTCCTTGGTGTATGCCCAACACTTAGAAAGGTGAGGCTTCTCCTTCTCTTCAACAGTCACACAGATAGCAACTGCAACTGCACTGGAGATTTCCTCCAGGCTCTCCAATGGCAGCCACTGCTAGAGCTGGGATGCCAAACTAGACAGAGCAGTGAGGCAATACTTTGCAGAAGGATGCAACTCAACCCACTGGACTTTGGGCCCAGGCTCTAGCACTTGCTCCATACCTTACTGGATCTGTGGCTGCAGGTCATTTTCCTGCTCCAGGCTATGGAATGGGACAGAACAGAGCATGGATGATGGTTGCCCTAGCCCCAATTTGGCAAGGGAAGAAAGTTCTCCAAACTGCTGGTTCCCGGACACTAGCTCCAGGACCAGTAGGTGCTGGAGACAAGTCAACCCAAATCTGCCGGCAAGGCAGCAGAGTCCAGCTTGCAGCCCACCTTGCAGCCTTGCTGCCTTCCAGCCCTTCCCACTTACCCCAAGCAATCCAACTGCAGCCTCACTTGGAGTCTGCATCAGCTCCACTTGAAGGCGACATCCCTAATGATGGCTATGAATCAAGCAGTCGGTTTTATCATCATAATTGACTTGTCTGCAGCTGTTTGCAACATGTCCAATCCCAATAAAAGCATGAGTTATGGGGAAGGAAGGGCTGCCAGTGGCATCTCCAGAAAGGCACTGTCATCCATCCAATCCCACACGGGGACCCTAGTAGCAGAGAGAGGAATGGGATGGGGGCATGGCCACAGCACGCACTCAGCCACTTCCTCACCTCTGCACTCCCAAGGAAGGTCCTTGCATGGAGAAACGGACACTGAATCACCTTAGGGTGCAGATGGGCTGCATTGTGATGCAATGACTTGAGCCAAGGGTGGGCTAAATACAGTCCATGGGCTGAATTCAGCCTGCCAAAGGATTTTATCCAGCCCACAGTGGGTCTCTCAGTTCTACCTGGCTGAGGTGCATGGGACCAACCTGGGCTGTGGATCATGTGACCGATCCCAGTACCCCTAGGCACACCACAGGGCAAGGAAAGCACGGTGCAGTGGCCTGACTCGGCTTCCTCGCAGCCCCTGAAGCAGCAGCTCACTCTGCCCAGCTGCCACTGCCAATCTGCCCCCACCCAGCACAGGAACAGCGGACAGAGCAGACAGGTGGAACTCCATAAAGACTGGCCTGAAACCCATGTGCTTAAGGCATGCTCAGCCAGGAAAATGGGATGCAGCTGCCAAATGGCAGGTAGCAGCGTCCAGGAGTGGGATGGGTGGGCAGGACTGGCCAGCATTGTGGGGCAGTGACAATGTGGGGCCAGGGCCCAGGGCAGAGCTGCAAGCCATTTCTCACAGGTCCCTGCGATGGGCACCAGTTCCACAGGCAGGGGTGTGTGGACAGCAGATCGCAGCTGTGCCCCGGGCCCTGGCCCTGTGCCGTCACCACCTTGCAATCCCAGCCCTGTTCCAATCCTGCCCTCCCATCTCGCTCCCAGATGCTGCTCCCCACCCACCTGCAACCTCATCCCATCTACCCAGTATGGACACAAGGCCATCAACCATGAATTGCACAAGCAGCTTTCAGAAACTCCCAAGAATTCAGACCCCCACACAGCTGGGTCTGAAGTTTTTCAGTGAAACCCAGGGAAACACTGGCCAAGCTGCCAACCATCCCCATTTTTGTAGGCAACCCCCTCCATTCATGTGGGACCACTGTCAGTATTTTCATATTACTTCAGTTCATCCCAAAATGAGCCTGGGCCATGGCAAGATGCCGTTGAGTTGCAACAGGATGACTACACCCATGGCAGAAGCACCATGCATTTTGACATCTACTCCTTAATGACATGACCACCTGTTTGTCTTATGAGACCCCAGCCTCATTCAGTGCCCAGGGCAGAGAAGGTTGCAGGAGGGAAGAGGAAAGGGCTGGGCTGCGCTCAGTTTCCAGCTCTGCTCCAAAAGGTGTTTTGCAACATTGGCCACGCTTATCACAGTGCACATGCACAAGGGGCTGAGTTATGGTTATACAGGCAGCCTTACCACTGGTATTTCCTTTCTTTCTAGTGTTAGATTTGCATCCTTTGCTATTTTTTAACACAGGTTCTTTCTTTTCTTATTCCCTGCAGAGTTGTGCACATTACTGGAGTTCCCAAAGGCATGAATTGGGAGTTAGCTCTCACTACATCAGGCACTGTACACAGACTCAGGTGAACAACCTCTGTCATGAGGAATTCCCACATAAATGAAGGCAAGCTGCAACAGGCAGGTGAGTCAAACACTTGGAGGGCAGTGGGACACAGCAGCAATAAGAATGTGCTGAACATGCATTAGCAGAGGGCATGACTCAGAGGGTATAATGCTGTTAAAAAGTTCCTGCCTGCTGATATCTAAATGATATCTGCAGCCCCTGCTCCCCTTTCCCCTAGCTGGCAGCCCCAAGCAACAACCGGACTGTAGGAGAAAGGCAATGGAGTATGGGGCTGTGCAGGTTGGCATGGGGCAAGCCAGCTGGGTGGTAGGAAACACAGGGCTGCTTGAGGGGATAGGCAGAGTGCAAATGTAATTCCACAGCCACGGGCATATTTCTCCTGCTGGGGGACTGCTCTGAAATTTGAAGCCCCCCCACATCTGCAAAGCAGGAAAAGCTCTCCGCACTGGGCCTCAAGAATGGGGAGAGCTTCAGCCTCTGGAGAGTGTGCTGAGACCTACCAAGTCATCACACCGGTGTCAGCAGCTCTCAGCCACTCCTGGGAGTGAAGACAGGGACAGCTGGGGGCAAGGGTCAAAAGTGCCAGTATCCACCCATAACTACAGCCAGCCCAGCCAACCCCCTGCCCCCTCCAGCACCCCCAGCTTGGGCCAGGCTCTCCAGCTCTCTCCTGCCCTTCATTCTCTGGCTCCATCATGGCCCCTCATCTCTCCCCCATCCCTCTATCCCACCCCAGTCCCATTCCCTGCCCCTCCCCAAAGGCCCCTCCCCACGGGCACAGCGCTCACCACTTTGTACTCTTATCTGTACGCGCCTGTGATTAATTCTCAGTGGCTGGCAGCAGCTACAAGAGGGGGGTGCTTTTACCCGCTGCCATACTTCAAAGGCAAGGACTTATCAGCCTGAAACACACTTTGCAGCCTTTTCATGGGGACCCTTTCCAGTTTCACAGGGTTCGCACGGCTGACAGGCAATGAGAAAGGTGGGCTTATTTATGGTGTTGTGTTTCAAGGCGCCCTCTCCTTCCTTTACCTAGTCCCCCCCTGCATTTGCACACATGCACATGCCAGAGCTAGCCTAGAGGAGAGCTGGAGTTACAGCATCCCGTGCCACTCCTGAACCAAACCCATGCCACTTAGTGGCAGCTACAGAAACAGGGGAGGGCCAAGGTGGCACGCATGCAGCAGGGGTGCTCCAGACACAGGGCCACCCTCCAGGAGGGTTTGCACTGATGTAACCGACAGCGATCCAGAGACATCAGACCTCTGGTATGCCAAAGGACAGAGGTAAATAAATGGCCATCCCAGGGCCTTGCCCACAAATGTCCTCACAGCTCCCTGCTAGGGCGCAAGAATGACACTGGATGTCCCGCACCTGTGGGACATCCAATGCCATGAGCCATTCTTGGGATACATCCGTCGTGACCCAGGCAGAGTTCAACCCCTTGGCAATAGTCCTACTCCCGTGTAGGAATGAGCTTTGCCCATTACCAAGGCAAAAGATTTCCTGCCCCATCACTGGCCCCAAATGTGCCACTGGTAGAAAGGGAGGTGGGGAAGCTCCTCCCCACCACAAGGCTTTCTACTGCCCACAACACACATACACTCTGCAGTCACCCTGGGAATCTCCCCCTTCCCTCTCTACACAGCTAGCATAGACGGCTGAGCAAAGGAGGAGCAGAAACATGAACCAGGAAGAGCCATGAGCCAGAGGGCTCCTGCTCCCTTCCCAGGGAGAGGTGCAGGCACACTCCTTCTGCTGTACACTTCAGGCTCCAGGCACTTGTGGGATCGTTTTTAATAACAGCGGAAGCATTTTGCTTTGGTTTCTGCTCCGATTCCCAGCACAGACAAAGCAGGTGGGAAGAGCAGAGGCTGAACAACCCTGCAGCAGCTGCAGCAGGAGTTTTAGAGCCAGGCTGAGCTGACTCCGTACAGCCTTGAGACTCACAGCGATGTCTGGGGTTTCAGAGGATATGAAAGGATACAGACAGGGACTGTTTTTTATACACATGCAGACCACCTGTCAGACCTGCTTAGCCCACTGCTGAAATGCAGCCACCTCTGGGGTAGAATGTGGCAGAGATTTAATAACACAACAACGCTGCACACAAGAGCTTAGGACAGGAAGTGAAAGCTCCTGAGTGCAAAGGGAATCTAGCAAGGTCAAGTGGAATGAACCCCCTTGGGATCCATCCAAGGCACCCAGATTTACTGGCCCTGCTGAAGGAAAGAGTCAGGGGGCTCTGAATGACCATGCATGCACAGGGATGCACTACCCCTTATCCACAAAAGACTGGGGTGATAGCAAGCTCGTGGGTCCCCTCCCACTCAGACTCTACATTAATAACAGGTGGAGGACCCGGGTGGGCATCCCCCACTCTCTATACATATTCAATGCCCTGGGAGACAAGCAATGCCCAGAGGCTGCCTTGCTCAGCTCCATGCTCACCCATCTCATAAAATCCCTTACCATGGGATACATCTCTATGCCCACATTGGGAGGGCTGGGCAGGCAACTGGGTAGGGCCATGCAGAGCTCCCCACTGCAGCCATCACTGGGTCACCAAGCCACGTATTTTTCCTCCTTTGATGCCAGGGAAGGACTGGAATGCTCCGCTGCCAAGTGCCAGCAAGGCATGCGGAGCAGGGGGGCCAGGGCTGCTCTCCCTGGGACTCTCAAGCCAAGCCCACACTAATAGTTTCTGGGTGTCTGGATCACAGCATGAAACTGCACTGAAGGCAGCGATGGTGAGAAAGCCCCAGAGGACACCAGTGCAAGCACTGCCCAGAGAAGAGGGCAGTGTCCCCACCCCCCTTTGCACTCCAACCACATCAGTGCCCATCTGTCACACCGTGTCAGACAGATGAGCAGCTGAGGCTCGTGCAAGTGCACAAGTGTGGGGCACAGGTGCCAACGTGAGTCAGAAATCAAGCATCCTCAGCTCAGCAGGGCAGTGCAGTAGCTGGCCGGCGGGGGGGCGGCGCTCTGGCAAGGAGGGAGGTACACTGACTGAGCTGGGAGGGGGACCCAGGCCTGGAGGGGCAAGGGGCTGCAGGCTGGGAGTGGGATGCTGTGTGAATGGGACTAAGTGTCCTCTGTCCGCCCCAGCCCCAACTAGTCAGGGGCTCTCAGGCCACAGGAATCTACCCCAACTTGGCCTGAGGAACAGAAGGAGCCGAGGAGATGCTTGTGCCCAGGCTCCCAGGGCACAGAAAACTCCTCCCAACGATCTCAGGGCGCCCAAAGGCCTGGCTTTGCCTCTGGGAAAGGTGCAGGCAAAGCAGCCTGTGGCAACCGCTCTCCACCTGTGGCAGGGGGACATCTCAACCGCCAGGCTAAGCCTGTAAGAGACTTGGCAGGGGGAGCGTCCAAAGAAGGGGCACCCTCGACAGGGGGGCAGACCAAGAGAAACTCCCAGTGAAGAAAGCCAGCATGGAAGCACCCCAGCCAGGTCCTGAATGGCACTCGACGCCCATGACCGAAGTGCCCCAGCTCCCCTGCCAGCCTACATGGGAGGAGGCAAGCCTGCTCTGCAGAGAGGCTCCCAGCCCGCTCCGCGGCACACAGGAATCCCAACTATGTGGAGCAGAGCGTGTGCTAGACCCGGCACTCCCTGCAGCGGGAGGTGAGAACAGACCCAGGCTACCTCTTCGCCCCTCCTGGCCCTGGCTGCGTTTTCCAACAGCTGCCGTTCAAAGGAATTTGTTCTTCTCGGGCTGGATTAGATACGTCTCTTTCCAGACAAGCAGCTGGCGCCCCATTGGCAGGACGGGGCCTCATGACCCGCATCTGCTGCCGGGGGTCTCTGGTGGAACATGCCCCGGCTTGTTATACAGAATTACAGGATTAGCTGACATTTTGGAGGCGAGACTGATTTATCTGTGTGATTTCCAGGCACGGTGCAGAGAAGGAGCATACATCTCCCCCCCGTCCCGTGCCTACATCACAATGGGCATAACCCCCTGTTGCCACATGGCAACAAGCATGCATCCGCAGAGCGGTGGGCACCGCACTGGGGGAGAATACACACTAGTGCCAGCTGAGGGTGGCTATCCACCCCAACACTCCCCGAGACCCGCACCCGCTCAACAGCGCAGCCCAGGTCAGGGTGGGCACCCAGAGGTGATGGGCATGTGGCTGAGTTTGCATCACGTGTTAAGAATGATGGTGGCTCTGCACATCATGTTGCTGTGAGCACCCCAATGCCAGGAGGCAACACCACAGTCTGACTTTTTTCCCTAGGAGGTCAGTGCAGAGTTGCAGTAAAGTCTGCGCCAGACAGCAGCGAGGAGGGCGGTATGGGCAGAGGAGCGAGCAGGCTCCCAGCAGTACCTGCTAGCCCCAAGCAATGTGCACCTTGCTGGGGGGGACCCTCATGGCCCAGTGACACAAGGAAGCCTAGGGGTCCCTGGGGTGCATAGCACAAGGAGGCATGAGGTGTCTGCTTCCTCGGGAATGACTCTGGGAGCAGATGGGACACCCTCTCTGTCCGCCAGGCCTGGCCCACCGAGGCCTGCCCTGCAAGCTCACTGCACTCCCAGCCCAGCCAGCCTCTGCCTTCAGCAGTTGGGGAGGGGACTCCCAGTCTCTCGCACTTCCCTCGCACAATAAGAGAGACTCAAAGGCACTCGCTCTCCCCATGCCCACCAGCCCACTCCCCAGGCTGCAATACAGTGAGTGGGATGGCAGACAGCGCTGGCTTTCCCCGGAGGACATGGCTGGGGAATAAGTTTGTGTGCGAATTCCAAGCAGAAGAGCTCTTCTGAAGCAGACCCAGCTAACCCACATCAAGGCGCTCCCCGGGCAGTGCAGGGAGCAAGGACAGAAGAGCTATTCTGGGCCATGCCCCACTGGCAACAGGCCCTGGTTTCTTCCCCCATATTAACAAATATGCCCCGAGTTGATTAAATATCTCGTCTGTTCTTACCAATTCTGCTCTCCTAACCCCATGAGGGTGCCTCCAGGGTACCTGGAAGCCTAATGGCAAGGGGCAGCTAGATATGGCACTGACCAGTGCTGACAGCCCTGGTCTCCCCCTTGCCCATCTAGCCCGGAGATGTCACAGCATAGAGGAATTATCTACTGATCTGACACTGCTGAAGAGACAGGCCGCTTCCCAGGGCAAGTTCCCCAATTCAAAGCACTGGACACACACACTAGTTAACCCACCCAATCCCAAATGGGGCACACTCATTGTCTCATTAAGCTCATTTTCCGGTGGCCAAATCCGGGGTGGGGAAAAGGAGAGCAAACTCCCCTCACAGCAAAATGAGTCAGGACTGGGATCAGAACGGAGGGCTCCTGGCACCCCCCTGCTACACTCAACCCATTAAATAATGTGAGTGCTTCATGGCGTGGGTATCTATGAAGCACTGGCCCCAAGTAACTCCAACCAGAGAGACTAGAAACGGTTCTGTAATGCAGCTGCCGCTATATTTTAACCACTACTTCTGCTTCCTCCCTAGTTCACAACAATAACTGCACCCCAGATCCCTGCAGCCACAGGCAAAGCAGGACCATGCTCCTCATTCAGCAGACAGCACAGAGAAACAACATCATCTGCCCAAGCGATGGCGAAGCTGAGCTGACAACCTGCATTTCTGAGGCTCAGCCTGATGCCCCAGACGCTCAGCCCCTTGGAGGCTCTCCTGGGATGCAGAGGCAAACAGCTCCTGACAACCTTTGGAAAACCAAATATTTCCAGGCTTCTGTTAAACATTCCCTGTTACACAACTACCCAGGAGACAATGGGGAGATGCTGACTCACCCCCTACACACGCACATGCACACATGCCCTCATGCCCCCATACACACAGGGTGAGAGAAGAAAGAAATCCCTTAGATCCTTCCTGGCTGGACGTCCCAGCCGCCCATCCACAATGCTCCCTGCTCTTTCACAACTGAAGCCCTCATTCCTCATCCATAATATATTTGGGGAAGGGGGAGATAAGCTGACGACTTTCATTCAGCGCAATAATTTCCATTTAATAAAGATTAATACAAGCAAGGTTGCTGTCCCAGACCCTGCACTGCCGCCAGCCAGTGAGTATTGGAACTTTAATTATATCAGCATAATAAAGCAAAAAACAGGGAGATACTTAATCTAAATCAATGTTCATAACAGCAACAAACTCTAACGACCTGCCGACGCTGACAGATATGACACCGGTTAATCTGACCGGATTCAGCGGGAATTATTAATGGGCCTGCTGTGCATGTGCGCCCATTAGGCATGTCAACGGTACAGCACCCTCACCTGCAGGTGCCCAGCCCTCCAGCAGAGAAGCCAGGCTGGCTGCCAAGTGCAGATAGGTGCAGGGTCACTGCCTCACGTCCATGCACGTGCCAGGTGGGCAGAGCACCCTCCCTGCATACACAGTGCCCTGCGCCAGCCTCAGCCTCACACAAAGCCTGGGACCTGGGCCTGAGGTCTGCTCCAAACTCCAAGAGCTGCACCCCAGCACGCATGCACCTCCCACAGTCCTGCACCCCAGAGCTCCAGGCACAGCTCAGACATCAGTACTTATACAGCATCACCCCCAACACGCGGCACCCCGGCCCCAAGCATACACACAGCCTCAGCGCCAAACCACTTGCAACATCACTGTTCACAGAGTCGCCCGGGCATGCACAGCCTCCCCCACCTGCAGGCTCACTCAGTGTCACCCCACACCCCCACACCCAGGTTTACCCTCCTCACCCACCCCCACACTAACAGCCCCCTACTCGCACGCTCAAGCTCCCCACGCAGTGACCCAGCACCACACACCCACAGGCAGGCGTCGGTATGCAGAGCCCCTCAGCCCCTTCATGCAAAGCCTGACACTTGGGCCCAAGTGTCAGCTTCTCACCCCCACCCCTGGTCAGCCACAAAGCCCACAGCCGTGGGAGGAAGCACTAGTGTTTCACCCCGGAGCAGGGCACAGCTCGCTCCAGAAAAGAGCAGAGAGAACATGGCATGCAGAGATACAGCAAGGCCTGGCAGTGCTTTGGGAGCTGTGAGAACAGGAAGTCAGAGCCCCCTGCATGGAGGTCACCATGCTGGTCCCATGGCTGGGCTCTCATTCCTGGCTGTACTGCTGGCCACGTGTGCAGCCCAGAGGTCTCTTCCAAGCCCCAAACAGGAACCCAAAAGCCCATCTGTTATCATCTCCCAAGCTGCTCCCTCCAGCTCCACCTCACGCTCACGGGGATTTAGCTGGGGTTTGTTTTTTGTTGTTTTTTTGTTGTGGTTGGGTTGTTTTGGGGGGGAGGTATCATCAAGCTCAGCCCCTCATGCTTCAGTGCCATTAGAAGCCTAACCCACAGGGCATGCCCACCTCTCGCAACAGAGACCACCAGTGCAGGGACTGGAAGGAACAGGGCCTGCTGTATGGAGCAGGGGTATCTTCTTCCCCCTCTGGGGCTGCAGGTCCCCCAGGCCCAGCTCCCGCAGACAAAGGATATGACTGGGAGAAAACAAGACCTCCGGCACATGAGTGCAAGATGGACAAGCTCATGGCACCACACAAGCACCACAGGGTCAGGTCCGACCCCAGCAAGAACACTGCAGGACTTGCAGGAGGAGAGGGAAGGGAATCAGATGGAAACCGATGGAGAAGCAGAGCAAGGAAGGGACAGAGCAGAAAGCTCCAGGGGCAAAGCAGGCCAGAGACGCAGGTCCCCGGCAAAACCAACCAAGCCCCTAGGGCTCTTTCCCTGAAGCACACCGCCCATTTTCCAATTAGCTCAACCTGCACTGCTTTAACATTGCCTCTTTCCTTATGAAAAACTCTTACCTAACTCACTGGCAGAAAGCTTCCCCAAGCCAAACTGGCTGGGCACAGCCACTTGAAGCCCGGCTGGCCTGTGGCTCAGGCTTCAGAGGAGTTTGGAATAGGCCCCAACCCCGAATATCCTGACTCGGGCCTGGTAGATCTCACCCTGCCAGGCTGGCCAACCCTCCCACCAAAGATATCTGCCAAAAACCTAAGGGAGAGCAAGTCACTCCAGCACAGCGAGAGTTAAGAGCGATTTTTTCCGGCTTTGGGCTCTCAGCTGGGGGAAGGCAAAGCAGACAGCTGATCTAGCACTTCAAGCCCCCCTTTTCCCCCTACTCAGTGCCAGGCACGAGGCCAGGCATGAGCCTCCTGCATTACAGAAACGTTGGCAGCAAGCTCCAGGAGCCCACTCACTCGCGGCGGCTAATCGCTCTCACCCCTATCCCGTCCGAGGGAAGGAGATCCAGGACAAAGGCCCCTTTCTTCCCGCGCCGTGGCTGCTGCGTAAGGTTATTAATCTCTCTGCAGGGGAGGGCGAAGCTGGCCTGGGGCCAGCCTGCAACAAAGTCAAGCCGTTTCTCCAAGCCCTGAAGGAACCCCATGTGAGCGTGTTTGTGGGCTCAGAACATGACCCGGCATTAAGCAGGGACGCTGCGTCAGCAGATCTGCATGCAGCAGCAGCGTGGGCACGTCTGCAACCCAACCTGCGGCTCCGGCTGTTCCAACACGAGCTGCTGGGAGCCTGCGTGTGCTGGCAGGGGCTGCAGCAGAGGCAGACCGGGGTGGCAGGAAACACGCTTTAACCTGGAGCAGGGGGAAGAGCTGAAGCACTGAACAGCTGCTGTGGAAAGCCACTGGGAACTCCCCAGGGACAGCATGTGAGCTCTCCTCACCTGGATCAAGGAGACGAAAACCCTGATGCTTTGTGGCTGTGAGGATGGAGAGAGATTGGAGTGGGCATTGCTGTGCATGCTTTTGGACAAATGCTGTCTGTGAAACCCAAAAGACCCGGCTTATGGCCCAGGTGGTGTTTTTAGCCCTATTGTCCAGTCACACTGTTAGGTTAAGGGCAGACCCAGGACACCTGGGATCCACTCATCCACCCAGAGGAAGTACAGTCCTGTGGTTAAATCAAGGAGCCGCGACCTCATCTTCATTAAGAGAAGGGTTAACTAATGCGTGATAACCTCATACAGGTGTGGCAGTTGTGGTTTGTGCAAGTGTGGTAGTTGTGGTTAGTCAGTTGAGATGAACTGTGAGCTCAACCCCACCTGCAAAGACATGCGACACCTTCAAAGTGCTTTGACCACACCGGGCTGTTCTCTTGCCATGTGTTGGTTACCTGATGGCAGCTATCATGTGTCTCTTTTTCTTAGTGCTAATGGACCCCAGGAATGAGGAGACCAGTTCTGTTGTGGTCTTTCTGTTTGACGTGCCACACAACTTGGGAAGGCACTTCACCCATGTGTGCCACAGTTTCCCCACCTCAGAATCAGGGGGGAGGATCATGGAGTGTATCCACCTTGGCAAAGTGCCTTCCAATGGAAGGGATGACAGAGGACAATTATCAGTCCTTGTCTGATCACAGGTGAGCTGCCTCATTAGACGTACAAGGGGCTGAGAAGCCACATGGTGAGACAAGGATGGGGCTGGGAGAATCAGACTTGAAAATCTTATCAGGAATACCAGTTGGATGGATCACTTGAACCAGTGATGTATTCAGATGGGTGACATCACAAGCAGGGCCCATTCGAACCCTTTATCCAGGGACAACAACTCAATGGGGAAACTCCATTTGTGCCTCACCCTCCAGTCCATGGTCACCTAGCCCACAAACCACTGCCCCTCCTTCACCATCGCCCCATGTCATTTGCTATGGCAATGCTGCAGAAACCACAGCAAATATGCATTAGGAAAGTATTTTCATGTCTTTTAACACAGGTTGAGCAGTTGGAAATGACAGGAAACAGGAGCTGGCAACACCAAGTGCCCTGTCCCAACCCCGCTGTGTAGGAGGCCCTGCTCGAAGATGCAATTTCCCGTGTATCAAAGGGATGGTCTCCGCCTGCAGAAGCTGGTCCTGTTTTGAGCGCAGGTGACAGCAGGATTCCTTCAGAGTCAGATGCCCCGAAGTCACTACTTAAATTAAGCCATGTCCCAGAAAATGAGAAGCAAGAAAGGGCAGATGTGTGACTGGGAATCCGCTACTTGGGATCTGCTCTGCCTGACAATGGCAGGGAAAGTGTAACCAAGCTCCCATCCCTCACCTTCCCTCTGATCCTGGCCCACCATTGCTGTCCCCCCCACTTAGCAACTTCATCTCAGCTCCCCTCACGGTTCCTCACTCCATCCCCTTCTCCCCAGCTCGACAGCTGCTCCAGTGGTCTCAAGCCATTGATTTCTCAGCTTTGCCCTTCAAAACTCTCCTGGCTCCATGCCCAGTTTGTATCGTCTATTTACTCATGAGCAAAATATCTCTATTATTATTGCAATTATTTCCCAATCAGCATTGCTCGGGGCTGATTCAGGTGGGGGGGGGAGGGGGGCTCCTGACAAGGAAATCAATGTGCAGTCATCACCCTGTGTCACTGAGTCAAGAAGCTGCAGGGCACTCAACAGGAGGCAACTCGAGCTGCCACGTTCAGGGGTCAGGGAAGGAGGATATTGCTGTTGTACGCCAGCCGCTTCTGCACAAGGCTGTAACCCCAGCAGGTAGCGCGGTCCCAGGACCTCTGGCACAAGATGCTATTCTCACCTTCGTTGCTGCTCAGTGGAACTATAACGGTCCCGGGCACAGTGCCTGCAAATGGAGCATCAGACCTGCTCCCTGAGCTCCAACCAGATGACCCTCAGGACTCTAATCCAGTTCAGGCTCTTGGGCTGTATCTTCAAGGGACTCCAGGGCACCAAAAAGCCTGATCCAGCCCCAGGTCAAAGGCTGCTGATACTGCTGGCCTCTCAACAGCAAGGGCACAGCTCCCCTTGAGGAGAGGCTGAGAGAGCCACCATGTGAGAAGCAATAGTCACACTGCTTACAACATGCCGGGAAGGCACCCAGACACCACGGTGACCTAGAGGTACAAGAACCTGTAACACTGCGTAGAGCAGAACAGAATAGGTGCACTCGCCCACAGGTCCAGGGCTTGGCACTGCTCATCGTGGTAGCCTACCAGGAACTAAAACATGGTGCCTTTTTTGCTGCTTTTAAGTGTGGGAAGGTGCATGGCAAGGGAGAGCAATTTTCTTCAGTAAAGGCTCTCTCTGCTCTTTATTTTTATTGGAAATTCATGTCCCCACTCCTGTGTTTTTCATAGGATCACAGGGCTGGAAGGAATGGCTTGGGTCCCTGTTTTCACAGGCACTACATCATTTCACCCCTTTCCTCAAGGCAGCAAGAGCCATTTTGAAAACAGCTGGGGGTTTGGCCCCCACCCTGCTGAGAAGCTTCTGCCAGACCTCCCTGCCCCCATGGGTGAATGTCATCTTCTAATTTTATTCCCAGACAATTCATGCTCATTTGTTTTGGGGCCAACACTGCTTCCTTCCCCTCCCTTGGCAACTTCCTCCCAATGTCTGTATACACAACGGTGCCGCTTGCTAGGCCAAACCCAGTCTCTGAGTCTCTTCTCCTAGAAAACGGGTACAATCCTGGAAGCAAGGACCAAAACACTCAGGATTTCCCCCCACACCCCCAGCTCAGTGCCCTAATCATGCAGCTACAAAGTCACAGTCAGGAAAACCCTGGACTGGTGGGAACAATGACAGCATCATGACATCAGAGCTCCCCAAAGAGCCAGGCTGCAAGGAATCAACGTTTGGGCTGCTGGACACTGTCAGGACCTAAAAATGCCCGAGTATGCCCCTGGGAAGAAAGTCCTTGCTAACTATTCAATGCCTGACACCTTCAGCTAAAGGTCAAGGGGGTTGCCCTCTTCATGCCATGAGATCAACCTCCAGCAAAACAGCAAGCCAGAAGACATTGTTATGCTCTGCTCTGCATGGAAGCGGGAAGAGCCAGTGGGCATGCCTGGGCAGATGAGCTCCCCTCCGCCACAATCTGCAGGAAAAGAAAAAGTTGTGTCCTTCCCCAAAACAACATAGCAGGCATGGCCAGAGGGCAGGGAAGGGTGTCACAGAGTTAGAGGCAGGGAAACCCCAAGCAGCATCCTGGGAGCCTTAGGCAAATGGGCCACTACAGACTATTGCCCCGGGGTTTGCTGCAGAGAGGGAGGTGGCTGCAGCAGACCCCAGCCCCGTGTTCCTGCTGGGGGCCAATGCAGGCACCCCCTCCGATCAGTCCTTGTTTAATCAGCCTGACTAAGGGCTGGGCATCACTGCCTTGTGCCACAGTCACCACGGCCTGCAGCTCCTTGGGGCAGGGAGAAGCCAGGCTTGCTCAGCACCCCAGAGTCCAGAGCCCCCGCCAAGACAGGGACCCCCCAACCCTCCTTGTTTGACCCCCACCCCCGGCCCCTTCCCACTGCACATCCTGAGCAAAGCAGAGGAGGGGCTTGGGCCTCAGGCCGAGTCCCAGAGCCGCTGACACAGGGGATAGAAACCAAGCCCTTCCCGAATTGAAACCAGGTGGAGAGCTCCCAGCCAGATGTGGACCCAGTCCCCTCTTAGGGGCTGCCTTCCAGGCAAGCTCTCAAGCCCAGCTCCACCTTCCCCCTCCCAAAGCTGAAACAAGCTCCAGTTTAACCCTTTGCTGCCCGGACCTGCTCAGACTCCAAGATCTGTAAAGTATTTTATGCAAAATTCCCTTTGCCTTGGTCACAGCCTTCTCAGAGACTTGTTTACTCCACCTTAGGAGCTGGTTTCAGCCTTTTCCCAGGAGGGGTATAAACCTGGGCATGTCAAAGAAGCAATCGTTTTACACCCAAAACATTGAACATATTCCTAAACCATGGCCCCGCCAGCAGAGATGATCCTTATCTCTAGGATAACCGCAGGCTGCATCTCAGTTTACTCATCCATCAGATCTTTCATTCAAAGCCAACATCACCCCATGGACACTGAAGCCTTCCAAGCAGGTAGTCTGCAACTCCATCTCAGCCTGTTCTGGCAGCTACCAGTTTATTCAGCTCCTGCCATGCAAGTGTAATGGTCATTATTTCCGCTACGTACAATCCAAATGCCATTTGCTGCAGCCATGTATTACAGCTGACACTATACAATACAAACTAAATCCACGTCCCATTCAGGTCTGTTGTGGGGGAAACAGCAGCACAGGCTGGGCAAGCAGGATCCGACTCCAGCTATTTAACAGCAGCTGTGATCCTTTTATCCAGAACAGGCCTCTTGTGGGTGCCGATCTGTGCTGCCCTGTGTTTGATCTTGACTGACAAATTGCATCCAGCTGATGTGGAAGAAGCTGATAACGACAGGGGAGGGGTGTCCCATCAGCAGTACAGTGCATGAATGCCCAGCACAGAGCCGCAGAGTTGTCTGCATAACATCCGTGATGGCTTCAAGGGCCCAACTAGAAACTCCCCAGAGAAAGTCCTACACTTGCAAGGGGAAAGAATCCAGCAAGGGAGGAGGCAGGGTGAAGCTACATAGACAAATCTATTCAGGAATTAGTGCTGCCTCTGTTTACACACCAAAACCAGAGGTCTGCCTCTTCTCCTGAAAGAGCTTGGGATCCTAAACATATACACCTCTTAGATTAGAGGAAAAAAGCCATCAGCATGCACTGTCAGCTCTCACTGAGAACAGGTGATGCCTCAGTGCAAGAGGTAAGCAAACTTGCCAGCATTTTGGTTCCCAGCACCCCACATGCAGCACCTCCCTCTCCTCCCCACCTGCCTCTAACAAACTCTCCATCGTGTAGTGCGTTTCATTGTTTTTGTGCTTCCTTTGCTTTTGGGAGCTTTCCAGAAGCTCCACACAATCCTCTTGGGTCTCAAACGTCCAATCTTTGTCACATTCACAGTCTGAAATATCCCCAGGAAAGCTGCATCTCCCATTCCACAGTGCCCCCAATCCAAGGCAAATCCCACTGGTTTTGGATGCAGCCCTTGGATGACCCACACACCACAGAAACTGGGAGGAGAGGAAAAAGCCTTTTCTTCCCTACATCTCAAAGTGGGAGCTGGTTAAGAGCTCAAGTTTCCTACAGCAGAAGTACCGTACCTGCAGCTGATGCATCTGCTTGCCACTGGCGCTAATGAAACCGACCCGGTGTTACCTCCTCTACCAATACAGCTAAACGCCTGGATGGATGGCACACTGGAACCAGTATAATTTACAGGCCACAGTATACAACAGCTTGGCACACTGATGTGTAAGAGAGATGTGCAACTGGACTGGGCTAGCTCAGTCTGTCAGCTACCAATACTGCACACCCCAACACTAGGGGCATAGGAGCAGTTAACCACCTGTTTGCTTTAAGTCAGTGGCGCTCATCTTCTGATCCAGCTCAGAGCTATATCTGGCCCATGGGTCTTCCCACAGGCCTGAAACTTGGTGGTGGGACAAAAAAGGCAGCATTAATTGCTACTTCTCTGCTGCCAAATTTCCAGACCTGTGGGGAGCCCTGCTGTCTGGATAACGTGACCCCACACACTAAAGCAGGCTGCTGGCATGTGGGATCACTCTATACCCACATCCAACAGGCAGAATCAGCCTCAAAGACCAACCCCAGGCACCAAGCTGGCATGGGATCTGGCCCATGGACCAACACCACCACTCATCTGGCCTGTGGGGCCAGAAGTTTGGGCACCACTGCCTTAAGCAAGTAACCACCCTGGGATACGCTGTAGACAGACAGGACCTTTACCCGTGTAGCTCACACCGATGGAGTTTTATCCCTGGGCAAAGTTACTGCAGTAGAGCAGGTGACAAAAACGATCTGTCCATTCTTGCACCAGCACAAATACACAGACTATCTAGGCTTCAAGGAAGGATATCCAGGGGTCAAAAAAACCCACGGAAAAAAAAAATGGAGCAGTGCATGCTTAGGCAGCGCGCACTGCTGAAAAGCGAAGCCGGGCCACCCAGAGCCATGATGAGGCTGCTGGCCAGGCTCTGCCTGGCAGGATCACCAGCTACAACCCCAGGAGGCCCACAGGACCCCAGGTAAACCTGCTGGGGCCAGCCCAGTGCTGGTCGCAGCCTCCCCTACCGCCCCCGGGGTAACTTGCCATACACCAAAGTGCGCACGACACAGGCATTCTCAGGGACAAGTAGCAGCGGTGCAAGGTGTGCCACTGCTACTTGTCCCCGGGGAACCAAACATCCGCACTCACCTGGATGTACCCTAAGAGTCCAACAGGATGCTCAAAGCATCATCTGCATGCCTAGCTCCAGCCTTATGGTCCCCCAGCTGTGGAGGTGCCTTTGGGTGCTGAACTGTGGAGGGTAGGTCTAGCTAAGACCACATCATGAGCTATGCACAGCTTGAGGAACACCTGCCACTGTGTTCATCTCTCCCCATTTTCCAGGGCTGCCAGAGTATATCAAATGGGAGCTGACATTTGCTATTCATTCCCGGCAGATTGAGTGTCATGGATGAGACACAAGGAAGGTGGATCAGCATGGCCATGCAAAGCAGCAGCAAGACCAACCTGAAGAATCACTGAGTTGATATGCGGCACCTTCCTCTACGCAGCACAACTCCCCCAACCTGCACCAGTCAGCTCTTCCCTTTCTCTTTCACGCACCAGAGCTTCACTCTCTCTACCCCACCCTGGATCAGTCTCCCACTTCCTCATCTATTCCTCTTCCCTGTGAGAGACAAGATGGTAGAAGACTTCTCAAGTTAGCCCCTAGGAATGTGCAACTGGGGGCAGGGAGGTCCACATGGAAAGGAGCAGAAAAGAGATGAAACACAGTCGATTCTACTCTGTCCCTACAGACTGACCGACTACGCAGGGATTAGGCTACACAGCGGTTATGAACAGACCAGAGGAGGGGAGGGGGCTGGCACTAGGTGCAGCAGATGTGTTTGCTGTGCCTTTAAGCTGCTTGTGACTTCGGGTCAGAAGAAGGGAAAAAACCCCAGCTTCCAAACAGAAAGTTGATTTTCTCTGGAGCTCAGCGCAGGGCGGACACAGGCCCAAGCGGAGCCTAAGGGTGCTCACACGGCAGTGCTTGGATATCCGTGCCATTTCTGGAGGCCAAGGGGTGGGAGAGGATGTTAATTACAGTTTTAATTACTGTAACCAAACGATGAGGATAATTACTTTATTCTCCTAGAGACTTCACCTGATGACAGATCACGTGCACAAACTGGAGGCTGATCTGATTTTTAATTAAATGTGCCATCAGAGAGGGTGGGGGGCAGGCAGGGCAGTAGGTACAGTCCCGTGACACCTCAGTCTGCAGCCCAACTATCCCATACGCCCACTGGTGTGACGAGGGCTGCACAGAAAAGTGCGTGTGCATGTCTGTGTACACCATGAGAGTGTCTTGGGAAACAGTATGCAAACCTGTGTAGGCCAATGGGACCCAACCTCTTTGGCAAGCATTAAGTTAAGCCCTGTGCTCTCCCCGAGTGCCACTCCAATCCCCTTCCCCTGCTTGATTTGTCACTCTGCTTTCTGCTCCCTACCCTGTGCTTCCTGTCCAATCTGTTGCTCTCCTTTTTGTTCTCTGCCCTGTGCTCCTTGTCTGGTCTGCTGCTCCCTGCACAATCTTCTGCTTCACTTTCTACTTTCTGCCATATCTGCTCCTGTGCTGCCTGCCCCTTCCCTGGTCTGCTATGTGCCATAAACAGAGGTTGCCCATTCCACTTATGGCACATGTTGCCCACACCTGGTGTAGGCAATGACTACACATGCAGACTCAGGCCTCAGAGTTCCCCGACTCTCATGGGCAGCTGTGACTTGGCAGTAAAAGTTGCAATGTTTTTTTCTCCTCCCCTGGAAGAAAACAAAACTAGTCCCTTCCCCTCCAGGTTCTGCTGAGTTTTCCACTCAAGCCCAGTGCTTGCAGACCCTGTGCTCAGCTTCTGCCCACTGGGCTCTCCTGCTTGGCTACGAGTGCAACCCCATCACCCCAAGCACAAGGACAACACAGTGGAATCAGTGTCAACATCCTCAGCACTTCACAGCCTCAGTGGCAAAGTGCCTGGCCCAAGCAGCTCATGGGGGGGGCAGGAGCCTGGAGTACCGTTTAGAGGGACGATGCCCAGCACTGGCACAAACATCAGCCGTCTTGGAAGCAAGGGCACTCCTCTGGCCTACTACACCCGCTGGGGCTGAGATGGCATGAGGTCATGAAGGATTCGGGGCTTAAAAACACAATCAGTAGGTGCTCACCAGACTCTAGCACTTCTCTGGATCTCACCTGTGGCTGGCATGAGGCACCAAGAGGGGCAGGAAGCGGAGAACCCTTTAGGAGCTCACTCACAACCTTCAAAAGCCTCCAGCAGCTCCAGGCTCTCTCCAGAGCGAGGGACTTCATTGCAAGATAAAGCACAAGCAATGACTGTTACACGCTTGGACTGGTAGGCTGCAGTGTAAGAGACCAGGAGAGAGACGGGCTCAGGTGCTCCCTGCTCCCACCCATGGCTTCCCACTCTCATCTATTAGCCTTGTTTTACATACCTCGTGCCCCCTGTACCTTTAAGAACATCTTTAAAACAGTGCCATGCAGGGCCCTAAAATATTAATGAACTTGTGCAGCCACTGGAGGGAATTATTAAAAAACAATTTTGCAAAGGTATCCTTTTCAAATCATAATAATCTTAAAAGACAAAGCGCCAGAAATTAAATTCCCAGTCCCCTACCTCAAATAAATACTATCAGAATTCTAAATGAGACATAATTACCTCGGCAAGGTTAAAGCCGCTAATACGCGTGGAATGCAGAATCCCCATTCATCATAATCACATCTCATATCGCGGCCATTATTTATAATTAGGAAGCACAGTTTAAAAAACACATAAAGACGCCCATGCAATGCGGTAATTCTTGCATTATTGGTCCTGACGGGCCAATCCGGGCCCTTTCCAAAGTGCTGGGATGTGAAATCAGTGCACACACGCGCACACTACCAGCACATACCTCTGATGGATGGGTGGGAAGGCTGAGATCAGAGCAGCGAGAGGCCAGGTTAGCCATGAGTCCCTGAAAGACTTCCAAGTGTGTTGGTAGGAGGAACGGGTTAGTGTTCTGGGGAGCACCAGGCTTTGGACATCCCATACCCGTCATTAACTCAGAGCCATGCAGGTCACGTGGGATCAAGTCACTGTAGCACACACCAGTTCCCACAGCTCTGCTCAGGTGGCCACCATTTCTTAAAGGCAAGTGCAGACTGAACGGAGAGGGTCACTGACTATTTCCAACCATGATTTTCAAGCAAGTCCCTGCACTGCCACTAACCTGCTCAGGACCTGGCATGGATGCTAACACAAACAAGCCCCTGCTTCCATGGCCCCGCCAGCAGCCCAGATCCAGACTAGACAGCTAGAAAAAGCCAAAAGCCGATTTGCCCTCTGGTTGGCACAGCTGACAGTGCAGGCCTGGCACTTCCCGAACACAGAGCACCTGCCTCCTCTCATGGCTCGCCTGCCCCAGCTCAGGAGGGAGCAGCTGCCTCTGCAAGCCAGGTCAGCACAAAGGAAGATGTGGGGTAATGGAGTGGCACCAGCTGGGGAAAACTGAGTTACTGCAAAAGCTCCTGCCTGACCCCAGCCACAGCTGACAGCTGCCCTCCTCTGAAGGGAACGCTGCTGCCCCTGTGCCACTGAAATATTAAGTATCTCCTGGTGGAGGAGGCAACCAGGCTCCCGAACGGCGACCTGTGTGCTAAAGCCCATCCTGACAGCTCCCTTCTCCCAGCAGATGGGGACCTGAGTGGCAGTCAGTTCTCAGCCCCATGTGGGTATTAAATAGCACCACCTTCTACTCCTCTGCCTCTTCCTCTCAAAGGAGCGCTAAACCACTCTGCGGGAATCTCTTGGAAATCACCAAGCTGCAACCACCACAGGGGGTGGCACCTGGCAGCTATGTGACAGGCATGGTCAAACCTCAGCCCTGTTTGGGAAAGGACACAAGAGATTTCTACTAAAACTGCAAGAGAAATGTAAAGGGGGCAACAGTAGTAACACCCCAGACTGAGCTTCCTCTGACCAAAAACAGATCTCTGTGCTCTGCTTCTTCAGACAGCTGGGGCTGGAGCATGCATGCGCTTCCACACACTTGTACACCGCTGAGTGCAAAGCCATCAACTTTCAAGGAGAAAAAAAATCCCTGAACAACTCTGGGAACTCTACAGACAGCTAGAAGCTGCCCTGAACTTGGCTGGGCAGTTTCACAGCTCCAGCAAGGAAGCCGTGCCCAGCTCAGGACCCCAGGGAATTGCACAGTGTGCAGATATTGGCCCTGATCTGGTGGCTGCCTGGCACCAACCTTAGGAGATGGAAATTCCCAATTCAGGCAGTCCTCAGAGACACAACTGTGAAACTCAGCACCGTCTTGGAGGATTTGGGACCACTGGTTTTTAAGTACAGGGGCCACTTATGCAATAATGCAGGGATCCAAGACAGAAGGTGGCCACAATCCTGATGCAGAACACATGCCATTATTGCAGAGGCCAGTGAAAAATCAAGTGCTGATCACAGAGAGATGGATGGAAGGACAGACAATGCACTTCAGCCAAGGTGTTTTTAGTGCTGAAAAATAAACCAGGAAAAGCAGAGAGAGGAGTGAGCCAGCAGAGAGACACGCAGGCCCCGGGCAGAACAAATTCCCTTTCTTTTGCAGCAGGGCTGGAGCTGATCCCTACAAAGTTAGCTCAGAACGGCCTGCAGGGCACAATCAAACAGAGCTTGTTCCACAAGTCTTATGACTGTTACTCACAGACAGAGCTGCAGTTTAATGAAACTGTTAAAAAAAAAAAAACCACACACACACACAAAACCTCACACGCGCAAACCCCAGGAAACTAGTCTCCAATAAAAACTCAAGGGCTCCAAAAAACGCATGAAAAACAACAGCCGCAGCTTCTGCTGCAGAGGAGGCCGGGTAGCAGGCTGCATGGCCTGGTCTGACCTGCCTGGCCCCCTTCCCCACCTACACCCCAGGATACTGCTCTCTACCCTGAGCAAACTAGGGACCCACGGTCTTGGTCCCATTGTACTGGGTGCTGCAGGGACATGCAATTCCACCCTGCCCCAATGCCCCCCACTTAAGGAGTCAGTTGTCTACAATGACCCTCACTCACTGACCAACACAGGGACCAGCTGGCACGTGGAGCTGCTGGTGATTGCATCCAGCCAGGGGCAGGATGGGAAGCCTGAACACACAACAGCCCTAGTCCAGGACTGGGGCTAGTACAGCCATAACCCACACCAATAGGGTGACTCAGGAGCTGGGAGTGAAAGCAGCTGACTCCTACTCAGGACAGCAGGTGAGGAAGGAGAGGTGACCCAGACCCCCCACCTGCTTTGGGAAGCCAGGCAGGCCAGCCACCAGCTCCCCTGGGCACGGCAGTGAGGGACAGGGCAAGCCCTCTGGGACAGCAGAGCATATGGGGATCCCACCAGGGCTGGGAGAGGCGGACGCTTGCCAGCTGCTGGGGAAAACTCCAAAACCACAGCTGGGAAACCTGTGTGCCAAGTACCCTGGGCTTCCCCACAGCAGCCAAATGGGCCAAGCCCTCCCAGGAAGGCAAAGGGCTCCCCGTTTCCTGCCAGGCCTCCCCTAGCTCCCCTCGCAGGATCAGGCCCTGCTGATGCCCTAGAAACTGAGGGTGCCAGGCATGCTGCAGGATCGGCCCCAAATCCCAGCTCCGCTCACCAAGCGCAGGGAACTGCATCCTCCCCCCTCCCTCTTCTCATCCCCCTGCAAACTCGACAGAGCCTCGCAGCGCTTTGCAGTTGAAACTGGCAGGTTTTAAATTAATTGACTACAATTTTTACACAACAACATGTTTGCCTGCAAGCTGGCCTGGGGCCCGGCTGGCTCGCCACCACTCCCCAGCCGCTGCTCCAGCCGCCTCCCCAACTCCAGCACGCATCCAGGCAGGAGGAGCAGGGTGCCAACGTGACCCACTCCCTGCCAAAACACAGCCCCCCTCCCCCCACCAAAATCTGCCGCCGTCTTCCCAGCTCTCGTTAACAGCTTGGTAAATTATTCTGATCGTCTCCACGGAGTCTTGCTCCTCCAAACTCTTCAGGAGCGAGAGGCGGGTTTTGTGCACTGGGTGCTTTGCCATGGTAACCAGCGCCAGGGGCTGGATGCGTGCGGCAGGCCCGGGAAGAGCCAAGATTGTGTTTCAACCAGTTGTGGACCCCCCTGTCCACCCTCCTGTCACTGCCTGAGGGGCAAGGCCCAAGGAGGGAGGTGATGCCAGGGTGCCAACCTGCGTGGCGCAGCCACAGTCCCACGCACCCCAGACCTGAGGCCTGGCACTTCCTGCTTGTGATCCTTAAAGACATTCATTCCCCAGGAACAGATCCATGTCTTCAGATCCTTCCCCTGAGCCAGGACAGCTCTGGGGGCCCAGAGGAGGGTCCGAGCCCGCATCGCCAGGCTGGGCACTTGCATTTCTAGGGTGACACTGGCAGAGATGCTTTCAGGACCGAGCCCCTGCTGGCCAGGTGCTGGCCGGCAGGTTGGTACTGGACAGCTGGGCAGCTTTTTGCTGGCTTGAGCATGGGTGTGCAAGGGGAGACCCTGAAAAATTTGGGGGACTGGCCCATCAAAGCCTGAATCCCAGCCCCCAGCTCAGCATGACCCAGCAACCCCTGCTGGGTGGCGGTGACAAGCTCCGCAGGTCATCCCTAAAATGTGTGATAGGTCTCCTGCCCTTCGAGCCTGCCCTGGGTCTGGGGGCAGGAGTCTGCGGCGCAGCAGGAAGGAAGAGCTTCCCTGGCTCCACAAAGCTACCGCTCAGCAAAAGCCGAATTGGAGGAGGGCTGTTTGTATGATTTCATTTTTTGAATAAACAGAAACATCCTGTGTGCAGCGAGGAGCCCAGAGAACACGGCGGCCCCGTGCCCCCCAGCCTGTGCCAGCACTCCTGCCTCGCCGCAACAGGAGGAAGCCGGGGGAGGCACTTATCCCACTCAAGCAAAAGCCCCACACCCAGAGCCAGGACCCCACAAGGGACAGAGAATGGCTGTTTCCTGCTGTCCTCCCTCAAGGCAAAGGGCTCTTTGTACCAGCCCAGCCCTAGGGCCCCCTGGCCACTGCCCTACCCTCTGCCTGGCATTCGGAAAGGCAAAGCGAGTGGGTATCGGAGTGGGTATCATCAGCTTACAAAGAGCAAGTCTTGGGGGCCTGGGGAAGACACCTATGAACAGGAGCTGCCTGGGATGAGCAGGAGAGAAGAAAGGCTGGTCCTCCCGTAATGCTGCAGCTTGTTAGTCACCGTGCACACGCTAGCAAATGACCCCTCCACCACACCCCAGACCGGGGCACAAAGAGGGGAGACAGACTGCCAGGCTTGGATCCAGAATCCACCACAAGGCCCAGTCTCCTGTCGCCCACACCTCTGCCGTAACCATGCGTCCCTTCTCCCACCGTGCCCACAGGCCCACGCTGCCGTGGACATGCCCAGGTTTATGGGCCCCAGCCCAGGCCAGCAGACTTCTGCTGATGGCAGGGTGGGGAAAAAAGGGTTTAATGGTCACAGAAAATGACAGAGAAGGCTCATTCCTTGGAGCAAGGGCTGAGCCAGGACTGGCTTTTGATCACATGCATGAGTGTTTAAACTCACTGTTTAGAAGGGTGCTTTTGCCCAAAGGCTTGCAAAGAACAATTTTTCCAACTATTTAGTTGGTCTAATAAGAGATATCACATTTACCCACAGAACCTTGTCTACCTACAGCCTTAGACCAACATGGCTACAACCAATACTCACTATTTAATGGTGCTTTTAACCCCCTCCTTTTTTCCAGGAAATTAAAGGCTACAGTGACCATGTGGAGAATGTTTTCTACACAAAATGGGATTAAAAATTATGCCCCAAAATTACAACGCACAGAAAAATTGAATAGCTTGCCTCATACAACCTCCACCCTCCACGCACATGTATCTTGGGGTTTCTTTTAAGAACAAGAGACCTTTATCAAGAAAAGAATGCTACCCGCCTCTCCCCATTCCCACACAGAGCAGCCAATCTCAAGGATGTGCAAAAGGCAACTCAGAGGCAATCAAAGCCCTATCAGCCCTACATCTCACCAAGACGCTGCTATTTTGCACGCTGTACATGCGTCTTACTCAACTCAGGGCCCATGTTTAGGAGATGCTTATAAATGAACTGTCAGACACATTAGACGCTGAGCAAACTAAGCTTCAGGGACTGGAGCTCAGTTCACACTCAGACCTTCCCGAGCTGGAACGAATCAAAGCACAGGCTGGACAACACGCAGAAGGGCTGGGAAATAAAGCTGAGCAGAGATGGAGCAAGGCTGCCCAGAAGAGGGCTGTAAGAAGGGAGAAATAGCATCGATGGTAACAAAACACCTGGAGAGAACAGGAGTTGATTCAGGGGTGCGAGATTCTTTCTACTTCAATCAAAACTGCTTCTGGAGGGAACTTGTGTTGTTCCAAAGATAACTCATTATTTATTCCATAGTTTGCAAGTGATTATTAGAATGGAATATTGATAGATTGTTAAAATGATTGCTTATTATAGGTTATAGGTCATTATAATGGATTATCAATAGATCATTATACATGATGCGTTAGTACATCATTCCAGATAATGCAGGGGGTGGGGATGGTAGGCATGGTACAGTCACCTATGAAAACAGTCCTTGCTGGAAGTCAGCCAGAAAGATTTGGAAGACAGCAAAGAGACAAAGGGAGAGCCATGAACAAGGGCTCAGGAAACCAGGTCTCTACACAGGCCTGAAGCCAGCCCCTTTGTTCCTCTATGCCACAGTTTCTCAGCATGGAAAGGAGGCGACGTGACTTACCAACTCCAGCAAGTGTTTGTAGCCCTACAGCCGAAATGCTGATGGGTCCAATGGAGACATGCGAAGGTTCATTTGAGACTTGTGAACAAGGGGATGAGGGGTCTAATCTACCTCAGCAGCCCCTGCCACTCTGGACCCAGAGCCTGTGCAGTCACTTGCAATCACAAAAGACCTGAAAGCCCAAATGTGTAATAGGTAGCTCTTTGAGAGACCAGCTGTGCGAACCCCTGACCAGCCAGGTGAAGCACAGCGCTGAGAATCTGATGGGGCCAAGGAACCCCAAAAGCCTGAGGCTCTTCAGTCATGATTTTTTCCCTGTTGAGCATGCAAGGAGCTGGAGTGGTGCAGTCAGACACTCAAGTTATGTGACCAGCCCCATACATAGAGCCCAGGAGCCCTGAAGCCCAGTTTGGCTCTAGGTCCTGACCAGTCTCTGAGACATCTGGCTTCATCCCATTTGCTCTAACCACTAGCTTGTCCTCCCCCACACACACAGGTTTAAATGAGATGAACCACCTCCAGCCAACGGGAAGCAGGGACTGAGTCCTCACCTGCTAGAAAAGAACCAGGTCTTCCATTGAAATACTGAGTATAAAAACACTCCTCTAGGGGCTCATAGACAGAACAGAGACTGACACAGCGCAGCCCCAGGGAAATAAACCCTTCGCTCCATTTGGGAAGCTCCCAGCCATCCGGGGGCCTTGGTGTAAGCTCGAGAATTACAGTGTCTTCTCAGTTAGGCAGGTTAGCTTGTCTTACAACCTCCATCCTGGAAAAAGCTCCCCCCATACAGCCCCCAGCGGCACGGCTGGGCCCCAAGAGCCAGTTGCCGCAGCTGTGGCTGGCTGCAGCAGCAAGCTGAAAGCATCTGGAGGAAGGTGAATTCTACCAGGAGCCATCACAGCTGCTGCAGTTACCTGGGGAAGCCAGTGACAGTGGCACATCAGACCCACATCACAACAAGGATGATCTTGTGCTCCGCGGTGGTGTTGCTCTACAACTGGTTCTGTGTTACAGAACAGGTGCTCGGGTGGGGAGAGAGAGGCTGAGCAAAGAGGAGCCACATACAGCACCAGAGTCCAAATCATGCCACCAAAGGGTGTGGTAGCCAAGCAGCTATGACGCCAGTCACATGCCATGTGGACGGAGGAGCAGCCCAAGATCAACAGACAGGGCAGGGGACATCAGTGCTTTGAGCTAGAACCACCAAGTGACTCACAAGAAATACCAAGAGGAGTCATCTCGGGAGGCCCTCACGCTACCTGCAAGCACTACAACCACCCTGGCAGTGCAACCACAGGCAAGAGCTGCCTGGGGCCTGATTCATCTCCCACCTCCCCCACCACATCATTGAGGGGGCCCCAAATTGTAAAGTGCCTGGGCCAGGCAGAGCAGCTCCATGCCCAGAAAGAACCCCCAAATGACGCCAGGCAAAGGGAAGTGCAGGGCACTGCAGCCAGCCTCCGATGCCCTGTGGGTCACAGCACTGACACTGTGCCATGGGCA
>JAGPOW010003182.1:17894007-17926144 GCA_030014935.1 Caiman crocodilus
GGGGGGGGGGGGGGCGCCTCCAGTCAAATTCCCCATGCTCATGCAGTAGGGCTGGGGTCTATGTCTTTGAGAGGCAGCAGAGGAGAAAAATGCCAGGCAGGGGGTGGGGGGACAGCCTAGCCCTGGCACTGACTTCCTCAGCAGGCTGCAGATACTGCTGCCACCCCCAGGCAGGAATATAGGGCATCTTGGGAGGAGGAGACACCTAAAAGGGGAGGGAAATTAGGTGACACAGTGCAAAGGGAGGTGTTTGCCAGAGGGACAGGGAAGCAGCTCACTGAGTTTGTCACCAGCGAGTGAGGGACTGCTGGCATCAGGGAGGCAGGTGAAGAGGGGGGCTACTACCAAGGTCCCAAACCTACCCGCAGTCCAGTTGCAAGGGCCACTCAGTGCCACCTTGTGGTCTTCACTGCATCTGAGCCACAAGACCTTGCCTTCCTCCCTGTGTTGAGCTCAGCATCATGCAAGGAAGCAATGCAGAATCAGAGCCAGGTCCAGGGTATGCACCCACTACCTCCCCACAGGACAGCACTGAGGGCAGAAATGCCATTCCTTGTGCAGCTCCTAGACCTCCCCCCACCTGAGATACATTCACTCCCATGCAAGGGCCAAGAGGGGCAATCCCTCTGCAGACCTGGGGCCCATCCTAGAAGCAGCACTAGATCCAGAGCTCCAAGGAGTCCACGCTCCAAGCAAAACTGAACCACGCTTGCACCAGGCTCCCTCCACCCCACCCATCCCTGATGCCAACAGTCCTCTGGAGGACAGCATGCCCCCAGCACCCAGAGAGCAGAGTCCTTGAGCCTCCAGATCCAGGAGGAAGGGGGAGAAGAAGGGGGAAGTGATTCTCTTCCTGCCGCAACAGCAGAGACAGCCAGAGCCAGGGTCTGGTTGCACAGGGCTCCCCAGGAAGATCAGGTAACTGCTGAGGCAGCACTTTCCCCACCCTCCAGACAGGCCCTGCTAAAAGAAGCAGAGCTCTCTATATCACCCTGATGCTGCAAGGTTACCACAGGGGACACAGGCCATCCCCCCACCCTCACCCCCCTCCAGCAGCACTAAACCATCTATACCTGGCCAGAGCAGCATGCCAGCCTAGCAGCCAGGCCCACACCCTCTTTGTGAGCTCTCTGCTATTATAACTTCTCTCAAGGAACAATATCCCTCCCACAAAAGTGCAGCAGTCCCTTAGCCATAGATACACAAGTCCTCATGAACTCCCCACTAAAGGCTTCCTCCAAGTCAGAGGTGAAACTGCCTGGACAGGACTGCATCTGCCTCAATGCAGCTCCAGTACAGGAAGCCCTGATCCCCACAGGCCAATGGTCATTACAACCCACCTTCAAGAGAAACACAAAACTATAATAACAGCCACCCATAATGATCCAAGGGCCTGCATGGGATGATCTGCAAGAAGCTGCCTCTTCCTGCACAGTTGCCATCTCTCATGGCAGCCACATTAAGCAGCAGCAGGGATGTGGCCAAACAGCCATGAGCAGAAACGATGCCAGTCAAGAGAGCTGGGCCCATTGCAAGGTTGGATCTCAGCCCCCTCAAAGACATGCAGATTCTTCCTCTTCCACTTTGCTGTCCTGGCCCTTTCACATGTTGACCAACCCTCTGCCAGAGTGGACACTTCCCTACTGCTAGGGACCAGTGGAAGACAGGGGGCTCTTCCTATTGGAAAAGCCTAGAAAGGTACCCAGCTCGATGGCGATGGAGCCTAGAGAGCCAGACACAAACACTTCCCACACTACTATTCAGGGTAGAAAGGGAGCCCAGGCCCTGTTCTCTTAAAGGAGCTGGCACAAAGGGGTAAGATGGGGACACCTGCCCCCTGCAAACTGAACTGAGACATCACTTTGCCTCTCTCTAACCCAACTTGCTCTCTTAAGCCCTTGAAAACCAGAGCCCATCCCACCCTCTGGACACAGGTGGGCTCCCTTATGCTGGCCCCATGGGAAACCATCCATGGACATAATGCAGCACGCTCAAACACGGGCAGTCTCTACATGAACACAAGGCAGGCTGCCAAGACAATCATCTCCAGGCTAACCCAAGGCATAGCTCATGCCCAGCCCTGTGCCTCTCATTACCCAGATACTCTTGGGATGCTGCCCAGGCCCCTCTTCTCTCCAGCTACCATCACAGGATCAGGGGAAGGGCAGGGAGCAAGGGAAGGGGATGGGTTAGATAAAGAGGCAGAAAAGGAGGGAAAGAAATTTGGCAGCTGAAGAACAACCATTAGGTTCAAGGGGTAAATAAATACTGATGTGTGTAATGCTGTCTCAGTGGCTTCACGTGTCCTCAGCCCACGTGCCCTCCCCACCACACACACTGGCACAGGCCTATTTAAAACCTGCAATCTGAACACCGGAGCAGGAGCGGCTGCTGGAAAGGCGACAGCAGTCACTTCAGAGCCCTTATCGATCAGGAAGGGAGGACAAGTTGCCTCCGTCAGCTCCCTGGCTTCCTGGAGGAGGCCCAAACCCTTGTGCAGGCAGTATCCCAGGAGCCTGGCCCAGACAAACTGTGCTCTCACTGGCTGCTCCAAGCCAGGGGCTGCTGACTCCTCTGATGGGGGAGATAATGCCAGAGAGGATGGAAACCTGAGGAGAAAGGGAAATAGAGGGGCAAATGGAGGGGAAGGAAGTTTCACGGCATAGACCATCTTCAGAGAAGAACGAGGCGGAGTAGTTAGAGCAGGGAACAGCCGGCATGGACTACTGGGTCCTATGCCCAGATAAAGCACTGACCCACTACGTGTCTCTGGTCCTACACAGCCTCAGTTTCTTTCTCTAAGAGGCTGACCCAGTGCAAAGAGGCCTGTGGGGACTTTTCCTTCATATGTCCTCAAGAAAAGCCTGGAAAACTGCAGAGCTAGACCGTGAGCTGCATTCTCCCTGGGTGAAAGCAAACATGAATTCAGGTGGAGCCCAGGCTGCTGTCCCCGCAGAATTCAGCCTAGTAGGCTCAGACCCCATTCTCTTCCCCTCCTCCTCCACAGCCGGGGAGCCATGGCTGCAAACCAAGAGCATAGGCTGTTCCCCTGTCTGTACTTGAGAGAAGCAAGCATGTGAGGATGGGAAAGGGAGCCTGGGATCCCAGGAATGAAGGCACAAGGGGCTGCCTGGTCCTGCCTTCCAGCTGGGGGAAGGCACTGCCACCTGATGCTTCCCAGACACAGCAGATACCAGAGGGCGAGAGGAGATAACAACCAACCAACCCTTCCCAGCTTCTCCCAACACACTCTCCTCTTCCCCAACATCCACCCTGTCACCCACCCACAGTGGATCACAGCTAGGATTAGAGACCTGAGGGCTGGATCTGCTGCTGGGCTTTGGCAGACAGCAGAAGACAGGGAGTTGCAGGGGCTGCTCTTGCTGAGCTCAGCAAATGCTGTGTTCAAGACACCATGGGAAGCAGATGCCTGTAAGGCCATTCATCTCCCTGCAATGGAGCCCAGGGCCATGTGAGCAGCTCCATCCAAGTCCCCCCTCCACACACCTAGCATTCACCCTCCGCCGGCGCCAGCCCCGCACAGTCCAACACCACTGTAATGACTTAACCACACTCTCGTCCAGTTTTACGCTGGCCTGGGGCCAGTCACTGCATTCCTGACCCAGTGAACCAGAAATCAGCACCTCTGCAAGCAGCCTCCTACCTCCAGGGCCAGGGGGCTCAAGCCATACTTCCTAGAGTGAAAAAGCACGTTGCAGACATGGGGACATAGGGGAGATGCATGCAGGGCAAGCTCAACCTATTGCCCAGCAGCAAAAAAAGGACTAAAGCAAGGGAATACCTCAAAGCTCTGCTCCCAGCTGTACCATTTACTCATTGGGCAGAAATGGGGCATCTGTGTCCTCGCAAGTACAGGTGGGTAATCCTGACTCACCACAGGAAGTCATGGTGGGGTAGGGAGGACGGAGGAGCAGCTGGTTCCTATTTGCACAGCAAAACCCTGGAGATCAAAGTCTGGTCTTCCTTATCTGCTCCTGATCTAACACCCTTCCTAGCCTGCAAAGCTAAGAGCTTGATCCTGTCCGCCACCCTGGCTAAGCACAGGGCTAGGCAGGGGAAGCTCCCTTTTACCTCATCCTCCAATTAACAGGGCTCTCTAAACAATAGCACAGAGTCTCACCTAGACCCCTGGCTCCAGACTTTCCACAGCAATATGAATAGCCCTGCTGGGGCCTGCTGTGCTCCCAGCCCCCCACGGTGATCACATTCCCAAGGAGCCATGGTGGCAGCTGCACAACAGCATGTCAGTTTGGAAAGTAGGATCTCAGCCAATGCATGCAAGGCCAAAGGAGTGCAGATCAGGCTATTCCACGGCTAAGCACTGGGCAGAGCCAAACAGCCACACCCCCAGCCTAAGGAAAAGCAAGCCCTAGGCCTGGACAGCCCAACAGGGCCCAGTCCCTCCTGCCAACAGCAGGATTGTACCAGGACCTGAAATACAGCTTGGCCTGGCTGGGGATGCCATTAATGCAGGCTGTGTTTATACATCCAACTGTCATTATAGGAACAATGTTATGATAACAGGAAATCCTTGCCCTGTGGAGATGCAGAGAGGCACGCAGTGATTTGCTAAATTGCCACCGACAAGCAGCCTTTGTGTAGCAGGAGATGCGAGCTCCCCCACGCTGTCTGCAGAAGGCCTGGGGCAGACAGAGAGGAACACGATGCATTTCCCCCCCAACCTCCAAAGAGCTGCCCTGCCATGGGAGCTTGTTCTTCAGGTCCCACACATGGAGCAACAGAATCTACCTCCAGGCTCTCCCCACACAAGGGCAACGTGCAACCGGTGGGCTGAAGCCCAAGACTGAAGGCAGGGAAAGTAAAGGGCATGCCTTAGCAATGGACACTCACTAAGTGGATGCCACCACACTCGATTTGAAAAAGGAATGTCGCAGCCAAACACGGGAACGCCACAGCTGCGAGGGTGAGGGGAAAACTCCTGCTCTGAGCGTCATCCTAGTCCAGAGGTGATGAAGTGTGAAAGAGCAGCAATTGCCTCGAGTTATTTTGGGCCTTTCTTTCTCCAGTTCCTCTAATTTAAGTCCTGTGGTCCAAATTCAGCATTTAAGTCAGACACCGAATGAGAGCTCCAAAGAAGACAACAAGAGTTTAATCTGACCCAAGAAATGCCAACTCATTCAAGCCTGTACCACCACCAGACAAGATGGCAGAGAGCAATCAAGCACCATGGGCATGGAACCATCTGCGCAAACACAGCCCAGGACCCCTCGGGGCAATGGCAAAGCTATCCCAGAATTGAGGCTCACAGGGTATAGGTGAACACAGCAAGCACAGGCCAACAGCATGACTCCAATTCCCACTGAGCAAAGGAAGGATACCCCAGAGCAGCCACTGCCATAACTCATAACCCTCCCACAAAGCAAATGTTTTAATAAACATGGATGGCCAACAGGAGCAGAGAGACATGGCCCTTTACCCACACTGCCATTTTCTACCAAGGACATGCCATCCCCATGACCGAGTGCAGCACTGGCCCCAAATCCTGCCTCCAAGTCATCAAAAAGCCAGAAGGTTGCCTACCTTTTTGATCCTCCCACTCCGTGTGCCAGCAAAGACCACTGTGTGCCCGCGATAGTCATACGCCGCCACTGAGGTCATGCCATCCTCCTTATCCACGAAGAGCGGCGTCCCCTCGATAGTGATCGTCCCCCCCAGCGGCTGGTTAAAATCCTGGCCACAGAAATTGTCGTCAATCTGCAGAGGCTGTCGGAGAAGAGCAGAGAACAAGAGCGGGAGATGAGCTGTTTGTCAATACATCGACACGCTGCATAAACCACGATGCACAGCCGGCGGGGAGGGGGGAGAGGGACTGAGCTATTGATTTAGAGCAATAACGAAGTGAGGAAATGATATGTGCCCACCTCTGCCACCACAGACTCATTCCTCCAAGTGGCAAAAGAGCCCCTTCACCTGAGCAGGTGATGAGACATTGAAGGCAAGAGGAAGGGGGCTGGCCTCAGTATCCTCCATCTAATCTAAGGGGCTTTGCTTCCCTTCCCCAGAGACTGCTGCTTGCAGGGGGTTTTATGGCATCATAGGCAGTTTGCACACAGCAGCCTGGCACCAGGTCTGCTTACTTCAAGCTGGGTTCACCAGCCTCATAGTGCCCAGAAGACAGGTGACCATCAGGGCTGTGAGAGCAGGCCTGGGGATGTACACAGACACACTGCTTCTGTGAGCAACCCCCACCAGCCAGGACACCAACAGAGGAGACCACAGGGCAGGGGCCTGTGGGAGAACCCGGGCAGCTGGGGCCAAACTCCAGCCTCCACCCTGCTGCCTGGGATTCAGCACAGGGAAGCAACAGGCTAACAGCCCAGCTTGCAATGGTGCCCATTCCTACCCCACCAGACTGCCCATCCCATCTGCCCAGAGGCTGCAGTGATTAGTTACACACAACAGTCTTTAAGGCAGGAATGAAGGGACAACATGAAAAACTGGCCTTTGCTCCTGGCCTGGCTTCCAATCAACCACCACCAGCCCCAGGCTTGCCCTACACATGGTTTAAACAGTGCCCCTCCTTCCTAGCCTACAGCTACCCTAGCTACATCCATCCCCAGCTCCCTCTGCTACACACAGCCCACTGCCCGTGCTCCTCATTCCTGACCTCTATCACCCCCTACTAGTCCAGCCTTTGCTGGAAATTGCTCTCCAGACTTTCTGGCAGTTCAGAGCTAATTGCTGATCTGGCTCCTGGAGAGAACGGCCACTGCCCTCACTCCCTATCTCTCGAGTCCTCCTCGGCACTGTCCTCCCATCCTGTGGATTCAATTACCCTGGCAGTGCTCAGCCTGAGGCCAGACACGAGGTTGCCAGTAGTTTTCCAAGGAGTCACGAGCCTGCCTGGGCCAGAGCAGATTTGCTCAGCCCCTCGCAGCCAGCTCACTCTCAAAGGCCCAGAGATGAGACAGGAACCAGTCCATCTCCTTGAAGTGTCTTTGCAGCTGATGCAAGCATTCGGGGGACATCGGAGAAGCAGCGGCTGTGACGGGGGGTAAGTTAGGAGGGCCTGGAGTACAGACACTTGAGAACCCGCTGGAATCGGGTTTTCCTTCAGTCCTCAGAGCAGCTGCAGCAAGCACAGAGAAAGCTTCACTTCTCCCGTCCACCTGTCCTCACAGACGGAAACGGGGGAAAGTCCAACAGCCCAATGCCTCCTGTTGCAGCTGAGGCTCAGCACCCCTGGAGAGTCCTGTTACTAAATTAACAGGCATGGAGGGGAATGAGGGGTTGTACTGTAGAACAGGAGATATGGAGTCTGCAGAGGCAGCAGCGTCACTAAAGCAGAGACCTCAAGTCCTGAATCACCCCCAAATCTGAAAGCAAGGCAAAGGCCCCAGCTCAGCATGGAGCAGTGTTGGGACTCCCTGGAGTGGCCAAAGCCAGCAAGCGATCATAGTAGAAAGAAAGCAGGAAGGTGGAGAGACTGGAGAAGAGAGCAGGACAGCCCCATCAGCATTCTTACCAGGCTGGCTGCCTGCCTCCCACTGAGCTCTCCGCCGAGGGAAAGAGAGCAGTGATTAAAAACCCCACAGCCTGGCTGCCTTTCCAGCAGCCAGCCTGAAGGTAAAGAAGGGGCATATTAATCCAGAGCATGCGCCAGGGCAGTATGTGCCTCACTCTGGCAGAGCCCTGCTGACTGACCCAACTTGGTCGCTGCATAAAGCTGGCCTGAGTGTTTTAAGGCAAGCAAAAGCTGAGCCTGGGAGGCAAGAAAGGCCCAGGTAAAAGCTGCTACCAGATCCAACTGCACTGCACTTTCCACTGGGCCTGTCCAGGCACCTCCATGTAGTCCCACACTGAGAAGCACCATCATGCAGTGCCCCTCACCCAGTCCCTCTTGCTTGAAACATGCCCACTCCCCCAAAAACAGGCAATGCAATTACCTCGGAGCATCCCCCAAATGTATCCAGCACTACTCCTGAGCCCCACGTCTCAGGCACATGCATGTGTGTGCCGTCTCTGACTCAGGGTTGCTATCAGGCAGCCCACTCACCCCTACTCTGGGATTTGGGGTCCACAGAGCAGGAGCAAATGGGGAGTCAAGGGGATATGGGGGCACTGCTGGAAATGGCCCAGAGGAAGCCTAGACAGGACGTAACAGCTCATTCCAGCTATGCGGCACCTTCACTGCCACGTTCAGCAGAGCCCCCCTGCTTAGCTCCCTTCCTTACCCCCCTTCCCTTCATAGCCTGGGGTCATGAGGGATTCACGCCCCCCAAAGCCCTGCCTGCCTTCTCACAGGCGTTGCTATCTAGGCCAGCCCTCCCCGAGTGCAGTTCAGCTGGCGCCGGTTCAGGAATTCTCCTGGCTGACTTGATCGTAGTCCAGGGGATTCATTACACGATGTCATTTGGATCTGTACAGAGGCTCGAGGGGGGCACAGCTTTGCAACTCCACACCTGCTTGTTCTCCCCCCTCCTCCCCTCTCTCAAGGCCACCCCCGAAAGGGAAAGCTGCATCTCCACTAGCTGTAACAAGAAGAATGTATTTGTAATCCACACACATTGCTCCGGCCCTGCACATTCCCCTGCAGCTTTCAGTGCATACCACTTCCTTCCCTTCCTGTGCTATGTGGCTGGGGGGGACTGCGACTGCACAGCTGTGAAGCAGCTGCCCTCATCTGCCCCAGAGGTGACTGCCTTAAGCAGGGGGTGAAGCTGATCCCTGTACAGCGCTCTGAGCTGCAAAGGTGCTAGAAGAACATCTGAGGGTTATTCTCAGCGGGTGCACTCGGGGGTCTGTGCCTCTCCAAACAGACACGGTCAGGCATCCCACACGTCACATACTAGTGGCGATAGAAAGCTCGCTGCAGAACAGGCTCTGACTCCTGTTGCAGATGACCCACGGCAGGTGAAGCCGACCGGTCCAGCACAGAAGAGAGGAACCGAAGACCACAAAACCAGGAACAGGGGGAAGGAGAGTTCAAGGTCAGGGTTCTGGTTAGCTGACTAGTTTTGCTTCAAATAACTCCAAAGCTATGTTTCTCATCGCCAGCCAGCGTCTAGGAGGGAGACTACATTGACCCCACTCCAGAAGCCGAGAATCTGTCACCGTGGCCAAGTGATGGCACAGCCCTGGCACCATCTGCAGTCTCCTGACACTCCAGATGAGATGAAGCGGTTGACCAGCAAATACTAGCCTCTGGGGCCTACGCAGTGCACAACACTGGCTCCACAATCTCTCCTCACCTTAGAAGACGTAAGAAGCAACTATTCCTGTTGTCACTCAGGTCTAGAAGGGATGACTTTGTCAGAGAGGCAGCTGAAACAAATTCAACCTTGAGAAGATACTCTGTGGGTCCAGAGACCAGGAGCTTTGGCTCAAGAAAGTACACCAGCTTCTCTGGCTCCACCAGACCTGGTCATACTAGTAAACCCTACAGAACTGAACCCTCATCCCCAGCCACCAGCTATACTGATCCCCATTAGCCATGGGCACACTTCAGTATCAAGGTACCCAGGTCACCCTCCAAAACCCCCATCACGCTCCCCTGCATGAAGTTAGCTTGAAGTTCTGCCCTGGAGTACTGGCACACCCTCTACCCCATCCCAATCGCAGATCACACGAATGAGTCAGACGGGACCATCGCTGCAGTCAGAGAACTATGCCAGACTAACACAATGCCGCGGCACCAGCAAGCAGCATCAAAGGAAAGCTTCGCACAGTGACGCAAGAGTTGCACTGGATGCCATGCCCTGACCTTCCCTGAGAGACAACACACTCCCCAGCAAAGGCTCTGCCAAGACAAACAGAGGGTTGCCTTTATCAAGTACTTCACTTAACATACCAAAGCCTCCGGCAAACACTGCTCAGAAACCCTCCCTACCAGATCTTTGGGGAAATCCCCACCTTTCTTATAATGTCCTTTCCCCTTCCTAGTTCTCACAGATGCCCAAAGGGGCTTAGCCTGGCTGACAAAATCCCATTACCAGGGAAGAGACCAATTCAGAGGCCTGGAAGGTACCAGGGAAAGACAGGAGCCCAGACCAGGCATTTCAGGTCTGCATCATCAGCCAGAGATTAGAGGCCCACAGTGATTCCCATTCAGGCTGTGCCCAATATCATGAATTCAGAAGGTCCCAGAAGCCACTACACAAGGCTCCACCGTCACTGTCGGCACCAACAGGTCCCAAGCAGAGTTGGACACAGGCATGGGCAAGCCAGGTGGCTTCCGGGGGCCCAGGACAGAAAGGGTGCTTGAAAATGGTAATTTTTTTCCCCACTGCGCAATTATTATTATCATAAAAGTTCACCCAAGGCCCTGCAGGAATCTAGGTATGGTACTGGTCCCAAGGCTAGCAAGAAAAGCAGAAACACTGAGACCTCAGTGAGCCACAGAGACTGAACCAGCTCTCTGCCTCCAGTGCAAGCTAGAAGCCTGCCCTCGCTCACTGCACCTGCAGAGAGTAAGCACTAAGCTCCAGAGCTAACACTGCCGAGGAAGTTTCCTTGGGGACACAGGACCACTTCATGCACCTCCCGCACAATGCATCTGGCCAGCCAGACAATGCTCCAATGTGGGGGAAAGGGAACAGACTCCTGTGACCCCCCTGATAGCCAAATCCCGGGAGGTTTGGCAGCCACAGCCGGGCCACAGCTCCCCTGCCAGCATCAGCTCACAGTCTTGTTGGTTAAACACTGTCCCACATTTGCAGATCCAGAAGAAGCTTTTACAAAAGGGAGCTGGAACAGCAGCCAAAAGGCATCGTAGCTCAGCCAGTGCCCGGAATTGGCAGAGACAAATGTAGGGCAATTTTCTCAAGCGTGCCTTTCACTGAGCACTGCAACTGCTGCCTAGGGTGAAGGGAGAGCAGTAAACTCAGGCGGTCCTTGCTCAGGGACCTGAGCCTGAAGGCCTCATTCCACTTTGCTGCCTCCTGCTCTTTGGAAGCTAAGTGGAAACCCCTCTCTGTGCTTGCACATGGGGAGCTGCTGAAGAAAAACAGGACACAGCTGGGTTGGGTCAGGCATCACCATCCAGGAAGAGGGCATTGAATGGCAGCTTATGTCCCTAATCCACAGTGATCAAAGGACAGAGGTAACTATTTGCCAGTCCCACTAGGAGAATCACCATCTCATAGCAATGCCAAGGCCCCATACTCTTAACCTGGGGAACGGGACACAGGGCCCGTTCACCTGTAAGTCACCTGTACATTTTGTGAAAAAGAAAGTATCGGGATGCTCCTTTATAAATCCACAGTGCATCAACACCTTGGATACTGTGCCCAGGCCTGGTCCCCATGCCTCAAAGGACATAGAAGAACTAGAGAAGGTCCAGAGAAAGGCAACAAGGATCATTAACAGTATGGAGAGGCTTCCACATGAGGCCAGGCTCCTTCAGTTTAGAAAAGAGATTCCTGAGAGGGAGCACAAGGTTTACAAAATACTAAGTGGCGAAGAAAAAGTGAAAGGGGATTTATTACCGACTCTCTTAATAGAAGAACTAGTGGTCACAATATGAAACTAGTAGGTAGTTAGTTAGTTTAAAACTAACAAAAGGAAATCCTTTTTCACACAGCACATCATTAAGACGTGGAGCTCCTTGCCACCCCTGCTGGGGAAGCCGACAGGTTAGCCACATTCAAAAAGGGGCTGGGCAAATTCTTGGAGGCAAGGGATATCTGCAGCTATTGAGCAAGGGGGCCAGGGATACAACCTCTGGATCAGACCTTCTGAGGGCTGGTGCAGAGCAGTCACCCTCCACCAGCCACTTAATCCCAGTCCCTGTGGTCCAGGCACCTGAGCAGGGAGACCCTCATGGAGCCTGTATTCCCCACTCGTACCTAGAAAGAGTTTGAAACACCACAGCGAGGGGGTGCCTGGGGCAGGTCTCCACCTGTGCAGCAGCTGCCGATCGAACGCCTTCTCCCCAGGGCTCAGATCCCCTAACATCCTGCACAAAGAAGGAATTTAAATGAAGTCATTCTCTCACCAGCACCATACCCCCCGCCCCTCCAGCTCTGACAGGCCTAGCCACGTGGTGCTACCCAGGATGACAGAGATGATGGAGGACAGGGGTCAGGAACTGGGAAACTCCCTGAACCGTGAAATCTCTTTCTCTGTTCACCTCAGGAGGAGGAGAGCTGTTGCCCTGACAACGCCTGGTCCAGCAGCCTCCGACCACGGGATCCAGGGTCCAGGTGTGGGAAAAGACGGAGGAAGGGTTGAGCACTGAGAAGAGGGGTGAATGAAGGGGTGGGTCAGCTGAGTCTCCCAGAAGGTCCCAACCCACCCCGATGGCATCCAGCAACGGCAACGTGCCACCGTTGCACTGCTCCTGCAGAATCCAGCAGCACCACCGCAGCCCAGGTGGGTTTATCTGCCCCACGCCTGTTCCCAGCGCGCCCCCAGGTGCAGAGCGTTTATCCAAGCCCAAAACAGGCAGCCACGAGCCCAGGTAAAGTCAGCACGTCTAGGTAAAGGACACACGTGCAGGGGCCCCCAGGGGGTCTTGCTTAAAGAGGCTTCATAAGCAGCTTGAGGTTTACAGGGGTGGGTTTGGCAAGCAACTGGCTCAGAACATGCTCTGCTCCCTGCGGGGTTTTGAAGCCATGCAGCATGTGGCTAACATATGGAGAAGTGCTGAGCTATCGGAGGCCAAGAGCCCAGCTCACAAGCCAGCCCCGGTCCTCCTTGCAAGATCTCCACCCTGTGAGGCTATGAAGTGGCACCTCTGTAGAGTGGCACACAGGAAATGCAGGCCCTCAGGTCAGTGGGCCATCTGGTACCAGCTCACTCCTACCCCTGGGGGAAGCCCTGGGTACAAGACTAAGGGATAAAAAGGGTTAAAGCCTTAAAGATACAGAGCCCTTCAGAGCAAAGGCAGACACTAGACACAGTCTCAGCGCTGCAAGGACTGTGGGGAAAAAAGGGAGTTATAGTATATGCCACCTGGTCAAGAAGGGAAGCCCCTTCCACAGGCTTTGACAGTTTAGGCCCCCATGAGACAAGTCAATAATAGAGATATTAATTAATAGGAACAGAAGCATCCCAAGGGAATCAATCATCTGTGTAAGCCTTTCCCCCGTGGAGCTGGGAAGACGAGCATGGAGGATGTGCCACCAGAAGACCCAGGGAGCAAAAGGCATCCTCCACAGCTTGCCCTGCACGGCTCTGTCTACCAGCAAACACACGGGGCTGGCCCATCAGACACCCACAGCTGGGCACCTGTCCCCACCAGGCAGACAGGAGGAACACACTGCGGCTCCACACATTACACACTCACGAGCCCACTTATTTTCATTTCCTGTTTAGAGCCAGTTGCTGCAATTTGGGGGCTGCCCCCTGCCTGCTTTTCTCCAGGCCCCTGTGACATTCACTTCCCATGGGCACAGAGCAGTTTCCCTATCCAGAGAGCCAGGAGCCAACATGGGGCCAGGAGACCGCACCACTGTCACATTTACCTCCACCCAGGCACTGAATGGGAGAGTAGAGAGGTGGCAAAGCGTCCAGCTGAGCCGATCCAGCCCTGCACAGTAGTTCACTTTCGCTTGCTCAGCTGCCTCATTTCCTCCGCTGTGGCAGGTGTTGAGGACTCGGTCACAAGCAGACTCCTTTCCTTCGCTCTTTCCCAGGCTGGGACGAGGGCTATGCCAGCCCTTGCTAGAGAAGGGGGAGACAGGCATGCTCCCCCTGTCCTGCTGGGTTCATGTCCCCTCGAGGAAGCCACCCCTATGTACTACTCATGCCCTCATCAGACTATCAGGGTCAGCACCACAGAGGACCAAGAGGAAGTCCACATCCCTAGAGCCAGTGGCTGGCGGGGTTATGAGAGCCGGCAGCAGCCCAAAGACACAGGGCTCCCACTACAACCAGGGGAAGGAGCGGGAGGGAAAAGCCCTGGCTGGCTGCTGCTTTTCCATTCTCACACAGGGAAGAGCAGGAAGATGCGCCAAGAAAATGCCTCACCCTAGTGACAAATGGAGCTGACCAAAAGGTCCCTGCCTACTGCGCCCCCCAGCACCTCGCCCTGCTGGGTGCTCCCGGGCTGTCCGGCACCAGCTGCCCAAGCGCTGGGCCCCAGGAAGGACTGCACTGACTAAGCAGAAGAGAACTGAGGCCTGAGGAATGAACTGTGTTGTGGAGGGAGAGCTCACTAGCAGAGATCTCCACCCAGGCTGAGCACCTGCACTTCCCTGGCCATTTTGCTATCAGAAGAGACTGAGAGGATGGCAGCTGCTGGGGACAGACTGAGGCTTGAGGGAGAGCTGCCCCTCCATATCACCTGTGCCACACAGCTTTTTCTGTTTCATGTGGTTACAGAAGGTGCTGAGGGTAATGTGGGGCAGGCAGGGACACGGAGACAGCTCCCCTGCAGCCACACAGCCCAGAGAATCTGTGCCAGGAAAAGGGAGAAAGAGGAAAAAGCCTGGCCATTACCCTCCAGAGAAGCATGTGCTACCTCCAAGGGGCATGTAGGCACCTCTCAGCAGGTTTCCATAGCTCAGGGAACCCCTACCTGGCTCAGGCACTCCAGAAACAAGGCTCCCACATGCAGGCTTGATCCACAGCTGGCCATCTCTGTCCCCCCACCAAAGACACACATGCATCCTGCACCCCTTCTCCAAGAGGGAAATCAGTGTCCCTTTTTTCCACTACCTCTCCCCAAATGCCTAGCAGGCGGCAGGGAAGGGGTTAAAGGAAAGCGGGAGTCCTGGGCAGACAGGAGTGTAACCAAGGAAGGTATTTTAGCCCTGGCAGCACCGCCCATGCAATCTCTGTTCCTGCTGCTCTCTGCACTCCAATTTGCAGCTTCCCCAACCTCATCTGCTGCTGAATATGCAAGAGGATAAATGTTTATGGTGTTTACTCCTCTCTGCTTTGTCTCAACAAACTCTCTGGGAAACGACAAATACAGCTGCACTCCAGGGCCAGGAGGAGCCCCCGCCCGCCACAGCCATGCCGACACCACCTCAATAAATAATTATGCCTCAATTAGCTCATTCACAGCAAAGTACCTCGTTAGAGAAGCGCAGGCAGGCACTATGGTAAGACTGGGCCATGCTGGGCCGGTTTGGATGGTGGGAGGGGTACCGCGCCAGCTGCCGTGGCAGATCCAGATACTGGTATGGACGCCAGACGCTTCAGGCGGAGATACAAAGGTGTCTGGCCATGTGCCGGATGCTGCACAAAGCAGGTAGCACTCCTTCCTGACCCGTGACGATCAGCTGACCTGAAGAATCAATTCTTCTTGGTTCTCTCAGCCTGCACAGCTACCCCTAAAGCGCACGCCCCACGCTCAGGTTAACAAGACCACATGCCAACATGGTGGGCAAAGGGTAAAGCAATCTGCTTTCCAGCAGGCTCCATCCTGACTGCCTTGGATGAACGCCCTGCCAACTCAACAAGGCCATAACCCACACCTTAGGCAAGGAAGCATCACTTCTCAGGCACCCACAGTGCGAAGGAAGCTGAGCTGGGCCATCAATGCTGCAAGCATCTGGAGTAGGTTAATCGTCAGTACTGCATGTCCAGTGCCACTCCAGGTCAAGTGTAGAGGGGACCTCCGTTCATCCCTTAGTGGGAAAGCATGTCCCTCATTAAAACATCTGCCAGAGCTGAGTCCTACACTCGGCCACAAAACCAAGCCACGGATGGACAGGAAAGACTAAATGCTCGTGTCCAGAGGGAAGGGGGCTCCAGGCCATGACAGGGACTGAAAGTGGAAAAAGCTGTCTCTGCCTCTATCAGAACTGAACCAGGCTGGAGATATAAAGAGTCCCATCTCTAGGAGTTGGTCATCTTTCCCCCTCAGCTGCAAGCCATCTCCAAACAAGGGGGATAGTATGTAGTGGCATCTGGTGAGCCACAGCTGGAAATCCAGCCTTCAAGAAAGAGCGCGATAAGGCCATGACCAGGCATCCAACATATGTACACGTGTGTGGAGCAGTGCTGAGCTGGGCAGAAAAGCAGCTCTTTTTCTGAGGCTCCGATTCATTGCCTCCCTTCAAGCCCACTTACCGGAGCAATGAGGGAGCAGACAGGAAAGGCAAAACTCATGTCATTTAGTATTATTAATTGGCCAGTAATTTGCCAGTTAACACATCATATAGGTCCCTGTTATCCTGTCTTCCAGGGACCCTTTAACACCCCCCAGGGCTCTTTGAGAGCAAAACCTATGCTGAAAATCAATAATGGAGGATCAGTGTAGGGTAAAGGATTATATCAGAGTGCAATTGCTACCAGAGGCTGAGGTTCAGCCCTGGGGTTGGGTCAGAGGAGAGAAGTTTGAAGGAGCGGGGCGGGGGTCTCTATCTGAAATAGATGTTCCCTGCCTCAACTTCACAAGGGACAACCAGATGTGAAGGTAAGGAGAGATCCTCCATCTCAGCAATGGTCACCCAGACAACATAGGGTTCCCTCTGATCCCCACTTCCCAGACACCCAAAAGAAAACTCACCCAGCAACCCCAGTCCCAAGTTGAGAGCAGCCAAAGGAAATTAAAAGCCAAAAGAAGCGTTTCACAGGGCAGTAGGATGACAGACATTCAACCTCTCTGTCGCCTGTTTGAGCTTAGCCCCAGGCTGGCAGTGAACAGAAGGTATTGGTTTTTGGACTCTGCTTGGTGACTCCAGGGAAAGAGAATTTGATGCGTCTCCGTCCAGCTCGAGTGTCTGCATCACAACGTAACACCTCCAGAACGGACAGCTGCTGCCCCCTCAGCAGCCAGCTCAGCAGAGACAATCAAACAGACCACAGGTTCGGAGCGCCTCTTTCCTTCCTCAAACATGGTCTCTGGCAGGTCAAACAAGGCAAAGAGCAAGGGCTAGAAAGAGCTTGCCCCACTGCCATCCTTCTCACATCCGCTCCATGCAAGTAGAGGCTTTCCGTCAGCCCTCAATACCTGCAGCCACATCCACCCCCTCTTCATGAGCCAACACAAGGATGCTCTAGGGACCAAGATGTGCAGAAGATCTGAATGCAGTTCCCAAATCTGCTACAAACTTCCTGCATGGCACCGAGTGAGTCTCCTACGCCCCAAATCAGCAAAGCACTTAAGACTGTGTTTAAGTCCCACTGGTGCAATGGGATTTAAGCACATGCTTTAAGTGCTTTGCTGATGCTGAATCAGGGCTTCATGCCCTGCGCTTCTGAGAAGGAGACGAGGAGGAGGACTGGTCTAAGCAGGAGGTCTGTTTCCATCTGTGACGCACTCACCATCCACAGCCATGACGACACAATAAAGGACCTAGATAATCAGCATGTGTACACCTCTGGCCCTGCAGCAGCCTGTCCCCAGGCCCCCTCCCTCAGCTGGGGGCTCTGGAAAGGCACCAGCTACTGACACACAGATTTGGTGATGGAACTAGACACAGTCCCAGTTCTCATCCAGCCTTTGAGGGGTTAAACAGGCCAAATTGCCCAAGCTCTCCATGGCATGCACATGTGGGCAGAGGCATGCAGGCCATGCTCTGCTGTAAGGCAATTGCTGCCATTAGTGGTTTGGGTGTCCCCCTTCAGCCAGCAAGTGAGGGGAGGCGAGGTGAGCCCCCCTTGTCCCTCAGAGCAAGAGTTTCAGGTGACCCGTGCAGGGTCTGGAAAGGAGAGACAACTGCCAGAACCTAAGGGCCACCCAGCTGAGCATCTCCCTCCATGGCGCTCAGAGGATGGATTCGGGCAGGCTGGAACGAGCTCCCCAGCCAAGTGTGTTCAGCTCCTCGGCACTGGGGAGGCAGCGCTAACATCTCCGGTGCTCCCTGCCAAGTCTGGCGGCTCTCCCCCTGGCTCCAGGGAAGTCAAAAGCCTGCAGCATGGGGAACTGCAATGCAAAAGTTCATGTCCCTACAGCAGTGCCCAGAATCTCACTGCAAGGACATTACCACTACAGGAGGAGCCCACAGGCCTGTGTGCACTGGCCACCCTGGTGCACTGACCCCAGCTGTGTTAGTTGCTGCCAAAAGAGCCATGCTCAGGAGCCAAGGCTGAAGGGTGGGATGAAGGGGGAGAGGCTAAGGTTCACCCAGAGACTGCATTTTCCACGTCCAGGTCCTTGTCAGAGATGAATCTTGATTGACAGGATGCATCAGTGCAGAGAAGTCTCTCCCCACAAGCAATAGGGAGCCACTCTTCTGACTTCTGGGTGAGATGTGGAGCCACAGATCCTGCCCACGGGTGGTACAAGTTCCTGAGAGTTTTGCTGCATAGGATCAGGCATTCACTCCAGAGCCCTAGGTATCTTCTGACTTGGACAATTACATTCTGCCTCTCCCTAGAAAACACCTGTACGGTGTGGGTTAAAGGCACCATCCTCCCGTGTGCTGCCCTGTTTTGCGGCTGTTAGTCAGCTGCCACAGCCTAACCCAGAAGCAGCTGCATTTCAGCAGGGCGAAGGGATTCCCACAGCAGGATTTCTACACACTCCAGGGGGTTCAGTCTGCTCAGAGGGAAATGCAAGGGCTGAGTGTGAGCTGGCTCTGCCTTCTTTTGCCCCTTTCTGTGCCCTGCTTGCACAACTGAATCACAAGGGGGCTAGGATTTTCTCTGTGCCAAGAGACCAGCCTGGTGTCTGGCAGAGACAGGGACCTCCTGGCTTGGTCTAGCACAGGAAGGGCCCTGGCATCTCTGCGCTTCCCAGGAAACCCTTTGGAGCTCCTGTCATCAGACCAGAACAAGCACAACCATGTCTTCCCCTACCACAGTGAAGATGCACGCTTGCCCTTTCTGACTGGACAAACTGCAGAACTTGGCTACTCGGTTCAAGCTCTGGAGACTTGCATTTGGGCTCCCAGTGCAGTTACTGGTAGAGATCGCAGCATGTTTCATCTAGGAAAGCGGAGTGCACGCAAAAGCCAAGGGGTGGGCCTCTCTTCCCTGGTAAAAATGTAGTCTTGCTATGCCTGCCACAAAATGGCATTTAGCAGAACCAAACTTCCCCCCACTCCAGCATCAACCACAATAATGGCCGGCACTTCACCCAGACAGAGGCACAGCATCCTTGCAAAACTGATTTATGAACTCAATGCATTCAGCAACCCCAAGGATGCAGTCACCTCTGAGTCTGGGCAAGGGCGCTGTTTAAAGGTAATCAGCCAACAAACAGGTGAAGGATGGGAAAAGACAAAAACAGTGCACTAACTAATCCTGCTGAGAGGACTGAGGATCATCATTACTTCTAATGGCCACAACACCAGAGTCCACCGTCTCTTCCACGCAATGACCCCAAAGAACACAGGATGGCCAGCCTGTCAGTCTCCCCCTGGGGGGTGGCGCAGCTCCAGCTGGCTCACAGGGACAAGCACTGCCTCAATGAGTCACCACCACCGCTTCCCAAAGCATTTGAGTTTTCCCTAGACATCTCCCATTCAGCCCTGACTCAGCCCAATAGAGGGAGCTCAGGCAGGCTGTGATGGCAGCCTCAGCAGGGGTGGTGGCTGGCTTCCAGGGCTACAAGTCTGGGAAGCAAATCCCATTTCCAGGTGTCAAAGGCTATGCGGGCCGCCCCTCCACCACCCCAAAAGGCAGCATCTCACTTGGACCTCACATCCTGCTAAGCAGGACTCTTTCCCAAGTCAGGCAAGTCAAGCTGGGCCCTACCTATTTATGCTTTGCTCTTTCCCTCTCCCCACAAGGGCTGAAGCAGGCTGTAAATGTGCACACAAGCAAACAGGAGGGAGAGGCAGACAGGGAGGGAGGGATGGGACAGACACAAGGGATCCACTAATGACCATCTTCTTAGGATGTCAGCGGTGCACTTTAGGATGCGTTAGGAAGGCATTGATTTGCAGAGCAGGGACAGCCCTTGCCCGAGTGTCATTCACACACACTCTCCGTCTCACCTCGGGCCCAGCGCTGGATGTATGACTGCATCAAAACTCACCAAGGGGCAACCCAAAGCATGCCCCCCAGCAGAGATCAGGGGACTAGTTAGGCTGGATTCAGAGGAACAACACTGAAACCTAGGCACTGAGCCCGCTGCCTGCCTAGATGCTTGTGCAGCCACACACTGGGTATTTCAAGCCTTCCTTCAGGGCCTATCCAGGGGAAAAACATCAATCCCTGTGCCCCCATAGCATGATCCCCACACGAGGTGATGTCTCCTTCCTGCAAGGCCTTCTCTTACTCAGGATCAAACCCAAGGGCAGGTAGACGGGCCTGCTGCTGGGACAGCTTGCAAAGAGCCCCAGGCGTGTCCCGCCACAGCAAGGCGGGCAGCGAGGGCGAGCCTGGCGCATGGGAACCCGTGCTGAACGAGGAGGCGAGCAGCTCTGCTCCCTGAGTCAGCAGCCGTGTGACCCAGCAGGCAGCAGTGTAACGATTTCATCATTTTCCACCAAAATTGAATTAGTTTGAAGCCAAAATCAGATTTGTGAGCCCAGCGCTCTTGACAGCGAACCCTTTACTTTGTCAGGCAGCTGTTAGCTGTCTCCCTCGGAGCCCGGCAGAGGACAGGAGAGAGGCTGCCGCGGATTGCCGACATGCCTGCTCCCGGGGCTGCCGTGAAGCCACCGGCTCCCAGAGGGTGACCCGTGTCATCGCAGTAACCACAGCCTCTGAGAGGGCATCCAAGAAACCACAGGGAAAGGAAATAAACTCTCCCTCTGAAGACTCCCTCTGGGCACTAAATCCAGGAGACCCTCTGCCAACCATCGATCCTGCTGCACCTCCCGGTGCCCAAAGGCTTGACCAGGGTGGGCATTCAGCAGGAAAAGACAGACAGACAGTGGGTGCTTTTCTCAATGAGAGGCTTGGATAGCCAAGCCCCCAAAGCAGGGCTTTCGGAGGCCAGGAGGAAAAGAGTCTCCTCTTTCCCACTGGCCCCTGCCACAGTAGCAGTTAGTACCTCATAGCAAAGCCCCCGAGTGGGGTCACTTATGGCTTTCTGCCCATGGCTGGCTTTGAACATCAGACCCTAAAGAAGCTCGCACTGGAGAGATGCACCCGGTGGCTCTGAGGAAGCTCGTGAGAGAGACAGACAAGCTGTGCTGTCCAGAGGAGCAAACAGCAGGGCACGATCTCTGCACCCAGCTCTACAGGACGCCCAGCTGCTTCAGGACTGGGATCCCCGAGCCCGGCTCTGTGAGCCCCTCACCAGTCCAGAACTGGACTTCCCCACCTCTCTGCCAGCATCCTGATCCCCCTGCTGATGCCAGTCCTGGCTTTCCTTGAGAAAGAAAACCACACCAATGCATGTTACCAGACTGAATCCCTACCTAGAACTAACCAGGGAGCAAAATGGTTAGCTCACCGAGCAAGATTGAGGAGCTCAGTCCTCTGCAGATGGAGGCTAAGGTATGTAACCGCCACACCAACCTTGTCATGGGCACAGGACGAATTTCAGCCCTGATAAAAAAGCATGAGGCCCACTGACGTCAACAGCAGCAGCACCTGCTTCGGGCTGGGCTGCATTAGGTCTCATACCAGCTCCTCAAGCGGTGTAACCTGGCATAAACCCACTGATGTCAATGGAGCCAGGCTGCTTTACACCCACTGGGAACTGGCATGAGCAGAGCCGTCTGCCCGTTCCATGCCAGCTTAGCAAGGCCAGGATAGATTGCACTCCCGTCATCCCGAGGAGCTGAAATAGCCTCCTTGTGACCATTTATATTTTATAATATCGTCTGGAAAAGAACCCAGGAATAGTTCATAAAGCAAGCAGGCACGGCCCCCCTCCCCCCCCGGCAGCAGACATCATGCAAAGAAACAGCAATAAACCAGCTACCGCGCCAACAGAAGCAACAGCCCATAGGAAACGCTTCCCTCAGGAGAGGCAGGAGACTCCCTTGATTGGGAAACAACAGCCCCAGGATGACAGCTTCGGCCCAGCCTGTTCCCACTGCCTCGGGCCACTGGTTTGCTCCTAACTGCTCCAAGTCAGGCATCTTAGCTGCGTCTCCCACACGCCTACATCCAGGGAGAGCGCGAGTAAAAGCCTGAACACCCAGATGCCCCAGGCCCTGCTATTCCACCCCCACATATCCCGAATGGGGCTGCATGCTTTAAAAACATGTCTGGGGCCTGCCAATGGCCTGGCAACCTAGCCTGCAGGGGAACCAGAGTTCAAGGAGAGAGGCCCTTCCTTATCTGTGCCACCGCAGCACGCAGTGACACGAGGACATCCGCAGGATCTGGATGCTGCCTGGACCTCCAGCCCCAGGGCAAATTCCAAACAGGGTTTTAGCAGGTTCTCAGCTGGGGCCTGTCTGGGCAAGGACTGGTGTCATCGAGGGCTCCAGACAAAGGGGGAGATAGCTTCCTGCCACCGCTGGGTATTTCTGGAACGAAGGAGGTGCCAGAAGAAGGAGATGCAGGGAGACAGATTTCCCAGGGCTCTGGCAGTGCAGGGAATGGGTTACTAGGGGGCAAAGGAGCAGACCGCACAGGAAGACTTCCTTCATGGCTGAGCCTGTACAACGCGGGGGAAGAGACAAGGAGGAAGGGAGGGATAGGGAGTGGCTTGACACAGCCTGAACAGGCTACACATTCTCCAGCAAGAGCAGAGGGTGTTAAAAATAAGAGGAAGAGCATTTCTCCCCTCCCAAGCCTCGCAGGCTGAGCTACCTTGCAGGAGAGCCCAGGGTCTGCTCCTTAGATGCAGGCTGCAGCAGCTCACAGGTATCATGAGGTTCCACAGTGGAGAGAGCTCAAACCCTGGCTCCATACGGTGCCTAGCATGGGGGTGCTGAAGGTAGCAATCATTAGTTATAAATTCTGTGACTAAGGGATGAAACCCTTGTGCCTGTTTCTGGCTGAGTCGGGCTATACAACATGCAACTAATGCACTTCAAATGAGTAAGGGCCACAAAGCACACAGAGCCTCAAGGTGCCAAGCACAGTTGACCATCTACAACCCCTGGGCTGTGCCCTCTCCTTCCCTCCCTCACTGCTGCGTGCTTCCCCAACCTTGCATTCTCAGCTGTACATGGCAATTTGGAGTCTGGGAGGTGGGAGGGGGGTCTCACTGACCTCTGCAAGCCAAGGCACCCTCCCAAGATGCATAGCTGCCACCCATGGGGAGCTCTCCATGCTGAGCCACAGCACCTCTAATCTGAGCATGGCATCAACCAGCAGGAGAGGAGCTGCCTGCTCCACAGGAGGGTAATCTGCGCTCTTTAATCCACATTTACCAGGGCTCATTCTCTGAAGCATGTTATTACCCTGATCTGCAAAGGGATTAGCTATTCCCTCCACATCCCCCCCAGGAGGGAACCAACTCTGGCAAGGCAAAGAAAGAAAGCGCTGCAGGGACACGTTCCCTCCCCCTGCCTCCCTGTTGTGGAGAATGCTCATCCATGCAGCTAATGACCCCAACACACAGGTCGTCCCCTCCCACTGTCCTGCTCCTCCACCTTGGGTTCAGCTTCTCCACAAGCCTGGAGACAAGGAGCAAACCAGCAGGACCGGAGAGCGACGATGCTCTGTCACTATGAATGCCAGTACAGACGTCCAAGCAGATGACATTGGGAAACAATGGGGACCAAATGGAGAAAGAGGTCCCTTTGCAACTGCCCTCCCCTTGGTAGTAAACCAAGAAGGGACAGAATGCTTCAAGGATGCTTTCAGCCAGCCCAAACACTATTCTTGCCCTGTATGCATGCACTCCCAGTCCTTTTACAGCCAACTCCTCCTCCCAGCTTTCAGCTAGACAGAACTGGAGCAAGACAGCACCCACTGAGCTAAGACTGGGAACAGCATTTGCTGCATTGTACCAGGCAGGGGTAGGGAGCAGGGACAAGATATGTGTCGGATTTAAGTCATTCCATTGACATCTGGTTTAGGTCAGTGTACATCTCCATTGAAACCAGACTCCAGGCAACTCCCCAGCACTTGTCAGCAGGCCAGCTTGAGACCTGCCCCATTCTTCACTCCCACCATCAGTCCTCATCCCACCCCCAGCAAGAGAGCAGTTTAATGTAAGAAAACAGCAGCCAAGCCAGGAGACTGGAGGGGGGCTATAGATACCAGGGCAGCCTGCCTCTGCAGGCACTTACCGAGTTAATGCAGCCCAATTCCTTGTTCAAGAGCCAAGGCAACGAGAGCTTTCCCTCCCCTCGGTAGCAAGACTGGATACGCTCCTTGATCTTGTCCTTGATCTTCTTCAGGGTAAAAAGGCAGAGGACCGACTCCTTGGGGGGTTTGACCCTGTTTTTCTGGCCCTGGGAGAAGATGGTGAAAAGAATATCCTCTCGCTCTGAGATCCCCAGCTGCTTGGCGAGAGCCTTGCCGGGCTTGGTCAAGTAAGCGTCCTGAATCAGGCGGTACTCGATGCCGTCCCGCACACAGCCAATGGGGAATTCCACGTACGAGTAGAACTTGGGGTCATCCACGCAGAGACGGACAATCTTGGAGGTGAAGAACTGCTCCCCTGTGGAGTCAGGCGACGTGAGCTGGGTGTCCAACTGCAAGGTCAGGTAGTAGACGAACTGCTCGCTGCTGAAGCTGTAAATGTAGTAGATGTCAAAGGTGGGGAACTTGGAGAGGGTGTCCGAGGGGATCTTCAGCTGGGAGGAGACAAACTCGTCCTGGTAGACAAAGCCAAACATCTCCGCATTCTCCTCGTTGGCCATCAGCTTGCGGCTGGAGAGCGTGGGGAAGTACTCCGACTTTCCATCAATAGGAGTCCCAATGAAGAGCTTGTTCTGCCCGTTGGACACCTCGATGATGACGCCAGACATGGTGCCTGACTCATTGACGCTGGAGAGGTAGTGCTCCTTCCGGTGATGGGGCTCACCCAGCTTAAAGAGGTCGTCCAGGCGCAGGAATTGGCAGATGCCCTGGGAGGCACTGCCACAGGCGATCAGACGGTTCTCTGAGTAGTCCACCAGTAGCAGCTTGTTGACGTTGTTAGTGGTGACCAGCCCATGAGGGCAGGACTGGACGCTGGGTGGGGGGTAGCACTTCTCGTTGTCATCCACCGGCCCCGTCACATGGGTGCGCAGCTGTGTCAAGTTGTTGGAGAGCTTGTAAATCCGGTTGACAGCACCCACATAGACTTCCCCAGTTTTGTTGTGAACCACCAAGTGCGTCAAGCTCCAGTCTGTGACGGAAAAAGTCCTAAAGGGGGACTTGGGGGCACCTTCCGCCAGCGGTAGCCAGGCACTCCCCAAGAGCAGCAGGGTCCAGATGTTAACGGACAGGTGGTGCTTGAGGCGAAGGAGCCACATCACAGCAGTGTCACATCCGGCCAAGGCCGTGCACACGCCCCAGCCACAAAATAAATATAAAGCCAACTAAAGTGGGAGGGAAGAGGGAAAGGGACAGGGGGGCTAGCAGGCCAGTCTCGTCGGCTTCCACCAGGCTCTGTATTCAGGGCATTGTGGACGCTGGCAGCCTGGTCAACCCTGGAAGGAAAGACAAGGGCAAGACAGTTAGACAAACCTTCTTGCAGCTCAGGCCATAATGAGAAACTCCTCCCCTTCACGGCTCACCCTACCCCACACCACCCCTCTCACCCTTGCCTTCTCACACCATCCTGGGGATACAGCTGCCAAGCAATAGAATAGAGTTTCATGCCCAGCCACCTTCCTCCAAGCCCTAGTACCAGAAGCAGAAGGAACACATGTTCTGGTGTGGGCTGATCGGCAGCGCTGAATTCAGCAACTGTATCGCCCCCCCAACCTGCCCAGGCTCTGTTAGGATCTACCCCCATCCTTGACCCCACACACCAAAGGATTTCCATCTGCTTGGCTTCACCCTCCCGACTCCTCCAGTCCCATGTCACAGCTATCATATCTCCAACCATGCTGACACTGGACTTAGCCTGAGTAACATTCAGTTCCTGCTGGCATAGAGAAGCCTCCTGAGCCTCCAAGGTGTGAAACCATGGGGCAAACCCACAGGCAGAGAGACAAGAACATCACCCAATACTGGTATTCTTCAGCTCCTTGGCTTGAGCCCCTAGTATAAAAAGCTTTGAAATGCACATGAAAGGCAGCAGACTCATAAGTCACTAGCATGGCTCAAACATGAGAGTCTCCATGGGGCATATATGGCCCATGCTCTTCAAGCTAGGTCAACCACACCACCAGGAAGGGAGACCTGGGGTCAGCTTACCCACCTCTGCCCTTGCTGCAGGGATATACCCTGTGACAGCAATCCATCCCTTCTTTGCCAGGACATAGGATACCAGCTCTTCTCCATGGGCTGAGCACTTCACACCCACCACCCTGACACCCAACAGCAGAGAGATGTTGGGAAAGGTCACAAGCTGAGTTCCCCAAGGGGCCCATCTCCCTCCTGCTGCAGGAAGGAGCCTTCAAAGCTTTTCCAGCTTTTCACTGTTTCCCAATGTGCAGAATGATTGGTCATTAAGGGGATTTTCCTTTATAAGGAGAGGGGGAGAAAAAGCCATTCATGAATGAAGGGAGAAATAAAGGCCAGTGAGCTAGGGAGGGAACAGCAGGGTCCGGGGAAGAGAACCAGGAATCAGTGCTCCAGGAGTCTGTTCCAGCCTCTGCCACTGACCTGGTCTGGTACGTGGCTTTAGGAGAGTCCCATCCCCATCTCCATACCTCTGTTTACCCATCTACAGACTGGGGAGAAAAATGCCAACCCACTGCCCAGGAGAGGTTAACATTCCTTCACATCACAAAGGACTTTGGAAGAGTAGCTCTGGGTAAAAAGTATTATCTCCCTCCAGAACAGGGTTGGCCCATCCATCCAATACCCCAGGCACCTCCAGCTGCCCCACCTAGACTGTCCCAGCAGCCCCAAAACCGCACTGAGCTCTCTGCCTTAGGCTGGATCCAGAGAGGAGCATGGAGGCACAGAGGTGATCTGCCAGCCAGAGGGGATTCTGCTCAGGAGGGAGTCCATGCAGCTCCCCAGGAGCTAGCTCAATAGTCACACAGTGAGGGGGGAGAAGGAGACCTGTAACCCCAGGCGCTGCAGGACCAGGGCACAACCCAGGCTTCAAATGTGAGTGAATTGGTAATTTTGATTACACGAAACACCTTCTGACATGAGCTGCCTCTTACTATAACCAACACCCTTGAAAACCTCACAAAGGAAGCCCAGGAAAGGCAGCCTGTTGAGCCAGTCCTGGTTACTGCTGAGCAAGTCTGCACACTGTGGTTTCCAGCCAGCTCGGCAGGAAACATCTCACAGGCGGCTGCCTGGAGCCCAGGTGCAGACCTAGCAGATTCTGCAGCACTCAGGGCTCAGCAAAGTCACCACCCTCTGCCCCCAAAGCAAAGAAGAGAAGAGAGGAGCTCCTCCAAAACAAGCAGTCAGCAACGCCATGAGAATGCAGCTGGGGACCAGTGCATGGGTACCCACCTGCCCACTCTTCCCCAGCACTGAGGGACAGAGAGCAGTCCACAGACCACAGCACCAAGGGAGAGAGCTCTCCCCAGCACCCACCCACCAGCTCCCTCACCCCCAGGGACGTTACTTCTTTGAGATGCACAGCTCATTTTCCATCCTCTCTCTGACACCCCCAGAAGCCTGACTGGTATCCAGAGATAATGGGAGTTGTCTATCACTCCCCGAGAGAGGTGGACGAGTAATCCCACCGACTCCAGGAAGCACAGATCCAAGGGGTGGCGTCTATAGCAGACCCCTTTCATGATACGCAAGACAAATGCTTTTACCACAGCAGGGTGGAAAGTCTCCATTGCACAGATGCTTCCTGACCCAAACTGAAGCAGATCTTTAACTCTGTGCTCAAAATTCGCCTATGAAATTAGCACCCTAAAGCCCAGCATCTTGGCAGCGAGTCTCACAAGATCACACTGCTTACAGGGGAATATGACAGATCCAGATGAATCACAAATACCTGCCTCTCACAGGGGGAGCCTGGGCCTCAGGCTGGAACTAAATATGCCTTCACCAACTACCCCAGACCCCACAACCTCAGGGGACATTCAGGACTGGGGCAGGTTATATTTCATCTGAAGTATCGTAGGTGGTCTCATGGCTCTTGGAAACATTAGGTGCGTGCTTCCATGTGTTTGGGGCGGGGGGGGGAAATAGTCCATTTCTCAGTCTACAAAGCACATACAAGTATTTCAGCCCTATCTCCCAGTTGCGTCAGAGCCTTGGAAGTGGGCTAGATGGCAAGTGACAGGTTAAAATACTTCCCACATCCCTTTCCCTGCTTAGGCAGCAGCAGATAATGTCTGTACAGGCTGTGCATGGAGTCCAGGCAAGCAAGGGGTGGGGCCTGCAGCTTGTTATTCCAGGTGGGTCTGAACTGCACCTCCATGACTACCTCAGTGAGGCATCCCAGGGCCATGCAAGCAGCCATGGACCAGTTGGAAACCCCACCAACCCCTGCAACCGCACCCTGGAGCTGACAGCTGTGTTGCATCCCCACTCCAGCAGCAAACCCAAGCAGCAAAGACCCTGCAGGCCATTCTTCAGAGGTCAGCCCTGCTTGCCCTCTCCACCTCCCCCACCATACCAGCCAGGACAATGGGCCTCTCTCCCCTTTTCATCTCAATGGAGAAAGGGTGGGGAGAAGAGTCCAGGGATTTACAGCTGCCATGAAAAAGGTCTCCGGCCCATCCCATCTCTGTCTCCACCTCCTCCCCTAAAGCTATAGGGACACCCTGGAGTCTCAAAGCTCCTGCTCAATACAAACAAAGGGATGGGGGCATAAGGAGAGCTGCAACTCTAGTGCATTCCCAGCAAGATTCACGACTGGCTCCGAGCAGCCCCAAACACTGTCTGACAGCACTGGGGGTTTCCAAATCTACTGTCACATTCTCAATCTGGTGTCTCTTCCCCTTGATGGACCAGAACCAAACACCCCTTGGTGAGATGGCACATGAAGATACCGTCTACACAGGGGAAGCATCAGCTAAACCGTTTGCTTCCCATTCGCCTCCTCAGATGAGGTGTTCCAGAAGGGGACTTTTTACCATCTTGAATTTCCCCAAGCCTAATAAAGGGTGTGTGAGCCCAAAAGCTTGCAGAAAAAGATTGGGGTTTTTGCAATTTCCCCACAACAGCAGTCAGCATCTCCTGCAGGGCACAGCAGAGAGAAGATACAGCCCCAAGCAGCATCTTGGCTTTGCCAGAATCGCATCCCAGGGATCTTTTTCACCCAAGCTCCAGCACAGCCCGACTGGCAGGCAGGATGTCAGCAAGGATCTCCCCCTGCCTTAGAGCAACAGGCGGAGGACGCAGGTGGACAGAACCTAACAGGCCAGCAGCCCAACTTGGCATGGCCGTCCCTGCAAAACCAAGACAAAACCCAGCCAGCCAACAGGACACCTCCAGACGAGCCCTTCTCGGTGGAAAACATGGAGAGACAAGGATTGTTACCTGCTCACCCAGAGCATAGACCTGACATCTGACAATCCTTCTCACTGTTCTCTCATCTCCTAGCCAGGAGGGCTGCTTGAGGCATGAACCAGGTCCTCAGACCACCAAGTGGATTCCCATGGTGCCTCTTGATGGAGCAGAGTAAGATTCTGGGCTGGGTATAAGAAAAAGGGCTAGAGAACTCCCTATGCCCATATGTCAGCTTAGATGTTGGGAGTGATAGAGTGTCCTTTCCCGATGAGCGCCAACCCCCCTGGAAAAGCTCAGTCTAATCAGCCACATGATACTATCATGAAGTGCTTCTCACCTTTCCTTGACTGGGCCCCAAGACCCCAGCCCAGCCAGTTCTGTGACTGGTCTATAGGCAAGCACTCAGAGAAGCAAGGATAAGTAAATTCAAGGTGTGAAACCAGTACTTAGCAGAGTCACAGAAGTTTAGAGCTGGAAGGGACCTCCTGAGATCACTGGGTCCAGAGCCCCTGCTCTAGCAGGCAGCACAGCAGACCTAGCCCATGGGACTCATATAAGCAGGGATCCTGGTTTTCTCTGATTAAAAAAATTCCTAAATTTGGGGGTTAAAAAAGTAACCCAAAAACCACATTTTCACGTGACCAAAATGAAACACCACTAAATGTAACAAAATGTAATGTTATCTATCTATGTATTACTGGTGTTTCATTTTAATAATAGAAAAATGTGGATTTTGAGATACTTTATTTAAACCTGAAATTTATTTATTTAAACCTGAAAATTTGGGATTTTTTATTTTTTAAAAATCAGAGAAAACTAGGATCCCCGCATATAAGATACTGCCCTCAAAACTCTCCAAAATTCCTTGTGGATGCAGAAAAATGAGTCACAAAAGAAGGCTGCCCTGGGAGAATGATGGAGGATGTTGCTAACTGGACATTACCTTCCTCAGCATGGTTGCCCCCAGGCCGGGAAAGGTTGGAAGCTCCGAGTTAAAGCTTATTACAACCCCACATAGAAGTCCTCACTCAGCAGCAAAGCAGCCTTAGCTGGTCAAAGCTCAGTCCTCCAGGAGATCCCAGTACACGAATATGAGCCAAGCACGGGTGCCCAACTTGGAGCTCCTGAACTGCCCCTGCCCTGCCATAGGGCCACACGTCACTGCAGCAAGGGCCAGGAGCCTGGAACAGCATCAGCAAGCCTGGTTTCCTGCCCACAAGCATGGCAGCTAGAGGCTTGGTAACAGGCATGGGCATTCCCCAATATTAAGCTGCCAGCACCAAGGGAAGCTTCCTCCTCCAGTAGGGCCACTCAACTACAGCGCAGCATTGGCAAGGCCAGCAATGGGCTCGCAGGGCTCCATGCAGGAGGGCAGGGAGCAGAGCATGCCTTGGCTTTGGCAATGTGGGCACATTCTGTCCATGACAGTGCCCCTTCTCCCACTCGCCCTGCCACCCTCAGAGCACAACAGAGGTAGGCAACGTTTTTTAGACAGCAGACAAAAAAAACCCCACAACGCCTACTTTGGAAGGTGCCGGAGTCCGGAGCATGTTTGCAGCCTCCTGGCTGCAGCTGGCCCAAGGAGCCTGGTCAGCTTGCAGCAGGACTTGCAGCCTCCTAGCCGCCTGCTGGGAGCAGCCTGGGCTCCATGGCTGGCAGCAGCTGCTTAAAGCCCGGGCTGGCGGTGGTGTGCCGAGCAAAATGGCCTGGCGTGCCGTACTTGGTACGTGTGCCAGAGGTTGCTGACCCCTGGAGTACAAGCACAAGCGACAGTGGAACAAATAAAAGCTGTTTCAGGATTGCCCTCACAACAGGCGCACGTGGCCACCCCTTCAGCTCCCCTCCTGCCTGCAGGGCCATCTAAGACAGGCTCGGACTCAGGTTCCCCATGGTAAGTGCACCTCTAACTCACTGAGCAGGTGCCAGGCTGAGGCTGCCCCAGTTATGTGTTTCCCCAACAGCATTTCAGAGCCCTTTCCCACCCTCCAGGGCCTGAGGAGCCTGCCCAGAGGCAGGGCTGAGCCTAGCCAGAATCGCCTCACATGTCTGGAACACGCATCCTCCCGAAGGAGCCAAAAACAAAACCACTTCTGGTGTGGAGCACAGCAAAGGTGGGGAGGGCACAGGAATGCCAAGGCTGAGGAGGAAGGAGCCAGCCAGCATCAATATCCAGCACCCTGGGGCTTCAGCCCTCATCTCTGAAGGACTCCACCCAGCATGGGATTTGATTCATCACCCCTTTGTCTTACTGGGGCCTGAGCCCATGCCTCAGCAAACAGAGAGGCAGATCAAAGCCAGGCCAGGGAGGAGCATCACACCTTCTTCCTGGAAAGGGCTCCTCAGAGGGAGGATCCCAGCTCCCTAGGGCCCAACCTGTCTCTCACCAGGGCAGACTCAGCCCAGGCAAAGCAGCCCAGTGCCTCTCTGCAGAGCTAGGCGAGGACCCACCATACCCATGCCCCCAGCAGTGTAGCAAGGCAGCAACTAATTATTTCATACCCTGTTGCTTCTGCAGTGCTGGGCATCAAAGAAGCACAGTCTTTTCCAGATGCTAATGAATTTACTCTCCCACCACCCAGGCAGGTAAGGAACATCACCATCCGAATAGCGCAGGTGGGGAAACCGAGGCACAGAGGGGAAGTGCCCCAATGACACAGCAAGGAATAGAACCACTGCCTCTGGACTGCCAGCCCAGCGCACCGCAAAGCCACCCCAGCTGTGCAGGTCCTGCCTTCCCTCCAACCGGCTGGAACTGCCTGTGGCCGAGACACATGGCCTTACCAGCCATACATGAAGTCAGCTTCCTGCACCACTCACCCAGCCTCCCCAGGACCTCGCCCCCCAGCCAGACCAGTGCTTTACATGGTGCTGAAACCATCCAGCACCTCAGCACACACAGACAGAGCACAGTCTTCTT
>JAGPOW010003182.1:17945487-17972874 GCA_030014935.1 Caiman crocodilus
CCCCGCCCCCGCCCCGCGCACGCGCCGCCGCGCCGCTCGCCTGCAGGGGGCGCCCCGCACTGCGCGGCCGGGCCGGGGGCGGGGCCGAGGCGCCTCTTAAAGGGGCCGCGCCTTAAAGCGGCGACGCTCGCGGAACGAGCCGGCATCATGGTCATGGTCATGGTCATGGTCATGGTCATGGTCATGGGGCAGCTAAACACCTGGGGCTGACGGTGGTGTGGGGGGGACACAAAGCAGCCCTTAGGAGCTGTAGCCGGGCAAAGATGGGGAAACTGAGGCACGGGGGTCAAGTGACTGCCCAGGGTCCTGCATGGGAGCGCCCAGGAGCCCCCTGCTCCCCAGCCTGTGCACTGCCCCCAGGTCCTCCCTCCCCCACCGTTCCTCCCGCCTGGCCCCTGGGCCCGCCAGCGGCGCCCGCATCCCCCACCGCAAGGCGCGGAGACACTCGACATTGCACGGGGCCCGCACTACCCCGGAGGGTTTTGCTCTGCTTGCACCTCCCCTCCCCGGGCACAAGGGTAACGTGCGTGTGGGTCGCGGGCTGGACGGCGTGAATTTGCATCGTGCCGGCTGAGGAGGGTCCCGGCCTCTTTTGCAAACCATGACCCTGCTCGACCAGGCTGGAGCCGCCCCCAGATATTCAAGGGAGGGCGACGGAGACCCCAGGAAGTGGTGTGCGTCAGTCAAGGTCATGCTGGCCTGGTCAAGGTCATTTTGCCTTTCCCAAGAACGAATGTGGGCCAGGACTAGAGCCCCAGCACACGTTGCACTAGTGACCCAGCCCTACCTGCCTGGACCGCTTTTCACCGCCCAGGTGTTCGGAGACACACAGCAAAGCACCCAGGGGCATGCAGCCCAACAGCAGCGGGCACAGGGAATGGTGCCCAAGGCTTAGGGCCACCCCAGAAGGCAGAGCAGAGAGGATCCGGCCCGAAAAGTGCCCTTGGGAGGGGCACAGCAGCCCCCAGAGCCCTTCGCCTGGTACCACAGCAGAAGCACGGATGCCGCAGCTGCGTGAAGGTGCCTGGGCACAGCTGGCACTGTATAGACGCTGACACTGTTAGAGCAAAGCAACCGTTCTGCATGCAGGTGGAGAGCGGGGAGAGCTGCCAAATAGAGGCGGCAAAAAAAAATTGAGAAGGGAAAGGAAAATGAAACAGCCTTGGAAAGCCGGCTAAGCCCCAAGCAGGCAAGAAGGCAGTGGTGGATAGAGTCTTCACCTACGGGGTGCCACTCTTGGCTCGTTCATAACCCAAGGACCGGGTTGAGCCCTCCAAGGTGCAGATCCACAGGCAGGGCTTTGGGGCAGGACAGCTGGCCAGCGTCTCCCCGGGAGATGGTACCAGAGGGGTAGGATTTGCTCCTGCTTCCATACAGACAAGGCAGCCAGCGGTTCTGGACTCTTGGGAGAGGGAGCCTGGTGGCTCTTCAGTGGGAAGGAGACGCAGAAGGTGCCAGGGAGGCATTAACTCTTGGGTGCTCCAGACAAGGGGACAGGGATGGGAGTGGCAGACAATGCCAGCTCCTGCCACCGTCCCCTGGCACAGTGGCCTTGGGGGACGTGGAATGCAGCGCATGCAAGGGGTCAGTCCTCTACCTCCCTGGTACTCGTGGGGTCAGTCTTCTGCCTCCCTGGTACTTGTACTTGCTGTCTGTCAGACCCTCACACCTATAAGAAGTTGTCAGCTGCCCTCTCTGGTGCTGCCACCATAGCCAGAGAGAATCCCGGTCTGGCAGGCAGAGCCTGCTCGACTCATCCCACTGTGGAGGGAACCGAGGACTGAGGGGAGACCATGGCTGCCTGTCCAGGCTCCCCAGGAGTGGGCACAGCTCTGAGATACAAGAAGAGCTGGAAAGCAGCTTCCAGTTTGTGGTCTGCAAACTCCTGCCTCCCACTGCAGTTAGGTCCCCAGGGGTCACCTCCCCAGTATGAGCCAAGAGCTGGTCCCACAGTCCCCCCACTAGACATGACTTCCTCCCGTGTAGCAGCAGCCCACGTTGGCAGAGGCCCAGGCAGGCTGCACAAACCCTGACCAAGTGGCAGTGGCCTGGTGCGTGGCGCGCTGGCACAGGAGGCCATGCCAGGCCAGTTTTCAGAGCAACAGAGGCCGCTGCTCTCCAGAACCGTCAATTCAGCATCTTCACCTGGCATTCAATTCATTTTGCTTAAAAACAAAATTATAAAGAGGAAAAATAATAAAAGCCATAGAAATGATTCATTGACAGTTTGAGTTGATTATTCGTCTTTTAAAAACACACTCCGTGCCAGGCACTTTTATCACTCTCATTTTTTTTCCCCCCCTCACTCTCTCTTCTTCCTGCCGCCCTCCTATCAGCTCCAAAAATAATGTGGCTTCCACCCCAGAGATGTGTCCCTGTCACGTGGCACCTCCCAAATTCCCTCCCATCCCACCCTCCTACCCAGGAGGTGAAACCACCCCTGCCTCTGCATTCCTCTCCTTTTTCGCATACCAGCACAGTCCTGGGCGTCAGCTCCAGGATATCACACTACTCCAGTACCACCCCCAAAGGGCAAACGCATATTCTTGTAGGTCCCACCAAAACAGTAAGAGTCCTTGTTTCTTTGTCATCTCGCAGGAGGGGAGCAATCCTGAATGTAAGTGCTTGAAGTCAGGTACGCACCTGCATGAATTTTGCGATGATGACTTAATTGGCAAAGGCTGAGATGGAAATGTGATGGTGTCACTACAACCTAGGAGAATCTGGCACAGAATCTGAAGGTGCATTTGCTTTAATACAACTCAGCTTTGGCTGCCTGGAGAGGAACAGGCAGCAAAGCAAGAGGGTTGTCCATAGACAGCAAGCCAGACTTTTAGTTATATACATGTACTGTACAGCACACAGCAACAGTGGAGCCCAGATCCCTGAGTGGGGTCTCCAGCCATTAGTGCAAATTGAATAATTAATTGTGGTGATTTCTTTGCTCTGGCCTGAGGTCCCTGGTCAAACTGGGCTCAATGCAGGACTGGAAGGGAGAAAGATACTGAATTGGGGAGGCAGAACATCAATGCCTGAGATTGCCACTTTGCTGCTGGAACGGGGTAAAGAAAGAGGAAGGTGCAAATGACAACAAAAGCAGCCAGACTGAGAGCCCACATCCTGTGGTCCAGCCCCATGTGGGACCCTTTGGCCACGGGAATGAGACTGGGTCAGGGAAAGCAGAGCTAAGTGTACAACAGGTGGGGTCTCTACCTACTAGAATGAGGAAGAAAGTGGGCCTTAAGCCACCTTCCCTCCACAAGGCAGATCGCTGGATTGCCCCTGCTGTAAAGACACACCTGAAATCTAATCCCAAACTGCACGGGCCCTTCACAGTGTCTGTTACTTGGGGCAGGTCCCTCCAGAAGAAAGCCTCTCGAATACACTTCCCCCGTCACGAGCCTGCAGAAGCAGAACGCAACACCCCCCTTACCACGGCAGCCTGGAGAAGCCCCCGTTCGGTGCATTTCCTTTCCACTTGCCACCTCCTTTCTCTGTGCAGAGATCCCTGGCTCCACAGCTTTGTAGACGGTGAAGGAAGGAAAGAACAACCTCCCTCCGAGTAAAGAGAAGGGGCTCGGCCTCTCCCCCACTTCACAGGGAACAGCTCATTCCTTTCCCTTCTTTTTTTTTCGTTCCCCTTCCAGAGGCTAAATTTAGTGACTCTTTTTCACATTAAAAACTTGTCAGGTATTCACATCCAAAGAGGCTGCTGCTTGGGGCTCTCAAGGGAGTTTGAATTATCTCTCTGTGTTTCAGGCACTGGGCAGGATCAGGCCGTGAATAGGGCCATCAACAAGAGAGAAGAATGGCAGGGGCAGGGCTCTGAGTGCCCGCTGTCAGCGGGAAGGAGGTCGAGATGGTGGGCTCCTTATTTCTGACAAAAATAATGCAGAGGTCAGCAACCTTTCTGGGTGGAGGGCTGGTCATTACAACCCAGCCACCACCATGGCCCACTGATTGCCCACTCTCCCTGGCTCACTATTGCCACCAAATACTGCCAAATCATACGGCCAACAACCGTGCAGGGGGTGAATTCAGTGGCCATGGTAAACAGAGGAAGAGAGCAGGGAGGAGAGGGGAGAGGCACAACATAGCACAGAATATGCCCGTGTCCCTACCAGTGCATGCCACGGTCCGTCCCGCCCCCACAAGCCAGATCCAAACTCTCCACGGGCTGGATCAGCCACCTTCTGTGAGGCCCGTGCCTTCGGCCTGACGACTGTGCTGGGCTGGGCTATCCCCCCACCTCTCCCTCCAGGAACTGATCTGAGACTTTAAACTGTTCTCTTTTTTTTTTGCTGTGCTTTTCCATTCACCTTTGACCAGACACTCGAGATTGACACAGGCAGCCATGCCTCAGGTCACCCGCCCGCGTGCCCCGAGACGGCTGGCAGGAAAGCAGCATTGAAGGGACGTAAAATTTCAGAGCAGCACCCGCCTGTGGTCCAAGAGTTGAGGCAAAGAATGACTCTGCTGTCAGCTGAACCAAAACTGCAGAGGTTAGGAGTTTCCTCCCGCGCTCTCTCTGTCTTCCTCTCACTTCCATTATGCTAACAGCAGCTGGTGCCTGCACAACTCATGGAAAACTTTGACCAAAGTGCTGTTGAAAGACAAGCTGTTCTGAGTCATTCTGGTCCATTTCCCCGTGTTCTCAGGTCTGGGATGTTTGTTCCCTAAAGGGTGACCTGCAGCCTCTTCGTTAATAACAAAAATGAACCAAGCGTGTGAGAAAGCTAAGAGATTTTCTCTCTCAGTGCTTTGGTTGGTATTCGGCCAACCAGGAACTAAAGATGATCATCTAAGCAGTGGCTCTCTGGTATGACATGACCTCAGCGGCCTCAGGTAAGTTGGTCATGGCCAGGTACAACCGGATACAACTTCATGTTCATCTTCTACAGGAGATCTCTGGCAGCAGAAGATGGGTCTGAACCAAAGCTTGGATAAAATCCGGACCCCTCATGCTCAGCTCCACCTGATACGGGCACCACCGGCTCTTCCATGACCAGTAGGGAGGAGGCAACAGGAGGGGACAAATTCCTCGGGAACTCCAACCCTAGGGTGGATTTTTAATTTTCACCTGCCCACGCAAACCTCTTTGCTGATAAAGCACCAGGGAAGAAAAGCACAAAGCAGACAGGCTGGGGGAGCCGCGTGGTGTCCAAACAGAGGGCTTGTCAAAGTTTTCCAGGAGGTGTCAGCAGCTCTTTAACTTCTTGACAGTCAGGATAACAAAATGTGTCTGGCGAGCTCTGGGGACACAATGGAAAATTAAAAGTGGTAATGAATAGAGCCGTTTTCTAGCGGATTGCAGCTGCAAACACAAGCAGGGCCAGAAAACAAACCATCCCAGACAGGCTTGGGGGAAAAGGATCCAAGACTGTGCTGGGGTCCCATCATCAAGCAGCCATGGGCTCCACCCTGATGCAACAGGAAGGCTCTTGCTGGCCATTGGCATACATCTCAGGCCCGTCCTCCCCTGAGCTGCCCTGGGGATGGCCAGGCATGCGTGGTAGCACTGGGTGCCAGCGAACAGCCCAGAGCTGATGGAACAGTTGCTCCTTCCTGCCTGCTGTGCTTACGTTCCTTGAAATGGGGAATTTCTATTAGAGCCCATGGGGAGCAGTCTGCAGCACAGTCATTGCAGCAGGAGGGGGTTGCGTTCTCCCCGCACTGGGTTATAAAGCAAGTGGATTGCAGAGCACAAGGAACCAGGTCATCCTGAGGAAGAGGGTGTTGGCATTAGGGGAGAGAAGGGAGGAGGAACATCCTTATTCAAGGGTCTAGTTGCACTGGGTCAAGCTGTTAATATTGTCAATATTATCCCTAAGGTTGTGTCTCCCGAGCGGGTCAGTGTAAAGGACATGGGGCCACTCCATTAGCAATTTGCTAGGACTATTCTAGGAAACTCATGGACAATTCCCCAGGCTCCCCATGGAGGAGCTGAGTGTTGGCTTTACCCTGTGGGTGTCCAAGACACCCACAGCAAGACAACCAGCTGGGACGGGGGGAGCAGGTGGGGGACCAAGGTCTTTTCAAAAGAGCCTTGTATGACTCTCACTGTTCTTTTCAAGCTGATTTCATACCTATTAAAGACACAAGATCCCACCCAGAAGGTGATGGTCTCTGCCTAGCCACAGAATAGATGCATCCCACCTACCAACCTTGGATCAGACACCTTGACCAGGCCTGCAGAGCCCAGTCCTCCTCCGGACTCACCTGAAGGGGCTGGAGAGGGACATTTCCATCATGTCCTCACCCTGGGCCTCCACGAGGTGACTAAGGAGCAGCAAGTGGGATGGCAATACCAGTCAGCTCCCATGTGACGACCAACCCATCCCAAGGTTGTTTGGCGGAAGTGAGTCCACGAACCGATATTTCTTCATCTCAGCCCATTTATGAATCATCCATCTTCCACCTTAGCCGCTGGCAGACTCTAGAGATGCTGGTGACAGAGCATTGTGTCCATCAACCCTCATCTCCGGGACTCCCTTCCCTTTCCCCATTGCAGTCTTTCGCAAATGTTCAAACAACTTTATGCTCCTCTGCTACAGGCTCCTTGCTAAGCAAATCTGACATCACTTGATAAATCAAATCCGGGCTTCTCAGCACGGTGTGAAACCAAAAGCAGACAGGCCTGACCTAGGAAGCTTGTAGGGAAAGGATAGTTTCTCAACAGACAGCTGAGCAGTAAAGGCAGGATTCCTGTACTCTCTGCTGTGGCAAACTATCCACAAAAGAGGAGAGGGAGAATTTATCACCACCTTGTCCTCTGCAACAGCGTGGTACTCAAGCCAAATAAGAAACCAGACAGCTGCTTTGACATCAGCTGTCCCGTGCCAAGGGCATTCAGTGGTACCTTGCGCTCTAGCCCTCACTCCATGAAGCTTCTCAAGCAATTCAAAAGTAATTAAATACAATTAAACAGAGATAAACCAAAAAATCAGGGCCTTTGTAGCAGCAGAGCTGGCACAATACCAGGCTTTGTTAGCGAATAACCCTAAGAAAAGTTAAGCAATCCCCACTGCAACCCAGCATTGATTCTGAAACCTAATGGTGGATGTTTGAATGTCAGGGTGGGCAACTGTTGGTTGTTTCAGCACAAATAGCCAGCTGCTCTGGAGCAGCACTTGGAATTGGGGATTTGGGGAGAGGGCCACATCTTTTCCTAATCAGAATCAATTAACTGGAAGCCTTTAAAGCCATCTGTCACCTTCATTAGTTCCCCATCACCCTTCATAACATCACTGACATTCACAGTGCAGCTGGGTTTTGCAAAGTCGCACCCTTCCCAGCTCCTCTCGGCTGCAAAGGGAAGAAGTTGCCTCTTCACAGACAGATCAGCTTGCCTAGTGGCATTTAGACCTCAAAGGGGTTTCTTCTGTCTGGACAAGGTTTCCAGATCCTCCAGCCCCTGGAGGCACTGTGCTCTACAGGAAAGATTGTGCTCCCCTCTGGCTGAAGCCCAGCTCCCAAATGAGCAGTCACTAACAAGTGGTGACGGTCACGACAAAAAACTGTTTGGGACTCCCGAGTGGAAACAGAGTCACAGACTTGAAAGTGGGGGTGGGAGCCTGGCAGCAGCGTCTCACGTGGAAAAAAGTGAGGCAACACCGGCCAAGAGGGTGGTGATTCTGATGGGGATTTTCAGTTCTAAGAAGTTGGATGATAATGTCTTTACAGCTGAAGCCAGGATAAGTATAGCATCAGATAAGAATCTGGGTCCTTGCACCCCACCATAGGCTGATCATCCTGCTTTCCATTTTCTCCCTCCCTTCCTTGGTGGCGAGGTCACAGCTGCGTTATTTCCAATTCACCGTGGGGTAAGTTGAGGCACGGAGCAGTGCAGTAGCTCAGTCCAGGACAGGATGGGCAGCCGTGACGAGTCTGGATGATACCCTAGCTCTTGTAAGCACAAGTCACCTATTTGCAGTCCTGCCCAATTCTGTCTCGCATGCACGTCTGTCTCTATAAGACCAAAAAAGTCACCAGTTTGGCCATTTCCAAGGACCCTCACATGAGCAGACAGCTCCAAGTGCTGTGCACTGCAGTTAAGCCCCTGTCTGCACTTGCTGTGGTGGAAAGAGCTGCACCCAAGCCTTCACTGGTTGGATCTACTTTTGCCTGACAGGACAGGAGGGGAGGCCCAGGTGACGAAGTACTTCGTCTTGTTTTCCTTTGGGGCCCATTTAAAATTAAAATGGACAAGGAAGAAGCTAATGTAAATAATGTATTGGCAGCGCAGTACACAGCTTCCAGAGCCCATATTCATTGTCAAATCTTATTTAAAGAAACCCGGCCCTGCCGGCATCATAAAAAATGCATCCTGGTTTCAGCTTCAACCTCTACTTACTTACCACTGAGCAGCAGACAGCTCAGTTACCACGTTCATGCCTTCCCACTCTGAGCCGGCCCTAGTCACAGTACTGGAATAAACTGGATTGCTCAAAAAGCTCACGCTGGCTCTGGGCCCTTTCCGTATCACCTGGGCCTGGGAAGCGTGGCAGGACGCCTGGCTTCTCTTCCCAGCTCAGTCTCTGCCTTGTTGAAAGGTATCGGTGCTTCTCCCTGCACCTCATTCCCTTGCCCAGGGAAACATTGCAAAGAGTGCACTACAGAAGATATGCTCATCCACGTGCCTATGTTTAGGACCGGCCCAGATTTCCATCTCCCAGTGATTTCGAGGCATGATTTCAATGGTTGGTAGTGACCTAAATACCTGTGCGGAGCTGAGCTGTAGTCCATAGAAAGAGCTCCATCTACTGGCACGTGAGAGGACACAGCATTGCTTCGAAAAAAGGTTCAAAGAAAGTTTCTTCGTGCCATGAACATACCCAAGCTGTCTTGGCTGAGCAGTGAAACACGAGAAGGGAGGTCAAGAGGATTCACTCCCCTTCCGGATCAGGCTTTTCATGCCCGTTCTTGTTTCTCTCTTTGGCTGTCTCCCTACACCAAGTGCTTGCTGGCTGTGAACTGCTACAGGCCTCCCCAGGCCGTGTGTCATGGGCTGCACATAGCTCAGGGCCAGTGCCCTGGGTTCATGTGCCCATGCCACGTGGCCTCTGATCACTGTGCAGGGCAGGTACCAACAGCTTTGGCAATTCACACAGGACAGGTGTTTGCCCTGGGCTTTTTTGCAAGCAAGCATCTCCAAACCCAGAGCCCTAAATGTTCCTCTCATCCCTACAGGGCATCGTCACACCTCCTGCCCCGTGCCCCTCGCAAGCAAGGCAGGGCCGTGCTGTTCCTTGGGCGTCCCTGGCCAGAAACACAGTAGCTCCCTGACTCTGCACTAAAGCGGTAGAGAAGGACAGACACCCCTCACCACCCACTGGCACACACATGCACACACACCCCCCATCCCCGAGCCGAGACAAACCCTTTCCCTGCGACCTCTCCCACCCCCTCAGGGACTGCAGTGCCAGAGCTGAACTCCCGTGGAGAGCGCCGGCTCCAGCGTGCTGTTTGCTTTTACTTTCATTTAAGTGACGCGGTCCCAGAGGCAGGAATATCAGGCTGCTCCAGGCAGCTTGAAGATGGAATTTAATTTGCCCTTCGTGATCCACAGCTGATGACTTAGGGGAGCAGGAAGAGCTGGAGCTGGGGGAAGGATGCATCCTCCCAGTGCCTGGCTGGAACTGGCAGAGCAGCTTTCCACATGGCCTCTCTGGAAGAGCAGGGGTTGATTCAGGGGGCTATAAATAATGCTGGCTGCAGCAGCAAGCATGTGCCTCAAATTCCCACCCAGCACCTTCTAGAGCTGCCATACCAACTCCATGCTCAAAAGAGGCCCTGCACAACCGGGACACACACACAGCACCCCCTTTTTCAGGGGATCAGCACTCAGCTGGTTCTTTAACTTCCCCTTTGGGTGACAAGAGGGAAGTCCTTGGAGTTTAAAGGCAGGTTAAAAGGGAGACTCAGGCCAGGAGGTAGATGGGGTAACTCAGATCTGAGTGCTGCTCATTGTCCCTCACAAGCTGTCCGGTCCCTGCTCCACTTGCCCTTGCCACGATGTGATCACTCCAGAGTTGGTGCCGTTTCCTGCTTCAGCACAGGAGCTGGTTTGGGGAGCGCTCAGAACCAAGGGGTGCAGGCTGCACGCATGAAGCCCCAAGACACATGGGACCCACATGCTGGCGGCAAGTTTGTGATCTCAGCTCCCATCCAATCCCACCCCAGTGCCAACTGTTGGCTGTGCCAACATGATTGTTTTAAAGAGGCTTTGCCAGGCTGCCAGTTCTGGAGACCAGAGCTCTCTGCTTGGATCCGGAGAGGGAGAGCAGAGGCAGTAGCCCTGTGCAAGGGCACCTACCTCACACTCTGTGCGCACATATGCACATACACACACATGCACACGCAGCTCCAGTGCTGCTACCAGTCCTTGAGCACCCCAGATTCCCTCTACCGAGGCTGCGTGCTTTAGCCCTGCAGCCCTACCCCTTGCTCTTCCAGCCATCAGCCTGCCCCGCTGTGCAGCTGAGGTCACTGCACTCGTTGCACCTGTGCCAATGCTAAATGCACTTGGAGGTGTCTCTGTCTCCCCCTTCCCCGCTTCCAGCCTTTCTCTGTACCGCTTCCACCCTGACAGATGGGATCCAGAGTCAGAGAGGCACTGCCCCATACTGCCCTCTCATCAGGATCCCTAGATCACCAGGGCTTGGGCAGGGAATGGAGCCATCAGCACAGCTGTTAATCATCCAGTCTGGCAGGGCAAGCTCAAGATGGGAAGAGGCAGATCAGAGAATGGCTGATCCAGCCAGTGTCCTGGGCCGGGGGAGCCAGCAGCTGCTCAGAAGCCTGACTAAGCTGTGGGCTGCTGGCTGCCAGCTCAGCCCCTGCCCCCATGACAACCCCGTGCTCATCTAGGGTTGCATGCCTGATGTCTGCAGCAGAGAGGCAGCCACCAGGGCAGAGGGCAGGGGGTAAGGAGAAATCCATCCCCAGGGAGAAAGAGATAGGGCAAGTCATGCAGGGGCAGAGCCCTGGGGAGTGGGGTTCTCCTCCCTCATGCAGCTGACAATGGCTGCTGTCCAAGACAGGTCTGGATGGGGCAGGGATCTGGCACTGCCTGGTACTGGGATCTAGGAGAGAGGAAAGGGGAGATGTGGCTCAGTGGCAGAGAACTGAGAACCCAACGTTGCAGGGAGCTGCAGGGGCCTGGGGAGACAGGAGGAGCAAACATCCCACAGACAAAGAAGGAAAAGGAGGAGCAGAGAAAACAGAGAAAACCAACAGGCAAAACAAGTGAGGCAGAGCCAGGATGCCAGGGAGGGGTGGGGGCCGGGGGCAGCCCCAGCTCCAGGAGATGAGACCGCAGGGTGAGCTGCAGGCTGCCCCCAAGGGTCCTCCCCCAGCACAGCTGGGCAGAGGCTGTCCTTGTCCCGCATGTCACCAGCCTTGCATGTCTGTCCCACATGTCCGTGACCTTGTCCTGCGTGTCACCAGCCCTGCCCTGTCTCCAGCCAGACTGTGGCTACAAGAGATGGTCTTGCCTCAGCCAGCGGCAGGGCACCAAGGCCACCTCAGCTCCTGTTCTAGCCAGGATGCTTGAAGTAAGCCAGGCCGGGGGGCTCGGCCCAATGAAATAGCCATACGCAGGAACAAGGCAGGAAAAAGTTGCTTCCGTGGGCCATGAAACCCTGGGAGCAGCTCAGGCAGCTCCCTGCTGTCCCCACTGGAGAGGCAGGCGTTGCATGGGGTAACGAACATGGACACTTGCTGCCTGCCCACCCTGGCCTGGTCCCCTGGGGGTGTCTTACACCCCTGCCCCTTGCTTTACACCCTTGCAATTTGCTCCATTGGAGTATGCTGCTTGCCTGCATGTGGAGGTCTCTGATCTGTGGTGCTGCTGAGCTGGAGGTGGGGTAGGAGGCAGGATTGGCACAAGGACACTGCAAACCATGCAATTGTGCATGGCCCGGAGGCGACAGCATCCCCTGCAGCATCAGTAACACTGATCAGTAGGCATTGTGATGGGCTAATGCAGAGCAGAGAGGCCCTGCGCCAATGCATGGGGCCCCCAAAGGCAACCCCGCCTCTGCCAGGGGGTACATCCAAACCAAGGCGAGAGACCAGGCTAGCCAGGCTGGAGATCCAGCCTCTGCCATGCTGCTGGGTAGGCCTGGGGCACAGGGTGAACCAGGTGCGCTGCTGCTCCTTCTATTTCATCCCAGTCAGTTCTCCTTGGTTCCTTCTCTTCCTGCCCCAACCAGAGCCCTTCTGCTGCCCTTGGTGTGGAGGCCCTTCCTTTGTGCTGGTCTCAGAGGGTGACCTCTAGCCTGTCCCGTCCCTCCTTACAGGGCCCAGTCCTTTCTTCCTTGAAATGGGGATTGAAGGGAGCCCATGCCATGGGGTGGTGGCCATCTCTGCATGCACAAGCTGAGTCTGGCATTGCCTCCAAAGCATCAGCTCTGCAGTGAGTCAGCACTGGCTGGCTGCAGCTTCTGGGGATTTCCCCATCTGCTCCACAGGCAGGAAGGGCTGAGCCCCCTTTCCTCCCACTCCGTAAAACAACCCAGCAAGGATAGTCAAAGGGCATCTCAGGCAGTCGGAGGGATTGATGCCATGGTGGGCACAGCATGTCCTTCCTGCTCTGTACCATAACGATAGGTCCCGAGGTGGTTCAAGGCTGTCTATGCATGACAGAGCTGGTTTTATAAGACATATGAAAGTCTGAGCTGCCCCTTCCAGACAGGCTACTCCAAGCCAATGTCATAGGCAGACATCCAGGGATATCAGCTGACTAGGAGAGTCCCCCAGCATGTGGCTGCTGATTAGACTATGAGCACAGGGCCCTCCTCAGCACCTCCTCCACCCAGCCCCGCAATCTCAGCTCCAGCCCTGACCCTGCTTCAGGCTGAGAATGGAGCAAAAGCTCGCTCACAGCCCACTTCCAACTCTGTGCGGAGGGGACCGAGCTCTTTCAACCGGGGGACAGAAGCCATTTCCTAAGGGGTGTGATGATGGACACATCTCCTCCCATATGGAGACAGGATTGTTCCTAGGAGAGATGCGGCCGTGCCTGTGTGCCCCATGGAAAGAAGCCGTTTCCAGGACACAGCGTGTCAGAGGTGTGCATGGTCACCCTAGGCACCGCCTTACACTAGCATGGGGCACTTGATTCCCAGGCAAAGCTACCCCTCAGAAAGGGAGGAGGGAGTGTGCACCAACGCATCACTTGTGTGTCCACTCTTCCTGGGGTTGCCCTTTGCTCAGTGCCAACTGGCACTGTTATAGATCCCGCTGCTGGCAGCTGGCTGGAGAAGCTCGTCACGTGCCTGCTCCCCAACTCTGGAGTAAAATCCCTGGGGGTAAAAACTGGGGTGAATTATTCTGCTGTAATTGTGCTCAGCATTCAAGCCCTTAGGCTGAGCCACTGGTTGGGGCAGGCACAGAAAGTCCAGGGCCTTCTCTGCTAGCAAACCGCTGTTTGGAGGACACAGACTGGCAGGCCTCATCTCCCCTGGGAAGCCAGCGTGCGGTTCACTCTGCTCAGATGCTGCCTGGAGCTCAGAGCCCGAGAGGAGGGAGCCAAACTAGCCAGAGGGAGGGGTGGGGAGGCAGATCATCCTTTGCTTCCCAGGAGGTTGCACTGTTTCCTTGCCCCAACCTGATCGATGGTGGGTAGCGCTCTGCAGGCAGCTCCCTCCTCCCCTCTCCCCTGCCTTGCCCTTCTCCATCAGCATTAGGCTGATGACACCCCACGTACATCATTCTCTAGCAGCCACTCCAGGATCAACCCGTCACCCTTCATTCCCCAGCCATGCTGGCACCTCTCCACTCCCCAGAGGAAGGCGACTGCCCCAAGTCGGTACTAGAACAACCCCTAGGATCCCTCATCCCAGCATCTCCAAGGTGTCCAGCCCCTCATGTCCAGCACTAGCCCAGAGAGAAGGAAACTCGTTAAGGGAGAAGGGAAGCGTGGGTCAAGGTCAGTGGCAGAGCAGGGAAGGGAACCCAGATGTGCTGGCTCCTAGCCCTGTGCTTGTTGCAATGAGACAGACGGCACAAGCCCCTGCTACTGCCCCATGCCTCCCCACTGAGCGCAGAGCTCAGCCTCTTCCCACCTGGCAGCCATTTCAAGAGCACGGCTACGCCATGCTAACCTGTGCGAGTGCAGCCCAGGGAGGGGCCTGCTGTCCCGGTAGCTTTATCTTTAACAAGCCAAGGCCCGTGCCTTTCTCAGTCACCTCCCATCTGACTGCCACAAACTCTGGAGGGACGTGCGGCTCCTCGGCCGAAAGGAACCCCGGATCACCCCATCCAGGTTAGGGTGTTACACGCACACCAGAGGAACCGTGGGGCAGCTGGAGGAAGGTGCCCACCCCACCCCAAAATACCAATGCTGCAGGGTTGGCACCAGTGTCTCCTTGCCCTTCCACACCCAGCTCTTCCCCACTTACCGGAACAAGGAGCAGACCCTTCTCCTTAGCACAAGGCCCTCTGCTCTTGAAAGCCGCATGAGATGACAGCAGCTTGGGCCTCTTTGTGGCAGCAAAGGGCCTGCCTTGTGCCAACTCCTAGCCCCAGGCTGAGACAAGGCTCCCCTCCAGTGGTTCTGCCCCTCTCCTCATGCCCATGTCACCTACTGTCTCTAGGCCACCCCCAGTCCCACGAGGACTGAGACACTTCGCAAAGCAGATCCTACTTGGAGCAGTGGCCATCCACTAACCAGCCTCTGGCAGCAGCACCCTGACATGCCCAGCGTCCCTGGAAGGATCGACCACTACCAGGGACGAAACACACCCCCCCTCATGCCCTCCGCAGCTAGCAACATGGCCTTTGACTCCGGTCCAGGAGGCTGAGAAGAAAGCTGTGCAGAAATAAACACGCGGTCACTCTTTACACTGCCAGCAAGTACACACAAACTCCCCGAGAGCTCCTCTGACTTCCATCTGTGCTCTGATCAATAGCCGGAGCTGCTGACAGATACTCACCTCCCCGGCCAATATATCTTCATATTGACTTCAAAGTAAGTATGTGATTAAGTGCTGAGGGCGCAGCTGAGAGAAGAGATTTAATATCCTATGGGGAAGTCATTTTAATAATGAATAATATAAACATGATTAACACCTGTTTTAATGAAATAGCTCCTCCTTGTGCCCCTAGCGCACTGACACGGCTGCCCAGCAAGCTGGAACCATGGACAGCAGGATAAAGCAAGAAACACGCGTGTGCACACGCACATGTGCGCACACCCATACACAAGGCCCGCTGTTCAGACTAGTGGCTGGCTGGAGTGGCAGGCGCTGCAGTGCAGAGAGCTGGTTTTGGGAGAGACTGTGAGGAAGGCTGGGTGATAACACATGCCTGCAATATTAGCAATTAAGGCCCATTAATTATAATAATAATAATTAACACAAAATAGCACTTTTATGGCACAATATTATGCTGAAAGATTTACAACATCCTGAATCACAGCATTCACAATTAAAGTTATTTTCGTTTCTAATTTCAGTTTAATTCAAATCCAATAAAAATACAATAAACATATTTAAAAAAAAAAAGAAAAGAAAAGAAAAGCCACCCCAAACCCATTACTTAAGACAATTTCCCTGGCCAGGGATGTTATATTGCAGCAACGCAATCCCCCGAGAAGCATTGCCAGCCTTGGCAATACAGAAATGGCCAGCTCCATGAAATACGCTCCCTGCGCTCCCATCTCACTCGAGTGGCTGCCTCCCTAACAGCCTGCTGCTCGCTCTCAACACCTCCGGTGGTGGGAGCTGGTGGGGTGGAAGATGCCGATTCACCAGGTGTGGTGATGATACACGCAGCTGGAAGTACATACTGTTACTGTGATGTCTAGGTGAATGCAAGCCTCACATCCAGCCTGTCTCCCCACACACCACTCTATTTAGCTGTTTTATCAGATCAGGATGATAAGAAGGAAAAAACACAAACCGAAGAGTCAATTAGCACAGACGGGATTCTTCATGATACCCTGCATCCAACACCGTTTCATTTTACATTTCCTTTCCAAGCAACTCTCAGCCAAAGCGGCCTGTCAGCCAGCTCATCTTTTGCACTCTGCCTCGCGCTTCATTTTTCATGTCCTTCATATCATCATCTACAGAGATCAAATGCAACCAGATCTGAACCGGAGCCTCTTGCACTAGCACAAAGTGAATTCTGAGCAAGTATCGGTGGCAACACATGGACCAGAGCAAAGGAGACTGGGGTCCCTCTGGACCCAGTCCAGAGCTGCTTGGAAATTTTCCAGTGCAAGACTTCCCCGTTGGAAAACACTGAGACACTGAAAGTGGAACCTCTGGGGAGACGGTGAGGATCTTGAAAAAAACCATCTGTGAAGAAACCCGGGGTGGTGGAGGGGAACCACTGGGTTTCGTAATGGAACCAGCTGGACTTTCCATTGGAAAGTGGCTTTGTTTCCATTTCTGAAAAAATTGTGTAATGGAAAATGAGAAAAAAAGGGAAAGAAAAATCAGAAAAAAAATCTTTTGATTTCATCAAAACGCAATGTTGCCATTGCTGTCTCCCATAGCCGCCCCCTCAATGTTTGCCTGGGAATCTCATTTCATGAGGAAATTGCAGAATTTGCTTGTGCTGTTTGAAAATGGAACAAAAGTGGATGTCTTAAATTCTGCCGTGAAACAGAGTCCACCTTCATCTGCTCCATGCCTGAAACTGGCCGTAACCACAGCCCACTGCCACAGTGCTCACTGATTAAGTGCCTTGGGTTGTCCAACGTGAGATACCTGTGGCTTGATCTCAGAGGCCTCCTGGTTGTTACCCCCAAATGGAGCTGTGGGTACTCTCCATCCCATACGACCAAGCCCCAAGGGATTTCTAAGATGGATGTTCAAAAAGAGCTCAATTTTTTCCTGACTTTGGACCTTAGCATGGATCGCAAGGTCCTTAGCTCTTATAACTAAACACACTCTGGCATTCACCCGCCCATTGCACTCCTTGACAATTCAATTCCTCCCCCATCTCAGAATTAATCATCTCCACCATCACACCCATGTGGCAATCCAAGTCCCCCTGCCAGCTTCGCCTGGGCTCTCTGGCAAGTGCCCCTTTTAGCACATCAGCTTAATTCCCCATATTGGGCCATCATAATAAAGGGGCTGGTGTCTAAATAATGAACTAAACTAAAAAGGAATCATAATCATTTCAACCTCCACCAGAAACAGGGACCTGGTGGGGGGGAAGCATCTGAGCATGGTAAATGAAGAAGAGCAAAATAAACACTTAGCAACTTGGGAAGTAGCCTGATAACATCTGGTTCAACCAAAAGCGTATCAGTAACATATTCATAACCCCCCTGAATAGCCAGGAGTTCCTGCCCTTGAGTGCCAAAAATCACAGGTCTCTTAAAATAAGGGAGAATCACCACTGGCAGGTAGCAGTATAGGACTTCTGATGCGCAGTGCTGCCATGCTAAATCTCCTCTGTAGAGGGCATTGGCACATAGACCCTCTGGCCATTACAGTGCAATAGTGATGCTATTTACTGACTTTGCAAAAGGAGACTGAGGCTTAGTAATGAGTGAATGAATGTCTGTAAGGTCTTCCGGAGGAAGAGACAAGTCCAAGTAAAACAATACTGCTGTGATGACTGCAGGGCCATGGGTACCCAAGGTTTTGAACAGACTAAGGTCCCTGTCCCCTTGGGACATGCCAGCAAGATAATTAGCATTTTATGCCCTGGAGAAGGGAAAATGGATCAACTGAAACCAGAATAACGCGTGGTGTCCCTTTAAATCACAGCTCTGCATTCCCCGGAGAGATTCCCTCTCTCGCTGCCTTTAATGAGGCCTCCATTCGCCTGACACCGAGGGTAGCTGCAACCTGAATGCTGTGCACTGGATTGTATTGTGTTTGAATAACAATGGCTGCTTAGCATAAATAAATTGCATTTCCCTGCACAGTTACAAGGGAGTTTAATAAAATAGGAAATGTCTAATCTGTATTAAATACCCTGGCCGTCACCTCAACCAGGGCTACAAACAGATACAAATACACACACACCTGCTGAGGCAATCACACTCGAACACACATGCACCCCATCACCCGCACGCCTGCCAACGCACCACCAGAGGCAATTCCCGCCTTGCGAACACAAACATACACTTCTCTGCAACCGCAGCTGCAGGAGATGGAAGCAAAGGCACACAAATCCAGCCAGAGGTGCCCGGATGTGGTTCCAAACACACCTGCCTCCGCAGCCCCCCCCACCTGCTCTCCTGCCACTGACCGCCCCTTTGCCCGAAGTCAAGGGCAAACCTCCACCCTTGCTTCCTGCTGCCCATGTCTATGTCCTGCTTTGAAGTTCCCTGCCAGCCTGGGATCCAGCTGGACTGGCATCTGAAGCAGTCCTGTTAGCTGGCAATTCTCAACGGCTGCAAAAGGGCACAGCAACCATTGCAGCAGGACGTGAAAGGAGACTCTAGCCCCTTCCTGACTAGGGGAGGCACAACCACCCTCCACAGTCAGACACAAGTACAACCCCTCAGGTGCACAGAGACACCCCTGAGGATCGCCCACTTGATTGCCCAGCCAAACTGGAGCTATGACAGGCTTTACCCTCGTACGCAGCTCTCACAGGAGCAGTGCAGCTGCAATGCTGGGCAGAGAGGCACCTTTCACGTGAAACACAGCCAGTCTCTTCATATTCTCCTGACTGCAGGCAGGGCTTCCCTCACCTTTCCTCATCTCCCTCTATCCCTCGGGCTCGTGCATCCTTGCCCTTCTTGCCACAGCTCGAGTCGCAGCAGCGGTCTGCAGGCTCCGGCGAGGGCCAAGTTCTTCCTTCCTCTGGGCTCTATCAGCAAAGGACGCCTGGGCCAGGCAGGGAGACCAGGAGACTCATAACACCACCATTCCTGCAGCTGGGCCATGAGGTCTCTCAGACCTGGCACTGGCAGTAGCCATTTGTATCTAACCCCATCTCTTCCTTTTCTTAGTGCAACTTCCTTTTCATGCTGGCTAAACACAGAACTAGCCTGGAGCTGCCAGCTCCCAGAAACAAGGGAGTAGCTATCGGGTGCCCTTGATCAGCACAGGATCCAGGTGCAGGATCTCTGGCAGACAGTCCTGTCTTCTTCTTCTCCACTTGGGAGCATTCCCTGGGCAGGAGCATTGGCACCGAGGCAAAAAGGGGGGCAAGCATAACAGCTCTGATACGGCCACGTCTGAGCACCTCCTCTTTGCAGCCTGGATCGCAGAAGCCTCCCTTTGCTGGTAGCTGCACTTGTGTAAGTGCCCCCATGAAACTAGACAGGCCTCCCTGCATCTTTAACTCCTTTACGGTTTGGGATGGGGGCTGGAAATCCCAGTCCTAAATCAGGGGGTGCAATGAAATGTCCCACTCCTGCCCTGAGTTCCCAAGAAAGCCTTCTCCCCTGCACACACCTCTCTGCAAGCTCTTTGCCAACACCCCCCACCCCCTCCTTCTGCAAGGCACATCCCCCTCTTCCTTCAGGAAGGCCTGCTCTCCATCAGCCAGGAGAGCTCCAGGATGTTTTGCTCGCTGCCGTCACGGTGACGATGAGTTTATTCCGTGCTCGCGCGGATGGAATGGTTAATTACTGAAGAAGTCAGCTGTAATTTACCAATTAATTACTGCACTGTCACTGCTCGCCTTCCCCCTTCCCTGCTTCTTCCTTCCCGAGCCCCTGGAGATGAAGCTGTGGAAGACGAAGGCAGAATTAGTGGTATGGATTGCAAGGTCTAGAGGCCTAGCGCTGTCCCCTGCCTCGGTCGCTGGCTCCTGAGGTGTGGGGGACATGAACCACGATGGCTGAGAGAAGGGGCAGGCGCATGGGTGACTCCAGCAGCATCTGGGTAACTTGTCACAGATGCTTCTCCCTCCCTCCCTGTGCTCAACCCCTTTGAAGAGGCATGAACAGGGGGGCTGACCTAAGTCAGTTTTTACTCCCTGTTTGCTGCTAACACCAGCCTGGACTCGTCTCCAGTGGCCAAAGGTTTCACAGGGTGCACGGGAATCAGGGCTCTTGCTATTGCACAATGTCAGCCATCACCAAATGTCCTTGGGTGCTTGGCTTCAGACCACACGGGTACCCTGGCTCCTGGCACTAGAGCTGTTCAGGAGGGACTGCCAAGCACAGCTGATGTTGGGATGCAAGGAGGCAGCAACATGCCCTGCAGAATGGCTGACTGCCCCACGAGGGACCATCACAAAGACTTGTTCTGCAATGGGGACAGGAGAGATGCAGCATCAAGCACCCCCTCCTACCCTCACGGCCATTGCATCTGAGGCTGGAAACACAGAGCTACGTCCACAGGGCAGGATGCCTTGGCAAAAAGGTGCCAGGCTGGGTGAAGGAAGGAACAGCCCCCCGAGGAGAGGACAAGGGAGCGCTGATCCCTGACAAACATGAGCTGTGATGTGCCAGGAATGGTTCGGAGGGGGTGCCCTAAGGCAAAGTTAAGATAAATAATTATCACTGCCAACAGAAATAGGCCAGAAACACATCCCCCAGGTTCAAATCCTGCCCCTTCGGGCTGTTCCATCCCGAACCAGATTGCAGGCTGGGAAACTGAGGCACAGGGAGGTGAAGCAATTTTCCTAAGGCTACAGAGATAGAGGCGCATTCGCGGTGTGGGGAGCTGAGGAGCCGCTGGCTGCCTGCCTCCAGCTCCCCCGACTGAGCTCACCGCGATGCCTGGCTGGTGCACTCCCATCCCAGAGCTCGGCCCTCTAGCCCGGCACTGGCCCGTTTCTTGTATCTCTGCCCTCGCAGAGCAAGGAGCCTCGTAGCTCAGCCACTCCTGCTCAGGGGCAGGATGCTACAGGCAGAGAGCCCCTTAGCAATAGCTGGCAGCCCCAGTGACTTTACTTCTCCATAATTAATTAAGTGCTTCTGCATGTACTGCCATCCACTGGGGCCTCCCAAACACAGATTATCTACCTCAGTGCGGACGCAGGAAACATTACAAGTGGGTCTAGGAGACAATACATCTTGGCTCTTTGACATAATGTAAATGATGGTTGGGTTTGCAAGGCATCCAGGGCAGGTCTGAGTCCCAGAAAGCTGAGCAGAACTGCCTGCTCGAGATGCACAGGATTTTCAACCCCAGCCGCAGAACCACCCATTTCCAGGCCATTGAGCCACCTAAGAGCTCAGGGAGCACGTGTGCATGTGTATACAGCAGAGGATATGGGAAAGAGGGCCTATAACCAAAAGAAGTGGTTATTTTACTAGCAGGCCCCTTAATTGATTCTAGGAGAGTGATTTCTAAATTATATCCTGATGTGAACAATCCAATCAATAAATCCATTAAAGCAGAAGCGGGTCTGCCGGCCGGTCGGCGGTGTTACCTGGCTCTCCCATCGCTCCACTCGGTCTCCCAGAGCAGACATGTCCCAGCAATGTGATACCAGGCCTCTCTCATGGGTCAAATCCCCCTCCCAGAATTACACAGGGCTCCCAAAACCGAAACCCTAGGCAAAACTGGTTCTTGAGCGCAGGTGCCCTCGCAGCCCAGCTGGCCTGGTTCACAAAGGGCAAGTTGCTCAGCACAGCAGGGTGAATGAGAGGATGGCATTTGGGGAAGATCCGAGTGAAAAATGCAACCCTTTCACTTGTTCCCACAACTGAAATCCAGATGAAAACCATGGGCAGAAATTGATACACTGGAGAAAAATCAGGACCAAATTTTATACTCAGCCTTTTCTTCAAACCAGGCCCTTTTAATGGATCAAGTTGGGCACCTAAGAAGCGAGATAGCCAAGAACACTCATGACTTTTGGAAGTCCGGGACAGTAGGATCAGGGCTGACCCCTACAGAGCTACAGAGCTAGAGGTGAAGAGTGTCAACAGCAAACAGTGAGAAAAAAACCTTCAGCGAGGCCCTTAAAGACTGTACTTGTTGGGAAGTAGGACTTGGCCAATAGCGCCAGGCCCCTCCAAGCCTGCATGGGCTAAGGATGACACGGCACTAGTACTAAACTCTTGGAAATGATGGATTCCTGACAATTAGCACTACAGAGATCTTCTTTCCCCAAGTGAGAACAGCTGCTTTGGATGGATGGAGGAGAGACGTTATCTCCTATCCAGACATCATAAGGAAATCCTACAAGTAAGTTTTCTGGAATTCAGCATCTGCCTTCAAGTGGGGAAGGGACCTGAAAAGAAATGGGTCTCTGTTCAATGTCCTTAGGGTTCCTTATGTGCTTGCTTCTTGCAGCAGATTAGCACTATCTTCATTAGTGTCAGATGCATTCATAGTGCCCTATGATAATAGCTGTGTCAGACCGGAGGGAAATTTGTGCCCTGAATAGCTGGCCGAGCGAAGACACCCCAATCCAACCAGAGTGGTGGCATCGTCCAGAGAACTGGAGCATTTTCTGGACTACAGGAGTCTACAGAGAGTTATTCAATCAGCGAAGAGGGCATCTCAGTCAGATTCGCCACCTCCAACTTACAGACAGTAATACAGCTGCCCAGGCAGACAGAGCAACTTGTCCGAGGTCGGGGCAGAGATAAACACTACCCAAGATCTTGCTCAAACCTCACATTCCTCATGTTTCTATCCAGTCCTCATGTCCTGGCTTCTCTGTACAAGCTGATTTAATCAGCAAAAACAATGGAGTGATCATTTTAAAAGATGTGCAGAAAAGCTCTAGGCGAGTTATTTATAAGATGACAGATTTAAGAAAGGCTATGAGGGACAGCCTCTTGTGAAATAAGCCTCATCCACCTTCACCTGCTAATTGGGCAGTGTCTGGGGCTTGGTAGAGGACTAGAGGGACTCAGAGCAGGACTGAATGCACACGCCAAGTCTCTGGCATGGGACCATGCTGGGGGACATGCTCAAGGACATGCTGGGAGCATGCTGGGGGATATGCTCAAGGATGCTCCAAGCTGCTTAGACCCATCCCAGAGCCATCTCTGGGGCTTCCTGTGCAGATGTGAGGGAGCATAAGATATGTGGAGCTTCTTTCTTCAGGGCTGTCCTGGGCTCATGCCAGAAGCAACACAGACAGACCCATTGCTCCTGTAGCACAATTTTCAAGTCGAGGGCAAATAAGGCCTCTGCATCCTGCCTTTGCACATATACCCTGACAGATGCCTCCTACCACAAGGGAAAAGGAGGGTTTTAAAAGCCTTACAACCTATGAGTCACTCTGCTATATTAAAAAAAAATTTACAAAATGATGAGTGAAAAGATAGTTAATGATGCATGGGATGGTTTGTGCAAAGCGCGCTGCAGAGGGGAAATACTCTAAATTGAAAGTCCTCTGATATGAACAGAATCAACATTTAATAAGACAGTTAATGTATGTTATTTAAATGTCACTTCATTATTAAAAGTGCATATTTTTTGAGGTTTAATAACCATGTAATGGAGGCATCTATTCCATAGTTAAGTCTTAGCAAATATGTTTTTCATCATTAGCTGGTATTTATTTAACATGCAATAACCATCCTATTAAATTTAATGCTTTCCAATTAATAGGTGCATAGGGGCTTTTGAATGTCAACAAATATTTTTAAAAAGTTAGTTCCCTAACTGCATGGCAAGGACTGGACTGACTGGTGGTTATCCCTGAAGGTGAGAGCACAGCAGTCAAAAGTCAGATTGCAAGCTAAGCGGGTATTTGGATGGGAGACCACAAAGTTGTTACAACTGTGTGATTAATAATTCAGGAGATGAGGACCCTTCCTGCTAGAACAGGAGACAGTCACACCCTGAGCACAGTAACACTGGCAGTGCCATATTTCAGCTCAGACTTAAAAATCAAGGTCTCACGGGCATTAAAAGCCCTCTGGATCTTTTCTGGCATGTAAGTTTGCTTGCCCTGCCTTAATCAGATTCCAGTTGGGTTGCTCCATGCCAGCCTATTAAACTCAATTGGGTGTGATGGCATCCTTCCCTCTGCCTTCAAATGGCATGCAGCGCTCCGAGTTGGCTGCCAGGTTCCACTGCAGAGATGGCAGTGCATCGAGAGCGAGCATAGTCCACCGCGCTGATGTACAATAGAGCATCTTTCAACAGGCATCCTGCCCCTCTGCTGAGCGAGCAGCCAGGTTTCTGCGGGGAAAGAAGAGCTCCAGGTGCCCGCTTTGTGAAATGCTTTAAGATGAAAGACGTTCTTCTAAGAGAAGAGATTGTAGCTGCAGGAGGAAGAGCAGCAGTTGCCATGTTGCTCCAGCCCGTCTTCGCTGTTTGCCCAGCATCTCAGGAGGGAGACGGCAAGGAAACAGTCCAAATGGACACTCACCCGCATGCAAATCCACCAGGCATGGATCGATCAGAGGTTGAGGCATGCTCAAAAAGCATCTCTTGTGCCAAAAACAGAGTTGAAAATAGAGGCTCCCAGATGGCAGGGGCTGCCGGCACAGATGGGAAAGCACGTGAGGTGATGGAGTTGCTCGCTGCCCCTGCTATATGCTGGAGTGTTTAGCCTCTGCACCCAGCACCAGGAAGGAGCCGTCTGGATACTGAGGAGCTCTGTTCAGCTGAGCAGGACAGACACCTGACCTATGTTTTTAATAATAAGATTGGCCCCGTGGAGCAAAAGGTCCACGACCCCGTGTACAGACAGGGCTTCTGTGCCCGCACCAGCTGCAAGAGGGAAATATTGATGAGAGTGGAAGGAGTCTAGGTGAGGAGAAAAATGAAGCTTTGCAGAACAGCCCGAGCTTCTGAAAACAAAGGGAAGCGGCTTCCTGCATGGTGAGAGATTGCTGCCGGCAGGAAACCCAGCGCCTTGAGCAGGACCAAGTTAGAAAGGAAGGCTTCGGAAAAATGGTCTACGGAGCGGCCGAGTGCGGAGGGTCGAGACTCAGTGATCCAAACGCCCTTCCCCGTCGTGAGTTTCTGCAGCTTGGGATTCAGCATTTCAGTTCTGTATGGCACCGAGAGGCCTCCACATACTGACCTCCCGTGACCAGGTCTTTTAGGACTTACCCTTTTCTTCCTGGGCCCAGTCTTTCGGTGGTGCAGATCAGCTCAGATCCTTTGAAGTCAATGGAGTCACTGAACTCAGTGGACATACACCAGTCCACACCAGAGGAGGCTCTGGGCCACATCCATCTAGGCTGAATCGGCGTGCTGATCTCCTCTCCCGTTCTGGGGTGGAGGGGAGAGATGTCCTCACCCAATGGTCCTCCTTTGGTTTGCGATGGAAAGCAGGCAAAAGTGCTCACTCACTCTCTCTCCCCTCTTCACTGCTAGGAAGCCAATATCCTGCCCTCATCTACCAGCTGACTCCTGGCAGCCACATTTCTTCCTACAGAGGCCCGAGGAGTATGGTCCAGGACAGAGCTAGTGGATTGCTCTGTCCAGGATTGGATGAGATGGGGACGAAGGCAAAGAGTAAGAGGATGGTGGTTGTGGGCGTGCTTCTTCCCCAGCCCCCACACAAATATTCCTCTTTTTCTGCAATTGCATGTAAAGGGAGTAGCTCCAGTAAGCGAAGTGGGGAAGGGGAGAAGGGGAAGCCCATTCTGAAGGCACGGAGGGGGAGTGTGAGCACGGTTGCCTGGCCTGATGGCGACTGGCAAAATGAGGTGGGTGGTCCTGGTGCAGCATTGATTGGAAATCCTAAACAGAAAAGCAGCACAGGAAAAACAGCCCAATTTGGCTGGAGCAGCAGCCTGGATGGAGCTGAACACGCTGCAGAGACTCAGCAAGCTCTCACCACCTGGCAGGGGCTTCCAGGTCAGGGCTGACCTCATACAGAGAGCAACAAGGGGCTTCAAAGCCAACACTGCTGCCGCCACCACCTTGCCCGGTGTGCTGCGCTCTAAGCACCACTGTCCCATTAACCTTCGCGCATCCTCGCGCCACCCCAACACACAGAGCACGGCCGGTCCCTGGCCGAGCCCTCCAGCCCTGCTTTCCTACCACACCAAGCCGTGCTCGCTATCTTGCCATTCACTCTCAAACGTCCAGGGAGGCAGGGAGGTGGTGTAGCTGTCTGAGGGGAAGGAAAGCCTTGGCTCAGCTTCTGGCTTCTTACTTGCAACGGGTCGGGCTGAGCACACCTGGCCTACATGCGTTTGCAGACCAGGTGCATTCACAGTGGAGGTGGAAGATCCAGTGAGCCCCTGAAACCTCCACAGCCACACCAGGGAGAGCCGGGAGAGAGGAGGAGCAGCAGAGCCCCTCTGTGCCCTGAGCCTGAAGCACTCCTACTCCAGAGAAGCCAGGATGCCCTGGGGAGTCCTTTCCACCCCAGGAATCCTCCGCCCCTGCTCTTCCCAGGACACGGCCCTTATCCACATCCTTTGCCAAGGAAACATGCCACCGCAGCCTTCGGGGAGGGTTATTAGGTGAAAGGCTGAAGCGAAAATACTGCAGCCAGCTGAGAAACAGGAGGCCCCAGCCTGGCATACAGCCGGCCTGCTCTCACAGCCATTAGCAAACAGCCCGGGGTAAATTAAATCCTTTAATAAACCATCAAATAAAGTGTTATTAAACAGCCTGTAATGAAATTCAGCGTGTTTCTGTGCCGGCTGCAATCCTTCTGGGCTCTGGGCTATAAAAGCCATTATAGCAAAAGAGAAAGAGGAAAGCCATTATAGCAAAAGAGGAAGAGGAAAGATCTGTCACAGGCGCCCATTGCCTTTTCTCGGGCACCTTTTCTGCTTGAGACACAGCCCCTGCCCTGTGCCCTCGTTGCTCCCCCACTACAGCTGGCTCCTGGGCCCACACGCTGCCAGCTCCGTGCACACCCCGAGCTCAGCCAGCAGTCCCAGGCACATGCTCCCCGTCAGCCCTCCACTCACAACCAGCTCTTTCTTTTTACCCAGCTGTTCCTCTCTCTGGGAAACTCCCTTCCCCCAGCCCAGCCTGGCCTTCTCCTCCAAGCTAGCCTCCTGATTCAGCTCCATCCTTCTTCCTCCTCTACAGCCTCTGCTCAGGCCAAGCTGGCCCCTTCCTCTGCGTGAACCACGACATGGGCCCATGTGAGACAGTGAGAAGGAACATTTGACTTGGTCGGTGGATTCATGCATTTGCCCACACGAATGCTGTGCTCCTTCCCCCCAGACGAGGTTTTCCTTGCCCACTGGCACCGTGCTTGCAGCAGGGGAGGTGTTGCTTGCCGACAACATCCATAGGGATTGGATTCATTTCCTCAGGAGAAGTTCAAGCCGGTGCGTTTGCTGGTCTGAGACACGTGGCTCTGACAGCCCACGGCAGAAGGATGACACGTGAAGGAAGAGGGTCACTAAAGGCAGCCTGGTCCCTCAGTCGGGCTCCATTTGAATATTTTAATGGTGGGTAGTTAAATATTACTGCAGGGGGTAGTTCACCTCACTCTTCAGAGGGACGGTTGATGGCCAGCGGGGCCCTGAGAAGCCCTTTGAACCTCCCTCCACACACCATCCTCTACAGCAAATTCAAGTTTCTGGTCCTAATTGTCCAGACCTTGTGCTGCTCAGCT
>JAGPOW010003182.1:17982635-17994249 GCA_030014935.1 Caiman crocodilus
CCCCCCCCCCCCCCCCCCCCCCCCCCCCCCCCCCCCCCCCCCCCCCCCCCCCCCCCCCCCCCCCCCCCCCAAGCTGCCAAAGGAGCTGAGCTGGGAAAAGAACACATTTTCCTGCATAGCAAACTGTGAAGCGCGAGCCCGAGTATGCAGCAAAACCCTCAGAAACCAATTACTGATTGCAAGAACCAGCCTGCTAAAAATACTCCACCTTTCTGCTGCGGCAAAGGTGAGGAAGTGCTGAGCCATCGCAAAGAGCCCCAAGCCACCCCGCCGCCTCCCCCCAAGACGTTGCCTCCGCGGCGGGGGGGAGCCGACATGCTCAGAGCCTTGTAACGCAAGCTGTTCCCCGCCACAGACCCAAGCTGGGGCCCCGGCCTGGCCTCACAGCCGTAACAAGAATAACAGGTCCCTTCTTTCCCAAAAGACAACCCCAAAGATGAGGGGGCTGGGCAGTGTCTTGCACCCACTTTGCAGGGTCAGTGTGGTGGTCCTGAAATGACCACAAGCTAAGACAAGAGTCAGGATCGGATCTGCCCCTTGGGGGCTCTGGGACCGGTTTGCAGGGAGCTCAAAATTCAACCCTGAAATTAAACCCATGAACTCAGCTGTGCAAAGCAGAGGTCGGGGAGCTGTCCTGCCAAGCGGCTCTGCGCCCTGGGCTTGTGACACGGTCACTCCCCCTCAGGGATAAAACCAAGGTCTCGGAGGCAGGGGCAAGCGTGGGGAAAGGCCCTGAGAGGATGACAGTGGCCTCCACGGGTCTTTTGTCACCTGATGGGTGCAGCGGTGAGGCTGAGGCCCCTTGCCGAGGATTTGCAACAGTTGTAAATGAGCGGGCAGCCCATCCCCTCTCCACCTTTCAGCTCGCTCGAGTCAGAAGCGTCCAGCCGCTTGCAGAGGAAAACTGAGACAGACCCACTTTGTGTGCGGGCACGTGCGTGGGGGCAACTGAGGGACGGCAAGAATGGAGGAAGATGCCAGGGATGGAGAAAGGGGGCACAGACCAAACCAGCGAAGCCCCATCACAAGGAAACCAGCAGATTGAGGAACCATATGTCCATATACACATTTACCGGGTCTCTGAGTGACGTGCGGGCGATGCTGCCTGCTTCCACCGGTGCAAGGCAGACGCTGCCTAGCCTCACGTGCCGTGTAGGCTCTGATGTAACAAGATGTAGCGGCAAGCAAAGGATCTCAGCGGCATTTAATTGAGGTGCCGGTAATTAGGGAACATATCAGTCCCTGTGACAGGTCCGCGCACGAGCCTGCAGTGGCCATCTGCTCCCCTGCAATGAGGCCCCGGAGCGTGAGGGGGGGTGGCTGGCATGGCTGGGGGGGAGCAGTGATTTATCGAGGAGAGTGCAGGCAGAAGCCTATGCTCACACGCGTGTGTACTGCTTCCCGGAGGGGTGAACCCTACCTGCCACATTCACACCTGTTGTTTGGTTCAGGCGTCCCCAAGGGGAGGGGGCTGTGGGGAGCACACATGGCGGGTGACGTGCAAAAGGGCACAAGAGGGGAAGGGTTTTGTGGGCAAAGGGCAGAGAGATCGGGGTGCGCAGAGCTGGGGATATAGGAGCAGGAAGGGGAGGTGGCCGAGGGGATGGTGCTGCCTCTGCCTCCCCTCGCTCCTCCTTCTGACGGGTCAGCGTGTCGTCTTCCTTGCTGCCCCAGAGCCCTTGGCGGGGCAACGGCTTCCTACTGCCTGCACCGGTGAGCACAAAGCTGGGCAAACCCAGCACCAAGCAGCCATGACGCAAGAGGGTCTGAGGACCCAACATCCCCAGCCTAGCAAGGCTCAGCTTTGCAGCCTATTGAGACCAGAGCTGGAGTGCTGGGAGCCGGCGGGGGCGGACGGGACCCGAGAGGTCCGCGTGCTCGAAGCCCCAGGCCGACCGGCCAGCTCCTTGCTGCAGCCTTCAGTAGGGCTGTCAAACAAGCTGTGCGCCACCCCAGCACCAGCTGCATCTCGCTCTGCTCCGGACAGATCAGCAGAGCCCCACAGCAGCAGAGGATCGCTCTCAGAGCACGGGTGGCCCCTGTTGCTCTCACCGGGAGCAGAGCAATGCCTCCCCCCTGCGAAGGGAACGAATCGTCTCCCTACACACATCCGAACTGATCGACCATGGCTGATAGGATTATTTATTGCCTCAAACCAGGCACAGGTGCCCAGTGGTGAAGCTGCCAACTGGCGAGCAGCTCTCTGCCTCGACGTGTCCATAAATTAACTGCCAAACCCATCAGGGAGCCAGGAAGTTGAGGTGGGAGCAACTTCAGGCGGGAGTGGAAGTGGAGCGCATCCCTGCGAGCAGGCCGGGGCCAGGCAGCAGGCAATTAATCCTCGTTAATAATGTCATGAGCAGAAGCGCTTGCATGGAGCGTGGGGCGGAACAGATGCACCCGTGCAACTCGGGGCTGCACGTCTCCCCGCCAGGGCTCTCGGCTCCTGCACACGCACCCCCTCCCAGTCTCTCTCCGTCTCCGTGGATCTACCTCTCTTTTCCTCCTCCATTCCTGCTCCTCTGCCTCTTTCCTAATGGTGTTTTGCTCCACTCTCTCCCCCTTTTTCTTTCTTTTCCTCCTCTCTTTTCCCTTCCCTCCTCTCCAAAGTTCCCACCTCTCTTCCCTTCCTCCTGCCAATCTCCAACCAAGTGACTATCCCACCCAAGCACCCATTGCCCTGGCTGGAAATCCCTGTGGACTTGGAAGCAGTGTTCCCTGGCAATGCAGAATCCCCTCGGTGCCTCTCCAAGGCTCAGACGGCCGGTACAACCCTACGGTGATCTCCAGTCCAGCACACGACTGGTTCAACAACGCAAACTCTCCAAGCGATCCCTTCCCCTGGAGAGGAAAAGCTGTTTGTGGGTGCTTACCCAGCTCTCTCCCTCACACACACAAACTCTGCCACATCACGGCCCATATAAATATTCATCTGTTGAATGAATAATAAAATAATTACCAGCCAGCACAGTGCTGTGATTAGCAGGCCTGCTTTGTGAGTAAACCCATAGAAAGAAGTTGACGGCAGCAATTTTTAGCAGGGACAATGCATGGGAGGGTGACAGAACTGGAGCTCCTGATCATACGCCTACGCCCTGCGAGACGGCCTGCTTCTGCCATATGCTACAGCCACCTTGGGTCACACTCCAGCCAAGAGAGCAGCACGCCAGGGAGTACTCCGCTGGGACGTGGCATTAACACCCTAGGGCAGATCATGGCCTAGCCCCATCCCTTGCAGTATTGAAAGCTCATGTCCCAAGCCCATGGTGCTGACCTCCATCACCCTCTGCTTCTATTTTCAAACAAGCTGCAAAAAGCACTTCCCACCCTGCCCTTCACACGTAGGAGGAAGCCCCCCTGCAACGGGCAACAGCCACTCCATCACTTCTCCGCTGGTCCCCAAACAAAGCACTCCTGTCCTCCGATGACTACAAACCTGCAGATTCTGAAAGGGGATGGCACCATGCCTCCAGCTCCTTTCCTGAAGACTATACTCCCCTCCCACAGCTGTTATTAGAAATCAGGATACCCGTCTCCCACTTGCCCTGCTCTAGTACTCAGTGACGTTGTCCAGCAGCTCAAATCCTCCCTCTCACTCCCACCACCCCCTTACCAAGAGCACGGGTACCCAGGTCCCCAGTGCAGAGCCTAGGAAGCGTTTGCCTTTTAGCTAATTAGGAGATGCTCTGGAAGGCAGCACAACACTGCAGCAAAAGGTACTTTATTTTTAATCTATTTTTTCAGAGAAGCCCAAGTGCACGCCTGCTTTTAAATTCAACTATGCGATATGGGCCAGCACCTCAGAACTGGAACGAAGTGGTGGATTTGGGCAACGAAACAAGGAAGATTTTGCTTCAGCTCAGTCCAAGCCGCCTTGATTTATACAGCACTGTATGGAGAGGGGAAAGAGAGACCATCCTCCAAGGGCTGTGTGGCTAACCCTCCACGCACACGGCAGGCAATTGGCAAGTTGCAATGCAAAGGCACACGTCCGGAGGGCTGGAGGCTGCTGGGGACCCACAAAAGGGAGGTCACCTACTGGTTCTCTGCCCTGCTGGTTCCAGTTTGATCAGATCAGCAGGGAAGAGTCATGGCTGCTCTGTGAGCATGGGCAGTGCCTTGACTCAAGGCACATGTTCAACATACGGGAGCCTTATGTTCACCGCTGGGTTACCATATTTCCAGTTTCAAAAAAAGAGGACACCTGCTGGGCAGTAATATGATTGGGGGGCAGTAATATGTCCCTGACCTGCCCGAGACCCTCACTCCCAACCCACAGCCCCCTGACCCCGTCTGTGCCCTGTGCTCCCAACCCACAGTTCCCTGCCCCTCGGTACCTCTCGCTCCCAAGCCACAGCTCCCCTAGCCCTGCTGGTGTCCCTCACACCGGACCCGCGGCCCCCTGCCCCACACCCAGCCCAGCAGCATCTCCTGGCCGCCCTGCCCCTGCAAACATGGGCACCAGCCATGGTGCTACCGGGCTGGCCGCTCAGCTCCTCTCCTCTCCCACCCCTATCCCCGACTGGAGGGGCAAGTGCCTCCCCCAGCCTGCTCCAGCCCTAGTGCCCAGACAGCTTCCCCCAGCGCCGGCAAGCACCCGTCCCCCTCTCCCCAACCCTGGCCTCCAACCCCCATTCCCCATAAACTTACCTACATGCAGCTGCCGGGTCATCGCCTGCACAGATGCATGTGATACCCCTGCCCCCAATCGCCCTCCTCCGCTCCCCCTAGCCCCAAGCAGCTCCTTGCTGGGACAAGTCAGGAAGTGGCAGGAAAAACTTCAATGCTGAGCAAGGGCAGCAGCAATGTAGCCAGGCACCAGCCACACCCCATACCACCACTAACGCTGCTCTGACGAGGGCATATGGATCACACTGGCATGTATACAGCACTGCCTGAGTGCCCATCCCAGCCTGCAGAGGCATCATGTCACACCTGGGCTGGATTATCCAGGCAGCAGCCTCTTCTCCAAAGCCCTGGCTGGGACTTTAGAGGGAGCAGCCAGCAGCTCACAGATATGCTCATGCAGTGACTGGCATAAAGGCACATGGGCAGCCCAGGTCCATCCCCAGCAGGCAGACACCTTGTTTGCTAAGGGTGCAGGTCTCTGCAACGAGGACCAATACTGGCATGGCAGAGGGACAGCCTGCAAGTCTGGGGGAGGGACATGACACAATGTGACCTCCCAGGGACCCAGCTCTGCACCCACTTCCAGGAGTTGCCAGGCCCCTGGGCGCACAAAGGGGATGCAAGCTCTATGCAGGGAGACATGGCACCTGCAGGCATCTGCTTCAAACTACATGTCCAAAGGAAATAAAAGCCTAACCCCGACACTGCCCAGTCCCGGGTGTGAAGAAATGCGGCAGGGGACACAGCTGCAGGGGAAGGCAGGGCAGAAGGCATGGTCTACGCTGGCACTGTGTAGAAAGGGGTGACTGATTTTAGACACATGCCACCTGAGCAGCTCAGTGGTGGATATTAAATGCATCTTGTTACCTGAGCAGGGGCAGCAGCATCCTGGGACAATGACTCTCTCCTCTCTTTTTTTTTTCCTTTTTTATGGCATCAGATATCAACTTCCAAATCTAGGAGCCACCATCTTGTATTATCACTCAGTGTGCATACTCCAGCTATCCCGTCTGGGCATTCGTAAAAATCGAAGCTTTTGATTAAGTGCTGTTTGTTGGACACTGCGTTCACACGGGGCTGTCCAAGATGATCATCTTGTGAAGTGTTGTTTTGAAGTGTCCGCATCCAGATCTCAGTCTGTCCAGCTCGACGCAGGCTTTTGTCAAGGTCATGCCCAATGGGGTACTTGTCTGATACTCTTTCCTCTCTAATCTTTAACCACCCTTCCTGGTGATCCCAGTGCCATTCAGAGATGGGCTGAAGGCAGTCGTGTTGCAGGCAGTGGGTGCTGGAGGGCACGTCACATCATACCCCGGAGAAAGAGCAGCACCTGGCACTCCCAATGACTTGACTGAAGGGGAAGAGTGCAGATCACATCGGTGACCTGCAATTTGGCACATCTCCAAGGTCGGGCAGCATGAGGACATCTCAGGCCACCACTCTGGGAAAGAGAAATGTAACAGGACTGAAAGCAAATTGGACGAGAGAAGAGGGGGAGCAAGTGGTCAGAGCACTTGGGGAGGAAGAGGTGGGAGATGGAGAGCAGCAGCCTGCTCCAGGGGCACTGCTGCCATCTGCCAGGCAGCTCGTGAAATAGTTTTTTCCCACCCGGTTAGGGCACATATCACTGTCACATGTCTCTACCTGACCTATGCACACGCTTAACCCCCTCCTGTGCACTAAGACTCACAATCAGCTTCCAGTTCACAGACGCAACCCCTGCTCTGCACACACAGACTCTCCCATGCTGATATACTCACACCCCTGCCTCCAGAGAGATACCTATACCCCCTCCTTATGCACACTAACACAGGCATCCTGCTACCCAGAAGGATACACAGACACTCCCACGGGCCTGCAAGGAGACACAGTAACCCTCCTCCTGATGCACAGACGCTCAGAGAGGTGGTACACACAACACCCGACAGTAAACACCCCCCACACAGTATCTTGCACAATGAGACAAAATCTATACGCCTGTCCTACTGCATACACCCAAGCGTGCACGCACACACACACACACACACACACACACACACACACGTATCTTGCTGAACTGGAAGAATAAGCTGTGTCAGCTCCCATTAAGCATCAGGCTGGCTCTGCTTAGGGTTTACAGTTATATTAGGGAAGCCATTTTTCTTCCTTAAGCCTCCACTTTATCAAGCATAATGTGCCCAACTTCTATCATCCGCGCTTCCAAAAACGCTAACTATCTGGCCGCGCTCCCATCTCCACAGCCCTGTGGCACCTCAGAACAAGAGGCAGCCCGTCCAGGGACCTTCTGGGGTAACTTTTTCTGCTGAGGGGGCTCCACAGCCAGACCTAGGCACAGGAGGGTCAGGGGCACACGCACGGACTGACCCTACAAACCGACCCTGTAGAGCCAAGGCCACCTCCGGGAGAGACACCGGTACAGGACAGCTAACGAGCAGCACCAGGCACCTTTTCTCCTCCTCTGTACGTGGCTCTTTATATGGTATGGCCGCAGCCCCACCAGGCCCAAGCGCTCCAAAACCTACACCAAACATGAGATTGCCTTAAAAATCATGAGGGTTTTTTTATTATTATTGTTTAAAATAAGCAGCAAGACATTTGGGCTGCTTTTACATATACGTCCTCATACCCAGGATACGTAGGGTAAAACATCAGGTATCAGGAGGAAGGCAATGAGATTTCGAGGGGTGGCAGGACTGCTGTGTTACCTCCACGGCGTGCCCTGCCCACGAGGAGCAACCAGGAAGCCAGGGCTAGCACAGGAAAGGAAATCTCTGGCCCCCGCACCAGTCTCTGCTGCCCTCCCAGACTGGATCCCAACTTCACTTTTCCACGGCTAGAGCAGACAGGTGGGAGGAAAAGGCCAATGGTTTTTCATGGGAAATTAATTTATGGAAAAAAAACCTTTATCATTTCTTGCAAAAAAGAGAGATTTCTAATGAAAAAGCAACCTGCTCAACCTCTGGCAGCATCATTCACCCTGCAGGGCTCCCCACAGGCCTGGAAATTTGGGGGTGGGGAAGCAGTGGCAGAGTTAATTTCTGCTTCTGTACTGCCAATTTTCCAGACCTGTGGGGAGCCCTGCAGATAAGGTGGCTCTGCCCCAGCACGCAGCCTGATCCAGGTGCATGGGGACCGGCCGGTGCAGGCGATTGCACCGCAGGCCAGCCCCATGTGCCGCCCCTGCATAGGAGCCAGGCTGCAGTGACCCCACACCGCTCATCTGGCCGGTGGAGGCAGAAGGTCAGGCACCGCCGCATTCAATTTCAGGGGAGAAAAAGCGTTCTTTAATTTTAAAAATGTCGTTTTCCAAAATCTTTACCAAAACTTAGTGGGTTTAACAAAAAAAAAAAAAAAAATCCCATTTTAATCTTTAAAGGCTGGGAAAGTTCAGCCAGAATTAAAACAGGGCCATAAAAGCTTCAGTTCGTGGTTATAAAGCCATTTCCCGGGGCGAAGGATCATCAAGGAGCACGTTTCGAGCGGCTCTCAGCGGAAGCTGCGCTGTAGCACTCAGCCCCGGTCAGCTCGGGCTCCGACCCACACGACAGAGGAGAAGCACCGGCTCTTGGGTCTGCACCGGCGTCCACAATCTTCTTTGCCCCGGGCAGCGCGGGATCTGAACTCGGGCCTCTCACCCAGCGGGGTGGCTTTTTCCTTTGGCTGTTGTCAGTTCTCTTGAAGAACCGTTCCTCGAAATGCTGGCAGCCATACAAGGTGCCATCTGTCTCCTCCCCTCCCTCCCTCCCTGCCGCCGCAGTCGGGCTTGCCGGCACCCGGCAGGTTGTTTTCGCAGAACCTTCCGCTGGCCCGAGTCCCTCCGAGGGGGGACGCGAGCAAGGGAGCGATGCCAGCAGCTCAGCCACCCTCCAGATGGATCGCCGGGGGTGGGGGGACGCTCACTGGGAAGGATGGGCCCAGGTTCGGGAGTCACTGCAAGACAAGGCAAGTTAGGTCCAGATCCTGGCTCTGACTGCTGCGTAGCCCTAAGCAAGTCACCGCCCCAGCTGGGACATGGGGACAGCAAGTCTCCCTTCCCCTCCACACGCCCCGGGTGCTTAGGAGCCCTTCACAAACAGCACTGAGAACGAACCCTGCAGGCAATGGAGCTACCTCCCCATCCCAAGGCTGGCCCAGGCAGGCTTTTCCCTAGATTCAGACAGGCGTGGATGGCATCCCTTCACATTCAAGTCCCAAAGACACACATTACGGAGCTAAATCAAGACCAGATGGAGCCTAGACCCATACCCTTCACCCTCCCAAAGGCAGACGCAGAGCCAGGGTGGAAGAGGAAGGGGCTAGACTGAGCCATGGGGGTGACTTGAGCCCAGACATCCCTCTGCATTTGCCTTTGGCAAGGAACAACCCCTGAAGGAGCAGCAAAAATCCTGATTGCATGTCAGCACTTCGCGTGGCCCTGACCACACAGCCGCCACAGAGCAACCAAAGCCCTCCGCACCGCAACGCCAGGGAGCCCCCACCTGCCGGCCCTAGCACCCCGAGCAGCAGCTGGGTGGAGCATTTGCAAGCCAGAAGCTTTTTTTTACATTCATAAATAGCCTTTTTTGAAAGAAACAAATTCCGTGAGAAAAAGGGGGCTTGTTTTTTTAATAATTAAATCTCCAACCCCCCCCACACACACACATTTTCCCTCCCCCTTCACTCTTTAGAATAGCAAAATAGTGGGAGAGAGGCGAGACAAGATAGAAAATGGAAGGAAAAAGTTTTGGAGCGACCAAAGCAAAGCAAGTGGGGGCGGGTTTTTTTTGGGAAGCAAAAGTTTTTAAACAAATTAAACTGCCTCTTTTTCAAGTTGGGGACCAGATCTTTTTCACCTCGTCAGGAGCTGCTGCCTGCCTTTGCCGAGCTCTGAAGGACGAGAGGACGGAGCTAGACTCTTCTCAGCGGTGACAGATGATGGAGCAAGGAGATGATCATGATCAGCACCTTTTCAGAATGGGCCTCCCTGCTCCCGCAGACCCGAGAGAGAGGCGCAGAGGCCGGTGGTAGCACTCAATGATTAAGCCGTGCAGGAGCACCAACAAGCGGCACCCTCTGAACTAGAAGCAAACAGCTGCACGGCTTGTCCTGGGCTTGGCAGGCTGCTGCGAGTTAAATGGATTGCGAACCGTTCAAATGCAAGTGATTCGGGTTCTGCTGTACAGCCGGGGCCGTACCGTGGCAGCTAACTCTCGCTGCCCGAGGACAGAGCTCACTGCTACCGCGCTGGAAGGTGGGTCGCTAACGCTACGTTACGCATGAACGGCATGACTGCAGACAGCCATCGGCAGCGTCGTGCCTCGTCCTTTCGCAGGCAAAAGGGAAGGTCACGTTTGATATTGTGGTAGTTAATAGTTTGTAACGTGACTCATTCTCCCAGCACAGACAAGCCTAAGAGACTATTCCCGAGGTCCCCAAATCACTGGGCCTGTGATGGTGCGGCAGGATGCGCTGATACAGTGTGGAGATATTCCCGTAAAGCACCAGCCCACTGAAGTGGGACACCTCATGAAAGCATCACCTCCAAGGATGGAGAAACACACCAACTGGCAACCTTACTGCAGCCATTTCCAGTCCTCCGAGTGCCTTCGTTGCCAATGCGTGCCAGAGTGAAGGAACAAGGAAAATGCAGTGAAGAAACAGGTGAAAATATGATCGTCCCCGTTCCCCGTCCCCCCCATACACGTGTCCAAGCAAGAATGTATAGGAATGTACACAAGTAAGAACGCACGTGGCCATTCATGCAAGGCACATGCATGTGAACAGACTTACACGGCACAGGCCGGGATTGGGGAAGGGTCTCATGCATGCACACAGGAACGCATTGCCTGCCACATGCGCACAAGAGAGGCAGGGTTTCTTGGCGCCTTTCCCTGCTTACGCCGCTCTGACCTGCCCACGGCTTTTGCTAACTGCAGCAGGGACAGGGAAAGGCAGAGAACTCACCCAGGGGGGCATGACGGGAATCACAAGAAACAGTACCCTGCAGGGTCCCTGCGGAGTGAGAGAGGGAAGGGCAGCACCAGGGGCAAGAGGCCCTGCCTTTCCCCCTTCCCCAGACAGGAGGGATCCATGCCAGTGCCAACACACGCTGCTGGATTTGGCGTACGAGTTCAGCTCTCGACGCTTTTTAGGAATAACGAGGGGGCGTGACGAGAAGAGAGGCGCATCTGTGGGGTATGGGGCGTGCAAGGAGAACCCTGCAAAGAGCTTGTCACAGATGTCACGGCACATCTGCACCTCTCCCTACCCAGCACATCTGGTGCAGATAGAGCTCCTGGTGGTCACTCACAATACATTTACTAAGGCATGAGGGGGCAGAAGGCAGGCTGGTCCCGAAAGAAATGACATGAGGCATCACATCACCCCCACGGCTTTGCCCTCCCAGCACCACACACACTTGGCTTCTAACTCTTGCCCCCTAGTAGATTAGAAGTATTGTTCATGGGGGGTTTGGGTGGGAGGAAGAGGGAAAAACCACTGTAAAAGGAAAAAAAAGCCCTGCTTCACAAATTACTTCTAGTACCAAATGTCCCTTCTTATCAAGACTGGACGGGTATTCAATTTTCTCTTCAAACGCCTGCCTTCTGAAATGGTAATAGAATTTCAAATCTGGGGGAACAGGGAGCGACGGGGAGGGGGGCGGGGGGACTGAATACGTGAGGATTAACAATGAGCGCAAGAGACAAAGGGAGAAATTATACCAAAAAAAATATAGTTGGAGTCTTTGTCGGAATTAATTAAATACAAATATAAAGAGAAAATTAACAGTCTCATGCTTAGGTTGGGGGGGAGTGGGGAGGGAGGGAGGGAAGGATATTTTCTGAGCTTAATTAACCTTTTTTTGCCAAGAACAATAAAAGGGAAAAGGGAAAAAATGAAAAAAAGTACAGAGCTCTAATTGTTTTGGCTTCTAGGAGATAATTAAGGAAGCTGTCCTTGCCTTGTGTCTGTGTGCGTCTGTGTGCATGTGTGTGTGTGTGTGTGT
>JAGPOW010003182.1:17994670-18020053 GCA_030014935.1 Caiman crocodilus
AGCCAGAGGTGTGCGTGTGGTCCCCGATTTGCGTGTGCGTCTGTGTGCGTGTCAGACTGTGTGCATATAAATAGCTCATTTGTTGCTCCTAATTGGTAGGTGGTTCAGGAGAAGCAGGGACAGCACTGGGATGAGAACAGGTCTCCCATAATAATTGGGGGCAGCCAGCAATGCTGAGGAGGGAAGGAGTGCCACTGTCAAAGGAAAAGGGGGTGAATCGCGGTGAGGAAGAGGGGAAAGTGTTGGGCGTTATCGGCCCCTCATTCCCTAAAACAACAGGGTGCTCGGGTGCTCAGGTAACTCTTTGCTTGGAGGGGTCAGTATCTGCACCATGTGTACTCAGATCCTCTGCCAGCAGCTTGTACTAGCCATTGCCCCTCGGCCGGAGGAAGGAACCAGGGGCAGAGGCAAAGGGAAGGGAAAAGCCAGGAGGAGGGGCAGCTGGACTTTGATTGCATGTGTGACCTGGGATGAGATGCACAGGGGCCTGTGCACGCTAGGCCGTGTCCAGCAGCCAGCTCTCCTTAGCACACTCGCTGCTGAGCTCAGTCACAACCCCACCCTGGCACCCTGTTTGCCGGGGATTACTGCAGGAGCCAGGCTAGAAAGCAGCCCCTTCCCCATCTGTGCTTCAAGGCTGCAATAGTTAAATGGGAATAACAATGGTGAGGTGTCAGGGCTGGTCAGAGAGATGTCGACCCAAACCCATATACTATGAACAAAGAAAAAGGAAACCCCAAGCTCTGCTTTCTGGCCAGCTCCACTTGCTGCCCCTTTGTAGGGCCATGCTTGGGAAGGCTGGTTAGCATAGGAGGTACATTGCTTTGGAAATTCATGTTGCTGTGTCTTACCTGCGAGACAGACGTGGCCCAGACAGCTGCCGGGCAAGGGAAGGCATCGCCCCTGCTCTGCACACGAAGGTCAGGGGACAGCATCGCGATGCGCAGTTCAGCACTGAGTTGCGAGACATTAAGCTGCAAGCAGCGATTGCAGCCTTTGAAGTCAGCAAAGTCTCTCCACATCCCGGAGGCTCGAGGAGAAGCTGCCTCTCGCTTTGACGGGGGAACTGATCCCTCGGAGGCTCTCGTGGTCCCAAGTGCCCAGATCCACACCCCCAGCCCGGTCCATCTCACCACGTTAGTCACCACCTCTGGGGACTGGTTTTGACAGCTTCCTTGGCATGACTAGCATAAGTGGCTGAACTCCAGATCCTTTGGGATCTACTTTCTACGGCCTTTCACCAGGAAGGGAACTGCCTGGATGCTAGGACTTCTATGGTGACATTTTCTCATAGTGTTTTCTGATACCCCAGGATGACATGCCCAGGCCTGGCATGGGACAGACCTGGTCTCCTCATGCTATTTCAGGCCTTGGGGAGAGTGGAAAAGCTGAGGAAAGCAAAGTTTGACCTGGTCACTGTTGCACTGAAGTCGCAGCAACAAGCCCCTCAAATGAACCTTACGTATAATAGCATCTGGGCTTAGTCAGGATGCCTGCACAGAGCTATCTGGGGTCACTCTGGATTCAGCAGCAGCAGAACCCAGACCATCTACCCTAGGCCCAGACGCTGCAGGGAAAATGGAGATCAACAAACTGGGCGCTGACTGCTCTCGCACCACCCCGAGTGTTTGGAACAAGAGCTTGACGGGCCACTGCAACAAGGACGGTCCGCGGGGCGGTGCAGTTTCACCCCCCTTTCATTCCTGCTCCACCCAACCTTTAAAACCAAATGCCCTGGAAGGGGTCAATTGACTTTACAGCTCGCTGTCATCTCCCTGACTTCTGCTAATCCTTCCCCTCTCCACAAGTGTTAATGATCCCCTCTCCCTTGTAATGGTCTTGATGTTCCACTATTCAAACTATCCTCTCTTTTGCAATTTTGCTGTCTCCTAGCCATTCCTGGCAAGGTCTCTCTTCTCCTTCTCAGCCCTACATGCTGTTGTTAGCTCTAGCTAAGAGCCTGGGCTCAGGCAGAGTAGTATTAACTCAGGTCTCAAAATGACAGCTAGCACAGTGCTGGAGGTACAGTCAAGATGTTCAAGCAGCCTCAATTTTGTTTTATAAATCTGAGGAACATGTACGTGTAACTCGAATGACTACAGGACTAAGGGCACAAGATCTTTTGACTATTTGACTTGGTTTTGACTGCCTCGTTGTGTTTTTTAAAACTTTATGTATAATCCAGCCAAGTAGTGCATATTCAGTAGTTAGTTTTTGCTTTGATCTCAAATTGGACAGCAGCAGCAGGCCCCAGGGCCAGATTAACCCTTTAATGGGCCCTAGGCAAACAAACTCATGGGCCCCGGGCTGGTTGAGACGCCCCTCCCCACCCTGGGGCTGCCGCCTGCGGGGAGCAGGGCTTGGAGCCACCCCTAGGAAGTAGCTGTCGTGGCAGCAAAACTGGTGGAGGGGAGGGGAAGAGAAGGGAAGAAAAGAAAAGGGGAGGCGGATGGGGCCATTTGCACTGCTGCCACAGAGAGAAGGACTGGGCCCCCCCACAGATCGGGGCTCTAGGCATGTGCCTAGTTTGCCAATGCATTAATCCAGCCCTGGCAGGCCCCAACACATTAGTAAAGGTTTTAGTTTCTCTTCAACTGGAGAAAAAGGTGTGTGGTTTTATAAGGGATAATGCCCCACAACATCTGCATGCCTCTTTTCAACATCCTAGGTCTGACCATGATTGCAATTCAGCTTCCAGCCCGCTGCTGTTCCTGGAGAAACCCCAGCGTGGTGCCCCTCTGTGACTACTAACAGCAGGCAGCGACCACGTACCACAGCAAGGGGCACTCGCAGGACCACGCTGTTCCTCGACCGCCAGCCGCCGCGTGCACCACGTCCAGCCATTTAGGGACATTGGAGGGGGCCTCCTAGGCCAGTGAGTCTAGTCTCCCATGTTCACAGGCAGCCATGTACACCCACAACAACAGTACCAGGAGCACCCCACCATGTGCCAGAGATGAGGAAGAAAGAGCCCTGCCAGACGGTCATTTTAAGTCCACCAAGCACCCTGCCCGTCGCTGTATTAGAGTGGAGGGGGCAGAAGCTGACCAAGAAGAAAGTCCAAGCACAGCCCTAACGTTAGGGAGGAGGAACCCCAGCACGAAGCAGCAGCCCCCCGGGATCCCGCCTAGGTGGGAGCACTTGCGTAGACATTCAGCATAGGAAGCGGATGAGGGAAGACGGGAGCTGTGTGCCACTGCAGCCAGCTCAGCTCCAGGTGAGGCTGTGGCACGCCCAGCCTGCCCAGAAGGAGCTGCTGTTGTGTGGGCAGCGGACTCCTCGACTAAGGAAAGCGCTGTCAGTTTTCCCTTCTCTTCTCGGTGTACATGACAGGCAGAGCGAAATCACACACAACAATCCCCAGCTGTGTGGGAGTGTTTTGACAATAGAGCTCCTGCTCCGTTCCCCTTCCAGGAGGGTTGCAAGGTTGCAATCTGGCTGGTGGGGGTAGGTTTTTCCAGCGTCTCCTCCTGGTTCCCGTGGAACTGCCGAGGCACCGTCCCCTCCGCCTCGCCGCCGTTCGCACCCCTGCCTGGCTCCAGCCCAAGTCCCGATGCGACACGGCAGCCGCAAACAACTTCCTCCTGCTGGCATCGGTGACAAACGAGCACTGCTACCATCTCACCCTCTCGCTCCTCCCCTGCTACCTCCGCACACCAGTGCTCTCTCCCTCCAGCCCTTCCCTCTCTCGGCATCCTGCCTGCTGCCTTGGTTTCCCAGAGGCTTGGAGCCATCGCCTACGTCTTGCCCATTGAACCCTCTCTCCTTCATTCGGGACTCATTCCCCTCGCCGTGAAGCCTCTTCCCACTGAAACACCTTCCCATGGTCTTTTCTATCTCCCCGTCAGCTCCATCCACCGACGCGCTCAGCATCTGCATCTCCTACGGACGGGACAGGAAGCAATTCAGTTGTGTGACCGCTCAGGATCCCCAGCGCATGGGGAGATGGGGCAAAGTGCCTCATTGTACTGAAGCGTAGCCCCCCAATTAACACCCAAAACACTAGACTGGACCTCTCATCCCTCTCGCTTGCTATTGCTTCGTCCATGGCTTCCCCTGCCCTACCCTCTGGCTGAGATAGGAAGACAAGGACAACAAATGTCTTCCTTGTGAAGGTCTCTCAGTACAGATCACTTTTTAAAGACTCTGGAGATCCTGTATCTACACAAGCCCTTGGGAGTCGCATGGCAGACAGACTGGGGAGCGTTATCACCAGTTGCAGGGTTACCAGTATCTCCTTCCAGGTCATCACCCCATCCTCACTTAGCCCCTCTCTGCTCTCAGCCCTGACCCACACAGTTTCCTTACAGACACTCATTAAGACAACTGCACCATGCCAACACAGTGCCCCGGTGAGGAAAGGTACATGTCCCCCGCCCCTGGCCAAACCAAGGACTGCATGGAGCAGAGAGACTGAGCTCCCCTCGTTCCTAATACAGGCCAGGGTTCAGGCACGCAGGGAGAGCGCTGCCTTTGGGAGTCTGTCCAGCCATGGCCTAGGCTGAGATCACACTGTAGATGAACAGACTGAGTTAATTGGCTACCTTTCAGTGGCTGGTTTAGATAAATCAGAGCACTGCACACTTAAAGAAGCAACATGCATCTGTAGGATACTAAAATGTTTCTTAATAGACCCTCAGCAATCACAAAATCATAGACAAATAGGGTTGGAGGGGACTCCCGGAGGCCACCTAGTCCAATGCCCTGCTCAAAGCAAGACCAGCCCCAACTAGATCATCCCAGCCAAGGCTTTGTCGAGCCAGGTCTTAAAAGCCTCCAAGGATGGAGAGCCCACAGTCTTTCTTGGTAACCTGTTCCAATGCTTAAAACCGTCGGGGTGAGACAGTTTTTCCTAATATCTAACCTCAGCTTCCCTTGCTGCAACTTGAGCTATTGCTCCTTGTCCTGTCATCTGTCACCACGGAGAACAGTCCAGCTCCATCCTCTTTCAAACCCCACTTCAGGGAGTTGAAGGCTGCTATTGCAACCCCCTGCCCTGCTCAGTCTTCTCTCCTCCAGACTACACAAGTCCAGTTCCCGCAGCCACTCCTGAGAAGTCATGTTTCCCAAATCCCTAACCATTTTCATTGCCTTCCACTGAACTCTCCAAATTGAGAGTCATTTGCAATCAGGAAACTGAAACTTCCTGGAGCCTGGACACGTGCTGTCTCTCACTGGGCAACAAAGAGTCCCTTTTGTTTTCATTCTCTTTTCCCCATCCCAGCTTGGTGACTTCATCCTCCCTTGGCTTCCCCAGATGAAAAATTTCCCCTTAACCACCCAACTCAGTGGGGCTGATGCAAAGCTCCTGAGGACTTTATGTTCAAGCCCCTGGTAGCTTTTGGTGCTATGCCACAGTACATAGCCAGGCAATGAGACCCCTGAAACAGACCCCAACTGTACATCCACCAAACTCACATGCAAGTGCATTGCACTGCACCCCTGACTTTTCCCAAAGGAGCTCAAGGCTTCTTGAAGCCTCGTTGATCACTCTCAAGTTTAGGGCTACAAATGGTACTCTTTAAACTTTACATCTCTAATGAATGTGTGCAAAGCCACTATCTCCCTCATTTCATCCAGTTCAGAGAACAATTCTTGCTACAGCTAGATTGTGTCTGGCCCACTGATCCATTCAAATGCTGGTCAAATGGATTAGAGAGAAAGCCCTGTGAAAAACCTCATTGCTTAGAGGAAGGATAGACACAGCAGGGGAAGTTTTGCAGGCAGGGCTGGCTCTGCTTAGTGGCTTCTGCCATACAGCCCAGGGGGGAGTGCATTACTCATGGTGGAGGATGCTGTTCATCTGCACATGCGAGTGCATGGATCAAGCCATGCTAACCTACCTTAGCGCAGGGGAACAAGCACATGCACCTGTGGGTCATGCTGTAGCTAACACCCGGTGACTAACTGGTAAGAAAACCTTGATTTAAGAAAGTCCAGGACCAAAAGACAAGATTATTCTTGAGTTCCCACAGGAAGTCATGCTTGGTTTGTTTGAACTGCAAACTTGGAGTACTCTAGCAAAATACACAGGGAACGCACAGTATATCGAGTAACTAACATTTGCAATTTATTTCAATCCAGTTATATAAATTAGTGCCATAAATCCCCAACATGAATGTCAAATTATTTACGTAACTGTAACAGAGCTCAATACCAGGTCAAGTAGGGGAACTAACTCAGGCCAAACTCTGGATTTTACAAATGAATGGACCATTTGATAGCTACATTTGTAGAAAACTCAAGCTTGAAAGTTTATGAGATAAAAACTAACATAAAGGTTTCCTGGGGAGACTAATTCTGGGGAAAGATCCTTGGGCCCTGCCTTCTTCCAGTGTTTGCTCAACTCTGCACCCTGCAAACCTAGACACCTGGGGACTGCACAGCTAGTGCTATGCTGAGTGTGACGATTCCCTGGAAGCTCACATGGAAGGGGCAGAAGCTACATCAGCCTGCTCCAAAAGCTCCAGTGCCTTTAGGAGCTGCATCAAAGGAACGTGTCCATCCAGTGGCAGCAGCATGTGACACCAATGATGACACAGCTGAGCAGTTCTTGCTCCATCAGGCCAAGGTAATATAGACACACACCTGTATACAGAAAAGCAAGTTGTATAGCAAATTATCACACAGTTTGACACCCTCACCTGCCACTACTTACCAGTCCAAGTCCTCAAGACTCACCCTAGAACCAGAAGAAACCTCAGATGACTTGGTTTCTCCCCCAGAATTAACCAGTCAGAGAAAAAAAAAATCTCCCTTTTTCATTTCCTTGACCCTCTTCCTCCCAAAATTTCTCCTGGCTGGGACCCAGGATGGGCAAGATGCCAGACCAGCAAAAACCTTCCAGAGCTACAGCTGCCGCAGGCTGAGGTTGTCACACTGAAGCCCTGTAAGACGAGAACAGGGGCCTGCTCCACTACGAAAGGGAGTTTTCCAGCCCCCAGTGGGAAGTAGGAGTCACTTCCAGCCCCAAACACCCCAAAATGCAAGTAACAGCCTTTAGAGGCAGTAATTTTTCTTTTGCAGAGCAGGGGAATGAGAGGCACAAAAGTTCAAAAGACATTGAGTTCCTGGGAATATCAGTACTGTGATAAAACCAAGGCCACCCAGGACCAGGCTGGCAGGATACTGTAAGATTACTCAGAAATTCAATGCAGAAGAGAAACTTAAATTCTCCCACTTGTTGCTTGCCTACCATGTAGACTAAAGGAGAATCACTAACCGCTGCCAGCAGTATAAGGCCTATGACATACAGTGGGGCGGTTCTGATGCTGTCTAGTGCAGGGCAACAGGGTGCATGCTGCAAAGTTCACCGCAGTATGCCATGCCCTGCCACTGCAGAACGCACTATTTAACTAGCCTCGCTTTGGGAATAGGGTTGCTAACATTACTGATGTCGAAGTAACTGCACTAAAAAGGAAGTTACCTAAAGCCAGGCACCTTGGCTTCAGCTCCCATAGAAAACAGGGAGAGAGGAAATTCATGCACGCCGATTGGAGAGGGGCAAAAATGCTATTTCCAACCTCTAAGAGAATCCACTGCAAGCAATGGGGCTGTTTAAAAACTGACTCGGCCCACGTGCCTTTAATAGGAAGCACAAGGCAATTAGGTACAGAGCTGCTGACCCCTGTGAAGCAACTTCTTCTATCTCTGCTATCCAGGTAAGAGATCATTTTTAAAAATAGCTGTGAGGGAGTGAGATGAGTGCGGAGTACAGCCAAAGCAGGGGAAAAGTAACACATTCAGCTCGCTGCGTGACCAAAGTCCTGCCAGCTGTCAGGAGCACCCAGCCAGAAGCCCGACGATCCCTTCAAGCTGAGGCTCTCTCAAAGGGCATTGGGCCAGGGGGATTCCTCGTTATTTTTAAAACCTGATTCTCCTCCTGCCTTGGAAGGACTCCCTCAAACGGTGAAAACAGAAACCCCTCTGAGAAGATAAAGCTTTCTTCTACTGTTACCGGCAGGAATGGTGTTGCACCGTGGTTCATCAGTGCACAGCTATGCACGCAGGCTTGCTATTGCCAGGTTTTCACTGCGCTGTGATGTATTGGTGCCACTCTCCAGCTCAGGTCTGGGCTGTTTAAGCAGTGCGGGCAGACTGAGCTCCAGCCCTACGCGCCGTGGCTGAAGAGAGGTGGAGTCTGCAGTACCGTGCCCTTGAACTGGTTTACCTTCGGTTGCTTATTCACAGGCATCCTGAGCAATCCCACAATGCACAGCAGCAAAGCAAGCACTTGTAGACAGACTTCACCGAGCCGTATAAATTGGCTTTGAACAGTGGAGGACTTGCTGGGTCCCATTTCACCACGTAACAGAGCCCGTCTCCCGGCAGACGGTGGATTCTAGTAGGTTTTCCTGTTGCTTTACTGCGAGCGGTGGTCACCAGGCTCCCAAGAGCAGCCCATCTTGGCTCCCTAGTCATGGGGGTTAGAAACAGTTTGGTCCCATCTTTGCTTCGCCACGTGAGCAGGCCCACGCTCCCAGCAGCCCTCGTTCCACGTCCCAGTCTCTGTTGCCCCGAGACCAGGCTCGTGCAGTACGCTCCGCTTCAGGCGGATCCTGACCCAGGAGCTGGAGACAGCCCAGAGTGAAACGCGCCACTTCAGCAAACCGAGCTTTCCGCAGAGAGCGCAGAGCACCGGTGCGCAGAGCGCTGCCCTGGCTATCTTTCAAGAGGCTACAATGGGCTTTTGTGCTATAAAGGACTTCTGTCCTACCTCTGCAGAAAAAGGCTGTGTCCCTTCCCAGGGCACAAGCCCGAGTGCTCTTGACAGAGAAGAGTGAAGACTGCTGGTAGCACGTTCTCCAGGAGACATCCTGGATCATCCCGTCTCTCCCCTGCTGCTTAGGCCAGCGGTCAACTGAAAGCCCCTTCACTACTGCACAGCTTGTCACTCCTGGGCGCTTGGGGAGGGCGCTGGCTGGAGCTGCTGACTGGCACAGAGGACTCCAAGCAGGACTGGTTAGGATGCTGCGGGCAGACGTCTTAGGTTCAAGCAGCTAAACTGTGTGACAGTGAATGTGGCACTTGTAATGGTGCCCCGAGTTATACACCTGGCACTTAATGGGAGATAAAACCAACAGGCAATGTTTTTATGCAGCAACTTCCACTTCATGATCCCACAGCACTTCCCACGAGTGTCAATTAACTGCGCGACAACTGTCTGCACAGGCATTTCCACCACACTCAGTGACAGAGCAAGAAGAGCCATGTCCCCTGAGCACCATGTTTTGGGCACTAGCATCTTAGATCACGTGTACCCCAAAATGATCCTTGCCCACTAGCCATCCTGCAACCTTCTCACCACCTTCCACTCTGCTCCCTCCCACAGAAGCAATCCTCACGCACAGAGACGCTGCTTGCCGTTGTGGAGCGGTGCCTGGGGAACAGGCCCAATCTCACAGCGGAAGGCAGCCTTGGAAGCCTGCAGTGGATGCAGCAGCCAATTTCAGTCCTTGTGCAAGACTGGTCCTCACAGATGCACAGCACTGATCTGCTTAATCCAATAAACTGCAATCCAAGGCTGCTATTGTTAGCTGGCAATGGCCAACTGGAAGCTAAAGAGTAGAGAGTTCACAAGACAGCCAAATCCAACACAAAGCAGGCTGGCAAAACAAAAATTAGTAAATAAGGATTAAGGGGAATATCAAGGCTGTTCCATTGAAGCAGCCCATAAGCACCATTTCTCTGCCTTCCATGGGCTTTTATTTCAGCTGATCTGATTTAAAGGTGAATCCTGAACTGGCATTTCCCTTCTGGCTCCCTGGGAATCACAGGGCTCGGCTGCAGTCACCAGCCTGGATTTCTTCAGGAGTTTAACGTGCCGCTGAAGATAACTGAAAGAATTAATTTGTTAGAAACTCCACGCAAACATGTTGCATTATCAGATGGCAGAGAGTCAAGCTTTTCCCTTGGCTCGTCCCCTCCGAGGGGGAGTATGTGATGGCCCTGGCAGAGCTCCTGTTTACTTGTTTTATGATGGTTGTAACAAGGAGCCCATTAAATTAATAGCTGTGCTTTATTTTTAATGCTATGTTTAGCTAATCCTGCCTTGGAGTGGCACTCCCCATCCATATACAATAAAACCAAACACGATATTATGATGTGTTGGATTATGGAGGCGACTGACAGGAAGGAATACTCAAGTGCTTCTCCCCTCCAGCGGATGATTTGGGAGAGGGGAAAAAGTCCCTTTCATTCTTCCTGCGGGAGCAGCTAGGCTTTGGCTACAGAACCATATAGGTCCCTTTGATACCCTCTATCTTCTCTTACCCATAGAAATGCAAGACCCTTCTCTCAGTCCGGCTCAGCCAGCTCTTGCCTCCGAGCCCCTCTGACAGCAGTGAGTCTCTCAGGCTAATGATGCAGGCGTGCTAATCAAGAACTGTTTTGGGATCCGCCGAGCAAACGCTCCTGCAAGGGCTGTGGCTAACTTGCACGTCACTGTGCAAAGGAAATCAGTTGCCGTATGTAGGCAAATGCTGAGCTTCTGAAATCCAAGAGATGTAGGAGCGACCTGCACTCCTCCCCACGCCATGCTCACAGCATGCCCTTCACTCCTGCTGGACCAGGCCAGAGCCGACCTGGGGCCACAGCAACCAAGAGCAGTTACCATCCCACAGGGCACCTGTGCTGGGGCTCAGTCGCACCCAGCTTGGCTGAGCGGTGGCAGGGAGGGCCCCCCACTTGATCCCCTCAAACTGAGGAGAGTTTTTAGCTGCAGGTCGTTGCAGACTCCGGAGGATGACCGAGGTGACAGCTAGCACCCGAGGAGCAGTCTGCTCACTCTTCTCCCCGGCAAGTCCCTGCCCGGTTGGCAGAGGGCAGGGAAAAGTGTGAGAACACAATATGTGAGATTAAATACAGGAGACAGTCTGACAGGGAGCCCTGCTTGTGGTCCCTTAGCTCCCCTCGGCTCTGCCCCAGGCAGCGCAGCCACCGCTGCAGGCATAATGAGACACCAGGCTGGAGGTGGAGCATCATTACTGCTGCTTCTCCACCTCAGCACAAAGGAGGCTACAGGGCCAGTGCCTTCAATCACTCCAAGCTGCATGCCTCTCAGTCTCTCAGCAAACCAGCCTAGGAGACCTGAAAAAACAAAGGCTAACCTAGACGCACACATACACAGAGGTGCTAAGGCTAATGGATAAGACGGCCAGGCTTTCCATTTCACAAAACAGCCACCTTCTCCAAGGATGGGTATACAGAGCTCCATTCACAAGGGGGTTGGCCGGGGGTTGGCCAACTGGTCTACAAGACCCGACTGCTCTGCAGGCTCCCATAAGTTTCTGATAGGACGTCCAGCCTTTCTTCCTCTCTCCAGCTGGTACGACCCTAAGTCAATGCAGGCTAGAATGTTTTGTTTGTGGCACAGGCCATTGCAGTCCTAGGTGGTGTATTAAATATGGGCATTACTAGTACAACTGCTGAGAGGATAGTCACGGAGCAGGCAAGAACTTACACATCTTCCTGCCCCAGACTGTGCTCATTTACTGTAACAGGCAAACTTAAGGACCTGACCCTAAAAGACACCAAGAACCTGCAAAGACAGCTCAAGATCTCTAGGAATTAGATCCGAACAATTTAGCAAGCAAGCTGCCGGCAAGCCCTTGTAACCAGTTTAGAAATAAAAATAATAAAAACTCGATACAAATGGAAAACACGGCCTGGAAAAAGCATGCACAGCATGAGCTCACAGGATTCAGCAGACTATAAAATAGGAAATGAGACTTACACCTCTCCCCCGACAGCTACACAAAACCTTCCCACCAGGATTATAGATACACTTGGCGCTTGCTTTCTTCCTTCAACTGCTCCCGTCATAGAGCAAGCAGAGTTTGGTAGAAACACAAACGCAGAGAGGATATTAGATAAAGCATCTTGCAAAGCCAAGCGTGAAATATTAACAACAGGAGGCAATGAACTGTGTTTTTATGCAAGATCACAAACTTGGTGGTTATAGTCATATTCATAGAGAAGCAGGGCTGGAAGGGACCTCCGGAGGTCACCTAGTCTAACCCCCTGGCCGGAAGTAGGCTCATCCCTATCAGAACCATCCCATAACCATAATCGGGTTACAGAGCCCAAGATGTGCTTGCCTATTACAGCCTCAAATTGCTTGGGGAATGTCGTGTTCACAAAGACCAAACCCCCTAACAAACTTTGGAAGAGTTTTGTTCCTGTTGGCTGGGGTTTTTTTTTTTTTTTTTATTAACTGTGCTGCTCGTGTCCCTTTTGCAAAGGGTGATAAGGAAACCTCCTGTAGGAGGGAAAATGTTTTATATAAGTTCTGTATATGTGGCGCCTTTTTAGACTATTTCTCCTTGTCATTGGGCACCGAGCAAGTGTACATTTTCTGAGCACCGCCTCACAATCCCCCACCTCCGCAAATACAGAGATATATTTGTGCACCCAATTAACTCCTTTGGCCAACAAATTGCAAGGAGAGGTGTCATGCACGCGCTTAGCTGAACTGGCTGCACGGGAATCCTATGGGCTGATGAACCATCCTGGATAGGGCAGTCCAATTCATACATATAGCAGCACTGACAGGAGCAAACTGCCCCTATGGTGCCTGGACAACTTGCCTTGGAGGGATCTGCGTCTGGGGGGTGAGAGGGTAATGGAGTCACTGTAGTTTGTGCAACTGTAGTTTGGACCTTGCTGTCCAAGCTGCCAATTAGTGCCAATCGTGACTGTAGCTGTGTGATGAGGAAGACACCTCTTTGACGATGGATACTAGCTCCAAGCATAATGATCTCTGCCACAGAGGAGTTGAACTGACATCAGCTGTCACAATCCCACACGAAATCAAACTCTGGCTCCATACCAGCTAACAAGGCTTCTGCAAACCAGGAGTCACAAAACCAAATGAGAGCCAGGAGGATTATCAGTAGGACCTGGTGAAAACATGGTGTGCGGTAGCTGCCCTCTGTGCAGGACCCTTAGTGACAAAGGAAGGGGGAGCAGGGAGGGCAAATGTGAAAAGACATTTTAAAAATGCTGTATTGTTTGCAGAGATAGTCTTTCATGGTGGCATGGAGGGCATTTGAGGCTCTAGAAACTGGACTGCATGTTGGGGTGTTGGAGGGAGCTTTCCAAATGCATCACACCCAGATGCCTCAGGGGACAGAGAAGGCACATATGGTAACCAGTTTCATTCATGGCACCGTGAGCACAGTGGAGTATCTGCAATTCCCATCTGCAGAAAGAGGCTGAGGGCCTAGTTATGTTCCCAGGCCGAGGTCAAATCCACATCACAAACCTGAAGAGCCCATGCACATCCCCACCGTCCTCCACAGCTGTCATGCAAAGCTCCTCAAATTGGTCTGCCTGTCTTGATGTCTAGCCAGTTCTCAATTACTCAGACTTAGGGCTTTAGGCACCAGCATTCACCTACTGATAACTGCAGAGGCTACACAAGGAACTGGTTTCTGGGCTGGCCAGCATCATTCCACCACCACAGCTTTCTGCTTACCTGGCTCAGCAGCAGACTAAGGGGAGTGTGGGGGCAGGGAAAAGTTCAGGTCCTCATCAAGTAACCTTCAGCAGGAAGGAGCTCCTGGCCAGCCTCGGTCACTGCTCTGTCCTTGCAGAGCTGCAGGACAGCAGCTGTACACCTTGGCAGCGATAGCAGGAATGAGGCTGGAGACACTGCATTCATGACTGTATGACTGGATTTTTCCCCTTCCCTCTATCAGTTGGGTTCATTTTCTGAACGATCACATCTGTTTATGTTCCACAGACACCTGCATATCTTGAGATGACAGCAACTCCCTGAATGCTGTAATCAGTTATTTCTCAACAGAGGAATTGCCAATTTGGTAAATAAAGCTCATTATAAAAGAACATGGAAATGTATTACAGTTGCCTAACGGAGAAAATTGTCCAGTGCAGCTACATAATCAGCCCTGGCAGCATAACTCCCCCAACTGTATGTCATGCGAATCGCACGTGCCCAGACAAGCGTGGGCAGGGGCAGAAGAGGAATAGAGAGGAAAAGAGGAACGCTGTCCTCTCTAGGCCAACAGAAACAGAAAGGATGTCAGAAGTTAGGCAACACTGTGCTCAACATACCTGCTACCAGGCAAAGCAGGAGAAATCCCAAGCAGCAAAAAAAGAAAACAAAAAACATTGCCAGCAATGAGCCAAGGACAGAGTGCTTGCTCTTCAGAAGTTTCCCCTTCCTCTTGGGAGTGGGTTGGACCTGCACAGTGCAGAAAATGTAGGATCAAAGGGAGATGTGTAAACCTGACAGGAATGAGCCAACTTGGGGTATGCTATGATGACCAGGGCTGTGAAGCTGTCCTTCTCGGTTACCAGCAATTGGGAAAGGCCATGTCACCGAGCTGACTGACAGCCACAGCTGAATCATGTCAACTGAGCTGTCATCTTCACTAGTGACTAAGTAGCTGGTGCTTGTTACTACTGAGCTAAAACCCACAGGTAGTGCAAGGGGTTCTGTAATCCAACAGCCCCACGTTGCAAGGCTACTGAAGGCACGGTCTCTCCTTCAGGAGTCTTAGTGGTGCTCTTAGCTTAATTCCAACTCCGTGCTCCTTTCATCCTGGCCCCAAAATTCCCCTTGTGGTTTTGGCTGGAGATGCTATTCCTCATTCCCTATCCCAGGTTAAGATGCAGCACTGCCAATGTGGCAAACCATGGACTAGGTCCTAGCAGACAAGTGGCTGTGGGTCAGAGCTGGGAGATCTGCTGTGTATACAAGCACAAAGTGCGTAGGATAACAGACGCCCACTCACAGACCATGGCTAGACACTGCCAACTTCTACGAGACTACCATGCTCAGTTCTGCTTCTCCGCCTTCCCCAAAAGGGCAGGCAGATGCATCAAGATGAGGAGGTGCAAAATGCTCCCGTCTCCACCCCCTAAAGCTCTACCTACCCAGATGGTTGCAGAGGTACCCATGGCAAATCCTACCCGAGCATCCAAGAACTCCACCACTCTGAAGCACTAAACTCCTCAGAGAAGGGAGCATGAGGGCAAGGCAGGGTGTGACCGAGGGGCCAGTTCTGAGACTCTCACTTCTGGCCTGTTTTCAGAAAGTTTCTATTTAACTCTGCTGTAAATTGAAAAAAACCAGCCTGGTTCCATGCAAGCCCATTAAATGAACCACAGTCAGGAAAGACAGCAGGGTCATATGGTATATGAGAGAAAGAAAGCGAGAGAGAGAGAGAGAGAGAGAGAGACCATTTCAGCTAGGAGCTGGAGAAGGCTTATGTGAAGGGGCTTCTCCTCACCTTGGGGAAGGTGGCTGTTTTGTGAAGCAGAAGGCCTGGCCTCCTTATCCATAGCCTCAAATGGTGCATGAGAGTAGGATAGCTAAAAAGAAAGACTGTTTCAGCTAGGAACTGGAGGGGGCTTATGTCAAGAGCCATACAAGAGCCATCCAACTGGACTCACTGGGTTAGAGAAATGTCTTCTAAACAATCCTGTTTTGGATGCAAGAGTAGCATGGCTCCTCACTCCACAGAAGGGCACAATGGAACAACGCGGGGGGGCAAGGACAGTTCACAGCAAGGGAAGGGATGCTGCAGGGAAGGACAACTGAGATTCTGCACCGGGCAAGGGAAGCTGTTTTGCAGCATGATTCACCAGGGCTAGTTCTTTTTCAGCTAGGACTTTGTGCCCTTCCAAGTCCTTTCAAATATACCCAAGTCATTCAGCCCTTGGATGGAGATAAATGAGGAGAACTCTAATTTATGAACTGCGACTGGAAGTTTCTCTATTCCCAACACTTCTTAGAAGCCACCAGCTTCCCACTGCTGACAGGGGCAGGAGTGGGAAACAGGAGTTCTTAGACTCTCAGGAGAAAGCATCTCATGCCACACACGGGGACCATTAAACATTTTATTGTTCTTTGGAGGGAGCCTTGCAAGGGAAGGAATGTGCCTGTGCTGGTGTTACAAACAGGAGCACACTAGGAACAGTTAATCCTAACAAGCAGGTCAGGGTTACTTCCCTGAATATTTCAGATTCCTTTCTCTGGAGCACAAGGACAAAGGCAACAGCTCATGAAAGACTGGGTGAGCAAAACCAAAGCTAGTACGAGGGCGATGGGCCTTGTGTTAGATGGCTTCTATGTGACAAACCAGGCTGTGACTACTTGTGTTCACGGGCATCCTGTTCTCAATGATGGAATTTAAAAAGATGAAGCACATTTCCCAGATCAATGCTGCTCTCCCCAAGCCCTCCCTCCCCCACCTTCAAACACATCCATTGAGACCATTACATGCAGGCATTTAGAAGAGGAATCATGTCATTTTCCTGGACTGCTATAGACAGAAGGCACCAAGTTTGGTCTGTGTATATCCAAGAAGGACATTGGGCTTCTGAGGGCTTCTGTGGTCCCTGTGCTCTGCAATTTCACAGCTGCCAGAATTTATCCGCAATTCACTAGAAGTTCCTGGGGAAGGAGACAAAAGGGGAAGAGGTTGCTGGTTAGTTATATAGCTGCTGGCACCACACACTTCCCATTCTGAAATGATGTGTAACATGAGCTGAGAGAGAGATAACAGGAGAAATGGACCATCCCTCAGAGGTTCATCTGACATTACTGGCTGCAAATCACAGTGAGATGCATACCAAAAGCATGGTGGGAGGCAATGGTCATTTCAGTACTCAAACCGGGTAAGCCAACTGACGACCCGGGAAGCTATATGCCCACATCCTTTGCACAGCCTACAAACTCTTAGAACGTATGATCCTCAGGAGAATCAGCCCTTTTATCAAGCCAGTGATCCTCAATGAATAAGTGGGATTCTGGTCTAAGTGAAGTTGCTGCAACCAAGTTTTGGCCCTCGCAATATTGAATCGAGGCTGGTTTTCAGAAAAAATCCAAGACCAGTGCAACCTCTGTAGACTGGTCATCAGCCTGTGACATCGTCTTAATTAAAGGTCTGATGCTGAACCTCACAAACATTATACCCTGCCACCAAACACTACACCCAATATGGACAATGCTGAGTAATAGGTGGCTATGTGTCCACCTGGGTGAGTCAGCTCGCCCTGATTCCTGAGCAATGGACTGCCACAAGGCTCAGTACTTACACCAACACTTTTTAAATGTATACACATCTTGAATGAGGACCTGAATATCATAAAGGAATATTTTCAGAAATGGAGACAAGTCAAATCCCCACAAAACAGTCACTGCATTCCATCTTGATAACAGCAATGCCAAGCATACCCCAAAGGTAACTTTTTGCGGCAAACACTGCAGCACAGCCCCACTCTGTCTCATCTCAGAGCAGAGTTGGACTGTACATTAACCTTCTGTGATCACCTAAAGAAAGCTGCCAAGATAAGGGTCAATTTGGTCCAGAAACTGGCATGCACAAGTTGCAGAGCATCATCATCAGTATTATGGACATCAGTGCTGACCCTTGCATACTCCATAGCCCAGTGCTGAGCACCAGTATGGACCAGAAGCAGTCATACTCGACTTGTTGACATCCAAATATACTCTGCAATGCAGTGCATCGCTGGGGCCCTCAAGTCAACCCCAACACGATGGCTGCCACACATGACTCCTCCACTTAATCACTGTGAGGCAGCATCTCTACAAGTCCAGCCAATTACAGAAAACAAATGTCTCCCCATCCACCAGAACCGCAACAATGCCCCTCACCATTGCCTAAAGTTGCACAAAACCTTTTGGATCCACGCGCTTAACCTTCAACAGTATGACTTCAACCCTGATGAAGCTTGGAAAACCAAATGAAGCTCACAAGAAGTCCCAATTAAATATCTTGTGATCGATCCAAAGAAGGTTCTTGGTTTTGATCTCCTGCAATGCTCCTGGGCAACTCTAAACCATATCCACACAAAACATGGGAGATGCAAATTAGGGCTGCACCGATATAGATTTTTTGGGCTGATACTGACGGCCGATTTGTAACGAGCCACATCGGCCAATACTGATCTGATTCTGATATGCAGCCTGACAGCTTGGAGAACATCATCAGGCTGGTGGGGGGCAGAACAAGTCCCCCATGGTGAGGTGGGAGTGGGGCTGGGGTTGCCCAGCCAGGGCAGGGTACGGGACACAGCTGCTAGCAGACTGTCTGGGAGGCATACGCCCCTGAATCTGTGTGCAGGGCAAGGGTGGGCTGCAACTGCAGGCTCGGACTGGGGCGGCACCAGGCTCTTCCAGGCAAGGGCTGGGCCAGGCTGCGCTTGGGGAGGGCGGTGACGGCACTGGGAGAGGGGTTATTGGTGGGGGGGTGGAGAGGACTACAGCCACCCCAAAATTCACTGTAGCCCTCCCCCCCCCCCACCACTCACCCTGTAGCCCCTTCCCAGCACCACCACCACCCACCCCGAGCACAGCCTGGCCTAACCCCTCACCGGGAAAAGCCCAGTGCCGCCCTGGTTCCAGCCTGCAGCAGCAGCCCACCCTCACCCCACATGCAGAGCCAGGGGCACATGCCCCCTATGTCCTCCTGGGGTGCATGCAGCGGCAGGAGCTGCAACCGCCACCCCATCCTGCACCTCCCAGATGAGCCACTCTCAGCTCGGTCCCATGCCCTGCTCTGACTGGGCAGTTCCTGAAACTGCCGAGCCCCAGCTGCACTTCCTCCATGGGGGCCTTGATCTCTACCCATCCCCCCAGTCCCTTCCTTCCCCCCACCCATTTCCCCAGCAACAGATTTACCAGTCTGACACTGGTCTCTACACTGCCAGGCTGCGCTCCTGGCCACACGTATGCTGCGGCTGTGCACATGCATGTGGGATTTATTGGTCATGTGAGCCAAAAAAAGCCATTTGCCAAAGCTCTCAATTTTCCTTATATCAGTGCCAAAGTGATATGGGACCGATGTATCGGTGTACCACTAATGTAGATACTTGATGCACAAATGGAAAGTCAAAAACTCTCCAGTGTACATCTGTGGTCACCCAGAACAGACCATGGAACAAATAAATGACTCAATGCATGATCCACAAATATGAAGGAAGTATTACAGCGATACACTCTGTGGCTTCTGATGCCATTGTCTGGCTCAGCCACCTAAAATGTTAAATTAGAGTTACTGTTCTGTATCTACATCAGCCAAATAAGACGATGACAGTGAGATGCAAGGGACATCAGGTCCCCTGAAGCTTCCAAATGGAAGCAGCAGCACACTCCAGAGTAATGAAACAGCCCCTTGCTCCTTCTCTGGCTTGTCCAAACCAGGGGAATCCCACCTCAGTTTGCAGGGCTGTAAAGCAATTTTCCCAGGGAGGGAAGTTAAAATGGAGTGGGGAAGTTAGACATGGCTGACTCTGAGGACAAGTGGAACCACCCCTGGCTCAAACAACCCGAGGAGCCTGAAGGAAAGCTAATGCAAACAGCCTATAATGACAAGGTTTAAGGATTTCAGTAAGCAGCACGAGGCCTCCAGCCTTAGACTGTTGTAATCCTGCTGTAAGGAAGAACAAGCTCACATGTGAGAGCACTTCCCTAGGACTGCATCAACACAGGCCACAAAAGGCCTATGCCAATAACCTGCATCACGAGAGGCTACAGGCAAACTAAAATGTCTCTTTCGGTCTCTCTGTCGGGCGAGTCCTGGACCTGACTTCACAATTTGAATGGACTGACTTGCTCACTCCCCCAGCTCAGCAGGGTTTGTGGCACTTTCCTCAATTCCTAAGGCAGAAATAAGCCCTGCATAACAGCCTGAGCACATACACACGCACACTCCCATGCCCTCCTTCCACCTGACGCTCCGAGCAGTGCCGCCAGGGTTGGAACACCCTACACTTCTTCCAGACAGCATGACGTGAGGTAGAGAAAATAAAAATGGAGAGTCACAGGGGCCACCCACACTCCCAGAAAGGTTTGAGGGATTTCGTCCACTATGTATCAGAACATGAGCCTCAAACACCAAAGCACAACAGCCCTATTTGCCTCGGCCCAGAGGAATCTCCCTGTTCTGTGGTCAATGTGCCTGGGAAGCCTAATACTCCACTGCTTATGCCTCCAGGTCCTACTCAGAGCTAGAGGTAAGAGGAGACTTCCAGGACTGTTCATGTTATTTGCAGGACATGCCACAACCTCTCCTCACACTCATTTTCCTCCCTCTTTTCTCACCTCTAACTTTAAGGACAGCAGATGTCTCCCAACAGGAGCTCCCACCTCCTCCCACCAGGGTGGAAGGGGGCAAAGCGGACACCATGTGCCACTCAGTCTTCTGCCCAGTGATCATGGGGCATGTGTGGTACCAGCCAAGCCAACATTTCTAAATTCAGCTAAAGTCTAAAGGACCCAGGGTCATTCCTTCATAAAAGCCAGTTGTGAGCTGTACCAATGTGACCCTTTGTACAAAGGGCACCTTTGATGATTGACAGCAAAGGCTCCTGACATTCGATACCAGTTCAAAAGCTGGACAGTCATCTCCCATGAATCAGCATATCACCAAGCTGCACTAAAAGGAGAACTGCACTGGGGGATCCTGTTATGACACTGGTTTCCCTCCTCCTCCTCCTCACTACAGCAAGGCAGAAGGAATCCATCCACATTGAAAGACCCCTGCTAAAGCCAGCAACAGAAAGGGTGCTGCCAGACTCCTGGATGATGGGCTCGCACAGAGCAAATCAAGCGCCTTGAGTGCCTACCTTACCTGGTGGGCTTCCTTGTGGAAACCTCCCTCTTTCCTACAAACACTGAGAATGGGGCCCATTATAGGAATGATATCACTGTGCTGGATAATTCAACTGACAGCTGCTGATGTCACTGCAGGAGTAAAATCAGTAACAGGTTTGTCTGTGCTGGCCAAGACACATGCCAGGGTAGTTATCTGGTCTGTATGTCCTGTGCATCCCAAGCATGGTCCCCTCTCTAACAATGAGCTGGAGGAGGCTCCTAAGGATGTGAGGATAAAGAGAAAATTATTTGCCAAATGATTTAGTCAAAGCTTCTCTGGAAATCTGTCGAATAAGCCATCAATATTACTTGACCAGCTCTAATTTCCAAGGTAATTTTTCTCATCGTTAGTGACTTAAAATTTTGCATCGAGCAGCGCATTTAAAAAACTCCAATACTCTTCCTTCAAAATGTAATGAGCGGAGCCACAGAGAGTTGCAATCAATTTCACAATAAAATAACACGGTGGGCTTGTGCTCTAGTATTTAACTTGGGCGTCGAGGAATTCTTTGAAAGAGCCACTGTGGCTCACGCTCCCTTATTAACCCTTAAATGATCCTTCGGAACTCAAAAGCCACTCTTCCTCACTATTAATTGTGATAACGAGCTGGTATCTTTTTTATCTGTTTTTACTTGATTGGAGAAAGATAAATCAGCCAGCACTTTCTGATGAAAATCAAGGACTTCCAACCTTGACTTATTTATGCATCCCTAGGGAAGGCATCAACCTGGAGAATGCCACACCTTTTTAGTGCTCAAACACTGATATCCATCTCATTTTGGAAGAGTAAACCCCATTGAAGCCTCTAACACAGCAAGCGTCTGACCCCAAAGCCAATGGAGTATGGAAAGGAGTTAGACACCTGCTTCCTGCCATGCCGTGCACATCAGGGAAAGTTTCTGTGAACAAAGGCCGAGGATGATGGCACTATCAATCAGCCTAGGCTGCTCCCAATGGGGGCTGGATACAATTACATCTAAGATCAACATGCACGAGATGCAGTGACTAATTAATTTTTCTCCCCTCCTAAAGGGCATGTTTTGCTCGTGAAGGTTATGGGACTGGCCTTCCTTGGGAACTGAAGTGCTCTCGGCACACGGCTGACTGCATAAAGAAGCCTGTCACAGCTGTTCCCACTTCAGCTGGTTGGTGCTGAGACTCAGCCCCCCAACCCCCGCAAGCATTTACCAAGGCAGCACAGACCATTACCATCCTGTCTCCACTAAAGGCTGGTGCTTGATGCTTCAAAAGAATATCAGAAACTTCTAACATGCTTAGGCTCAATTTATAATGAAAGTAAAAGACCCAGTGGAGCGTATGGTTAGCTGATGTACGTGCCACTACCTTCCCCTGGATGGAATTAAATGCATGTCACAAACTCCATGTTGCTTGCAGCTAACACTGGGACTACTGCTTTTGGGGTCAGAGAGCAGAGCTCCATCCCACTCACACTACCCAGCTCCTAGCAGCCCCAGCGTACTGCACAGTGGAAGCCTTGGAGATCCAGGGGCCTATGACAAGATCAAATACTCATGATGGGAGACAAGTTGAAATGGTCTTGCTTACCCCAATGCTTGGAGGTGCTGTCTGGTTGGTTCACATACTGCACGTGGCTCTGTGCATCTAAAACTAAACTCATACTTTAACAGAACTGTTAATGGACCCAAAACCCACCACCAAAACTGGCATCAGTTGATTCCTTTGTTACACGTGCAGCAAGGATGCCAGGGACCAAAGAAGCCTGTAACTGAACTGCCAAACCCCTCACTCTTAGTAGGAGGAGTCTGTGCCAACACACCTCACTTATAGCTAGAGGACCTGAGCCTCCAGGGCTGCCAATGTAGCATAACATGAGTAGAAGCAAGTTTCTCGCAGCTACAATTCTAGTGCGGCTGGGAATCTGTCCAGTACCAAGGGACATTTTGGCTGAAGAGGCATCTGCTCATCTCCCCCTCACCTTGCCTGGTATGCAGGCATCTGAGTTGCTAACCCATGACTTCACTGCTGTGAGGCTTTGCCCTTGAGCTAATAGCAGCGAGAATCAGCCGACTGCGAGACTGCCACAGTCTGTCATGTTGCTGCATCTGCGTGAAAGCAAGCGGCACTCCAGGCCAGAGTTTATCATCAGGGCAGCAAGGAAGGGGCAGGCTCTGTAATCATTTCAGATTCAAACAGTTCATCCTTTGTGAAGACAGAACCGACTGGAGCCTGGGGTGGCTCTGCCCAGATATGGGGGAACCAGGGCTCTCCTGACTGGCCCTGGTACTGACACTGGGAAAGGTTAATCCAGCCACAAGGTTCTTCTGCGCTGCTCCACAACCTTCCTCCCGTCTGCTCCCTACCCAGTGTCATGGCTCAGCTAAGATCACCTGGCAGTATGAAGAACCTCCTCCCTACTTTGCCCTATCCAACCAGGCCAAGGTCTCAGCTGCTGTGAGGCATCCCGCACTGAAAGCCCAAACCCTGCACACCTTCATCCTCCAGTGGCTTGTCAGAGACGGTGTCCGACAAGCCGTGCTGCACAGGGTGCAGCCTGTCTATTTGCTCAGCCTTTAATTTTGTGTCGCAGCAGCCAGCGCTGCAGGTTGCCTCCGCTGGACAATATTGCACATTCGTGTTAAAATCTGTTGTAGCATGAACGGCACTGAACACAGCATGCACAGCCTGAAATTAAAAAAGATGCCCCACCCTGCTCAGCAACTTGCTTGAGGGGATGCAGGGAGGGTCACTGGAAGAGCTGGAGATCCTGATGCTCAGGCCAGACCTCTCCATAGTAGCACCAATGTTCACAATCTCTTGCCTTAACCCACCAGGACTGTCCAAGTATTTTTTTCACCTTTCTTAATTAGGAAGGGACAGTCAGGACAATACCGAAAAAGCCTGCCAGCTCCACAGTGGGTGTTCTAGGCCTTTCAAGGCTCCTATAGGTTGAAGCATTTTGCTGCTGGACTATTAGCACCTCCAACTGTTTTCAGAAACATTTCAGTCATTCTGGTTTAATGTATGCTGCAGGTATGTTCTGGTTATGTGCAATTTGTATTGTTGCATTCGGTGTGTGGGCTATTCTGTGGAGCAGCTGTGCTCACTAATAGATCACAGCAGTTCTACACCCTACAGTTATTGCACAACAATTCCTCTCTTCCCATTTCATCTTTCAGGATAACGTATAGGCCAAGGGTACTAGGGGAGGGCTACTGTCTTCAAGTTTGGAATTAGAGTGGGCAGAAGCATATTTAAGCACCAATAAAAACTGCTCATTCAATAAGCTACAAGTAGATTTCTGCTTTCCCATTCTCTATTCTACAGATTGTTTCTAGCAGCCTTGAAGAGACAGAGGGAAAACTCAACCAATTAGATTTTGGTCTACCCCCACTCCCCCAGAAGAATTGGGCATCCAAACCCTAACTGATGATAGCATGGAAACCCCTAAAATATACAAAGGGGGCTCATAGGGAAGTCAGAAAGCATAGCAGTCTTCATTGGCTTCCTCAGCCTGGCTTTGATTAGGGACGTGGAAAAAGAAAGAGCAGAGGTCTTGTCTATTTATTCCTTTTATTGTCTCCTTCGACTCAGTCTGGAAGCACTGTTTGCTTTGCTTTGCCACTACATCGCCTGCCGCCTGTGAACTACTGGAAGACGGAGTAATTCACTAGCTCCACTAATCTCTAGCTGTTCTGAGACTCACCTGTTTGTTCATGCATTATAACATATTGATTTCCACGGGACAATCGCTCTGATCATTGTTCTAGCCCAGAAAGAGACCCAAGTCATTAGGCCTGCTTTATAGGAAATGGTTTTTCTGCTGGCTGAGAGTCTGCACAATTTCCATCAAGCTGCAGATAAACCATCCCTGCTTGGGGTCCAGCTTCCTGACAAAGTTAGTAGCCCCAGAAAAGCCTCATGAGCAGCAACAGAAGTCCTGTTCAGTTCTGCCCATTTTTGGTGGGAGCTGGAAAACACTAGGGGCAGGAGGGACAAATCGAAGTCTACAAAGGGCCACTCGTGACAGGAGGGTGACTAATTCAATGGTATAATTATCGAGGATGGTGTCTTTGTTAATTAATTGGATTTCACTTTGTCCTTACCATTTGGAAAGCCTATCAGGCCAGACTGACATTACCAGGGACTGCCAGGCAGACTTCACCTACTTCAGCAAGCAGAAAAGGAAAGAAGTAATTTCCGTCAGAAGCCCCGCCTTGCTCTTTGCACATCACCGAGTGGTTTGTAGACGGCTTATATCCCAGGGTTAAAGTAATGGTCCTCCCTGCCCCAACAGATTTCTAGAAGCATGCGAACAGAAGGGCCCCCCCTTGCTAATTAGCCTAGTCCCTGGGTGTTCAAAGGCAATCATGCAGCCCAAGAATGGCTACCTTAATGCTTCTCCCACACCAGAGCCCCAAATGAGGAAAAAACTCTTTTACAACATGTCACAGGAGAGAAGGGCAGAGCCAAATACAAAGGATGGACAGTGGCTATCCACCCTCTTGCTGGTAGGGTGCTGCTTCTACTGATGCACTTCACTCCTGATCTGTGCCCACATCCTCTCAAGTCTCTACTGAGGAACCTCAACCTATTTCCCAGTCTTGATCAAGGAGCTGGACAACAGGATCGAGGACAATAGGAAGTCCTTTTTCAATATGTGGGGAGCAAAAAGAGAGCCCCGGGAAATGTCGGGCCCCTGAGGGACTCGTCAGGCAACCTGGTGCTCGCGGCCGATGGGAAGGCGGAGATCTTC
>JAGPOW010003182.1:18020153-18048697 GCA_030014935.1 Caiman crocodilus
AACCAGCTTCCTAGGGAAGTTGTTCTTGCTCCTACCTTGGGCATCTTCAAGAGTAGATTAGCTAGGTACTTGGCTGGGGTCCTGTGACCCTGGCACTCGTTTCTGCCATTGGCGGGGGGTCAGACTAGACGGCCTGCTCTAGGTGCCTTCTGACCCTAGATATACTATGATACCACCCGAAGCCCACATGCTTGGTCCTGACCCGAAGCCTCGCCTGCTCTCTCCCTCACTCTGCCAAAGCATCTTGCTTCCAGAACTCGAGGAAGAGTTGCCAAATAACACTGGATTTCACTAGTGTCCAAATGTTTCATAACAGGGGCAAGCATTTGCTATTAAATAAGGCTGAGATCAAATTTCTTTGAAACTCAGGCCACGTTTGAAGCTGAGGCTCCCAAGAATAAATGCTAGTGCACTGGCCAACTACACTGCTTTGTTTGTTTCAAGAAGTGTGACAATACCTCAATAGGCACTTGATTAAAAACCGTGATGTTCTTGCTCCTTCTTTTTGTTGGTCTCTGCAGGAATCTTGCCTTGGGTCAGAGGGGCAGTCTTCACCCCACGCAGTTAGAGGTGGGAAAAATCACAGCTACTGTCATTTGTTCTGCCAAACGCCCAGCTGCTTTCAGAATCTCTATCAGTAAAGACAATCACCACTGTGGCTGGACTTTCCTCTCGCTCTCCCAGATGCCAACACACATCTATGTAGTTGGGGATAGTCCTGCTTTGAGCAGGGGGTTGGACTAGATGACCTCCCAGGGTCCCTTTCAACCCTCATTTTCTATGATCTCTGGCCAGCAAAAGCCCAACTCCAGGGCTGCTCCTCACAGTTCATCACAAGTTTTTCCTTAACACTCAGCAAGTGTTAATACTACACCTTAGCAGAGGAAGATGGCATGTAACCACCACTGTGTGCTGCCCTGGTCTCCAGCACTAGGAAATGGCTCTGCTTTTTGTTCAAGACTGCTTTAAAATGCATTTTCCACTAAGGCTGTGACCTCTTTCTCTGCAACCAACACAATGATTCCACCTTGGGGGAGAATGACATGCTGCCATACACACTACAACATCTACCCTATAAATGCAGCAACACTCCTTGCAGAAGTGAACTGAAAGAAAAGAATTCACAGGCAAAGGAGAAAACACTGGATGCTTTTCTCAATTGCAATTGGAATAACCCTGTGTATTCCTGAAGCTTGTAGTTTAGACCCCAGGAGGGATGAAGGAGTCCAGAGGGAATACAACGTTTTCTAAAGCAGAACAACAAACAAACTGGTACAAATTCTATTCCAGGTTTCTGTGGATTAAAAGGAACTTCACCTGCATTTACAGCTAATAATGGATACCTACCACAAAGGATGCAATCTAATCCAACTCAAGAGCCAAGAAAGGTCATGGACTAACAGCACCTAACTTCACTCACAAACCAAACAGCCTAAATGCTTTAGAAAATTAAGACCCAGTATTGCCAATGCTGTTCCTGGTGTAAAAGGGCTTCAGCAGATGCAAGGGGGAGAAAGTACACGTTAGTGAATTCTGCCCAGAGCTCATCTCAGCGGGCATACATGACAATGTCAAAACTTGTTTATGCTTTAGTTCCTCCCTCAGCTACAGCCACCAGAGTTGACAAATGGAAGCAGGAGCTGGAAATTAAAAGAAAAGGAAAGCCACCAAAAATCCTACCCGGGCTGTTATTACCCTACCAGTAAATGGGAATAGTCACCTGTTTCAACAGGAGGCCGAAAGATTTAGTAAACAATCAGAAAGCAGCTCCAACTTTTTGGATTACAGGTATCATAGAAATGCAAACCATGTGGGGTAAGGGACAGCATAAAACAAGACATCAGTAAAGTTCACCTCTGGAAGAATTAGAACCAACCCTGCCAACGATTCCTTCAGACTCTACTGGTAGAGACAGCGGGCCTGGCACCAAGAAATGGAAACAGCACTGGTTGTGAAGCCGGGGTTTGGATGTGTGAACTCACAGGTGTCAATGTTTACTTAGGTCTCCTTCCCTCCAGTGAAACTTATACAAATAGAGATGAGTACAAAAGACAAACAACAGAGGTGCAAGCATCAAACAGGGAGGAATTGTTCTCAGGATCAGCTACCCCACAGATCCCTCTGGACTGAAGTTCATGAGCTGATATATTCAGTATTGCAAAAATAATTCTAGATTGTATGCCGGGACTGTCAGGAGTACCCCACCTGAGCTATCCTTGCAGATGCACTGTATCCTTTGCTAAATGCCTCTGGCAAAAACATAGAAATGCATTAGAAAAAGAAAGAAGCTAGACAGCACCTTCCTTACAGGTCTAGCCCAAGAAAACATGCGTCACCCAGCAGACAAGCAAGTAAAGACAGAAGAAATTTGTAGGAAGTTTAAACAGGAACAACAGGCTGACAGCAAATAATGCAGAACCCAAGTGTAGGAATGTACAAATAGTCTGACTCCGCAGATAACACCTGAAAGTAGGATTTGAAGACCTGCACTCTATAAACATCCTTCTCCTCAAACTAGTAAGGAAAACCGTGGACCTCTGCAAAGGGATCCTTTAAATAAATGGTTTCCATGACTCATGCAAATACTGTCTGTCTGAGCAATCACTAACAAGGCACCATCCTCTAACCAGATGCTGGGATTAGAGATCCTGTCTACATTTAACCATTCAGAGACAAACCCACAGCTCTCTGTCCACTGATTCCCAATCTGAATATCAGGAATATCCAGAGAACATGATTTCTTAGGGCATTAATGCACCAGCCCATTGTGATGAGAACCTAACTTTGATAAACTGATTAATCCACTTTGATCTGGGGCCAAACCTGGACAAGACGTGATCTCCCCTAAAGCAGTATCATCTTGATAAAGCATCAACACCTTTAGCGTGGCCTCTGTATCCTTAGGAGCATCAGGTCCCACTCACATACCCTTAACCCCTGACACCCAAGGCTCTGAACTACAGTCACTGGCTGGAAAACCAAAGCAACAAGATGCTTATCATCTTCAAGGCTGTTGATCCTGCTCCTTAATGACCTGCAGAGGGTGTTCAGAAATTGTGCTTCCCTCCAACTTCTGTTGATCATTACCTTTTCTCATCCCAGATCCACATCCTTTCTTTGCACAGCTTGTCAGTCCAGTCTTTCCTCCCCCCCAACTTTTTTTTTTTTTTAATATTACAGTAGCTTTGTGATTTTCGTGATTGTAAAAATGAAGACATGTTTGTAACACCCAGACCCGCATGCAGTGTGAGCAGTTGCTGTATATGCATCACTATGGCCCAGCTCTGGCACCAGGCCTCTGTCCTAAACCTCAGCATCATTTGCTATGTCATAGGTCTGGGAATTTCCTTCACAGAGACTGTGGGCTTTGCCAAGCCATGTGACTGATCTTTAACATACAGAGAAGTTAGGTTTGTCCGGAAGCTAAAGAGCATGTGTGGAGTCAGGATTCCTACATCCTATTTCTAACACTCCTACTAACTTCAGGGAGTAACTTTAGGTACAGTATGCATCTCAGGTTCTGCCTGTGAAATAAGAACACTGAATGGACCCCTCTCTCCAAGGATGGGGCAAGTAACTAATCCTTGCCAAAGTGCAATAATTATTTGCTAGCGAAAGATGCTGGAGACAGGCACAGTCCTCTTGCCACTTATTGCCTCTGCATTTGAGTGCAGGCTTCAGAGAAGAAAAGATAGTGCAACAGCCTGCTGTAATATCTACCCCCTTTCTGCTTTGCTTATATAGACTGCTGCAGTAGTGAGACAATATCTGATCTCCCATCTGGTGCAGGGGTAACATTTCCCCATGTTGGGTAAGGCTCATTTCCCATCTACCCCAGCTGCCTATGCCAAGCACACACAGACAAGGAAAAATGACTTTCTTCAATATCCCTCTTCTATGCCTAATTCTATTTTGGTTTGTTGATAGAGTGAAATTCCACCCAGCAGCATTATAAGCTCAACTGGCTTTATTTGTTTTACAGTTCACATTTTCATTAAGCTGTTGCCATTCAGCAGCCAGTAATTTTATTTGTATGATAGCCATATTCATCTTGCTCTTACGGGGGCCGAAGTAGCACTCCCTTCCTCTTGGCAGAGAGGATGGGTGTCAGCAGCTGGGGAAGTGATGGGGATAAGGCAGGGCTGAGCACACAGGCATCTCCCTGCAGGTTTGTCAGGAATGCAACCTTCTCTACTCAGCTCCTTAAAGGGCCCACCCCTGCTTGCTAGGAGTCAGAATAAACAGTCCAGAGATGAATCAGAGATATTTTACACAGAGACATTAATTCAACTGCACAAGCATGACAGCAGAAGCTGAAATGCCCTCTGAGCTGTATTGACCCCTTCAGATCACTGCAATAACAACCCTGCAGCACTGCACTTACCTACAGAGCTGTTTCAGAATTTATCCCAGCCTCAACTGTGGTACCCGCAGGCCAGGTTTTTAAATGCATTTAAGGTGCCTCTCACTGATTCTTAAATACCTTTAAAAACCCAGCCCCAGGTTCCTCCAGACCTGTTTAGATCACAAGGGAAGGTTGATGGTCCCCCCTGCACCACTCTCAGGTTTGATGGTCTCCTGGTGAGGTGACAGCACTACGGATAGCAATAACAGGCAGTTTCTGTCATGTCTTGTGATATGAAAGAGCTGACAAATGAGACTAACAGATGAATAAGCTGCTACTTTCTAAATCTGCATCTTCTGGGGAGAGGAGCCAGTACTCCCACACATTTCATTTACTTAACCTTCCCTTTCTACAGCATCAAGGAGCCAGGAAAGATGGTAACCTGGGTTCTCTTACTGGAACATGAAGAATTGGCATCCAGGAGAGAAAATACACAATAAAAGGACTGCACTGGGTTGCTGTTTTGGGCAGAATACAGGAACCTGAACTGAACAGGTAAGACAGATCCATATTAGTTAAAAGCGCCATAGATACAGTTGGTCACACACCCATATGTGGATGCCCAGCTATCCCATCACATGTACGCACACAGTTGGCTGCAAACACAAAAGTCACTGCTGCTCATGACTGCTGCAAAGATTTTGTTCTAAACAGGCGAAGTGCTATTTTAAAAATGGCATAGACTGTTTGACCACCTTGAATTCAGATCAAAGTAGGTTAAAAGGAGAACAATGACCCTGCAGAGAAATATTTTTGTTCTCCAGCTTTCTGCCTCCTCTTGCCCATGTTCAATCCAAGCCCCTTGTCCAAGATTGTGTCCTTTAGAACTAGGGGACATAAAATGAACTATCATGGGGGCTGGTAGCTTAACTCAGTTCAAAAGGGGATTGGACCAACTCTTGGAATAAAAGGTCCATCAATAGGTACCAAATATGGTAGACACAAATGCAGCTGCTGAATCAAGACTTCCTAAACCTCTGAACACTGGAAGTTGCAATGGGAGAGGAGAAGAGCATGAGAAATTCTGTACAGATCCTGTTCACCCTCCATTTCAGCACGGGCTCTGCCACTGTGCAAGACAACACATGGGGCTAGATGGACCTATGGTCTGACTCAGTAAATGGCATCACTTATGTTCTTAAGAGCATTTCTTCAGCTCATTTCCCCACCCCCAACCTCAAATGCGGCACTTTCTGTAGGAACTGGGATAGAGCAGACACCAATAAGTCACCAGGGCTTGCTAATTATTTCTCCCTTTCACCACTGCAAACTTCCAACCCCAGCTTCACATCAGAGGAGACCCACTGCCATCTGTCTCAGCCGAGGTGAAATGTTTACCTGGAACAGTTTAAAATGTATAAGAGACTAGGAAAGAAAGCAACGCTTTATAAATGTGAGGTACGTTTGTCTTGTGGACACGGCACTGGCAAAAGGATTTTTTTTTTTTTTATTTAATTTGACAAATGGCGCTGGTTGCATCTTGTAATTTCCCTCACTGTGGAGCGTGTCTGTTCATGATAGATACCAGCGCAGCTGCTTGGGTGTCCGTTTATCTGCTGGAAAAGTATTGTCTGTTTGGAACCAACTCATCCCAAAACAGAAGCCCCAGAGGGGGGGAGGGAGAGAGGAGGGGGCCGAGGGAGCTGTCAACTGGGAATATATTCATGCTTCTAATGTAAAGGCTCTGGCAAGGAAAAAGCATCATGCTTTAGCTAAGCCACCTCCCTCTCACCCAACCCAGACCATTCCTTACCAGCAGTCCCAGCACCGTATGTCCCTTCCACAAAGGATCAACCATTTGAATATGTTAATATTAATACTTAATAGCTGCAGCACAGCTGTGTACAGAGGCCTCACCATCAGGACTGAGGCGCTGGATTTGTGCAAATATATAGGAACACTCAGTTCCCACACAGGAGCCAAATAAGGAAGCAAAGAGATGGCAAGGGAGAAGGTAGACAGTCAACACTTACTCAGAGTAGATGCTGTGCTTGGTCAGAGCATAGGGCCACTAGCCTGGGATCTTGTGACCCAGAGTAGCAGAGGAAAAAGTACATACACACACATGGCCTGTCTAGAGTGACCTGTCTCCATTTCCATTTCCCTTACAGCTTTCAGCAAATAAAGCTTTAGAAAGCCTAATTTGGAGCTTGCAGCTCTGTTTTGTTCTCATGAGAGCGTTATCCATCTCAACTTACCTGAGCCACCAAATGAAGTAAAATGAACCACGGTTAACTTAACAGAGACTGCAGTATTTGTAGCTGGTCCCACGCATGAAACAAAGAGTCAAAACACATAAAGCACTGACTTTAGTCCGGTGTGACTTATGTCCCCATCATGTATTCGAATGGGTAGGTTCTTAAAAGGATGCTTTCTCTGCTTCCCAGTTCACCAGACCTGAGACGGCATTGACCAGGTCCCATCAGAAGCAAGGCACTGAATCAGGGAAAGTAACACTGAAACCAGACAGTCCTTGCTCACCACTCAATCTACAGAGAAAACAATCATCATAAAAATAAAAGAAAGGCAGCCTGCCCAGCACTTAGAGGACATGGTGGCCATTTGAATTGCAGAGCCTGCTCCATTTTGTCCCACGCCACTTACTGCAGTGTTTGAACAGGCAACCTGCTCCCCTTTCATGAACACTGCAGTGACTGTTTCTCCAGAGCTGCCCATCATTTTCTTATCAAGTGGGAAAAACCAAAGGATCACTAGAGATGCAGTTCAAGCTCACTGAGATTTCACTCTCTCAGTGGGTTGTAAATGCCCCTATAATGTTGGCTTTTTTAATCTTGTGTTATTATTACCTGCAGCTGCCATTCAGTCTGCAGAGAATAAAAGTACCAAGGCTTTCAAGGCCTGCACAATGACTCTGAGCATTTGCCAGCGATTGGACAAACAATGCTGCCGTGTTTCAGCTTTATTGGAAACCTCTATGTTGTGGGAGTCGGGCTGCATGCATCCCCCTGTGCGGGCAGTGCAGGGGCGTGAGCGTGCGCCGATGAATTCATCTGCGATTTCAGGAACACCGACATGAATGCATGTGTATGCTGGCCTGGGCGTCCAACTGTGGCACTCCATGGGGAGATTGAGGGACATAAATACAGGGCTGGCAGGCCAGCTGGGCCTCTTTGGGAGGCTTGAAGAAGAGTACACCTCCTTTCATGAATGTGCATAGACATGTATATGTGTTGCCAATTTCTATGATTTTACCACAAATCTGGTGATATTTTGTGCATTTCAAGGGGGAAAAAGCTCCCCAATCCCTGGGTCCAGGAGTCCTGCTATTCAACGAAGGTCTCGGCAATTCTTTAAAAACAGAAATGTCTTTGGCTCTCATGTTTGTGAAGCAGCAAGTGTGGCACCTTAAAAGCACAGATATCCAGGATGCTTTGAAGGTCTTACAGATATGGGGGTTCTTTCATAGGTTTTTTGGGCAGGATTCCTGGCAATGTAACACCTGAATCTAACACTACAAGTGTGCATGCGTGTGCAAATGATACATAATCTATCATACGAGCTGGAGACTCAGCGTGTCCCCTGCAAGCATTTTAAAAAAATGTGGAGACTAGCTTTACAAATACCAGAAGCATAAAGTGAGCAGGGGGGTTGCCTGGAAAGGGGGTCTGAGCAAGAATGACCAAGCCTGAGCTTTAATGCCTGTTTATCAATGGGTGATGCCAGTGCTCCAGGAAGTGAACTTGACATTTCCCTCCACCCCCCAGGTACTAATACTTTATAGAGGACAAAATATACAGTTCAAATACAATCCTTGGTCAAGCTGAAAGTGAAACTGGGACAGGGTAGTAAGAAAATGAGCATGGGCATAAACCACAGGACTTAAAATATACAAAGAACTAGCTTCCAACCTTCCTGGATCTAACATGCATCACCATTCCCCCACCATCCCCTCCAACACTAACAGTGCAGCAACTGGCTCATCTTCCTCCTCATGCTAACCTTTAAGAAACTATCCTCCAGGGTAATCTATTCATAGCTGGAGCACAGAACAGGGCTCCCAGAGTGGCTGCACCATAGGGAGAGCTATATATAAATGTTGCCAAGGGCTATAGCTTTCTTGATGGCAGGATGGTCTGCAAAGGATTCTTCAGTATGTTCACAACATCCTCCTCAGGATAATCCATAATCCACTGCTCTATCATCCTGCCTAGCATCCAAGGAGCTGAGAGTCTCTGTAAACATTAAAATGATATACATCTATTTCACCAAAATTTTATACATCAAACTCCTACTGCAAAGTATTGGGGTCAGGTACAACAATGAGATGTAATATTTTGAGAGATGGGGAAACTGAAGCACCAAATCAATTTGTCTGATTTGTCACAAATAAATGCCAAAACTAGGAATAAAGCTCACGTCTCCTGACAGCCAGGCTTGGGCTGAAGCAGCGTACATCCCAATGGATGTACTTTACCCCTCCCACCTCAAACCAATCCTTCACCTTGGGCTATGCCACCTTCACAAACAAAGCCTCCATGCTGCCTTTTCATCAAAAGAGAAGAAGCACCAATGAAAGTCTGTGCCTCATTATGTGACACGCTCCCTGGGCACCTTCTAACCTCCTGCTCTCTCCATCTCTCCAATACCTCTTAGCTATGTGTATCAGGCTTTCCCTTTCTAGACAATTTGGTTGGGGTGAGAAGAAAAACAAAGTAAAGGGAAATGGCCCAGGTGACTGGAAGTTATGCAGATGGGGCTGACTCCATAATTCAAACAGAAATAAAAAGCCAGGATCTACAAGAGGAGGGACACTGAATATGCTAGAGGTTTTCAACCAGGTCCCAAAAGATGTTCAAGAGCAGGGAGCAACTGAAGCAGAAAAAAGCATAGAGATACTTTAGCATTTTCTCGACCTGCATTATTTCTTGTGCTATTTAAAAACCAGGGAGATTGGTGTTGGAACCTTCTGCAAAGTCACATATTTGAACTCTCTCCTTTCACTGGAGATGTTAACATAACTCGGAATATGCGTAAAGTTAGAATTCGGAGGACTGTTTTGATCAAGCAAATGACTTCTCCAGAACAGTGCCTGGAGGCAGCTGTCCCACAGTTGCCACTTTGCAAGGTCCCAGCTTCAAGATAAGAACAAAAAGCAAAGTTTTGGCTCAGCAGGTATGGCAGAGCCCCAGGAAAGAGACCACGCAAAACTACCCCAAGCAAAGGAAGCTTGAGAACAGCATGGGTCCACACATCAACCCAGTGAGTGCCAAGAAAGGGGAACCTGATAAAGGTGATAAGGGGCACGGGACAAGTCTGCACTTCTACTGAAACCTTCGGGGGGGGGGGAGGACGGACGCTGAATTTGTCCACATCTGTGCATCCCACATGCCCAGATAGCTCTGCACTAGACTAACCAAGGTGAACTGGAACCCAGATCAGCTATTTGACAAGACAATACAAATAATATCTTATGGTTCTCCAATGCATTTTACCCAGACAGCTCCAAGTAGAGTCCAGGCATTCGCTTGATTTCACCACCCCTGACCAGGCAGGTAATATCTGCTCAGCTAGAGATGGGCCAACAGGCAACTCAGACTACTCAAGGTCACTGGATACGCGTAAGGCAGAGCCAGGAATCTCCAACAGCGAGATAACTCTTCTCTTTTGAAACACATGGAGAGGTTTAAACTGCTTATCCAGGTGTGGAGCCTGCTCTGTTCCACTCAGCACCGCTGAGTGGTGATCCCTCTCACTGCTGACTCATTTGTGCTAAAAGGTATATATATAAAAATAAAATAAATAAAAAAAACAACAAACAAACCCAAAAGCCTTTACAACAAAAACACGTTCAAAGCAGATGCAGAAAGGGATGGGGGATTTTGCATCTGGGTTAAGCTACCACAATCCATACGCCCCATTTGTCTGTTCGTTATCAAATTATCCACAGCCATCAACAATTCAAGTCTCTCCCCAAGAGGCAGGGATTAACTAGGAATTGCTATGCAGAAATGCTGCCCATATCTCTCCAGCGAATGCAGTTTCATGATGAGTCCTGGACATTTGGGAACCAAGGTACGGTTTTGCATGCAGTGCCTCCTTAAAGCAGCAAGAGAAACACAGAGGAAAGAGAAAATGTTACTGTCAGGAGGCAAGGAAATGCAAGGCAGGGATTCATCAGGAGTGCTTTTCAAATCAACGCCACACACTGTGGTGTCTTATTGAACACATTTCTGGAGAATGGAAAGCTGCGCTCCAGTCCAAGCAGTAATGCAAATGAGATTTTCAGAGAAAAAACAATGAGCCTTGCATGTACATATTAATTTAATAATCTAGTCGACAAAGCCTCTGCTGATCTATAAATAGCCGTTTTATTAAAAGGTGATACTCAAGGCAACTATCCCAAACTGCCATACTAGCAATCCCCCATGCCATCTTGTTCTCATCATCCCTAGGGACTCTCTCCTCTGTATTCTGCTTACTTGTCTTTCAGCATCCGCAGAGTAAAGCACTCAGTCCTACAATACAATAGCTATTTAGAGAGACTCTTGCAAGACAAGAATACTGGGGCACTGTACAGATAATGGTTCACAAAACTCAATTAAACAGGGCAAAAGCTTCCAAGAAACAAATAAAAATAACCAGTGCAGTCCTGTTATTAAGCAGTATTAACTACAGAGCTGGCTGCCCAGGTGCCGACAGGCATAAAGGAAAAGACTGCCAAGGGTCCTAGCGCTAAGCACTTTCTGTTCTCATTTAACCTTGATGGTTAGCACAGTATATAGAACCAAAGGTGATTAGGATGGGCAGGTGAGGGAACTGTTGGCAGTTTCAGCCATTCTAAATGAGGAGACAGCGACCAGCATTAGCACACAAAAAAGGGTGTTACCCTTTCGGGAAAGCAGCATGTTGCACCTGAATTATTTCATCAGTTTTTATTCTCACTGGAATTACCATTTATAAAACTCATAGTAAACCTCATATTGCTCCACCACCTTCCTAGGTTACATGTGCACAGACATGCAGAAGAATAATTTTTACTGCTGCTCAAACGTGGTCACACCTCATGACAACCATACAACAGTACACCATACCACCATGCACGAGTTTAGGACAGGAGTGCAGAACAAGCTGCTTCCTGGTGACACGACAGAGGCAATGTAGATTAGCGGAACAGAATTAACCAAACTGCAGTCTGGCCAGAAACCATGAGAAGTAGGTGAATTTGTCAGGATTCATCTAGGCATGTGCACTTGCAAGTACCTCCCCAAATCATCCACAATATGTCTTCCTTTTACTGCGAAGATCTTTAATGGTACTCCTCACATGCTGAGCCTGAAAACAGAAACCGAATATGAACAAAGCAAAATACTCTATCCTACTCTTCTAGATCCATTTAACTCGCTCTGAAACCTTCTCACTTGAAACTCACAATTAAGACACTTGGAGTTACCCTTTCACTGCTCATCATGGGACCAGAAGTATCCAGCAAAGGTGCTCTGCCAACATGCCTTCTACACCGGTGTGTGTTCATATTGCAGTAGCCTAGGGGCTGACTGAGATGGGACTGTATAGTCCAAGAAGCTGTGACAACTCCCTGCCCCAAAGACCATACAGACTAAAGGCATGTTTATGCTGCAGAGTGACTAGGCATACAAACTAGCTTGCAGCCTTGCTTCCTCAAATAACTGCAGTGAAGACAACACAGCACAGACCTAGCATGGGCCATAGGAACATGCCAGGAACTGCAGGAAGCAAGCCCACCCTGAAGTCTGTGCTGTTGTTCTCTTTTACTATGACTGCTACCCAACCAACTAGCTACAATCTAGCTTGAGTATACCAGCATGGGCTGGCAATCAGAGTTTGGACTGCAGGGTAAAGTCATTCCAAAAAAGATCACAATGATCAGATCCAGCAGGATGACTACTCTCCTCTGCTGCAGGTTTGGAACATAAATTTCCATTTAAGTATTGGGATTGCAGATGTTTGCAACAGTTAAGAATTAGGGTCAAAGCTTTCTTAACAGAACTGTAAGCTTCAGAGGGGCAGGCTTCCCCTTGGCTTTGAGGACCCTCAGGGTACTGTGCAAATGCAGTTTCCAGAATAACAGCAAGGTCAATCAGACCAGCAAGCCAAGACTTATCTGTGAATGGTCCTTGCTGGAGGGGTACACTTAATTCATGCAAGAGAGCACAAGAGTTTGATATAGCAAAAAAAGCCAGAAGCCAACATGGTGAGAAAATGCTGAGATTTTTAGAGGATAGGAAAGTCCGAACAGATCTTACCAACTGGTCTATCAGAAGTAAAAGGGATCAATTGCTCTCACTAGTCAATATGGACAGAGCAGGGGGTAATGGATTTGCGGTTAACTTTACTGCATTATTTATTTTAATAAAAGCTTTCATAAAACCAGCAGTAATAGAGGTAAGCAGCAGCAAGGTAGAGTTCAGGCAAACAAGTAAGCTACCAAGAGACACTGCCGAATCACCTTCACTGGAGAAATTCAAAGCAGAAATCATCTTCCTTTGACCCAGTGCAGGGAGAGGAGCAAACATGCAGAGCTAGAAGACCGAAAAAGAGGATGGTACGTTCCTTTTCTTGTAGCCGTTATAAAGCTCTGAAATCTCACCCCATGGTAGAATATTAATTTCCTGAATTAGAGAGACAGTCCTGTTATAATCCAGGAGCTTTAGCGACTTGCTGCCTGAAAGTTAAACTAAAGTTTACTTCTCTCTGAAACAAATTTCAAGCAACTAGAGCACAGCTGAAATCCAGCTCCTCTCGTCCAGACAGAGTAATTCATTCTTCACGCTTGCTTAAATGTGGTCACTCACCAAGCACAAACTGGCAGCCCTCTCTGTAGGCTGCAGACTCCGCTGCGCTGCCAGAAGCTGTGTGGAGACATTTCCACGTTGCATGTCAGCAGAGATGGACTGAATCCTTCAGCTGCAGGACGGAAAGATCAAACCATCGGATAGGCCCTCTTCCTCACTGGGTAACACAGATCTTTATCAATGGGAAAAGCCAATTAAAGTTGATAAAGACACATTCTCTGCTGATTTTCCTCACTGCCCACTGCTCAGTGCGAGAATAATGGATAATATTCTGCCTGTGGGTGTATTTTTCTAAGATCTGTCAGTTCTGACAGCATTCTGGCACCTGGATAACTCAAGATTTATGCCAAGGGTCCAGGAATACACCATCTCTCAGTAGCTGATGGGTACATTTTTCAGCAGGGCTTCCCTAATTAAAGAGATAGAGAGAGATGGGATCAGATTGATAGGTTTTGCAGTCAGATATTTCACGCTCAATTTGATGAAATATAAATCATTCTTGGAACTTCTCTCACACATGAGGGGAAGGGGGGGAAAAAAAAACCCTACGTGGGAGAATACAACACTGGGTCCAAAACACCCCAATACCAAATGCTTATTTCCAAAATCTGCCTCTTATCCTCCCCAGCAAGGTCCTGGCAGGTGATGTGTAGTGCAGCCATGTTCACTAAACATTCTGGAAGATAACCAATGCCTAGAAAGGCAGCACAGTTGTTCTTCTACCCCAACAAAACCAAATCACTATGCCACACAAGAGATGGGTGAGGTACCACCCGTCTTGGCAGAACCTGCACAAGCTGGGAAGACCACACCGACTTAGACTGCCTCGCTTTACTCAGTTGGCAACCTGCTCAAGGAGATCAGAGGACCACTTTGGAAGGCTCCACAGGGGAATCGCGTATTGTCCTCAGCTGTCTGTGTAGGCAGTAATGGACTGAGGCCGGAGTGGGAACATGACCATATTCACTTGTCATCTCAGAATTTTTTCTGGTAACATCACTGCTCACAGTCGACAAGTAGTGAAACTGATCCCTAAAGAAACTAAGGCTCTGATTTCTCAAGAATCTCCCACAATTCACCTGGCTTCAGTGGCACTGGCTGAGAAAAAAAAATCCGGCGACAAGTAATTGCTCAAATTCACATAGCAATTCAATGTCGGGTCTGGGATTAGGACTCAAGCTGCTAGCACCCAGCACTGTGCTCAGGCTAAACCATCTCTCTGAGACTTTCAAGAGACTTACAGGATAAGCATCTGGAGGGAAAGAAATTATTCTCTCCATCTAACATTTAAAGTATACAGCTGAAGGATGACAATGCAGAATAGGAGGAATGCAAAAAGCACTGCGTTTCCAGGCACCGAGAGGTTAAAACAATTATTTGAACAGCTGGGAAAATTAAAATGGTAAAATAATAGCTACCCTTCAAAATTCTACAGATGCAAAGAGACTCTTCAATGAATAACTGATAAAGGGGAAAAATATTTTAAAGAGAAACCGTTTCATGCATGAAGGTCAAAACAAGTAACAGCTCCTCTTAAGTACCTGGGTTTTCAGGCTTGGCAAGCAATGAAATAGCAAGGTTAAATCTACAGCCTTTTACCTCAAGGGACCTGAGGTCAAGGCCTGAATATTATAAGTTGCAGCTGAAAGTGACTTCAGGCCTGTCTTCTCTCTTTGTAGAAGTTCAGCCATGTCCCAAGGTGATCGCATGGGGACCTCACTTCCACTAGAATTTCTTTTCAGAACTCATCTGTCACTGACATGACCTCACATGGAGACACTAAAGGGCCCTTCTCCCCTGTATCAGTTTTTTGCCAGACATGCCACAAATTAAACTTTCTCCACTCCCCAAATACCACTCTGTTCCCCTTGCAGGTGTGCAGCAAGTTGGCCACCCCTGTTCTACAGGACCCTACCCCCTACACAGGTGCCAGGCTGGTGATAACATGCTGGTCTGCAATCCTTAAGGAGAATGGCAAAGGCACAGTTAGCTGAGAGAAGACCTAACTGAGGAACAACAGAAGAGTGTGCACTGGTATCACAGTGTTCCAGCAAGGCATCAAGTCATCCTTTTATGGACACCAAAATCCCTGCCACTATGGAATGGTAAAACAAGTAGAAAAGCATATGGCAGGAACTACAGGGAGGGAGTGCAGCAAGGCACATGCACATCCAGCTACTCCCTTGCCAATCTAGCTTTCTTCCCCTATCTCACTTCATCTGCACCTCCTCTGTAAAACACTAAGCCTATCGTTAACGGGAACCAGCAACTGGACTTACCTCAGTCAATCAGGTTCCAGCACATCTGGATCTGCTAGCAAAAACCAGTCAGCATCCAAACAAAAATGCAGGGAGAAACACAGAGAAATGCAAGGTGCTCCATCTCAGGAGAAAAAACCTACATCACTCTTATAGGCTCGGCAGTACTATACTCGCCATCACCATGACTGAAAGAGACTTGTGGTCAGTCATGACCGACAAGACAAACATGAGCCACCAATCCAATGGCAGAGCCAGCAAAGTACACAAAACTCTGGCATGTATCCACCAATGCATCTCAAGCAAGGCCCAGGAAGTCATCCTTCCGCTTTACTTGGCCCCGTAGCAGCCAGCCTGCTGCAGGATGTCATCCTTCCACTGTAGTCGGCCTTGGTTAGGCCACAGCTGGAGTACTGCATCCAATTCTGGGCTCCACAATTCAGGAAGGATGTGGAGAAGCTTGAAAGAGTCCAGAAAGTCACGTACATGACCAGAGAGCAGAAGAACAGGCCTTATGAAGAGAAGCTGCAAACTATGGGATTCTTCAGCCTGGGGAAGTGCAGGCTCAGAGGTGACTTGGGGGCAACCTATAAGTACATCAGGAGCGTGCATCAGGATCTGGGGGAACCTCTGTTCACCAGAGCACTCTGAGGGATGACAAGGTCCAATGGTCACAAACTCCTGCCAGCACCTACTCTGGACTCTTTTAAGAACATCTGGATGCTTGTCTTGCTGGGATCTTTTGACCCAAGCTGACTTTCTGCCCTTTGGGCAGGGGGCTGGACCCAGCAATCTTCTGAGGTCCCTTCCAGCCCTAATGTCTATGAAATCTGTAAGAAGAGGGCACTCCCTGCCCAAGACATCAGCTTTTACAATTGTTTTTCTGTATGATTTGTTAGTGCATGGTATGTTTTAAGCTTCTTCCTCCTATACTAGAGGAGGAAGAAGAGAAGGAGAACTGGAAAATGTGCAACAGACACTTCTTTATACTAATCTTGGGTGCTTTTAAGCAGCAATGTTCCTACCATGTGGCCGTCTCCCTCCCATCAAAGCATCTGCCTGTCTCTGGTAACTCATGAGTAGCCTTGATATGTGTATATCCCTTTCTCTCTCTTTTGATATCTGATCTGCCTTTCTGTAGCTGGCAACAATCTAGTGTTTGGGTATGCTCCACTTGAAAAATGGCTGACCAAAAGGAGACATCTTGAAGCTGCAATCATCTCAGATCTCCCAAGTAAAGAAGGGAAAAGTGTGATTGTTTTCAGGACACAACACCTCTGAAGATCAGCAGAAAGAAGCGGGACTCTTTAGAGTCTAAACCAAATGCTGCAGGGCATCATGATGTTCAAAGTCACAACATTCACAGGAGGCATAAAAGACAGAGCCTGACCTTCCCATGGTCATTAAGGAGCCCATGGCACATTTTGCAAAAGTCATGACCCTGGTGTACTGCCAAATTACAATCAGGATAATTGTATTCAGTTGAACTAAAATTAGTCCTGCGGCTTTTGCTTCTTACACTGCCCTTAACAGTCAAGCACTTCAGGCTAGAAAGTAAAAACCTCCACCTTGCTTTCAATCTTAGACTGCAAATCAGTGATCAGCTGCTGAAGGGATTCCTGGGGAGACAGCCATGGGGCAAAACTGCCAAGAGAATTCAAGGACTCTGGTGTGAAGCCCACTTCCCTACCCTGGTTAGGGTAGTTAATTGACAAATCAATGGCTGGGGCCTTTTGACAACTAGGTGTTAACTGATAGCAGGCAAAAGGAACTCTGGTGAGAACTTGTCAACTTGTCTCCATGAGGAGGCTGATGCAAAGCTACTAATCCTTTTCATGCTCAAGACCAACAGAACTTTTAATGCTGGTGAATGCTTAGGTACCCTTGGATAATTCAGGGTTAAGAAGAGTAGTACACCTTAGGAAAGGAAGCTGAATGGAGAAGGCAGACCTGATGGTCCCACAGGCACACACACCCTGCCCTCTTCCCAAGTATCCCCTATCCTCACCCGGTTTTGAGTTGCCTCCTTGCAGTGCCATGTTATCTTCCAGCTTTCTGAACCCCTGTTCTTTGGATATGTGGGTTGGAGAAAGGGGAGTTGCAGACTGATGTGCCGCATCTTTACTAGCCTCCAAAGGAACCCAGAGATTTCTCAGCTCCTCTGATCAACGGTGGTGAGATGCATTTCTAAAGTAAGACAGGCACTGAACTCTGCTTTGTTCCCTGAGGAAATTGCAGCCTTCTTTTTCCAAACTGCCAGTTCAGTGCTGCAGGGAAAAGGCAGCCTGGTGTCAGCTCCAATCCAGATTTTAAAATGAAAGGGATGCAGAGAGAGGGGACAGAGGACAGAAGAGGAGTGAGAGAAGGAGGAGGAGCAACAAGCTGGAGAAGACAGGTAAAATAACGGCAGAGAAGACATTAGTGAAGGGAAAAAATGGAGCATGGACTCCAAAACGAGGCAGGTAGACTGGGGATTAGAAATGCAAGACAGCAGCAAGAACAGAGGGGTCTCTCTCCATCTCTGTACCCCAAAGGTGCAAAACTCTTCAGATGACTATGACCGCCCTGACCAGGAAGTCTCTGAGCCAGCAGTTAGGCATCTAGGGTTTAGAAGGGATTTCATGTGCTAGGATTTACAATTTGATTGTTTTTGCATTTCTCAGAACAGGCAAAATAGGTTCTAGGCAAACAGCACTAGACTGTAGTTCAGGATCTGCTCGCTTTAGTCTTTAACCAATACAGAACCACCACTAGTGACAGTTTTGATGTTCAACATGCCAAAAGCCAACAGTCTAAACCAAACCAGAAACCCCAATGGAAAAGAAACAGCTTGGTATCAGTTTACAGCATTTATTTCTAGCACTGGCAAACTAAGATTCCAGGCTTTAAAAAAAATTAAAAAAAAAAAAATCACATTATTTTAATCCCATTTGATTTCACTGCTTTTCCAGCATAATTTTAATAGACCCTGAATTAGCCTCTAGTTCAGCTCCCAAGCTCTTCTTTGCACACCTGAAAAGAAGTGGCCTGGTTTTCAGAGACAATGAGCAAGTCCAGCTCCCACTGAAGTCAATGGGAACTGTAGATACCAGCATCTTTGAATATCATACTACTCATACTTAGAAGTTTAAGTAGGAACTTCTATGCAGAGTCAGGAATTAAGGATTATCTTTAAAACACCAAGCTTTGAAAACTTGGCCATAGCTTCTACCAGTTACAGAGACAATGACTAAGAAAACTGTATCAGACATGAATTTGCAGAGAAGAGAAAAATTCAAAAAGGCAAGTGCATATTCATAAGATCTAGTGCCTTGTTATCCAAAAAGCCTGGGAAGACTTTAGTTACACCAGAAAAATTGCTACCAAGATCAGGAAGCTCTTCTTATAACAGACAGGGGAAAAAATCCAACCTAATTATGAGGGGGAGGAGTGGCATGATATAAAACCACCATCGTCACTCCATCTACCTCTATCTAATGATGGCACCCTAGGCTGCTACACTTTGGAAGACATTTCTCCATAAAGGATGCTCACAAATCAACTCAGAAGAGAGAGTTCAGTGCCTTGGAGCTGTCGTGACAGGAAACATTCTTTATAGCAGCAGTGAAAGCTTTATGCACTGAACAGCTGGAATGAAAGTAAGAGCACAACCTGGCAACTCTCTTTGCCAAACAGAAATACTGCTGGATTAGAGGGCCACAAGCAATATACCAGTGGCTGAAGCAGCACAAGGGAGAGAGTACTTTGAGAAATCCAAGAAAGCCTGGATCTGTAGCCTACAGAATTCAGAGGGAGGATGTCTTGAACCCAGAATCCTCTGACATCTGGAATCCAAGGATCACCTGCACTACTTCTGCTCCTTTAAACCCTTGCTTTTCAGTTAAGGGTTCCCTCCAAGAAAGAACCAGATGGTTCAAACACCCGGAAGAAGGTGGTCTTCCCCAAAGAGCTCTGCTACCTCACTGAAGCAAGAAGCCAGGGTCTGAAGTTAGACTGCAAGTTACCCACAAAGTGACCCACAGTTACAAGCAGGGCTGGTCCCAGAGAAGGCACATCACATACCTCTGCAACAGGGCAGTGTGACCTCTCCCATGTATTCCTAACCTCCTGATCTCTCTCACCAGCATTTTTCCCTCCACTGTATACAGATGCCTCTACACCAGGAATCAACAACCTTTTTGGAGCACTGCGCCGAAATAATGCAACTTGGTCCAAGATGGGCTAGCACTTCTGACCTGTCTGCGGCTGACATTACATGATTTGTAGCAGAAGCCCACTGCTACCTGACTGCCTCACTGCTAAAGGCATCAATATCGAGGATTTGCAGGTCAGATGAAACAGCTTCATGGGCCAGCTCCAGCCTGTGGGCTGTAGGTTGCCGACCGCTGCTCTACATGATTTCCTGGTTCATCGCTCCCACCACATACAAGAAGGTTCTGGGGAGCCAGACTCACAGCTGGGAATGGCAGGCTTCCCTTACGGCATCAAGCTTCAAAAGATGGAGAGGAACGTACATGTGAAGCGGCTGTACATATTCTGAACAGCAAACGTAATTCACCACCAAGCCCGACTGTCTGAGAGCAAGGAAGCTGTGCGCTACCTGGTGGAAGATGCCAGCTGAATCACTGAGCTGGAGCTGAGGAGCTTTTAATATATTTTTGCCTCCTTTTGGAACACGTGAAGTTTTCTTGAAAATTAGACTTCAAAAGCTTGTCACAGGGCAGACAGGGGCTGAGAGAGCTTTATAGATATCATCCGCCTCAATCTGGCCTACAGCATCCCCTGCTATAGTTGGCCTCAGCCCCCACACAGCTCTGCAGATGTACCTCAGTCTTCAATGGCAATGCTTCCCACGCTCCTGCTAAGTCCTGACTCTGAGTGTGTGGCTGTCAATCATGACAAACTGCATGGAGCAGTGGGTGGGCTAAGGTCCACTGGGGACTGGAACGAGAAGGCCAGACTCGTTAACCTGGTGACCCAAGTCTGATCCAAGGCTTCCTAGGCACACTGCAAGCATGCCCTACTTCCTGCTAGTTACACTGAGTACCTGTGAGTGGGTTGGGAGGTCTTTAAAATGTACTTACAAAACATCACTTCTCAGCTGACAGGGGCACAGGCAGAGGAAAACTCTCTGCTAGAAAGGACTAACCTCACTCAAATGCTAGTCTGGTCCTTTATCTTTCCATGTGAGCAGGTTATGAAGGTTTCCCTGGTCCCCCCAACCCCTTCAATCATTGTCCTCATTCAGCAGCAAACAGCAAAAACAAGTTATCAGAAGGAACTGACAACTGGTTGACAACTAGCCACACATACTGCTGATCAGCAAGAAAAGGTGCTCAAACCAGCTAGAATCAGCAGCTGCTCTGGCTTCAGTTGGTCCCAAGTGCTCACATTCCCCAAGCATGAAATATCTGACTGGACACCACGCAAGGGGTGAAAGGAGAGATGCCAGATGTAGCCTTAAAGGCATCAGCTCTCTCCTCACAAGAGTCTGGATGGTTGCTTGGACCCAATTGTACTGCCTCCCATCTCAGCTGAACAAGACAGACAAGTCTGGGGCTGCAGGGCCATTAACCTGCCTCAAAGAGGTCACTCCCTCAATGTCAGCCTTTGCAGGATTGCCACCACCATTCAACAATCCCAAAGAGTACTAGAAACAGCCCTGCCCTTCCTTTTCATACTTCTAAAATCCCAGAGACTGCTCAGGCCCCTTAGACTGTCCCACCATGTAGATTTGCAGCTATTCCTTCCTTGACTGGGAACAGGAAAAAAAAAATTCCTGTGGCCACATTCTTGCAGGGAATTTGAGGATAAAGCAGATGGCTGTTGTTTCTCCAGGAGGCACAAAGGCAAGCACTCAAGTGACACTCCACCCCAAACACAAAATTAAAGCAAATCCTCTGCTGCTGGAGAGTTTTGTTTCTGCCTCTCCAACAGCCAGAGGATGAAGCAAAAATCCTGGTGGAGACAAGAGAAGGATCCCAACAGAGCCACTCCAGAAACCACAGCTGCTCCCACCACTCCTCTTACCATCATAAAACTTTCCCGCAGAATTTACTACTATGTAGAGAGAATTCACTGCAAGTTCACAGAAAAGCCACATACCTTCACTCATTCAGTATTTCCAGACAGCCCAGTGGGGAAACAAATTCCAGGGCTGGGTCTGTAGGGGGAGCTAGAAGAGTCATCCACATATTGAGGGAAAATCCACACCTAAAGCAATGTGTTGCCCATCACAGTTGTGCATGCAAGTTCTTGCTCTGCCCCATCCCCCTGAGGCCACTCTCTAGATGACAGAGTTTCTCACCTACCTTGTATAAAGCTGTTAGGGCTTTATACAAAATTAAACCAGAGCTCTACAAAGCCATGCACCATCTCTGCTGACATTTCAGTCTCTGCAAACGAAGCTTCACAGCAGGCACCTTTTGCACGGTCAGACACTGGTGGGCCAGCTTGTTTTCTCAAGCAGAGCCCTTCACTGGTTCAAAGTGTATTGCCCAAGCTGGCAGCAAAAGATGGCAGGATGAAGGAGCACCGGGATCACAGCACAAAATCTTATCTTTTATTATGTCTCTCTCTTTTAGTTCACTGGCCAAGCCTTTAATCCTGTGGTGCAGGACACCTGCTGAGACACATGTGCGATGGAGAGGTTTTACGGGGTTTTATGGCCTTTTACTGTGGCAAACGTCAAGGCTGGGTAATACCACGCTCTGAGAGGCACTACTCAAGTTCTCTCCCATTTAAACACTGCATTAGGCAAGATGTTCACAATCCCTGTTGGCCACTTCTGATAAAGTAAGTGCCAAGCATGAGGGTGAAGTACCTTTCTGCTCCTACAGAAATTAACAGCTGTATGACTTAGCAAGGACATGGTGGAGCCTAGGAGAGGGACATTTGGGTGGGGGGAGGGGCACTGCCACTATGCATCCAAGTAAAGCTGGCTTGCCTTCTGATTTACCTAGGTTAGTTGGTGCACGAGACACTCTCCCCACCACTGCTCCTCAAATCTCTTCTATAGCAGCCATATCACTCCAGCTCTTCTCTGCTCTTTCTCCAACCCACACTCATCCTGCAGTGCCTTCTGCTACTCCAGCCACCTAGGACTTCACAATTGTCACTATACTCTCCCCCTCCTTGAAAATGCAGAATTCCGACCCTCTTGATACAAAAGCCTAGGACTCAACTTGTTTCTCCAAAGGGAAATCCTTTTTGTCTGGTGGCAGTACAATGTCCAGTATGTAGTTCTGCAGTTCTATTTTATCCCACAAAGAGCTGCCATGCATAAATAAAAATGCAATGAACTGAGATGTGGCTTATCTGTTGCCCAGAACTGCTGGGTGATCTATACATTTACAAAACCTGAAATATGGAAAGCAGTAAGTAGTTAAGTAGACAAAGAAGTGGGTGCTGTTAAGGTGCTATGAATCACCTGAAGAAAAGGGTGAATCTCAGGTGAGGCTTGTTTCTAGTGGAGATGGCTGAAGGCAGTTATAAACAAGATAAAAATAATGGTGGGGGACAGTTCCAGGTCACAAGCAGGAAACATCAAGGAGGAAACAAAGAAATTTAAAATGCCTCCAACCAGCTGAATGGAGGAAGCAAAGAATATCAGATGCTGTCAGCATCTCACTATTTGGAGCTTGCTTTTTTATTCAGTTTGCTTATTTTCTCAGGATAGAATATTTAGAGATTCACATCGCTGAAAGGAAAGTTAGACATCTCCGGAGACTACTACAGATGAAAGTGTCTGTAACCTGTTAAAACACTGGCTCAAGTTTAACTGAAGGGTCACTGCCCTGTGTCAGCTAAATGGTGCTGGTACAAAGTGGTGAATGGTTAGAGTTTACACCAATTCCTAAGAGATAGGTGGGCTTACAATATACAAGTCACCAGCACAGTTGGGATCACATGTTGGCAGCCTGATGGGCCAAGAAAAACAAGTCTCCTTTTGCAAGAGGTGGTCCGACTTGGTCAATGTTGAGGCACACTGTATGCACAGCCACCAACTGAAAGCTGGAACCACTAAAACGTGTTTTAACCTATTCACAGTTAGATCTCAGACCTCCCAAAAATCACCTGTCACCAGCATTAAATTCGTTCTTTAAGGAGAGATGGAGATTAAGTCTCTACAGGTAAATCTCTACACAGTTCCTAGCTACCTGATCCCATGATGGCTATTCTACTGGGAAATTAAGTCCCTCTTAATAAATTAGACTATTGACCAGTGCTTCACAGGGTGGACTGAACCAGGTAAACATTATTGCTCTGTTATGTGACCTACTAAAGTGGCCCAGGAGATGATCCACTCAGAAAAATAACAAACCCAATCCTTGTGGACAGCAGTATGGGCTGATAAACTGAATGGAATAAGATTCAAAGCCAGATGAGTAGAGGTAATAGGAAATGACATAAAAATAAGCAGGCTGAGGGCAAGCAGACAGCTTGAAGGACAGAGGCAGACACTTTGTGGGGTGTAATCTGAACACTTAAGAAATTAAAACAAGAATTTTCTGAGTACATTATTTTTAATGTATTCCCTCAATACATCCAGGGAGCCACCTGCTCCCAATATGACTTATCTTCTACTCACCACACCTTATCAAGTTAATTCAGAGCAGGAGGCTGGCTGAACCTAAAACCTATTTACAAGGACATAGATTAAACACATTGTCAGAATAATTTTGCCTGAATCTCAGGACACATGCTCAGTCTTAACACGCAAGAGTTGTGCTTCTGTTCGTCTGAGGAAACCATTCATACATGCAATGCTGCAGCACCAGGATGCCTCAAACTGTGTGACTGGTTGCCTTATATTGCAAGGGCAAAGAGTTCAAATCCTTGCGTGTTGGTAGTTTTGCAAATAAATTAAACACATGCAAAAAATATTCTTAGAGACTCTTTTCCAAAAGGGTCTTTCAAAGGCTGGTAAGTATTACCCTGATTCCGTGGATGTTGAAACAGAGTAGATATCTTGCCAGAAGGTTAAAAGTCAGGAACAGAGCAGATGCTGGTACTACACTCCAACTACTGCCTCATATCTTTTTGTATCAAGATCTGAAGCATTAAGGAAGCAGTGAGGTTACTTTTGGTAGTCTAGGGAGGTTTAAATAGGAGGGATGGCATGAAACTGCTTAGGAAAATTACTTAGGCCACTTGCAGATGTTAAAAACACCAAAAAAACCCTTCCCGCACTTTAAGCAGCAGCAGTGTTACTTTGACTCAGCTCACCCCCTTAGCCCCCCCCGCCCCATCTGTAAACATCAGGTGCTTCAGTGGAGTTTTTTTGTTGTTTTTTTGTTGTTTTTTTTTAGCTAAAGCAGATTCAGTCCCCTATTAGATAAAAGTATCAAACATGCCCTACTAAAGAGCCCAATCTTTACAGACTGTCAGTGGAGGCAGGATGAAGGAATGTGATATCTCCTCTGGGCATGCACAGGACTCAGTGCAGGAACATGCTAAGTTTTAATTAAAGTGCTCCATTTTGGGGGTTTGTTTTTGGGTTTTTTGGGGGGGTTGGTTTTTTTTTTGTTTTTGTTTTTGTTTTTATCTGCAAGCACCCTTAGGTAGGCTCTCAGGAAATCTCTTAGCAAGGGAACTTTTAGATTGAAAAAAAAAAAAATCTCACAAAAGAGTTAAATTTACCATTGCTGGAGATATCTACACTATGCAAAGTGGGGAGAAAAAAATACCAGTATATACATTTTAAATCTGGTGAAAGGTGCAAAGTTGACAGTTCAGGAGATTTTGCAGGTAGACGCCCTCCATAAGGACTGAAAAGCAGCCCCTAGCCAACTTCCTCAAGCCCATCTACTCATAACTCTTCTTTCTCAGCCCTAATCTAAAAAGGACAACAAATGTCCACAGGGAACTCAGTCCCTCTGGTTCATTCAATTCTTGACCTCTCTTCCAGACTGCCCGGAAGGTTGCAATTACTGCAAGTTGTAATAGTCATGTTTGATGCAGATTCTTTTCCACTGGATTAAGATCAAGCAGCTCTCAGAATAGCTACTTTTTATATTTCCAACCAGGTATGCATCCAAATTGCCTGATGAAAGGAACTAAAATCGTACTGCTAAATCCTGAGGCATCTAGTTCATCCACAAGAAACATTTAAAAGTACAGAAAGCATTTGGAAGTAGGAATGGGGAAAGAAGAGAATATCCTGTGGGGAGCAATTCTCCACTGACCTCCCAGGCTCAGACCACTGAAGAACTTATTAGATTCCCGGCTTTTATAATTCAGATGATAATTCAGAGCTTAAGCAGTGTAGATAACATTTTCCAAGTTAAAGCCATGTTTTGGAACTTCTAGGGAAGAAAAAGCTATTTGAACATTGACTCCATGTTTCTAATGTACAGTTGCTGCCAAATGCAATTTTGTGGATCTCTTTCTATACACTTTCAGCTTCTAAAACACTCAAGTCAGGAAACAACTTTGCTGTTTCTTGGTCAGAATGTGTGGCTAAGAACTTTGATGCATAGCATGCCAGACACAGGTCTACACAACTAATCGAAAATCCATCAATGCAAACACCTATTCCCTTCTGCCCTTGCACAGCAGTTGCCCCAAACTGATATACCACTAAAAATGTGGTATATATCCCATGGAAGAAAGTACCTGTTTGTGGCAGTTGCATCATGCAGCAAATATTCATTTCAGGCTTTAAGCCAGAATCAAAGAGATCCTAATTAGCAAGCTCTGTATATTTATCAACTTCTTACTGGGCGCATCTGCACGTGCTATTAATGAGAATGAATACACTCTGACGTAGTTTGCACCAGAGTTTATTGCTCTCAGGCACAGCATTTACATGTGTGCCCAGCACTGCAGCACACTAAGCCAGGAGCAACCCCAGCTGGCAAGGGGTTTGGAGGAGTCAACCTGCAGCCTGGAGGGTCAGCCTGCCAGCCAGCCTGGGGCTGCTCGAACTTGGCTCAATGTGCTGTGGAGGAGGTAGCTGGGGTGCAAGGATGCTCCAGTGCAGGGCTAGCCAGCAGGCAGCCCCACATCAAGGCACCTTTGTACTCCAGCTGGCCCTATCAGGTGTCTCATGTGTGTGGCAGTGCACTAAATAACACCACTGCAGGATAGTACTTGTGTTTACAATTACTAACCTACAGTAGAGTTAATTAATTTACTGTGGCCTAACAGGGCGGCATGTGAAGACTTTGAGACTTAACTGCAGAGCTAATTAGGCAACTGCAGTAAATATCTTGTGCAGACGCACCCACTGGCTAGTTATTTAGCACAAAAAAAAAAAAAACTTTCACAAGTTAGGATTAGATTGAAAGCTCTCTCATGTGAGCAGGGCATACCCACTTCTTACTTCTCATAAGCGTTTGGCCAAACTTTGGCTAAATTTGTGATATTCAGCTTCAGATGCTTATTTTCAACTTTAGCCATTCAGAGCCTAACAGCACAGATGCTAAGCCAGGTGGACAGGAAAGAGGTTCGTATATAGGCAGGCACCTGGGATCACCACTTGCGCCAAGAAAAATATCCAGAATGTGTTCAGCTTCTGTGGTGACAGCCCTTCACAAAAGTCAGTTTGGTACTGCCCAAATGCCACTTCAATTTGTTGGTATTCAGTAGACGTGGGTGAATGATTCATAGCAAATAGTTTATTTCCACCAATTGTTTTTTTTTTCTTGTTTGCAACTTGCCTATGAACAGCTTATAATTTTCTCAAATCCATTTGTTATCTGCCAAATCATTTTTACAAATAATTCTCAGTTTGCATATTTTCCTGAGCAATCTGTTACTAGCATTCAGAATTAATTTTGGTTGGCTGCACTGGTGAAAAGGTATCTGGCTAGCAGAGTTAGGCCTAAGTCATGTGGTCTGGTTACTGTTCTGTGATTGGATGTGGATCATTCTTACCGCCTGTCCACACTAGGGAAGCTTGCAGCCTAGTGTTAACATTAGCTCTGCTAAGCTGATTTTTAAACCGTTAAAACATACAGCGTAGACACGGTTTTAAATGCTGACAGGGCAGCCTGATCCATTTTTAGTGAGCAGATTTCAAGACCGCTTGAGGAATGTGCATATTCATGTCGACTTTACTGGGGTGAAACAAGCTACAAGGTGAACGATTCAGGCCCTACAACAATCTGTCCCAATGACACTAAATGAAAACACCAAACATGTGAAGCACACGTGTTCTTTTACAGAACAGAACATGGAGTTGTCATGTCCTCACTCTTTCATGTCTCCCTCTTTCCCCAGCTAAGCATAGGATAAAAGAATCCTTTAGGAGCGAGGGAAAAGGCTTGATGTAGAGTATGCAGAGCTGCAGTGAAGGAAGACCTCTGGAGCACAGCCAAGCACAGGGAGGACTTCTGAACCAATTTATATGGTCTCTCATTTTCGTTAATGCCACCAAACTCCAGAAAGGTGGCACACTTGGGCTTTACATAGCACGCAGACTGCACAGAACAGACAGCAAAAGGCACTGCTTGTATAGGTTGATCCGTATTGATGGTCTGCCAGGCTTGGGAATAAGGAGGGCATCATGAAGTTCTGTGATACCAAACAAATAAAGAACTTATGCCTCCAGCTTTGTAAATACTGTGTGCATGCAGCAGCCATTTTCATTTTAAGTAGGCCAGCATTTTACTCTGGGATATGCCTCATATATTAAGATGGCGGTTTATGTCCTTTCAGGCAGCTCTATATTTTCAGTTTATCCACTGATGATCTCTAGGGTACATGAAAATCTTTTGTGTATGGACTGACTAGGGACTCAGTGGAACCAGGAGCTTCTGCCTTGAGGTCTAAGCAGTAACCATTTCTAGCTCTTCATCCTTTATAATTAGAGACAAAATATGGATCATTTTCACCTTTGAAAATAATAGGCCAGGAGAACGCCTGGGTACAGTTAATCCAATGCTGTTCTCCTCTGTGTTTATGACTAAATAAACAGCAGCTGCTTGCAGCTTGCGGCCTCTCCACTGATTCCCTTGTGGGGGCCATTTATTGAGTCATAAACTCCTCTGATAGTGTTATCACCACAGTGTTTGCACAAATAAAGGTTTGGGAGAGAAAAAGATTAAAAACAGAACTGATTTTACAGAGGAAGCAAGAAAAAAA
>JAGPOW010003182.1:18049089-18084206 GCA_030014935.1 Caiman crocodilus
AAAAAAACTTTACAGATCCATTTGTTTCTGAATGAGGGTAAGGCGAGCAAAGGTAAGTACCAGAGGGGACATGGCTGAGTGCTTTAAGTGTCAGGTATGAAACACAGATTTCTCTGAAACCACAGGCTGGAATACAAAAAGAAAGAATTTCCCTTTTGTCCTCTGAGTTTCCTGAAGTAAAGTGGCATGTCTCTCTCCTGAACTAGACTTTACAAACAGAGGGATGCCCTCCTCTGCAAAATTGCTAAAGAAGACCTCCACAAGCCAGCACTCCTGGCCAACACTTTCCTCTCCCAACACTATATACTAGATTTAGACACATTTCATCCAGGAAGTCCTACTTGTATAAATAACTTCTAAAGCATTTTGCCCTCTTTCAAGACGGAAACAGCTATGTAGAAAGAATAAAAGTATCTTTAGGCTGTCAGAGGTGCTTGAAATGCAGCCCATGAGATTATTCAATGCATCCTAAAGCTGAATCTGTTAAGAGAGAGGTCAAGCCTCTGAAGATGACAGTGCCCAGCATGCCATGCTCACCTGGGTCCAAAATGCTTGACTAGAAATGCACGATCAAGATGGAACGCTGTACAAAGTCACCTTGGCAGGGCTGCACCTTCTCATTAGTGATAATGTGGGTCACTGCCCACAAATTCGAGGTAGGTCTCAGGCACAGGCAGGGTGCCCTGATGCATGTGTTAGACAGGATCTAAGCCTTCTGGAGAATGGCATTAAAAGTTATGTACAACAGATTACCCACAGAAGTCTCTGGCAACCACAAAGTAGAAAGGGGAACACACAATTTATGAAGTTGTGTGTGAAACCCAATTGCCTCACTGGGTTTCAGTGATCTGGAAGAATTGCAGATTTCTGCAAGTCTGGTTACACTGAGAATTACTGCAAGTGATAAACCAGGGTGTGAATTTACAATTCACTTGTTAAGTGTGCACTCAGACTGTCCACAGGGAGAGCTAGTGCACTGTAAATTCACACTCAAACTTAAGGTGCATAACTTCCCTGTGTAGACAAGCCCTCAGACTTTTATAGGCCTACGCTTACATATGCAGAATCATGGCCTGCTTAGTGCATGTTCTGAATATAGTTTAAAGACAGAGAAGGAAAGGAAAGGGTGAGGGAGAAACATGAACTTGCACAGCAATACATAAACATTAGCTACAAGAAAGATGGATGTGTGGCATGTTCCTATTGAATGACATTAGAGTGATGCCTCAGCCATTAGTACAGTGGCCAGGCCACAAGCTACAAACAAGCCAAAATATCACAAGAGAAAGACAACAGTGGGACAGGAGCCTGAGGTACAGAATAACACCATTTGCAGGGAGGGAGTCTTCTGTGAGCACTGGAAGGAGGGTAAAGGATGCAATTCAATAAGCCTAAGAGCCAGAGGCTCACTCTTGGCAGTTATTATGCCATCACCAGGGGTCATGCCTTTTTCATATGGTGGCTGATGAGAGATTTCATCATATAAATGTAGCTTATATAACAAATTGGGTAGAAAATCATCTAATTAACCAATTGAAACTGCAGGTGATATTCAGATACATCTCCTTTTGGGAAGCAGGGGAGGGGGAAATGTTCAAAGAGAACTTCATCGAAAAGGGAAGCACAGAAGCAATAAAATAGACCAGAAAGCTTGAGAAGTGGGAAGAGGGGAGGGAGGAAGCAGGTCTAAGTCAGGATGGTGCCCAGAGACTTGATAAAAATATAAAGGTTTTTTGCTGTTTGCTCACAAAGGCACGTCTCTCTCTACCTGGGCTCCAAGAAACAAATTAACCAGATTTCCACTGCCCCCCTGTTGGTACGAGAGAAAATGTTGGGGGAAATAGCAGCATCGACTTTCAATTCTAATTGTCTACAAGCTGCAGTAGCTTCTGGGGAAACTTGCAGTCAATAAACTACAGACAATTTGAAGAGACACAATGGGAGCTGCCCCTCCCACAGCTGGACCATTATCCCAGCTTTTATTGAGGTCTAAAAAGCAGCAATTTCATGCTCTGCCTGAACATCTGCAGAGATATGAAAACAGACCCTTGCAAAAAAGACAGATGCCCCCAAATTAAACAGGAGACATCATGGTGACTAAGGGAGAGTGGTTTGCTTGTACTTACTTACCTGCAAGTAAGTCCCAGCAGGCTCAGGATGCAACTGCTCCCATGACAGAGGAGAGCCAAGGCTTATTGGAGTCTGTGCTGTGCTCGGACTCTAAACTTGGCATGAGGGGGCTGTCTACAGGAGAAAGACTGGTGGGGAATGAACAAGGGTGCACACTTACAGCATACATGACTTCACAGTTTAGGGCTGGAAGGGACCTCATGAGATCATCCTTGGCGGACACCTGGTATATGCTAAGTGGAGTAAGCTTCCCTAATTCAAAGACCCCAAGAGTACATCTACCAAAACAGGATGGAGAGTAGCTAATGCACACCCTAGCTTAGGGCATGCTCACCTTGCTATGTAGACAAGCCCTTAGATAGCATCCAATGGAGAATACACCACAACCACCATACTTGTCCAGAAAAATGTAAAAGGGTGAAGACTGTTCTCTGGGGTAAAGCTGCTGTAGAGGGACTTTCCTGTTACACTTCTGCACATCAACCTCTGCCTATTAATTTCTTCCTTATTGGCCTATAAGGAGAAAAGAGGAGCCAAATGTTCCATCACCTGGCAGACCAGGGAATCTCTGTGACTTACTGACTACTCTGGCTAAGAGGGGAAGCGAGTCTCCCCTTCACTTACGACATGGATTTATCAGATGAACAGTATTCCTCTTCCTGCCAGCAAAAGGCCTCTCTGGGGACTCCTTTTACTTACACCAGCTTCATACAAAACACTAAGGTGCCCAAGGCACACTGCTGAACACAAACTGTAGGTCACTGTGGGCAAGTCAATGCTGCCTCAGGGTCAAAGTATGGAAGCCCCTGCTGCCATCTCACTCTCCTCCCTACCAACCAGTTGCTTCAGCACAAGTCCAAGCTTTGGACCTACAGAGAACATGCTGCCTTCTCCCCACAGCTCCTCAACACACAGCACATGTGTTGCGTACTCCATGGGAGCCATCTCAGCCTTGCAGAAGTTCATTGTTACCTTGAGTCTTCCAAGGGCTCACTGGGCCCCACCAAAGGCTTAGCGCACAAGCAAGAACCAAGACAGGCTGAGCAAACAGGAGAGGCAAAGAAATTCTGAGTCTGTACCATTGTCTCCTTCCCTTCACCACCAAGGGGAATTCTCAGATATTATCTTTGTTAAACAACATTTGATGAGCAGACCAATTATTTTAAAAACTTCACTATATTCAACACCAAACCTCTGGTGAAAGGCACTAGAGAAAGCAAAACGTTAGCATGCATATGAACTGGAATCACCTGGATAGGACGAGCCTGGTGAGGGTGGGGGGGGCTCCAACGCCCTCCTTCATGGGAAAATCAGACTGTATAAGAATCATTAAGAGATTCCCTTCCTTCTTTCATGCATCTCTGCAGGTGAATCTAATGAATGTGCAGGAGAGCTTTAGGCTGGTGGCTATTTAGTACAAGATACTGATGAAGAAAAAAGCAGACCCACAGCCTTTTCTTCCATGGTAATATTGGGATACTCCTGCGTGGCATGGTTACACAGTCGTTAAGTGAGGTAACAAGCATTGGTTGTTCTGACCTGCTAAACCAGTGGACCTAATGACTGTTAGCAAGGTGACCCGTGGTAAGAGTCCCAGAAGCTGCTGTATTTTGCTGGGTGTTCTCTGACCCCTCTGATGTCTGCATCTAACCTCACAGCTCAGTTACCTGTGCAGAAGCTTCTCTCCCCTCAACACCCTAATAGGTATAGAAAAGATTTTCTGCCACCTTACCATTGCCTGCAGCAAATCAGAGCAATATGTGCTTCAGTACCCTATCAGCAGCTCCTTCTAACAGATTTCCACAACACCTAGGGAAACTTTCCAGCAAGGTTCACTGTTCACATGAGTCTCTGGAAAACTAAAATAGCCCAGGTATTTGGTTTATAAAGCAAATACACGCCAAAAAAACACAACCAGCCTCCAAGTTAATAGGATCTTTCACTGCCCTCTGCTGTTACCAGTCATTCAGCTTCCAATTTACTCTTTAATAATGTCAGGCTGGGGCTCAGGGCTGGCAGCTTCCCAGCACCTTTCTCAGGCAGGATGGAGCTGCAGCTTGCGAATTTGCTGAAGTTTAATGCAATCTGTCTTCTTTGGTAATCACATTCCACCCGTACTGCTTGCAATAAAGATGTATTGGTAAATGCATTTGCTAAAGATATACTCTGCTGAAAAGGCTACAAGCCTGATTTACAGGAGGCAAGGAGGGAAGCATTGGCTAGTGAAGGCTGGCAAGAGATGCACCATGCTCCACACACAGCAACAGAGGGCTGGGATTGTGCAACGGCAGCACAGGCCCTGCTTTCCTTTAAAGCTGAGAAAGAAAAAGAAACCGTGAGCTCTGGGAGCTGGGGACTTTAAAGATATCAGAGAAAAGCCCTTTCCCTGGCAGCTTTAACCTTGCTGATTTGCAGACATACAAAGACCTTCTTTGTAAACAGGAAAGAAAAAAAAATTCCACCAGGACTTGCAACAACATTTGGTCTAATATATCCTGACAATTTTCCCATCTCCTTCTGTCGGGGCTTCTTCTGGGAGCCGGCTGGCAGCTTGTTTCATGTTATACTTAAATCAGGCATGCAGCTTCTCTTCACAATGCTAATGTAAAGAAGAGAGGCTCTCTCCTCAAAAGGCCCAGCCTGTCCCTGTCACATTAAAGATCCCAGGAGAAGCAACTCTTTTCCTGTTTCCTAAAAGGCCCTAGTCCTGCCCCCAACTCCACACCATCACAACCAGGATGCCCTTCAAGGAACTGCTCAGTTAGAGAGGCTGGTCCTGAACCTGGAAGGATACTTGAACACACTATACCACACCCAGCAGAGTTCACACCTTTGTCTTTCCCCTTCCCTTACATTCAGAAAATCTCATGGGCACCTTATATCATACCCAATGCTGTTTCCAAGACTGTTCTCACACTGCAAAGTGTGAATTTCTACAGGAAGCTGGTCTGCACAGTGTCCCTTTCCCCCTGCTCTCTTGATTTTATTTCAATAATAGCAAGCTAATCCTTGCAAGCTGCTGGGCAACTACAATTTATTCAATAGAAGCTCCAAATGGCATGACTTTCAGAAGCGCTGCTAATTCCACAAAAGGAAACATCTTGGCCAATTACAGGAGAGTGCTTTAAACAGCAACAGTAGGCAGTTAGCCCCTATTTTGTAATTTTGGGAGGCTGTCCTGAGGAGTAGACATATACCCACTTGGATCATTCAAAAATAAAAGTGTCATGGTTGGAAAAATGACTTTTGCCACCCAAAAGCTGCACTTACAAATTTCCAGAATCAGAAGAAAACGTGAGAGCTTTGGAAAAAGATGCATGAGAATTCTAGCAGAAACCCAAGAGGACGTGATGCTTAGGCACCCAGTCAAAGCAGAGCACCAAAATATGGTACCATGTGGAACTGTCCAAGGTAACAGTTCTACAACATCTGGGGAGGCACGAGGAAGAGCTTAGGGCTCTGCATCAAATCACTCATGAGGTCCCATAGGCCACACTGCTTTCAAAGGCCACAGCAAATAGGAGACCCCCCTTCCCCCCACAAGGAAACGCCATGCAATAAGACCAGCTGGGTGTCGGGGTGATGGGGTCACAGTTACCTTCCGAGCTGCACTGACGCAGCGCTGGTACTCTTTGGCCAGCTCCGAGCACTTGAGTACTTCATGTTTGTTTGCTTGGTAGCACTTCAAGATTTCCGACTGCAGCCCGGCACAGACAGGTTCAGTACTCCTTCGCCTATGTGAGGACAAGAACACGACATTGTGGATGGTAATCACTGCATGTTCCAGCAACTCTACCAACTCCCCAACACATGTTAATGCCTGCCCCAGGCCCCCTCCTCCCCAACAAAAGTTTTCACAAAGCCAGTTAACGAATGGGAACGTTAACCACGAAAGTGCCAATACCATGGACAGCACCTTTCAGCTGAAAAGTTCAAAGCATTCAGCAAACATGAGGCTTACAAACCACCTTTGAGGAAAGGAAGTGTTATCCCCTTTATATAAGGGAGATGCAGAGAAATTAAATGACTGCCCAAGTTGCACTGGGAATCTTGGGCAGAGCAGGAGGTAAAACCAAGGAAAGAACCTTTAATAATCTGAAAAGTGACTACTGCCCTGTGGAATTGGCCACCTTACTCTCCAGAAAGTTAACAGTGGTTAAACACTTGCAAAGGGCACCATGATTCTCAAAGTGATAAGAGAAAAGCAGACAATTTCTAGGCTTACTTGGCTCTTAGCCAACATCCATTTATCCACAAACATAGCAGCAGGAGTACTGACAACAGGGAAGGCCATGCTAAAATATCACCAGCAACAGTAGCACTAACATACTAAACAGAGTGCGATTAGGTAGAGTCAGGCAAACACCAAGGGCAGGAACTGGCAATAGCTGCCAGGCCACACTTTAGAAGAGAGACAAACCGTTCACAGCCCAGTCTCAGATGCAACCTTTCACAGCACAGAGCCATTCCTCTTCCCTAAAGTTTTCTGTGTCACTACACAGAAGGTCTGATGCTCAAATTGGAGCACCTCTCTTCTTCCCAGGGCACTTTGATGCTACAGACAAGCTGTACCACACGTGATGACATCATATTTGTTTCCACAGCAACAAAACCAGTGTCACCAATGCAGCATTATGACTTTCTCCACAGGGAGAAAGGCAGGGAGACAGCACATTTCTGCATAGTTGAGCCATGCTTTGAGAGTGCTGTCTCCAACTGGGCAAAACACTAAAAACTGGGCATTCTTGGAATTTTTTGATCATAGCCAGGATCTCTGAAAGCTTTTAAGGAGAGGGGGAGAATTCAGACTACACAAATGTTTGGTTTCTTTGGGTTTTGTTTTTTTTAGGATGAGCATGTGAAGGACGCAGGGTACAATGAGCGCAAAACATTCTGTCCTCTCAAAGTCAAATACCTGGCTGCTTCTCTGAGAAAACATTACCAGGACATGCTCCAGCAAGTGCTCTTTCAGCCCTGATCTCACACCACCAAGTCTCAGGGGCAAAGCTCCAGCATTTATCAGGAACAACATGCCTCACATACCAGCCACAGCAGAAAGTGAGCAGCAACATTGCTGGTTGGATCAGTCACAGTCAATGACTTTAGGGTCTCCCTCTCCCCTCAAATCACTAGGTCTTTACAAGGAAAAAGTACTGGTATATTCCATGCAAGGTCCTCAAAGGAGGGAAGGTATTAGTTATTTTTCTATAGACTACAGAACATCCATTACCAAAGTTTTAAAAGCCTTCAAAAATTGGAATAGAAAAGAACTTGCAGAGAGCTCCAGAAACTCATAAGATTGGCATTTTGTTCCATCACTGAAATTTTAATATCATTCTAATCAACTCCACGAGACCTTGGAAACAATACCAGGTATTTGGAAATACCACCAAATCCCTCAATTCATTGGAAAAGTTAAGACTTTTTAAATTGGGTTTTTAACTCAGCATGTTAAACTAACATGTATTTTGCGACTCCATGCAATACGCAGGAACGGAGATAGATCTAACAGGCTACAAAAATCATTAGCTTAGACTCATCTGAGCTGAATAATGGGCCAGAAGTTGTAACCTCATAGGACAGAGTGTTTGGGTTTCACTTTGCCATTCTAAAAATGGAGGGCCAGCAAGTCCTTAACTGTTGGCTCCTTACTTGTACCTGTTTTGGCACCTAACATCACACAAGATGATTAATAGAAAGACAGGACAGGGCTGATAGTTCAAACTGTACAGCAGGATTGGCACCTTCTGGCCCATGATGTGCCAGGGGACTCAGGAAATGCATCAGAAAGTTAAGTTATAGCCAGAAGCTGTTAAGGAAACTGCCAATGCCTTTCCCCTTGAAACAGCAGCAGGCCAACGTGTGCGAAGTGGCAGACTCCAAAAGGTAAAGGAACTGATAATGCAGATATCTGCCACCACATGACAGAAAAGTCTCAAGAGATGGAAACTTGCCCAGCAACTGCCTTCCAGCCAGAGTCGCAATGAGCCTCTTACTGTAGCTTCGGTAAGTTAATACTGCTTCAAAATGAAAACATGGCCCTCATCTACACGCAAGCTGCATCAATTTAACTAAACAGGTTTATATTGATAATTGACTTTGCATTATATTGATTTAGTTTAAGTTGATTATCAATATAACACAATCTTAAACCAATTTACAAGCATTTTCACAAGCAAACTGCACCGACTTAATTAAAATTGGTTTCTAAACCTATTTAAGTAAATCAGTGCAACTGGCATTTAGGCCAGGACACGGCTGTCATTTTAAAGGGTCTCTCCTCTCTTAGGAAGGTGACGTAAAGTTTAATTTTAATGGAGTGTAACACCTGATCTCATAATATCTTCCCAAGTTTGTAGAGGGACTGAAACCATAGTTTTGATTGGTGTGAACTCTCCCATCCATCAGGTGCCCACAGATAATTAAGGAACAGGATTATTAACATTTCACTACTGATCAAAGCAGGTCTGGAAAGAGAGTGACGATCATAGATCTGAACCAGTTACTCTGAGTAAAGATTCATTATGGGGCCACAGACTGGATGCGCCTTGGAGGTCTCCCCCCATTACATCTAGGGAAGCTGTGACTACAGTGGAAATGCACAGCCCAGCCCAGACATTTGAGCTCCAAATTGCTGCACCACACTAATGTTTTTCAAACTTAAGCGTTGCGTGAAGCCCACCTCCCCACCCCAACTACGGGAGCTACCATCATGTCTAGCTACCCTGATACTCTATCACTGGCGCTGCTCGTGGGCGAGTCTGAATCTCAGGAACAGAGAGTCAAGCTTAAGACACCTAGTGGCATCCTATTGCAAACATCTCTGTAACCCAATGCAAGAGGTCTTTGAAGAAGTTGGAGCTTGGGCTGAGAGCTATCCTTGGACAAATGTCTTCTCCCTCTAGCCTGAGCTTATTTGCCATACTCAACTTCTCTGGGAAGGGTTGTTTTCTCATCATCACCTCTCTGGCTGGGTTGCTCTTAGCGAGTTACATTCAAGAACAGTGTGGTCAGGAGGAGGGGAAAGAGGAAGGGATAGAGAACATCTAGACTTTGACAAAAAGTTCACAGGCTTCTTGTGCTTTTAAAAAGAAAAGACAATTTTTACTTTAAAAAAAAAAATCTGCATTTATCCCAGAGAAATCTAGGCTGTTAACCCCTGTTTAGTCTCTTGTGTTGCAATTCTCACTAGCATTACTGAAACCAATAAGTGGAACTCATCTACAGAGACGAAACATGGACAGGAGGGAAAGGGCTTGGACAACATCCTTGGAGGGGGAAGCCTGAGGTTCAGACAATACATCACAGGAAGAGAAACAGGACCCAAAATGGGGGAGACTAAACCAATACCAAGTACTCGTTCCCCCCTCCTTCAGTTTAGGGGGCAAAAGGCAAGTCAACAGGTGGGAAAAAAGGGAATACTAGAAATAAACACACAATTGTTAGCAATGCCTCTCTCCGCAGACTGGGGGGAACAAACCTTTGCTTCTCTGCTGTCCAATGGGAAGGAAGGCTGTGCACGCATGAAATCCAGGATTTCAGTTCCTCCTCTCCCCCTCCCACTAAGTAAGCTAAATCAGGCTTTTGTCTGGAAAAAAGGGAGAGGTTTTCTTAAATGAAACAAAGGGTACCTTTCTCTCTGCCGTCCCTTGAGGTAAGCATGAAGCGAGAGCTATCTCGCTGCATTTTGACACACAGTTACCAAATCCTTTCTATCGCCGTGTATTCCCTTTACTTTATTTAATAAATGAAATCTCATCAACTTATCCTTCTTCTATTATCACTGCTGACATCAATCTGATAATATTGGCTTGGCGTGGAATCGTGCTATTATATGTCCTCTTGATATTTAATTTAAGAGAAACGTCTGCAGTGGGGTGAATATGTGAAGCAAGCTTTTTATTACTGGCAGCAGTAAGGACGCTGGGAGTGAATTAGACATTCATCTTAGTCAGGGCCAATCTAATAGCTCAGAAGAGGTTTTCTCCTTAACCCTCTCCTAGCTGGTTAGCAGTGGCAGGTAACGGCTGCTCCAGTCAACGGTGGCGTTCATTTATCTTGGCAAATTCCTTTTTGTGTGGATATAAAGCTACTGAAGAAGTGTCAAGCATCTGGGAGGTTAAAGCAAGGTGCTGAGTGAATTTCCACCATAAATTCTGGGTTAGTAAATGAATGCTGGACTGAATGTCTATTGATTAATCAAGTAGTAACACTGCACCTTCCCCAGCATGCACGCTCACAGAAAACCAGCTCTTGCAGGGACAATTTAATGGCAAGATCCCTGGGGCTCCCAACCCCATGAGCAGAGATGCCCAGATGCAAACAACACCACAGCAATGGGCTACAGCAAAGCACTGATTGCTGCTGCCTTCTTTGGATGAAGATTACTGATTGAGGAGTCAGAGGTACAGGTGGAAATCACCCCCTGGATCTGGAGAAAAAACCCTGATCTCCAGCATGGGCCAGAGCAGAGGTGGGCAAAATGCACCCCCACCAGGCCATTCTGTCCAGCCCATGGGGCCCCTCAGAAATTTAGAAAATAAATATTTATCTGCCCCTGGGCTGCCTATCATGTGGCCCTCAATGGCTTGCCAAAACTCAGTGAGCAGCCCTCCACCCAAAGTAATTGCCCACCCCTGGGCTAGAGGGGAAAGGAAAAGCCTGTCAGGTCACCAACAGACATCTGAAGGGTGGGAGGGGGGATTTGCCAGTTGGTTTGGGGTACAGAGACTTCTGGAGAATTTAAGCCCCATTTAAACTTGAACTTACCTGTAATTAGTTGCACCGGGGAAAAAATAGAGCTGTAAATGCTGCAGTTACTAAGACAATGATGGGGAAAAAAAAGATTCTGTTTGAAAGACTGGCACAAAAAATGGCCACTATGTCTAGCCAGCCAGCCAGCCAAGGGAGGTCAATATAGCCCCTCTCCAAAATGTATGTGTGCACACACACCCATCAAAACCTTCCTCAGATTTACAAGCTTTTAAACTTTTGTTTCATACCCTGTCTTCCTCTTCCTTAGACAGAGCTCCCTGTGCTAGACATCAGTTTAAATAAGAACTGTGGACTTTCCTTTTTTCCCCATGTTCTCCCATCCTGAAAATGCCCCAAATCATCTATACACATGAAAAAAAAATTCTATTTTTTCTTGCAACTAAAATGCACCTTCTGGGTGGAAAGACAGTAGTGACATTTTAGGGGGTGGCAGACCTTTAGACCAGTAAAGAGGAGAAATGTCCTACTGGTTATATATACCAAGCAAAGCAGTGTACAGTTGTTAATTGTTATGGTGGCCTTAGACATAGTCAAAAGGTGTCACCACAAGTTAAGCAGCTGCTTCATTTACTTGGGGAGTGGGGGAGGAAGGGAAATATTCATGCTGGATTTTATCCTGCACTTGAAGATGAGTTTGGGATAAAGACCAAAGGGATCTAGAGGACATTCAAATGCATCTACTCAGGCTGTGCCCTCGGATGAAGGTTGAGCATACAGTGCTGTGACAGTAGCTATCTCAGATAGCTGCAGCAGTCCTGGTAAAGCAGCAAAAAATTCACTGTGGGGTACAAAACCTTAGAGAACAGTTGGGTGGACAGCTAGGGCTGAATCCATGCTGCTGTGGCTAGATGGCTTTAAAATGACCTGACTTGGGTATACCAATGCTACAGTACAGCCACAGCTCTGCCTTCAGCAGAGACCCTCCACAGCAGCAGGAAGGAGACAGGTTGGGTTGAGGTACACTGGTGACTTGTATAATAGCTGAAGAGGGTGTTTGGGCATACAGGGCACAACATACGTTTGGTTTTGGTTTTTTGTTTTTAGAGTGAGCATATTAGCACTTTGGTCTCACACTGCAGTGCTGCTTTACAGTATTGCACAAAACCCCATAAATGGCTAACTGACCTGGAAAACTGCACTCTCCCTTTGGTGGTACTTGCCTGTCACTGATGGCTTCTCTTTAACACATCAGGAAAAAAATTTCTGGAGGGATACACCACACAGTATATAGAAAGATTCCATTTTTCCTGATTATTGTATCTTTGACATTTACAGCAAAGAATTAAAGACAAATCTAGTTATTTCATTCAGAAATGAACTCGTCACCAGAGAGAAAGCAGCTGTGAAAGCAAATTTCCAGTGGCCTTTTGCATCTGAATGCAGCAGCAGCCGGCCCCGTAACCTCTCCGCTGCCTGTGGAATTACCTGCCCCAGACCGTCAGTTCAGTAACGTGGCTAGAATTAAAAGGGAGAAAACCGAGGGTAAGATTTAACTGGTCCTCACCCTCTAATTGTGAGAATTCAACATCATACTTACCCCTACAGAGATGACCTAACCAAACCGCATGCCTCAGCACCAACAGCTAATCACCTATGTGATACTGGTATTAGAAAGAAAAGAATTCCTGCTTATCCTCACATAGTCACAAACATTAAATACTTCATGGGGCTCCTTCCTCAAAGCATCAAGCTTGAACAGTCTTAGAGATGGCTGGGATACAAAGTTGGAGAGAACCACATGTTGCATCATCAAACAGCTGCTACATCCCACTGCAAAGACCACTGCATTTCAGCAGCAGGTGAAGGTATTCTTACCTGTGCCACAGAAGCATTTACTTAATTAGCATTTGTAAAGCCCTTTGAACTTTGGAGGACTGGATGATCCTGTACTAGCACAAAGTAATATACTTCCAATTTCAAATCTTACTGTGATTACAAGTTGCAAGCCATACAGCCAATCTCCACAGCAAATTGCATGCACTCACATGATCTTTGCCCTTTCTACTCGAGATCCTTCTCTTCCTCTCCATCACAACTATACATGAGTCATTCTGAAGTCTAGAGCATTTAAAACCTGGCTACTAAGAACAAAAAGTCAACAGAAATGTCTAAACATCATGACAAACTGTTGGCATACAATTTGTCACCCCCATGTTATGGTCACAGAAGCCCATCAACCAAGGAGGTCTATTCTGCCACACAGATCTCTGAAGGCACAAAATGGCACTGCCCAACAAGAGGGCACCTGAAGTTAAAGGAGCAGAAATGTAATGAAGAGTCTCTCATTAAATACCCAAGAATATCTGATCCATTTACATAGCTTTAAACCACATAGCTCTAGAACACATTAAACTTCTCCATTCCCTTTGGAATAAATATTCTCCTAGTTTTACAGATGCTAAAACTGATGGTGATAAAGTTAAGCAATTTGCTTGAGGTGCAGGGGTCAGTGACAGAACTGGGATTTCTCTGCAGAGATTGATAGCACGGTCCTACATCACCAGCCTCCTGTCTTCTTGTTCTCTCGGCCACACTCCACACAACTGGCTTGCTGTTCCCCATTTCATCACTGGATACCCCAGACAGCTCTGACCATGGCTTCTTCTGTTTTGGTCACATGCATTCAGAGCAACTCCAGGAATGTTTACAGCATGGCAGATGGCAAGTGGCATGGTACAACAGAAAAAAAGACTTTTTCCACAGACAGGCAATTCCAACGTACATTTGGACACAAATACTTTACTGGTTATGATGGTAGGCGCTCTGCCAGTTTTGAAGAGGAAAGGAAAATTACAGCCTGTTTCATGCCTTGCCAGGAGATATAAAAGTTAACAGAACCAGCTCTCCTGCCTACAAACACTGCACACCATTTCTTTCAAAAATGCCATGCTCCCGAGGTTGACTAGCAAAGATGAAGAGTCTAAAGTTAGCAACAAAATGGCCTCTGGAAGCCAAAAAGGAATGAGTCAGACCCCCGTTGCTGGAAGGAGTTCTCTGAATCAGAAGAAGCTGGCTGAGCTCCCACAAGGCAGAAAAGCAATATAGCAAAAGCAGTAACCGCCTCCAAAATAAAACACAGCCCTACAGGTGACCTGAGCAGGGAGATTTTTTTAAAGAAGAAGATAAACAAAAACATTTAAAACCTGGTTAACATCGCAGTTTGGGAACAGACTATGTGCAGCTTGCCAAGCCCATGGTATTATTGACCCTTGGAGTGTGAGGGTTGCAGAGATCCACGCTGCAGTGCTTTGGGGAATAGCTAGCTACTGAGAGACTGCTAGATTGGTATGCGTGTTTGGAAATTGGAGCCCTCCTCCCCCCCAAAAAAAGACAATCACGCTTATTTATTACACCTGCAAAACAAGTTAAGACGGTTCATTTTGTTTCGCCTACAGAGAAAAGGGCTTGTACTACCATCAGCCTGCCACAAGAAATGCCATCCTTGCAAAGCTAGCCCCACCATCAAGTGTTCAAGCAGTACTTTTCACCCTGAAGGGCCATAAGGCATTTTACTAGCCCTCTAGAGTAAAAATTACCCCACAAATGACATGCAGACACTTCCAGGGTGGGCAGCACAGCTAACAGCTACATCGGTACATTCACAGGACACCAGAAGAGCATTGTCGACTGAAGCTGCAGAAGAAATTTATGTAGGTAGGACACAGCTATACCAATTAAAATTCAGGTTGGATTTTAGAGCTTATTACAAGAATCCATAGCACCATTTTCAAGCAGCAACAACTTCAGTTTAGATCTCATGTAAATTATGTCTTCAGCACCACAGCGTCTCCTTGCACGATACTGTGCAATTTGTTCAGCACTGACCCAGCAGGAAGAGCATCAGCACCAAACACCTACTCCTTTAAGTGCCGGTAATGCTACCGTTGCAAAGCTTCATACCTTACTCTTGGCAAACAGCAGAGCCCCGAGATGCCTTTAAAAAATCCAAGAGATTCTTGTAAAAATAACACGGTCAACAGTTTTTAATTCAGAGAAGAGCATATGCTTTGAAACAGACACCAAACGCATCTCTCAAAAGTTAAAAGGGACCAATGATGACTTCAGGCTAGAGCAAGTTCCAGCTATATAAGCAAGCTGCTGAAAAGTTCTCTCCAAGGAAAGAGCACTTAGACAGACCACCCCAGACACACTAAGAAGGTCTGCCAAATCAGTGTGGGCCTGTGGCTGCAAAACGTGCCCCAGGCAGGCAGGAAAGGCTTTCAGGACCCCTGGAAGTTGCAGCAGATAAATATTGGTTCACACTTCCCATCTCCAGGGGGCCTAGGTGAGGTTAGGATCCCAAGGTTTCAGTGTCTTCAGAGGACTTCAAACCAAGTGCAGCAGAAGAATATTGGTTGTACTGCGGTTTATCTGGAAAAAAAAAATCTAATTCTATAATGGATGATGAATGTGTGATGCTCAGTGGACTAGGATGCTCCAAAGCTATGAAAGGAAAGCTGCTGCCTGACTAAGTGCCTCTTATCTGCCAAGAACACCTAGCCGCATTGGCACCGATCTCTGGGGAGACAAAATGGAAGGCTGTTTCTGGGGACAGCACCACCAGAAGTAGTGAACAGGTACGGCACAATATCTGTAATTTCCTAAAAGAATGGGATTCAATGGGCATAAGGTGAAGTATTAGCTCTGACCTCCAGTCCATCGGTAATTGTCCCCTCACGTTCTCTTTAGTACTACTGACATTGTTCCCTCCCATCACCCCGCCCTTGCTCCAAGGGACAAATCTGACTTTCAGTAATAAATATAAGCATCTCTCACAGAGCATATAATTCAGAAGCATGAATACAATTACTGTTCAAAATAGCAACAGTGCCCTTGAAATCAGTTGTTACTGAATTAATGACCAGATTGTTAAGAGTGTTACCTCAGCTTTGCCTCAGGCTGCTAATTAGCAAACAAGTCATTAATTCACTTGTAACAAGTGGTTTCTCAGGCATTATTGCTTCTGACATCTTTAATTCACCACTCTTTTCTGGAAAGCTTCTCCCAATAACCTGGGCTTCAAAACTCAACCCCTTGCAGCCACCCCCAGCACAGGACATGCGCAGAAAGGCAACTACAGGCATTTGCTGTAGGCCAGATGGATATCATGAATCAATATTCAGGACAGCTTCCCAAAGGAGGGAAGTGAAGGCTGAAGAAGTTCCTCACTTCACAGCAGACTAGTAACCTCCACCCAGATGAATTCTGAAATACCCTGAAACCTGAAGAGCTCTTGCTCCTGCCCAATTGCTTTCTCACCGCATAATCCCCAAACCAAGCGTGACAGTGCTCTGGTTCCATTTTCACTTCCGTTCTTTATGATGAAGTGCCTGTGCCTTCTTGAAAACTTGATCTGCCAGCCAGATGTATGTAACTGCACTGGAAACTGTCGGCTGCAGTTGCCTTTTAACATTAGCTTTCAGTGGTACAGAGATGTCTCCCGATCAGAGTCCATTCCGCCTATGTCCCTTAGTCCATCAATCTGGGGATTTCAAAACACTACTCAGAGGCAGAGCAGCTAAACAACTTCCATATTAATGCCAATAGGAAAGCCCTTATGCACTTCATGAAGGTTTGACACCTCCTCCCTATCAGGACCAGATCACAGGTGGTCTAACCTAGTGGTTAAGGCACAGGGGGAGTGCAGGAGCCAAATCAGAAGGATAAATGAATCAGAAACCAAATCCAGCCTGAGTCAAGGCTCAGAATCAAAAGCCAGTGCCAAGGTCAGTATAAGCCAAAGTCAGAACTGAAGTTGGGGTATTCCCAGGGCCAAAGCCAAAGTTAGGCAAGTCAAGAGTCAGAGACTATTATCAGATCTGAGGGCAATTTCCAGAAAGCCAGAGACTAGGAGCAGAGTGAAGCAGTCTCAGGAACCAAAAAACTGGGATCAGAAAGGCTTACCAAAGCAGGCCTTCAGGGTAGAACTGCTGGCTGGCAGACAGCCTGTGCCATAGGGAGAACTAAAGGGGGAGGCTGCTTTTTCAGCAACCAATAGAGACACCCAAACAGTGCCCAACTGGATCAGTAGCTGAGGCAGAGCTGCCATATCACAGCCCCTAGGCAAGTGTGGCCCCAGAGATGCAATTAGCCTAGCCTGGGCTGCCTGTTAGGGCCCCTGACACTCCCCTGCTATTGCAGCTGTTCTACCACCTACAGCAGTGGTCACCAACAAGTGGATCTTGATTCACAAGTAGATCTTGGAACCTCTTATGGTAGATCTAAGGCTGGGGTAGGGAGCCAAGTGCATGTGCCCCAGCCCAGCAGGTCAAGGACTCCGCAGAGGGGCAGTGCCATGGAGGCAGAAGCAGGGGTAAGTTGAGCAGGGCCCCAGCCAGGCAGGACTTACCCGCTTAGGACACGCACCCCCAAATAATTCTCTCTCCCTCTGACTGAATCTGCCCCCCCCACTCACCCCACAGACTTACCTCGGGGGGGGGTGGGGGCGGGGAGCATGTGCTTGGTGGCAGCACACAGTAGATCTTGGATTGCTTTTAAGTGCCAAAGGTGATCTCCTACTTAAAAAGGTTGAAGACCACTGGCCTACAGCACCTTCGCATTTGAAAAGAGACTGCCGTCGTCTGCTGGGTTCACAGTGACTAATCTGCGTGGGACTATACATATAGCCTAGCTCCATCATACCAGCTTTTAGTTGTCATCACAAACAGGAAACAATATTGCCAGTGTTGCACTGGGACAATCTGTGACCTGCACGACAGGAGGGGCTTTTATTTAGACAATCCCCAAGAACCGTGAAAAGAAGACGTGACGATTTAGCTAAAACATGCTATCTGGTAAAATTTCACTGTGGCAGTAACTGTTTAAGGACTTAACAATCACTCCCAGGAAGAATAAAAAGGTGGCCAAACAGAACAGTTATGCAATCCCAAACCAGCCTGTGCAACCTTCTTCACAACACGCCAGCCCCAGAGTAAAAAGGACCCTTAGAATAGAAAACAGCCCTCACAAATCACCCAAGATTGTCTGAGTGCCAGGTCCTGAAATCAATGCACTGCTGGAAACAGTTGTTTAACAATGGGTCTTCCTGAACCAGTAAGGAAAATGTATAAGTGAGAGTGTAAATGGCACAAAACCATTTCCAGCTCCATTGCAGAGGGCTATTACCACTTTTTCTAAAGACTCACGCTTGCTGAAATGGCACTAAAGCCAACACTGCACCCTCTACTCCAACACTTATACATTCTAGCTGTTACTTTGTGAAAACATGTAACCTCAGAGCCAGTTTCAGCAGTACTCCAGTTTTTGAGTTCAGACCAAGTTTGCAAACATAACAGTACGCTGCCAACCTGAGAAGGAATCCCTTTGGTAGGTATATTAGATCAACATATATGGTTCAGAATCAACAAAGGCCAAAATAGAAGCAACTCGACAAGCCTAAGCTGAGAGGGAGGCCGGAGGCAGGAAAGTAGCAAGGTCCTTTTTATGCAGGAGTGAGAGAGAAATCCCACAGCAATTTTGATTGAATATCATGTCTCATCCTTGCTTCTCTTTGGGTTTCGTTATGGTCAATGTAATATCTGCTTCAGTCTTCTAGCCTTGCATGCAGTCCCCTCTGAGCAGAAATGCTTGGAGTTAAACTGCCCCGTGTTCAGCTCCAGGGATCACGCTCAAGCAGACTATCCCCATGTAACAATCTTCTCAATCTTCCCAAATGCTACAGAACCCACGAAAAATATCGGCAGTTTCTCTAGGATTTGTTCACTGGCACCCCTTCCAATTTAGGCCTTTCACTGTTAAAAAGTCTTGTGAAATTTAATAAGCTCCTCGCTTTCATGAACATTGAACTTGGCCATAAATTCTCAGTTCCAAGCTCATTGTCTACCTAGGAGGTGGTGGCTCCACACCCACGCTGAGTCGGTGCAGATCTCCCTTTCATATTCAGCCCAGGCAGACACTTGCCAACTTCTCAAACATAACCATTTTAAATCCATTAGGTTTAAAGATCCAAGGACTGTTACATAAAACTCTTGAGATATAAGGTCCCTTATGGAGTAAGTCCAGTGGACAGTCTGCCAGGAAGAAAGGTGCCTTGTGGATTCTAGGCTGATCTTTATCACGATGACAAAAATAGGAGGCACATTCTTTAAACACTCATTGATAACAGCACAAAGCATCTGCAGTCCTCTCTGCGTGGCGTGCAAAGCAACAGGGCTCAGGCAAAGCCGCTTCAAAGAGAGTTCAGCCGACCATAAGGAGATCTCAGAGGGAAATTCAGCTCCAAAACAATTTTATCTTTTAACAACTTCTTAATCCCCTCACCCCACCCCACTTCTGCAGCTTTACCTTTGAGTGCCATGCGCCCACACCCATCCATGCCGACTCTTGCTTCCGAATTTAAAAAAATAATAATAATAAAAACAAGATAAGCCCAACTTGATAAAAGAAAATAAATGAAAAATTAAAAAAACCCAGCACTTTGAGGATAAGTCTGAAGCGTCTGCACTAAGCCATAACCTCTTTACTGATTTTTTTCCCCCCTTAACAGATTCAGGCACTGTAATAACATTTAATCCTCAGAAGCTAATCTAAATGTAACACTCAAAAGAAGACAAAGACAACGCTGAAGAAAAAAATTTGGCCACTGCCTTTTGGGAGTCCTGCTTTATCCCCGGAGCGAGAGCATTAATAGAGCTTGGAATGAAATGCCATTTTATTCTCTGTAGCAGGGAGGGGATTAACAAGTTGTCTTCTCTAAACCCAGTCTGAGTCATGGCTCTCTGAGCACTGAGAAAAGGACGTGGAGCAAAGTGAAGGGTGGGGAGCACTGGCCTTTTATTTACAGGCTGCTTCTTTTGTGGGTGGCTACTGATGTGCACAGTTTGCTAAACACCAAAAGGGGAGGAAAAAAAAGTTCTAGGGCCCCAAACTAATTCCACTGGTTAACTAAAGAAAAGATAAATAAATAAATAAAACGGCAGTAATTATAATAACATTAGAGAGACGTGTCCGTGGCAGTTCTCCAAGCCGCCATAGCATGCAAGTAACCAGGGCACGCGAGTGAAGGTGCCAAGAGCTACCCATCTTCAGTGGCTTCCTGTTGCTAGGAATGTTCTTCCTGGGCAAAAGATAAAAGCTGGATCCAATTCAGGACAAACAAACAAGAGGAAGAGCCAACTTCTTGAGATACTGCAGAACAGGCAAGGGCTAAGTTCAGATGAGTGGTCAGGCCTGTGACACAGGGTCAGACATCAACACTGAGCCTAGCATCCTGTCCCCAACAGTAAGCAACAGCAGATGCTTCTGTCATGGGCCCACTGTGTGGCCTAAGTCACATCTCTCCTCTGTACAAGAGACATACTGAGGCTGACCTACCTACCTCTCTCATGCACTGAAGATTCCTTGGTGAAGGTCCCTGTGCAGCACTGTGAATATGTGAACTGCTGCATAAATACTAAGAAAACCCCTTGACCAGTTGCACAGAGCTGCAGACAGTAAAAATGACAGGAGAGCAAAGGGGAAAGAGACACTGCAAAAGCCAGGAAGTGCTGAGGAAGCTGTGCCTGAGCTTCATGCTTCTCTCCCCATGCTGTGTACAAGCTACAAAAAGCAGAGCTCTCTCACTAGGAGAGACGCACCAGTTTCATCCCCACCCTACCACATGTAAGACAACACAAATTCCAGCAAGGTGCCTCATAAAAGGTGAACAAACCGTGGGCAACTTGGTCTCAGCAAATAGAAAAGACACAGTCTAGCATTGCACAAGGAGCGCAGACTGGTGCAGGACGAACAAAGAGCTCACAGAATGGGAACAGAGCTCCTCTCCAAGGCAAGGAGAACTCCACTTCCTGATACCTCTAGGCGCAAGATCAGCTGTGGTCATGCACACTGAGCACTGGGCTGGCAAACCCAAGCTTTATTCCCAACTCAGGCACAGAACCCGTATAATCGTGTTTGTGTTTCAGTCTGTTCTTACCCAAGTTTCTCCAGCTGGCCGCTTTGACTTGCCCAGCTTGGTGGACTACCACCAGAGGTGCAGATGGACAAGAACTGTAGGCATCACACAGCATGAATCATGACTTGCTCCTTCAACTTGGCTCTTCCTCACCAAGTGCATGGATCCTTGGGGTAAGGGATAAGAAAGGAAGCAGATTCTGCACTCCTCAGCAATGAACAAACGGTGCCCGATAACAGGACCTTGCCACATAACCTTTCAGCCCACAGTGAAGTCAGGAGGAACTTCCACCCAAGCACACAGCTCTGTCCTACTCTTGAATGGTGAAACCTCTCTCACACATCTGTACAATGTCCAGCCAGGCAGTTCTTGGTGCAGCCATCCAGAAGCTGCCCCAGGCCCACTGCATGCCCAAAGGGTAGCAGGACATGCCACAGCCAGTCAGTGCGGAGCAGGTGTGGCACTGGCTGGGGCTGCATACTGTCAGCAGTGGCAGGGAGGTGCCATAGGGCACGCAGGCTCTTGGCTGTCGCACAGGGGGACACATGGGGTGCTGCCATGCACACCCACCATACCCTCAAACCCCCCACAGCCACATGCTTCCCCGCACAATCACACCCCACAAATACTGCATCTACCCACAAACTCCTCCCCCACACACCTCCACCCCTGTGCCTCTGGAGGGAGTCCCGTTCACTGCTACATGCACCCACCCCACCACATATGCATCCACGCACCCCCAGCCACCCTCCATTTCCATACACCCCACTGCCCCCACAAAGTCCATATCCACCCACATCCTCCCCCACACACCCCGACAGCCCCCTACAAACACCATACCCACCCATCCATACCCCCCACAATATACAAGAGTAAGACTTCATTTGAGCTATTATGCAATCACCTCTATATACACAACACAAGCATACAAGTGAGGACAACAATTTTAATAAATTAAAATGTTATTGTGGATGCTTGATTTTTAGAATATAATTTGTTTTTTTTCCCCAGTTCCAAGATGGCAAACCCCCTTCTCAAAAGGAATACTTGTAGGGAAAACGGGAGGGACTTCTGGTGGCAAAGGTCAGGGGTTAAGGGATGGGATGTCTGGTCTCAAGATGTGCTTGTCAAGGGGCAGGGCCACCCTTGCAGCGACAGCTCACCAAAACTCGTTAAGTGGCCCTTCAGCAGAAATGATTGCCCACCCCTGTTTTAAGAGCTTCCACTCAAAACAAGTAGAGAATACAAGGAACTCTTTCTCTCTCAATCACTAGCTCTACACAGCCATACCCCTTCTCTACTTTCAAAGCTGCAAGAGACCAACTTCCAAGCTCCCTTTTAAAGACAGAAATGAGAATTTCAGAGAAATAGCACATTAGAGCCAAAGAAGAGATCAGATCTCAAGAGGGCAGCCTTCCATTCAAACCCCCTGGAAGCATCAATTTATAATAGCTGATACCTGTGTGCTATTCAGAAGGATGTGCTACAAGAAAGGCCAGGATGCTATGTTAAAAATAAGTTATACTGGCTGGTAGTAGAGACTTACAGAAAAGAGGAAGGAACCTCAACAACCCTGCAACATTTGCCCAGGACCCAGCACAATCATTTAATACCTTTGCATTATCTTAACTGCTCCACACTGAGGCTGCATTACTAGATGAAACACCTGCAGCATAGCAAGAACAGTGGATAGACCAAATGAACCCCAGGGAATGCAACCTAGGGCTATTATAATAGGAGGTTCAACACAGTGCTTAAAAAAAAGTCCTAATACATATGTATGCATCACTGTTATACACACTCTGCCAACTGGCCACACAATTCTGGAAGCACACTCAGAAAAAATACAACACCCCCTGCTGCACCAAGACAACTGAAGAAAAGACTGTCAGGCCTTTATTACTGCTCTATAAAATTTATTTTAATAACACAGCTTAAATTTTACTAAACTAAGGAGAGACCTCTGAAAATGTAGGCAGTCTGTCAGCTGCCTTGATTTTTGGTCTTCATGGCAACCTGCTGCCTGACTGTCCAAGCAAGAGTACAAAATTATAACAGGCTATATGATGCATTGGCAGCCAGTCATAATCTAAAAGAAACGCACGGTGTAATATACCACACACTCCACTTACATACTTATTGCTATTGTATAATCTATTGATGTGGATAAGCATCGTGCAGCCTGGATCCAGCCCAAATGGACCGCATACATTGCTACTCGTTATTGCATGTTGGCTGCTTACTTACAAAACTGAGCTATAAGTGCTTTGCTTAACAGCACAATTACTGCAGACTCTGTGACCATAAAGAATTCTTACAAAAATGTACTTTTTTTTTCTTGGACAGCACTTAGTGCATGTGAATAATAAGCTGGAACATTAAAAAAAAAAAAAGAAGTTTAGACAAGAAAACCATTTCAGTTATAAAATGAATGGACATTCACTTTACAACATCTCTAAGCCAGGCCAAAAAATGTCGTTTAGAACTAAAGAGCATTTCAGTGTTATTAAAAACATTCAAGATAACTGAAGTTAGATGTTCAGTGGAATTTGCTTGTCACCACATTTACTATGTTCAGTTATTTATCCTGGACATTTCTCATGTCTGGACAATGAAATAGTTTCATTCTCCTGCTCTTAGGTACTAGATCAATGGTGCTCAGCTTCCAGCCCCATAGGTCAGATAAGTGGCACAACCAATCCTGATGCCACGGTTGGGGTTGGACCCAGCATGGGGATGGTACACAGGGTCAGCCCATGCATGCAACCCCACAAATCAGCCCAGCCGTGCATGTCAGACCCAGGGACAGCAAGACTCCATATGCTGGCTAAGCCCTGTGTGCGAGACCATGGCACCCAGCCCTCAGGACTCCCCACAGGTCCAGAACAGTGCCACTGTTAACTGCCACAGCTCTGGAAGCCACAGCAATTAAGGCTGCCATTGCACCCCTACTGCAAAATTCCTGGACTCACAGGGAGCCCTGAGGGCCAAATGACATGGCTTATTGAGCTAGATTCAGCCCACAGACCAGAGGTCAAGCACCATTGTACTAGGTCATTGCTATATAGCATCTAGGGTGTAACCATTACAAAAGGGTATGCAACAGTCCTAACACCCACCATGGCCAGTCTGGAAACTGTTAATTCAATAAGGACTTTCTAGCTGCCAGCCTCCCCGCTCGCATTTTTCTTCTCAAAGCAGCCCTGCGTTTCAAGGCTTAACGCTCTTTTGACATAGGTAGGCAGAATAAGTATGTAGAGAAGCCTGGGCATTTTTAGCCCAAGGTATTCTCAGACTCCAGCCACCAGGATTGGTGGTATAAAATACAAATAAAGAAAAAAAAAATGGCTTCTTACTTTATCCGATGCTCAGCATTGGTGGCCGCCTCATGGTACTGCTCCGATGTCAGCTTGTACAGTTCAGCATTCTGAAACCAAATATATAACGCTCACTGCTAAAGATCAGGATTTCATGTACCCTGTCCTGGACTGTAATTAACTTTTGAGACAAACGAAATTCATTTCTCACCCAGGAAACATTGTGTTCTCCTTTAGGACAACTCAGGCTCAGCCAATGTTAAAGCAGATATTTACTTCTCAACAGATCACAGTGGGTCAACACCTGGTCTTCAGCCATGCATCACTTCTCAGAGTGATATAGGGCTATGGGGAGGAGCAGGCTTCTGAGACCAACACAGCTTGTTACTTCATCTAACCTCCTTTTCCACAGGCGTTTCCCCATCCTCACTGGAGCTGTTTTTCAGCCGATGTGGGGGCCTGGCAGTTAACTGATGTTCAAACATCAAAGCTAGCTGATAGCACTGGAAAAAAGCATCATCTCAACCCTGCTGTCAATTGTAGCTTGCTCTAAGGAAAATTCCTCAAGTCACTGTGAACTACTTTCGCAATATAATGAAGAGCAGGTGACTTCCATTAGCCTGAAAGAGCAGGTGCAAAATTATAATGACCAACCAACATCCCCCTCTATTTAAAAAAATAAAATAAAATAAAGATTTGCTAAAATAGGCTTGGGTGAGGAGAAGGGTAGATATTCCCCAAGCCCTGACCTTACTGTCATTCTGTCTTTCTCCTGATCAGACGATTCAATGCTGCGAACACTCAATGCAGATCATTCATAAGCCTTCTCCTCTCTAGCCTCCCCCCACCTCCTCCATCCCACCCATTCTCTGTGACTGCACCTGATCCTGTATACAAAAGACTATAACGGTTAGCCAGCAGTTATAAAAGGGACTGGCTTAAGGCTCAGAAGAAGCATTACTGTGTCTCTGGACCTCCCTGGGTTTGTCTTCCCCTGTTCCCAGGCCAAGCCCAGAAGCACTGCTGTGAAGCCTGTCCCACCTATGCTCCCATTGTGTGCATGCTTACTCTTGGAAATGAGCCTACAGCCATGCTGAGAGCACGAGAGAGAGGGATTAAGAGCCATGTCACCATGTGCAAAAATGCAGCCATCTTGCCTCATTTTGAAACTTAAAGAGTGGCAAGTTCCAAAACTTGGCACCAAGGCTGAGCAGACCACCTTGGACACACAAGCACTTTTCAGGGGTTCGATCTTCCCTTCTACGTATAGTGTTATCACTATCTCATCATAAAGGGCTTCTAAAACTTTGCTAATCAAAAGGCTTAGAAAGTGCTTTGACAGCACCACAGACAGGTGCTAGAGTTGAGTTATTTCTTCACTAGCTACATTTATGCAAAGAGGCACAGAATGGAATTTTTCCCCATACACTCTGACCTAAGAATCGTGCTTAAAAACTGACTAATCACAATGAGCAACCACTCCAAAATGTGTTTTGCAGGCGGGTGTCGTGAATGTTTCCATGTATTTGTTATGCAATGGTCAAGCATCTAATGCTTTTAAGCTCATTTTACTCCTTTCAATAATGGACAGTTCATGTTTTAATGGAGCCTTTTTCTCTGTCCTGTAAATAGACCTGATGACTTCCAGATCCCTGCTGTTTCTTATTCACACATGAAACCACAAGACCTGTGCTCCATTAATTAAATTTGCCATTAAAAATTAAATAATGTGAATAAGTAGGTGCGAGCGTTATCTCCATGGGTTTCATAAGTCTCACCGTTTCTCCAATTACTTCCCAAGCAGTTTTCATATTTCATACTGTCTGATTTCTCAAAGGGACTGAATCTTGAGAGATCAAAATGAGAGAAAAGAAGGAGAGCCAGAGAAAGAAAGGAAAATAGGAAAATTAAACATTTTCCAAGCAATAGGAAGCAGTGCCGTCAGATGCTATTAGCCAGCGGCAATTTGCAACGAAACAGCAGCAGGAGAGGAAAACAGGGACAAACGTGTTGTACGTGAGGCCCAGCATGAGGTTGGCATTTAACCCACCTAAGGAAGGAAAAGGCAGCCAAAGAGATTTGTTTGCTGGTAGTTTTATTGATTAAAGTGGGTGTCAAAGGGTCTTTGCCTATTTCAAGAGAGATAGAGAGTTCAGCTCCATGATCCCTTGGCAAAAGAGGTACATAGAACTACGTGAACTACATAGACAGATATGACCACTACTATGGGCACGCACATTCCTGTTCTGGATAACATCAACTGCAACAGTCACTGATGGACAAGAGTCCTGATGCAAGGAACCAGGTCAGAGGGAGTTTTGGCGCCAAATGTTGGTAGAAGGCAAGAAACATGTAGGGACGGGAAGTTCACTGATCAGGCGACTGATCAAGAAACCATCAGTCCTGCCAGAGACCCCAGGCTAGACAGCCTAGCAAATCTGATGTGCTTGCCATATAGGTATATGGCTGGGTAAGTGACGAAAGAGGGATGTTAAGAGTTTAAACACATTTCAGATTAAAAGGAGAAAGAGGGATGTTATGCACAGAGCCTATAAGGATCCTTCTCACCCAATTAGGGTACTCCATTGGTTTAATTCTGGGTCACTCATTCTTAAAATTGAACAAAACACAACTAATCAACCACCTTCTGCTTTGAATCAGTATCAACTTCAGAACCCCTAAAGAGTTCTGAAATTAGGGTTATTATTATTCCCTTCCCTTTAGATCTATGCATATTCACTACAGGCCTATCCCTGAGCAAGATGGGAAGCAAATCAAGGACTGATCATTCCCTTTCTGCTCTTATCTCAGGTTAATAACATGAATTTATCAATGCAGAACACACCACCCAGCTGTCTCTCAGTGAGAATTGGTTCCACAAGCTGGAACTTCTCCCAAATGAGTATAGGCAAAGGGGTTAGCAAAATCATCATTGCAGCCATTGCTTCCTCCATTAGCTTGTGCATCCTGCCTGTGGTCCTGCCCCAGTGCACCGTCACGCTGCCACACACCGTTCCAGTAGCTGAAGTTGTTAGCCAATTAGTTCTGAGTTAAACTCATGCGGAGCAGGAAATGCCAAGTGAAAATTTCACTAGAGAGCTCTGCAATCACAAGTATGGAGCTAGATTTAGGTGTGGCACAGAGACTGAGCAAGCCATACATAATGTTAAGTACCCTGAATTTGATAAAGGAAATATCATTGCAAACTTGCGTAAAAATAAAAGCTCAGCAAACATCCCACAGAGGAGCAGGGTAACTGCCAACCCAAAATATTCTTCATGAGACTTATTCGCTATTTTAGGTAAAGCCCCATCTCTTAGAGACAACAGAGATAAGACAATCTTACCTTTCAAGTTCTTAGCTTTCAAGGTTGCTGGTGGAAAAAAAAGGATGAAAACATGATGCAAGTGCACTCAAAAATCAGAAGGCAAAAGGAAAAGCTCCCAAAACGTGCTATTTTCGCTAAATGTCATGAGGTTTTGGGGGGCTTATTCACTATTTCTGAACATTTGGAGTTAGCAATACCAGGGTAGTGCACCTCTGAAGAGAAGAAAATACAAACGAGAGCTGAGTGCAAAATGTGAAGGCTTTTTCCTCTGTCAGGAGTGCAGGACTAAAGGAGGCATCCCAGACCAAAGTGCAGGTCTCTGAATTCACTGGCAACCATTTATTCAGAGTGCTTTAAAAAAAGTGTGCACACTAAATACAAGGTACAAAACTAAAAACATTCTACAACATGGCACAGGTAAAATCAAAGGAGATACAGACACTGCCAATGACTTTTCTACTGCAAGCTGGTTCCTAGAAAGGATCCCAAGAAAAGGACTACACTCAGACTGCAAAGCACCCCAAAGTTTCCATGATTCTTGCCAATCTAACTTTGGGGAACAGAATACCTTCCTACCCTAAAACTGGTGATCGGTTTGATGCCAAATGGAAGATCAGGAGCTCCTTGCAGGATAGTAGTTTCCAAGTACCAACAAAAACATCCCACCCAGTCAAAACTCTCAGTTGGAACTCTTTAGTTGGAAGACATAAAGACTACCCCCAACCCCCAGAAGCCAATGAAGCATTCACAAAAGAGAAAAAATTGCTTGCCCTTGTAGGTAATCTAGAGAAGCCATGAAATATGGACCTGTAGGCTACACTGCCAAAGAATTACCCTAGACAACAACAAATGAATTGTAAATACATAAATCCATACCACTGTTAACTAATCAGTGGCTGTGTCTACATGAGCAGTGGATTGTGCAGTTGTTACCAGTGTTACTGTACAGTACTATCCCTGCACATTTTTTCCCGCAATGCTACTGCACAGTAGCATCTTGTGCAGACATGCCCAGTTTGTGGTAAAAATACAAGCACAAAGAATTGTGAAAATACAACACAGAATTAGGGCAGAAAAGCAACTTCAAAAGGAGCTCTGCACCCCCAAAATGAATTGCTCCCAAGTCATGTTTCCCCACAAGAAAAAGCTCAGCTTCCATTTGAAACTTCCCTTTCAAACTAAAACAAGCTTTGAGACTTACAACACGTTTGATGGAATTCTCTAGCTCCTCTCACATGTGTGTACACACACAGATGCACACACCCCCTAGCCGTTCCCCCACTCCCCGGAAGCAGCTAAAGTGTCTCAGTTCTGCATTAGTTTCCATCCAGGAAGAGCACATACCAACTGCAATTGCTTCTTCAGCCTGACAAAGGGTATTTATACCTGAAAGCTTGCTAAGAAGAATTTTTTAAACTATTTGAGTTGGTCTAATAAAAGAGACCAGATTTACCCAAAGCACCTTGTCTGCCTATGTCCCTAGACCAACACAGCTACAACCTACACCCCGAATCGGTTCTGCATTGACATTGAAACCCATCTCGTCCAATATCAAAAAGAACATGGCATTGCTCACTATTATACATTAACCACCTGACTCACCATTGACCAAGACCAACTAGACCCTAAACAGATTCTAGGCAACCTCCTTTGCTAACCTTAACCCCCAGCAGCCAAAAGCCCTGATGCTGAAACACTGATTTATCCATCAGGTGAAGAACTGGGTCAACAGATCAGAAGCTGTTTGGAGAAGGGTGGGGGGGAGAGGAAAAAGACAACAGACACCAAAGCTATCTTGAGCTATTTTGACACCTCAGTGTATAGAATACTGTCAGTGGTCATAGTGCTTAAAAGATACAAAGAGGATTAATGGCTGTTGAAATGTTGCCAGCCTAGATGAATGCTAGCGATACCTCTGATGAAACAGAGCAGGCCAGCAGAAGCCTTGACAAATGCTGCAGACGACAGCTGCGGGATTAGATGGTGCAATCTGCCTAACACCTGACAGACGCATCGCTTAGATTCCCTCCCCCCTTTGGTGTGCGCTCACCAGCTTTCAACAAAATTTCCAAATGCAGGACCACAATCAAGCTGAGGAGAATCTGTCTCCCCTGTACCTGCTAAAGGTAAGAATACATTTCAATCTACGAGAGGATAAATAATACAGAAATAGGGGAAGTGGGGACCACATAGCCACACCAGGGAGGCATTACTGGAATACCTACAATGTCTACTGGATGTGGTTCAAACCCCTGCTTCCCATTGCTAGTGAAGGCAGAGATTAAGACCTCACAGACTCCTCTGGAGAGCCCACAGACCTGCTGCCTTTTCTCACTTTCACTTTCTCACTTGCGAAGCAGTTGCAGGAGATATTTAAAGGAGTGCTCAGGACACTGTAAGCATGGGAGCAACCATGGAGGGCCACCACTTTAGCTGGATGTTCCAGAGCAGAGCTCCACTTGTGCTTCAGCGATTATGTGAGCCTTTAGGTTTACACCGTGGTGTAAAAGCCGAGCGGCTAGTTCTGATGCTATGGGACCGTGGTGGTTCAAGACCCGACTCCTAGCTGCTTACATTCCACTCCCTTGGACAAAATCTAAGGTACACGAACCAACCTTCCCTAACACCAGCAATTCAAGAGAACAACCCTTCTGAATAGACCCAACGGGCACTGATGCTTCTGGCGCTTTGGAACTTCAAGGACACTCAGCAAGGGCTAAAGAAACCAAGGTGTGAGCAGGTCTTGTTGCTCAGTCGCTGACATTCATTACATTTAGCTAATATTCACTGCTTATGTTTTGCCCTCCTCATTCCCTGCTACCAAATGTAAATGCCTGCAAAAGCTGATCAACAGGCAGATTTTATAGATGGAAATACAACCACATAAAGCATTCCTCATAGGGCTCCTGGGACAAAGGGGTTAACCTGAAGGGCAGCTTTTATGAGACTTTACTTACTTTGCCTAAGCTTAGCCTGGGGAAGATGCAGGTATGAATGGAGATGTGCTGGCATGAGAAAGGATAGTTAGTATCCAAAGGCAGCTCCTAAATGAAGCTCTGTTAATTTGCTGTTCAGACTTGTGGGCACATTCATTCCTTGTAATGGAACCTGCAGTGAAGTCAGAGCGCTGATTTTGTGACATCCTATTCATTCCCTTGGCAACAGGCTGTGAGATCATAAACGCTGGATTAGGATTCACTGCAGGAGCAAGAAGAAGAGCTGCATCTGCAATACTAGCAAAGGGGAAATTAAAGTAGTCACTGGCAGGAACATATTTCTGCTTGAATAAATCTTCTCATGTTTGTTACTTTACCCAGGGGTGACAGCCAGATAATACTTAGCACATATCGCAAGCCTTTCACATCCAAAGTACCTTATGAATGTTAGCCCTTACAAGGCCCTTTTTGGGTGTGAGGGAGGACCACAACCAGTCCCATCTTGCAGATGGGAAACTAAGGCACAGAAAGTTTAAGCAACTTATCCAAAACTACAAAGGAAAAAAGCATTCATCAAACAAGGCCAGGTTTTAGGATTTCTCAATTCCTAGCCCTCCATTTGGACTAATCTACCTGAAGAAGCACATGTTTCCAGTGTAATAAATACTGGACTTTTGTTATCACTGGAATTCAAGGCTATCTCCACCAAGGGCTTCCAAAACCAAGACTGTAGTTAATGCTTTATCTGAAGATTTGTCAGGGTTTGTGCAGAGAATGCGCCTCTCAGAAGGCTGAAATTAGGAACTTCCTCTGGAAACCCTCAAATGCCTCCTTACAAATGTGAAGGAATTTCTGTTTCAGGGGTGTAGATAGTAGTTCGTACCTGTGTTGATCTAAGGCAGGCTTATCCAACATCTGGTGGGCCACATGGTGGCCTGTGAGCCATGGCATTTTTTGTGGCCCATGGTGCTGCAACGAGAAGCAAAAGTAAACGTGGTTTACTTTCGTTCCTGCCCCTCGTGCCTCCCCCAGCCCCTCAGCAGCTTCCTAATGGGTCGCTGGAGGAGGCAGAGGTGGAGCAGCACAGGCAAGTGCCTCCTCCTGCCAAGCTTTCGGCATTGGCCATGCCGCGCAGCCCCGGGCTTGGGCTCAGGCAGAGCCCACGCTCGCTGCGCCCCAAGATGCCACTTGGCCCTGGCCCCCTCCAGCCTGGACCAATGGAGGCAGCATGGCAGCCGGGCTCGCCCTCATCATCTATCTTTGTTGCCTCCTGCCTGGCTGGGGCGCCAGAGGTAGGACCAGGCCACCCGAGGCCGGGGTCAGGGCAGGAAGCCGATGCCTTCCCCAGGGCAGGGCTGATGACTGTGGACTCCCGGCACCTGTGTGTGGAGGGGGGAAGGGAGTCCCTGCCTTTCACAGGAGAGGGAGGCTCAGCTCTGAGCCCCATCTCCTGGGGCCGAGGCTTTAACCTCAAAGCCTGGTCTTCCCTCCTGGGAGCCAGCTGTGCCCACGTCCCAGAAGCCAGGTACATTACAAAGAAAGGCAAAAGCCTCCACAGTCCGCTTTAATCTGACCATGGGGTAAAATTCCTTCCTGACCCCAAATCTGGTGATCAGTGGGACCCTGAGCAGAGGGGCAAGACCAGGACTCAGCAGCCTTTTTTGGGCAGTGCCAAACACACCCGCAGCCTTGACTGTTCATTTTAGTCAAGTGTTTGGTATTATTTCTTTGTTGTTTTTTTTTTGGATTTTAAACCACATTTCCAGAACCATTTCATTGTCACTTCCTGCAACTTCATCAAGGTCAAAGGTCACGTGATATCATTTCCTGATGTGATACCACTTCCTGTGAGGCCTTTGAATATGGCTCACCGGCCCATTGGGTGATAAAAAGTTCGTGATCCGGCCCCACATTCGAAAAGGTTGGACACCCCTGGTCGAAGGACATAGGCAGACAAGGTTCTTTGGGTAATCCGGGATCTATTATTAGACCAACTCAAATAGTTGGAAAAATTCTTCTTAGCAAGCTTTCAGGAACAAACATCCTTTTGTCAGGCTGAGGGAGTGTCTGCAGATGGTGTATGCTCTGCTTTGCCACCCCATCCAGGAAGAGCACAGACCATTTGCAGATGCTCCCTCAGCCTGACAAAGGGCATTCATGTCCAAAAACTTACTAAGAAGAATTTTTCCAACTATATGAATTGGTCTAATAAAAGATACCAGATTGCCCAAAGAACCTTGTCTGTCAAGGAAATTCTACTGCATGCTGTTGGGTTAGAAAGACTGGCAGTGACATAATGAAAGTTTGCATAGAATTCCTCTTCCCAGGAGAAAGTTTCTACAAGTAAGGTGAGGGAACAAAACTACCAAAAAGACTTCAAACTGCACATCCTGAGTGGCTCAAAAGCTCGCAGTGTTTGCTGTGAAGTATCATGGGTCCCTGAAATACAGATTTCTGGAAAACAAGATGCTTCCCCCCAGAAAGGCCCTAAAAAGCCAAAAGAACAAAGGCAAAACCAGCAACATGCAAACCCCACATGAAAAAAACAAAACAAACATACATCCCCAAGTTCCCTCTGCCAAACTAGAAGTTTGACATAGGTGAAGAATTTGTAGTAAATGCCCTGAATCAATTAAACTGACAAGTGCAAGTAGACAGACCTCGGCCACATTGATTAAACTGCAAGATTTTTTCAGCAGCTGCTTTAGACATCCCCTCATCCTGGTCACAGGGCAAGATCACGCAACACCCAAAGACCTCAGGGCACAAGGCAGTTTGCCAAATGCCTGTTGACAGAGTGGCAGCACGTGGATCCCATCCGCAGATTAAGGTTACAAAACTAGAAAGAAACTCCTAGCTGGTGGGTGCAGACTCAAGCAGCATTCTCTGACACGGATGCAGGGAATCAAAGGTGTCTGAGAGGAGCAGAGAGGTAAGGGTACTAGCCTGCACAAAACTAAAATCTACTTCTGATTCTAACCTGTACTTTCACAAGAACAGAAACAAACCTAGCAATATTCACTTAATTACCACATATAAAATAAGGAGGACAATTAATATACTCTGCTATCAGCACCCTGTAAAAATAATTTTGTTGTTTTGAAAAGTGTTGTTATTACAGTTCAGATGGGGTATCTGGCAGAGACCTCCATCAGGGGTTTCTAAACACCAAGGCTCCCTTTCTCCTAACCCCCTCTCCAGCCCCGCCTGTCCTCCCAAGATTACTGTAGCTAGAAGTCCTGGATTTCTCACCAAGAATGCACATGGGAGAAACCTGGATTACATGCAGTCCCGGACTTATGCGTAACAGATAACTGAAAAAATCAACCACCTTTGGGCTACAAGGGGCATCCAACTGCCCAGGAGAAATAAGGGCATAGGCAGAAGGTTAAGAGAAAAACACAAAAAGAAAAGGATAGTGGATGGGAGAAAAGCCAAGTCTGTGTACCAGCATGGGTGAAAGCAAAGTTGTTTAAATAATATACAAAAAGTCACAGACTGGCCTGCCACTTAATTTCATTCCTCCAGTTCCCCCCCACCCTGATTGCAAATGAGTCCCTACACAATTCCTAGCAAATCCGGCTTTGCTAAATAACCCTGACATGTGCAGGGCTGAGAACCAGCCAACAAGCAATGATGAGATGTCCCCAAAATGATTAAGGAAAACGCAGAGCATCTCTCAGGTTACACACAAAGCCTGTTGTACTTTCCCCTCGACACACGGGCAACGCTGCAAGCGCTGTTTCGAAAACCTCTGCGATTCAAAGCCTCATTTGGTTGACAGGGAGCCTGTGGATTTGTGGACAGATTGTCACACAAACTGTCAGGTTTTTAGAGAGATGATCAGACCTCTCTTTGCCTGCGTTACGGAGCACATCAAAGGCACAGAAGATGAACCAGACACAGTCTGCACAGATCTGACTGAGTGGTGGGTGTATTTGTTCAGAGCACTGTACTGTTGAGGTGGGGGGGGAAGGGTGGTTTATAATGTGAATAATCAAGGGCTGAAAGTACCAGAAACTTGACAATTTTTGGCAGCAATTCTCATTTTTGCATTCATTTATCTGAGACACACTTCCATACTAGAGGCAAACTCAAGGAAAAGAAATGATACAAGCAGCAATGTCATTTAGCCTCACACTTGCCATATAGCCTCAGTCATTTCTGACCACCTTTGTATTCAGATTCAGTACTTGCTATTGGAGCCGGCAGCTTCTCTGCTCCCCTTGCCCTGTAGTAAAGTGTGAGCTGATCTTTTCAAAGAACTGTGCAACAGACTCCTGGGATCAGTCCCAAAGCACAACACTGTGCAAATGTGGTTCAACAGCTTAACCCAGATTTTCAGAAAAGAGGGGGCCTTGTTTTTAAAAGTCTTAGGTCCCGCTTACTACAACCAGAGTTGTGAATGATCAGGACATCTTGCAAGAAAGAAGGAGAAATGGGACAAGTTTGGGGAAATCAAAAGCTGAAATGCCAAAATATTAGTTGAAGCTACTGAAAATGTCAGCTGTGAGTGTTCATCTGTAAAGCAAGGACAATATAGATTTCCCCTCACTTTATGCGGGTTCTGCATATGTGAATTCGCTTACGCAGTGACCCTTTTTATACCAAAAAATTGTTATATGCGAGGTAAATTCACTCTTATGTGATCAGCCTGCAGTCAACTGCTTTGTGCAATGCACTGTGGGAGTGATGTCAATGGCAGAGGAAGAAAAAAA
>JAGPOW010003182.1:18087716-18111643 GCA_030014935.1 Caiman crocodilus
CCCCCCCCAACACCTTCCTTGTGAAGAGAGATGAAGTGTAATGAAAAGCTTGTCATTCCCTTCATACACCTAGTTAACACAATCCTTTTGTATCATCCAGTGCAGTCCAAAAGAAAACAAGTTGTAGGGAGACAGGAACATAAAGAGGTAAAAAAAGTGTGCTCATTCTTCCCTTCTTATTTATGCTTTTACCCCTATTTCCCTTCTACCTTCTCTGCCCTGCCCTCAATAAGGTATACTCTGTATCATCCCGTGTCCCCAGCCCCCCATCAAGGAGGTGATACTTCCCCTCTATTGGGTGCTGGTCAGACCGCGGTGGAGTACTGCATGCAATTCTGGGCACCGCTCTTCAAGAGAGGTGTGGATAACCTGGAAAGGGTCCAGAGAAGGGCCACGCGTATGGTTAAGGCCTTGCAGGCCAAGCCCTATGAGGAGAGACTAAAGAACCTGGACCTTTTCAGCCTCCGCAAGAGAAGGTTGAGAGGCGACATTATGGCTGCCTGTAAGTTCATCACGGGGGCGCAGAAAGGAATTGGTGACGTTTTATTCACCAAGGCGCTCCCGGGGGTTACAAGAAATAATGGCCACAAGCTAGCAAAGAGCAGATTTAGACTAGACATTAGAAAGAACTTCTTCACAGTTAGAGTGACCAAGGTCTGGAATGGGCTCCCAAGCAAGGTGGTGCTCTCCCCTACCCTGGGGGTCTTCAAGGGGAAGTTAGATAGGCATCTAGCTGGGGTCATATCTAAACCCAGCACGCTTTCCTGCCTATGCAGGGGGTCGGACTCGATGATCTATCGAGGTCTCTTCCAACCCTAACATCTATGAATCAGAAACTTCTGGGAATTCCACTAGTATTTAACCTACATAATCCCACACACACATTGCTAGAAGTTTTCAGGAATCCCATCTCCCCTTTTATCCTTTCCTCCTGCAAAGGCCTACCAAGATTAGTGCTCCCCTGTGGTCCTGCTCCTCAGCCCAAAGCAGGGGCTGCTTTCGTGCAGTGGTAGAGCAGGCAGGGTTGAGGGTGACTCCAAGATAAACCAGGTGGGTTTCAAATTTGAACATTTAAAGCAATAGCAAGTTCATGATTAACGCTGGCATTATGCAGATGAAAAACACTTGAGATAGTCTTTGAGATAAATGCTCAGTACTCCTACATCAGTCTCATATCTCTATCAAGTGCGAGTTCCACACTTGAAAAGTCACAAGCTTGGGTGCCAAAGGCACCATCATCAATGTAAACAAATTTTGGTGAACCATTCGCAAGTGGGTCATTAATGTACGGGTTGAAAAGAGGTGTCAGTACCAATCTCTGAGGGAAGCCATTGGTTTGAGGTCTCCAAGAACTAATTCAGTTGGTCAGGTGGACTCTAAATTGTTGACCATATAACAGTAGTTTGACAACCTGAGTGGCCCAACGTGGAGGAATTCCTGGACTTTTCTCCAGAAGACCAGTATACCAGACTGTCATATGCTGCTGTTAAATCAAGGAAGACCAAATCAGCTTTCAGGTTTTTCTGAAGCCATTTTCACCGAAGGTGGTTAAGGCTAGAACTTGATTGCAAGTGCTCCGACCATAGCAGAATCCTTTTTGGTCTAGGCTTACGGCAGAATCAGTTACCAGAGAAATATGTTGCAGAACTAGTCTCTCAAGCATCTTGTTACAGATGCTCAGGAGGGAGATTGACCAGTAACTTGCTGCGGATTATGGTCTTTGCCAGGCTTCGGTAGGCCAAGGATTTGTTTGGCGCCACGCTGATGGAATTTGTTCTTCATACATAATACAGTTGAAGAAGAATAGAAAACAATTATGAGCTCAAGAACTAAAATGTTTCAGAAACTCTGGTAGAGGTAGACAGTTGCAGTGCCAGATTTTAATTTCCACATCACAGAGTTTTCATAGATTTCATAGACACTAGGGCTGGAAGGGACCTCGGAAGATCATCAAGTCTAGCCCCCTGCCCAAGGGGCAGGAAATCAGCTGGGATCATAGGATCCCAGCAAGATAAGCATCCAAATTTCTCTTGAAGGTGTTCAGTGTAGGTGTTTGAACCACCTCCAATGGCAGGCTATTCCAGACCTTGGGGGCTCAGACGGGAAATAAATTCTTCTTTATATCCAGCCTGAAACAGTCTTGCAGTAGTTTATAACCATTCGACTTGGTTGTCCCTTGGGGCACTCTGGTGAACAAACATTCCCCCAGACACTGGTGGTCACCCCTGATAAACTTATAGGTGGCCATCAGATCACCCGAGCCTGTGCTTTTCCAGGCTAAAGAGCCCCATAGCTCTCAGTCTGTCATCATAAGGTCCGTTTTCCTGACCTTTGATCATGTGCATGACTCTTTGCTGGACTCTCACGCTTCTCCACATCCTTTTTGAATTGTGGGGCCCAAAACTGGACACAGCACTCCAGCTGCAGTCTCACTAAGGCTGAGTATAAGGGGAGAATGATGTCCTGGGATTTGATTGAGAAGCATCTAGGTATGCAAGCCAGCGTTTTGCTTGCTTTACTAGCCGCAGCATCGCACTGAAGGATTATGTTCATCTTGTGATCAATCATGACCCCCAAGTCTCTTTCTTCTGTAGTGCTAGCCAGCATAGCACTGTCGAGCCTATAGGGGTGCTGCAGGTTTTTCCTCTCAAGGTGGAGGAACCTTGCATTTTTCAGTGTTAAGCACCACCAGGTTCTTGTCTGCACATTTGCTGAGCCTGTCCAGGTCAGCCTGGATCGCCCTCCTGTCCTCGGGTGTGGATACTTTGCCCCAGAGTTTGGTGTCATCAGCGAACTTGGCTAGTCCGCTTTTGACTCCAATGTCCACATAATTAATAAAGAGGTTGAACATTATGGGTCCAAGGACAGAGCCTTGGGGGACCCCACTGGTCATAGAGCATCATGATGATACACGGAAGTCAATTACCACCTTCTGGGTCCGACCACAGAGCCAATTTCCCAGGCAGCGGATTATGGTGGACCCAAGGCCACAGTTGGCCAGTTTCATCAAGAGGTGATGGTGGTATACCAGAACAAAGGCCTTTCTAAAGTCAAGATACATGACGTCAATCTCTTCTCCCTTGCCCAGACGATAGGTCACCTGGTCATAAAAGGAAATGAGATTGGTCAAGCAAGACCTACCCACAACAAACCCTTGCTGGCTATCCCTCAGGATGTTGGTGTCAGCCAGTCCATTAAGGATGGCCTCTTTAATGAACTTTTCTAAGACCTTCCCTGGGACAGAGGTCAGGCTGATGGGCCTGTAGTTTGCCGGATCCACTTTCCTCCCTTTATTGAAGATAGGCACCACATTGGCCTTCTTCCAGTCTTCAGGCACTTCACCAAAGCACTAGGAGCTCTCACAGATCCATGCCAGGGGCTGAGCTATGATGCTCGCCAGCTCCTTGAGCACCCTGGTGTGTAGATTGTCAGGGCCAGCTGAATTGAAGGTATCCAGCCTCTCAAGGTGTTCCTTCACAAGGTCAGCATTGATGAAGGGCAGGGGATCTCCCTCACCCAGACCTCCCTGTCCCATAGTGGGCATGGCCATCCCATGGGACTGATGAAAGACCGGCACAAAGTACCCATTTAATAGGTTGGCTTTCTCCTGGGCGTCAGTTGTTAGACATCCCATCTGGTTTAGCAGGGATCCAATGCTGCTCTTGCTTTTCCTCCAGCTTCCCACATATCTGAATAAGGACTTTTTATTGTCCTTGATACTCAAAGCTAACTGGAGTTCAGTTGCAGCCTTGGCTTTCCTGGTTTGCTCCCTGCAGGACCAGACCAGTGCAGAATATTCCTCCTTGGAGGCAAATCCCACCCTCCAACCTTTGTAGGCCTTTCTTTTTAGTCTCAGGGGGCCTGCTAGATCACTGGAGAGCCAGGGAGGCTGCTGTGACCTCTCGATGCCTTTCCTCCGAGATGGAACAGAATTAGCTTGTCCATTGAGGATCACTCTTTTGAGGAGCAACCACTCTTCCTGAACTCCCCTGCCCCTGGGATCGTGGTCCCTTAGGGCCTCACTGACAAGACTCCTGAGTTTGTCAAAGTTGGCTTTCCTGAAGTCAAGGACTTCAGTGTTGCTGATTGACTTGCCAGCTTGACAGCGGATGGTGAAGGTGATCAGCTCGTGGTTGCCATCACCCAGCTTCCCGTTGATCACTAGTTCACCGATTAGGTCATCTCCAGTTGCCAGTACCATGTCAAGCAGCGCTTTATCTCTCGTTAGCCCATGGACTTCTTGGGTCAGGTAGAGGTCATCCACACACAATAGGAAGCTTTGCGACCACTCGGATTTTTCCGAGTGATCCTCCCACGAGATGTCTGGGTAGTTGAAGTCACCCATGACAACCCTGGTCCTTGAGCGCACAGCCTCAGACAGTTCCCAGACAAACTCCTGGTCCAGCTCTTGGCTTTGGGTGGGAGGTCTGTTGTAGACTCCCACTGTTGTGTCCCCTGTGCCATGGTCCCCACAAATTTTAACGCAGAGGGTCTCCAATCATCCACCCTCATCGCCAAGATCAGTTTGCAGGGACATGTAGCTTTCCTTAACATGGAGCTACACCCCCACCCTTTTATCTACTCAATCTCGCCTGTATTTTGTAACAGGTCAGCATCTTCATTTGAGTATGAGTAGCCCCAGTCTGTGCAGTGGCTATTCAAGTCACCAGCATATACACCTGGGGGGGTGAGGAAAGAGATAGAAAAGGGAAGTTCTCCCAAGTTTTGTTTGGTGGTTTATAGACATCAGTGATACTGAAGCTTCCAAACTTTATGACATCACAATGATTAGTGGATAGAGTATGGGTTGCCTCAGGGACGTGGTTACAGATTTAGGAGGCTCTCCCTTATTTATTTTGCATGAAGAGACTGGAGTATCAGATCAAAACTATTAATAGTAAAGCAACCAGCTTCATCCTTTATAATGTGGGTCTCCTCAAGACAGATTGATTGTCAACGGTGTGGTGAACTGCAATAGAACTTATTATGAAATGTTTGGTTGCTGAAAGACCCTTGACATTCACTTGGAGGATTCAAAGTGCCAAGCCAATAGCCTGAAAAGCCATCAGTTGGCGAGGAGAAACACTGTCAACGTCCATAGCCAATTGACTGATATCTGACAGTTGTCTGATTCAGTCTGCTGGTAGCAACATTAGTTTCACTGATTGTTCAACTATATGCAGGAGGCACGACAGGGACACTGATGCTTTGCCCCCCCTGGCAAAGTGATCTGCAGGCTTAGCAAAAGAACAGTACTAAAACTGCCAGACACAGGGACAAGGTGATTATGTGACAGGTGAAACAAATGCCATTCTCTGGAGTCCAAGAGCTCATAGTGGGCCCTTGGGTACATGTACATTTATAGAGGACATTAAAGTATGTTATTTACAAACTACTTCAGAGCTGTTCTGGTCTCTTGGGAATATGTATTATATGTCAAAAAACCTGGATGTTCATTTATATATAGTTTTCTTTAAAATGAATAGCTGATGGGGAAAGCTTTCAAAGAAGTCGCCACAGGTTGTTGTGACACATGCAGTAATATATGCAGTAAATTAGTCCTGTCAGGACATATCCTTCATGAGATACAGTCACTGTTGGTTAAAAAACAACAACAACCACCACCACCACCTTTTCACAGGTTCAGTATCTGGATTATTTAATTCAATGGAGATTTGAAATGTTCCTTCCCACTCAACTCATGTACAAACTAATCACTGGCCACAACTTTTCGCAAAAATCAAGACTGTGCGTTATACAAGTATAGAACAAGAATTTTAAACTGTTTTAAAATTTTCTTTCATTCTACACGCACACTTTATTACAGCATTTCAGTCTGGAGCATTTACTACACTGCAGAAACATACAGATGGGCAGTTGAACAGGGGCCAAGCCCCAGTTAGAGAGAGAAGGGGGGTGCCAGAAGAGAGCAGGGGGCACCTGACTCTCCAGTCCCCCCCACCCCCACCCTCTGACTCCAGCCCAAGCAGCCAGTAGCAGTGCAGCAGCATGCGTCAGTGAGTGAAAGGCATGGTGGGGAATGTAGTTCTGCTGGGTGGCCAGAGCAGCTGGAGTTTTGCTGCTGCTGGGGGAGGAAATGTCACCTGTGGCCAAAAGCAAAAAATAAAGTGACATGTCCCCTCAGCAGCAGTGAACTTGGGCTGCTGGTCCTGCACGCTGTCAGAGCCTCCAGAAAGGTACATAGGACTGCCCTGGGCATATTCCAGGCTTGTTACATCTCTGCTATAGAATCAATTATAATCCCCTAAATCTGCTGTGGGGGGTAGAGGGTGCAACATGGGAACAGAATTTGTAGCAGCAAATTACAAGGGGAGGAAGTTACTGGACTCTAAACCAGAATGTCTCATTTTCATCTTCAGCAGCCTTAGGTCAGCTACTACTTGGTCTCCTCATGGAGACAAATGAGCATAGTAGCATCAATCATATGATGCAGTTCCAAGAGGACAATGCTCTTGGATCCCTGGATAGAAAACACTTGTGAAATAGAAGGGATTAATGCAATGAGAATACAAAGCATGACTGGGCCTAGTTAAGCTTTGATCTTACATTATAATAGGTTATTCTTAAGAGAAAATTTAGGTCCAGAAACCTAGAGGTATTTAAGCATCTAGCTTCCTTTGAAACTAGTGGAAGCTAGACACCTAAATCTCTCTGAGGATCCAGGCCTGAGTTGTAATAGCTCTGCTTCGGCAAGGAACTTCATGAAGGTAGATTCCACATACGTGGAAAGCCCTTGTCTTTGTTAAATAACTTTGTGAAAGAACCAAGGACTAAAAACTTTGGGGAATATGCCAAGAGAAATCTAAGTCAGGTGCCCAAATCCTTTATGCTTCTTTGACTATCTTATTCTAAAATTGTATCACACATCTCATCCAATGTATTTTTTTCCTGTCAGCTCACTAGATGTTAATCTGTAGAGAGATGGAAAATAATTAAACAACACGGGCAGTGTTACAAATAACCGGATCAACAGCTAACTGATTTTTAGCTAAGTTTTTAGAAGGTAAGTAGGGCTTATTGAAGTACAACAGTGTGTTTGCTGCTCTACCCCAGTAAGCAATACCAAGACGGATAGCACTTGTAAGTACATGAAGAGCTTAAAAAAAATTAAAAAGAAAAGTCTAAAGGTTTAGGTGCAGATGATAATGGGATGAAATAGAGGAAGAATTCAGACTAGGCATTAGAAAAGGTCCCAATAGTGAGATTTATTAGACAGTGGGAAACGCTCTCAAGGGAAAGAGTGAGAACTAGATTGGACAAAGTACTCCAGTGTTCTGTAGGGAACAATCCCATGCTTACAAAAGACAGACTAGATTACATCCTAGGTCATTTCTTTTTCACCTCTAACAAGTCTTCATACTGACACATCAATGGTACCAGATATCAGATTGTTATCTAAATTCAGTGTTAAGGCATTAAGTTCAGAACCACACATTGCCTCATTTATTTCACAGTCTAAGGATGGATTCCTCTGAGATGAAGCAGCCCATAACAATCATTCTCTCTCTGTCAAATGTACCTTAAATACCAGGAAAACAACATCACTCGGAGACTCAGGCAGTTCACCCTTCAGTACACAAGCTGCAAATGCATCTCTGCTCTAATCATGCAGACTGAAAAGGAAGCAAACACTTAGTTGCTGTTTGCATAGAAGCTGCTTGTAATTTGATGTAATGCACTGTACATCAGAGTAGAGTACCCAAGACATAACATACATGCTGAAGTGAAGACAGGCAGGCGCTGCTGACATCTAGCACACTTTATTTACCCTAATATAAATGTTCTTTGAGTTCATCAAATTACCAGTCAATTTCTCTGGTCTTTGAAAGCAGGTGCACTGAGGTATATTAACTACTAAACTTCACAGGCTTTTAGGGAAACGGCCATTAAGGGCTGAATCATGCATAGACAAGTGAAAGTCAGCTTGCACGTTTGGCCACTAGCAACACACAGAAGCATTTCCCAGAAAAAATGGGCACTGCAAGGAATATACCAAAAGCAGCGCTTCCTCTTCAACATTGCCAGATCCTTACTGAGACGGATGCACAATGGAAGGAGTTGAAGGCAAGTCAGTTGGGAAAAAAAAGAAAAGGATGGTAGCTTGTCCTTCCCTTCCCGAGCATCCCTAAAAGTATCCAAACACATAGCATGGGAGCGGGGAGCAGGGCAGCTGGAATTGTTTCAGATATACTCTCTACAACAGGGGTGGCCAAACCAGGATACAGGTAGCTTATATGTGTGGTAGTACATGGCACATCAAAGAGGGAGCTAGAAACAGAGCAACAAATCAGGCAGGAAACAGAAAGCAGAGCAGCAGATCAGGCAAGGAGAAAAAGCAGAGCAATAATAGATCAGGCAGAGGAAGGGGATTAGAGTGGGTCTTGCAAGGGTGCAAGGCTTACTTTGTGGCATGCCTGTGCTCCCACTGCTCTACCAGAATAACAAGCTACTTGCTGAGGATTCAGAAGGGAGAGAGATAGATGATTGAGGGCCTAGCCTGCAAGCTCTCTGAAGGAAGAAAGGCAGAGAGAACTAGGTATGTTCTGTGTACAAGCAGGACATGTTAGCTGTTTTCAAGTATTTAAAAGGCTACTGTAAAGAAGAGGGAGAACAATGGTTCTCCCTTGATATGGAAGCAATGAATTTAAACTGAAGCAAAACAGATTTAGATCAAATGTCAGGGGGACAAAATTCTTAAGTGCAAGATCCACAGAATGGAGCAAGCTGCCTAGGGGAGTTCCAGGGATTTTCAAGAACAGGCTGGATAGGCATCTGTCTGGGATGGTGTAGGAACGGCACATCCAGCATTTGCAAAAGAGCTGGACAAGATGACCCATGACATCTCTTCCAGGCCTAGGATTCTACAATGCCATGCACTTCAAGTAGCCCCTCTATTACATGTGCCAGCTGTGAAGTCATTTAAAACTCATAAAAAGTAGGTCTCCAACTTTCTGAAAGCATGGCTAGACTGTGGCTTTAAAGGCTCCTTGTGCTGCATCAACGAAAACACATGGCACTCATGGAGTCATCTTGCCTGAAGAAGCATATCCATACAGGCTCTCCAGGCAGCCTAAGTAACCGGGGAAATGGTCTGGATGAGCAGAGAAAACCTTATCAGCCTATTACAGGTAACTATGCTGGGAGATTATATTTCTTGTGTTCACAGATGAAACCAACCACTTGATGAACTTGGTGTTCTATCACGTTGCTCCACTGGCTTGATAGACTACCCCTCTGGTGCTTAGACAACCATTGCCAACCCACAATGCTTTTGATTTCATAAAGGTAATTCAGGGAAGGGGAATTCAACAGGATAAGAGAACAGGCACATAAGAAATACAGTTAAAAAAAAAAAAGTATTCAGCTTCATAAAGAAAAATCAGAGAGAGATCAACTATCTAATGATGAGACAGAAGTTGGTTCTGAAAGAGAAAGCAACTTGGTTTTATACCTGCTTCTCTTACTCAAAGTATCCCAAAGCACTTTACAGAGCAATAAGTTAGATGCTGGCAGTATAGTGACTGGAGGCAAACAAAGCAGCCATTACACACACAGCTATAGCTCACATGCAGCCTTAAGACATTACAGGCCTTTTAACTGAAGAAGTAAATAGTGCCCACGACACCTGCCAAGATATATCAACTCATTTAGAAAAGGGCATTGAATCTCCCATCGAGATGGCCAGAGCTTAGCATCCCATCCTAATGACAGCACTGCAGCATAGCCCTTCATTCAACAAGAGGTACTAGGGCTTTTGATTTTACAAATACAGAACTCATGTGGAGCACCCAACTCTCTCTAGTCAGCTCAGTAAGTTGATCCAGTTTCCTATGCTTCAACAAAGATCATCTGGCAGTGTTTACCAAGTGGCATCAGCCTGCTCAACACCATATAAGACAGGAACAAGGGTTTTGCACTGAAAACTGGCTAGATGAAGGCCCAATCTAAAAACATTGTGTTAAAAATAGTGAGAGTGATCTCTTCTTTGTTTCTTGTTTCTTTTTTTTTTTTGGGGGGGGGGGGGGGCGTTGTTGAAAATTTTAATTTAGACAGTTATTGTAAGAGGGGGACTGATCATTTGACCCCAACTGTGGGGGCAGACTACCAAAAATAAAGGATCAAGATAAACAGGAACAGCAAAAAGACCTCAACATAATCAGCAGACTTTACTATGTCCAGAAGCTTTGCAAACACGAAATACTGCTTAATGTAAGAAAGGAGATTAATTTAACCAAATCAAACAAGGGGAATACCATGTACAAAAATTACAAGGCCTATTCAACTAAGCAAAGAACAAGATGCCATAGATATTTATTAATAAAAAAATCCTGTTTAATGCATTCTTTTCCTCCTTGCATAAAAATAGTGCAGACTGCAAATACCTTTTCTGTTTCTTAAACAAACAAAAAAACAACATGCCATAAGCAGAAAATGTCGCATATTAATGTATCTGCTGCTCGCTATGGTCTGTAGTCATACAATAAAAGATACCGTGGGAGTCAGTGCTTAAGAAAATCCAAACAACAGAGAAACAACATCAATCTAGCAGAGAGCTCTGCTTCATCCGTTGAGATTACCTTCAGCTCTCTCTGTGCTATTTCACACTACACAACGAGCTATCTATTTTTTGCTTTATTGTAGCATTGGCCTTAACTCCTCCAGGTCAGGTTAAATGGAGAAACAGAAGAAGAATAGCAGAGGGAATCAAGCAAATGTCTACCTTATGCCTGGTAAATAAACGGGTATACCGAACAAACCTGAAGGGGTCAAGAAGTGGTTACATCTGCTTCTCCCTTTACTTTAGCAGAGATGCATCTACCATTCGGAGAGGCCCACCAGGCCTACCTACATACAGCCCTGTGGAGTCAGTCATATGCACCTCCTAGCACTTCTTGGTAACAGATACCCACCACACCCAGGGTAAGCTATAACTAAATTTGTCTGTTTCTGTGGTTTTCAGGAACACTCAGACCAGATCAGTTTCCTTTACAAACCCTACTTGACACTGCTTGAATCCCCAAGCCCTCCTTTATGGTACTACGCAGCAAGAAGTACACAAGACCAGGCATAAAATGATGACTCAGAGGAGCCTTATAGACCCACTAAAACTACTACTTCTTCTTGCATGAGGTGCAAAGTTCACACTGATTGATTACTCACTCGAAATCTGGCTACAAAAGTTGCATTAGAGATAACCCTTTTCTCTTAGCACATTCCCAGTCATCCTGAAAACATCACTAGAAGGGATGTGATAAAATGCCCTGAAGTTCTTAGATCCACTCAAGAGGTTCTTTTGCAAGTCAGCATGAGGGGAAAGAAAAAATGTTTACCAACCCTATGGCTTTACTGCTTAAAAAATTGTTTAGGTAAACTGATGTTGGTAATCCACTCCATCAGGTAGTTTTTTCTCCCAAGACATTCCTAATTTAATGATGGAGAAAAATTAAGTAAGAGATTACTTTCTTGCCTACAGTCACAAGGAAGAAAAAAAGGAAATAAGCATTTCCTTGCTTCAATTCCTGTGCTCAGACCACTAGCTTACACAACCCTCTAAAAGTCAGAAACTTTAGGGATAATAAATACCTGTTCTTTCAGTTTAACCTCTTCAGCAAGGAGAGCTGCAGCCAGGGGAACCACTGAGCTCAGCTCTGATCAACTTCAAGGATGCAGCAGGGAACAGAAATATGCAACAAAAAGGAGGCCAGGAAAATGTTTTATCTAAGAGGAGCTTGACATGGCACAGACTGTTTATCTGCGAGAGAAGACGTAACAGGGAGCATGGCAGAAGTATACAAGATAACAAATGGCATGGAAGTGATCTTGTAGGTCAGTAGCCGTCTTGTGGAAAAACATAAGAACAGGGGAACAGTCAACGAGACTGGGAGGAAACTTGTACCCCTAGTAAAAGACACTCTACCCGCTCCCCCAACACTTTACAGCACTGAACTTCACTCAGAAGAATTCAAGAATTAAGAAAAATATGTTTCCATTATCCATTAGAGATTCATCTGTAGTACCATTAGTGTGGATTTGAGACAGGATGCTGGATCAAACAGACCTTGCTCATTTCATCCATACAGCATCTTAAGCTCATAGGAAAACAGGGCTGGGAGGGACTTCAAAAGGTCATCTAGTCCAGCTCCTTGCTCAAGGCAGGATCATCCCTGACTAAACCATCCCAACCAAGTGCCTGTCTAACCTGGTTTTGAAAGTTTCCAAGCACAGAGAATCCACAACTTCTCCAAGTAGCCTGTTCCAATGCCTGACCATGCTCATAAATCAGAAAGTTTCTCCTAATCTCCAGCTTAAAAAATTTCCCTTGCTGTAGTGTGAGGCCATTGCTCCCAGTCCTGTCCCCTACAGTCACGAAGGCCGATCTTCATCCTCTCTATAAATCACCCTTCTACATGATGTTCCTATGGAATATACTCCTCCACCCCGATGTCCCACGAAATGAATGGTTACTCTGTGGACAGGGTCCGAAAAGGGTTAAGAATGTCCTTCCAAAATGGATCCAAAAAGTCTGCTCCTTTAGCATTCTCTTACCACATGCAAGCAGGGACGGAGCCAAATCCCTGCTTCAGATAAGCACAGTACAGGCGGGGAATTCCTGACAGCTTGCTCTTTCCAGGGTAGATTGAGTCTTTCAGCTCCATACTGAATCATCACCTCCTTATCACCCCCAGCCACCACCCCCATCCCATCAAGGACTGGCATGCCAAACATCCAATCGTGACATTCTCAAGTGTCAGAGAAAACCAACAGCTGCCCACAAGTTCCCTCTTAACTTTACTCCTCTCCCACTGAACATCTTAAAAAAAACTGAAAAAGATAAAAGCTCAATTGGAAGGTTCTACTGCAGAAACTATAGAAGGGGAAAAAAATGTCAAGGTCTGTGTGTATTCAACAAATAAAAAGTGGAATTATATAAAAGCAACAGCTAATAAAAAAGATTGTTCTGTGCTGTGTTTTCCATCTTTCCAACCATTATAGGAATAAAATTATCCATGGAGAAGATCGAAAACCTTTTTCAAAACTAATACAATTAAGCTTTATTACACTGTTTCAAGTACATTTCTCTCCTCTCCCATCCCAACCCCCTCCATCTCCCGTTCCAATCTAAACTAACGGTTGGAGGCATTCTTCTATTTTATTACCAGCAAAATGCTAGTGTTTAAGGGTCAGAAACTATCTAGTGTTTTCAGCAAGGAAACAAAACCAGTCCTTATTATCTGCTCGCTATTGTAAGAGGAAAAGCTAGAAAAGGAAAATATCTACAGATTGAATGGAGTGGAGGATTTGCCATCCCATTGAAGAATCAAGCACCTGCAGCCACCTTGCTCTTAAAGGGTTTGCCCTACATAGGGCATACAGCTCAGAAAAAGGAACCATGGAATATAAAAGGAGCTTAAGGGAAGGATAAGACCAGATGGACACAACTTTGCTCCAGCCCACCCATACATAAAGGACAGACATACATACAAATACTCCCAGCAGTTGCCGCTTCAGGAAACCAAAGCTGGAAAGAACACTATAATAGAGGCACAGCATGAGACCGAGAAATTGCAAAAATTCCCTTTGCATATGAACATATGGACAACTGTGATAATTAAAACGATGGCTGGTGAATTGTCAGAAATTTCGCTGCACAATCTCCATTATCCAGAAATGGAATTTAAACCTGAATGAAACACCAAGTGGTAGTTTTAATAGTCATTTTTTTAATTAATTATATGGATAAGAGCATTACAAAAAGGTACAAAAGTGAAAGTGCTGACAGGCATGTTTCACCATTAAGGGCATTAAGAAAGTATTTCACATAGTGATTGCGCACGAGCAGAGGGTGGGAAAAGGAACCTGGGAGGTATCAAGAGGTTCTTGCTGCTTATGACACCTAAAATTTTCAAATGTTCAATCTTTACCCCCGTGCCATACACTGTTTCTAAAGGCGACTGTGACTGCCCACTCTAGCCCCAAGTTATGCTAAGACTCCTCCCACCCAAAATGGAGTTTGGGACAGTGGCATGCTGGGAGCAGCACCATCAGTCCTAAGTGAGAGGGTCATGTACACTGGTTGTTTACAGAAAGGCACAGGGATGACTCAAGGTGTGAGATACAAGATGACTGAATAATCTCCCCGGAGATGGGAGTGATGCCGCCCCCTATTGCCAGACCGAGAAAATTAATCAGTGATGGTATTGACAGAAAATGCCTTGTTAACGAACTAGGTATAAAAGTCCTTCAGTTTAGTTAGCAATTTGTAGTGCGGAGACAGTCCTAGCTGGCCTGGGGACTCTCGCAGCCTACCCGGTATGACAGGGTGACGAACAGAGCACTCTGCCGCGTCCAGATCCGGGGGGTAAGAATCAAACCCGTACGCTTGAGTGTGCACGATCACAATTGAAACTGACATAGAGTTTAAGCCTGACGTCGTTGTTGTTTTGATTCTTCTTTCTGTTTTAACCTTTGCTTTCTTCCCTCTTGTTTCTTTCTCAGATTAATCTGTAATTCTACCATGGCATGGCAAAGCTTTAATTATACTAACTATAGAATAAGTTATACATACTAACAATACTGATTGGGGTTTTGTGTACTTTGATCAATCCTTGTAATAAAAACTTAGTATAGAATCCTCTCGTCTCGAGGCCCTGAATTTGGATCGCCAGAACCTGGCCCTAGCGGGCTTTAACAGCGACCGATGCAAATTCCACCAGCTCTTTAAGATCCACCTTTTCCATCACTTTGCAGTCTGTCTTCAGTAGGCCATACCTCCAGAAATCAAATGGGTTAAGCTCTCCGTCATGAGGTCTAACTGCTTCCAAATTGGGGAAGATTAATCTTTACATTTATTACAAAAATAAAAGGCCACTGCTAACATGGTTTTATTTTGCCAGGAAGTGAAAGATGCATCCATTCATAAGGAACAGCAGGGCTGCTCTTCTTTTTTATTACATCAATTTTTAAAAACTCATCACAGTAAACAATTAAACAGAGAAACAAACCCCACGTTTAGGGGAGAGATTCAAATCCCTAAACGAATTTTCAAAGGTCATTTCAGGCTTAAAAGATGCTTGACAGTGTCTCTTTAAAATCATGCTCATTTCAAAGGCTTATCCAGCAAGCAGCAGGCAACGCACTGCAACAATACAGGTTGAGCTGTTGCCCTCCCCAGAGAAAAATTAGTAATACAACTTTAATTCATATTTATAGCAAGATTTGAGATTATCTGTAATTTTGGGGGTCACAGATTTCTAAAGAATTAAATAAATGAAAGGTAACTTCCCTTTCAACTAGACCCTGTGGTGAAAGAAAAATAAATAAAATAAAGCCTGAATGATTATAAACTATGTGTTAAAAAAAGATTCTTCCAATTAAAAAACAATTATCTTTTAAATGTGAGTTGTTTAAATGGTTCAGGTTGTGGAGATTTTTGATTTAACTGCATAAGGGGGGTTTGGGGGATAAATAATGGGGACTGACAGTTCCAGGTTTCAGCACAATGCTTCTCGTTTCTCTTCTCTGCTGATCCACTCAGATCTACGTCTGATCCTATTAGCATTCAGCTGCCGCAAATGAAAGACATCACAGACTTACCTTCCTCTCGATGCGGGCCAACTGCTCCTTATAGAAGGTCTCTTGACGCTTCAGCTCCACCTCTTTGCTCTGCAGCTCCTGGGCCTAGGAGGAAGGGGAAATAGCACTGTCAGTAGAAAAGAAAGGTGAGGGGCAACAGCTTGGGGTAGAGGAGGGAGAAGCAGGAAGAACTTGGAGACCCTGCTTCATGCACTGGTAAAAGGGGTCAGAAGGAGAGGGGGGTGGGATCTGTAGTGAAACCAGTCAGAACTGCCACTTTATACATATTTATTTCCAATGCTACCCTCAAAGCTCGAAGCCTCAAGCAACCATCACATTTCTTTCTCTACCCACTTACATACTTTCTTCAGGTCCAAGTTTCAAGTGTGTATTCTTTTCTGAACCTCAAGGCTGAAGCTCAAGGCTCTGATAAAATTCAATCATCTGTGAGGGGAAACCTTAGATATGCAGCTGTAGTATACTGGTCTCACATACTGCCCATGTATTTGCTTGTCTACATACTCAGTGTTTTGAGTGTCGTGGCAGCCCCCCAGTTTTATCCCAAAACTAGTGTCTACTCTCCCTATACATTCCCTGAGCATACGTGTCCTCAGTCCTCTCAATTTACTTGTCTTGGGCCTTGCTTTCAATGGAAGCAGGTGTTATTTTTCACTACCAAAGTATGAGGTCTGTGTGTGCAACACTTCCAAACAGCAAGCCTGATAGCCCAGCACATGCTTAAATAATAACCTGGGCATCACCCACACAAGTTGGGATAGGAAAGATAACTGTTTGCATTCTTACAAGAACACAGGTGCCCTATTTAGAAAACAGAGCTCTTTACAGATGGCCACAGTTCAACACATTCACAAACTTGTGTTGACATGGCATTGAGATAATATCATGGATAGCACTGAACTGGTATTTTATTTTAGCAGCTTGAAATAAAAAGCAGCAACAGTAAGATTTCAGTGAAAGAAGGTGGGGGAAGAATGGCATTTGGGGCTCCAAAAACCTTCATGACTCCCTAACTTATTACCACGCAAAAGACCTTTCAAAGGCTGGATTATTGGACTGTTTCACATGAGTGCTAACAGTGCTAATCCATACACAGATCCTAGCAGCACTACTCCTAACTTTTAATGATACCCGCTGCAATCATAGAAGGATGCTGGTCCAAGATGATTAAGCAGCCAGGAGAGGAACATCGCTGTGGGCTCAGACCTGTCATTTTACAGCCAACAGCCATTGCTAATAAGAAAAATTACATCTGAAAGTAAATTCCCGTGCATTTCCTTCCCTCTGCAACCCTGGTGATGGATATACAGTGGTATAATGGAGCTGTGGGGGTGGAGAGCTTCAAAGTTAGGGATGAAGGAGGGACACTGGATGAGGATGCTGGTAAAGGAGGAGGAGGGCTCTTCATTACATGCACAGTCTTTAAAAGGAAAGCAAGTTCTTCACAGCAATAACTAGCTATGAACAAATTTGGTCCCTGTACTTGCCTTCTTTGCCCTCCAGGGCCAGATTAAGGCATAAACCCATACCTAAAACCCCAGCCCCTGGAGTCAAGGGATTAAAACCCAATCCCCAGACTTTACCATAAGCATTTAAAAAAAGGATTTTAAGACCAGGCAGACAAAGCCTTGGCTAGGATGATATATTGGGGTGGTCTTGCTTTGAGCAGGGGGTTGGGCTAGATAACCTCTCCTGAGGTCCTGTCCAATCCTAATTTTCTGCAAGTCTATGATTCCAAGATGGATAGGTAACTGGCTTAATAACCATAAGCAAAGGGTAATTATTAACAGTGCATGTCAGAAAGGCAGCAGGTTTCAAACAGAGTCCTACAGGGTTATGTCCTGGGCCAAGTGCTGTTCAATGTGTTTATTAACATTTTGCATGCTGGCATAGAAAGCTTCTTGAGCAAGTTTGCAGATGACATGAAACTGGGGAGGACTGAAAACACACTGGAGTATGCAAGTACAATTCAGAAGGATCTCAACAGATTGAAAAGATGGGCTAGAGCTAAGAGGGTGAAGGTCAATACAGACAAATGCAATGGGCTACACCTCAGAAGGAACAATAAAAAAATAATACGAAATGGGCGACAGCTGGGTGGACAGCGGCACTAGGGAAAAGGACTTGGGAATCTTGGTAGACTACAGACTCAACATGAGACCGCAGCATGATGCAGCCCCGCAAAAAGCAAATGCAGTTGGGATGCATCAATAGAAGCATTAGGTACAAGACAGAGGAAGTGATAGTGTCTCTACTCAGCACTGGTTAGGCCTCATGTGGAGTAGTGCATGCAGTTCTGGGCTCCACGTTTTAAAATGGACATGGAGAAGTTAGAGAAGGTCCAGAAGTGGGCAAAGATGATAAACGGCTTGGAAAGCAAGTCGTATGAGGAGAGGCTGAAGGAGCTAGGCATGTTCAGTTTGCAGAAAAGGCACTTGAGAGGGGACATGATGGCAGTCTTCAAATGCTTGAAGGGCAGTGCTATAAAGAGGAGAGAAAGCACCTCTCTCTTGCTGCAAAGAAGAGGCCATGGATCAATGGTTTGAAGTTGCAGCAAAATTAAGTTTGGATTTGATATCCGGAAAAAAACTTCTTTACTGTTAGAATCGAATGCATCTGGCCCATGGGTCAGTGGCCACAAAGTCATAGGATCTAGTCCGTAGGAAGCTGGCGCTTACGGCTGCTGCATTGTGCCAGGCAGGTCCTGGCCCCATCCACAGCTTACACCAGCTCATGCCCCAGGTGCCAGAAGCAGCATAAGGTACACACTGGCATCAGCTGTGGACACTGCCTACAGGTTCCCACCAGGGACTAAAGCTACTGCCTGGGACATGTTGATGAGAACCCAGGAGGATGGCCCAATCCTCAGCAGAAACCAGCCACCCATGTCCACAGCTGATCCCAGCACCCACCTACCACTGCTTCTGGCACACAGGCCAGGAGTTGGTGTAAGCTGCAGGGCCAGGCTGGAGGTGCAAAACAGTTGGGGGGAGGTGGGACAGGGGAAGAGAAGGGAAGGAAAGAGAAGAGGAAGACAGAAAGGCAGCCTTGTCCATGAGGAACAGCAGTGGCTGGTGCTGGGCACCAGGCAAAACCTGGACCTGGCAGCAGGTAAGCTTGCCACTTCCAGGGCCCTTCTGGCAGTGGCTGCCTGAAGCTCACACTGGGACTGCCATGCGGCTCACTCCTGCTGCTGCTACTGCCATTCTGCAGCAGCAGGGAGGGGTCAAAGGGCAACATCAGTTCAGGCTCTGGGCAGGTGCAGCCAGAAGGGCCCTGGAAGTGGCGAGTGTGCCCGCTGTCAGGTGCAGCTTTTCACCAGCACCAGCTGCTGCCACTCATCATGGGCATGGATGCCCCTGTCTCCCCCTTCCTCACCCTCCCCCCAAACTGTCCTGCACCTCCAGCACAGCCGTGCAGCTTACACCAGCTCCCAGCCCATGCACTGGAAACAGTGCAGGGCAGGCACCAGCATCAGCTTCCCTGTGCAGATAGAGGCACCTGCTCAAGCCCCTCCTCAGGGTAAAAGGACAGCTAGGGGCTGAAGCTGCCACCTGCCCCCATATAGGGAGGTTTGTGGCACTGTGGGGGGAGGGAGGAGGCAGGAAAGTGCTGACCTGGCCTGTGACAGCTTCCCAAAACTCCCTATGTGGCCCTCGGGCCCAAATAATTGCCCACCCACCCCTGATCTAGGCATAAATGTTTCTTTTTGTGACCAGGTCACAAAACACTTAAGACACAGGAATCAAGGTAGAGGTCATCTACTTGGATTTTAAGAAGGTTTTTGATACAGTATCTCATTATATTCTCATAGATAAACTGAGTGACTGTGACATAGATGATTACACAGTCAGGTGGGTGGCAAAACTGGCTTAGGGGTCACACCCAAACAGTAGTGGTGAATGGGTCGGTATCGACCTAAAAAGATATAGTTTCAAAGTTGGTAGGGTTGGAAGGGACCTGAGCAGATCATCAAGTCCGACCTCCTGCCATGGCAGGAAAGAGCACTGGGGTCAAATGACCCTGGCAAGGTGTTCATCCAGCCTCTTGGAAGTTGGTTCCAGATCCTAGCCGCCCTGACAGTGAAGTAGCGTCTCCTGATATCTAGCCTGAATCTACCCTCTACCAGCATATGACCATTATTTCTTGTCACTCCCAGTGACATGGGCAGTGGAGTCCCACAGTGGACGTTGCCTGCAGGTTCCCACAGCGGACACTGACTGCAGATGTGGGCAGCGGAGGCTCGGTCCTTGGACCGGTGCTATTCAATGTTTTCATCAGCGAATTGGATGAGGGCGTGGAAAGCACTCTGTCCACATTCACAGATGATACTAAATTATGGGTTAAAGTTAACACACCAGAGGGTAGGGAACGAATCCAGGCAGATCTGGACAGTTTGGAAAAATGAGAGGAACAGAATAGGATGTAGTTCAATAAGGACAAATGCATGGTGCTACACCTAGGAAGAAGAAATCGCCAGCATGCTTACACGCTAGAGGAGGACTTTCTCAGCAGCACAGCAGTGGAAAGGGATCTCAGAGTTGCTGCTGACTCCAAGATGAACACGAGTTGTCAATGTGCCAACGTGATCAGTAAAGCTAACCACACTATCATGTATTAGCAGGTCCAAGGAGGTGATACTTCCCCTTTATGCAGCATTAGTCAGGCTGCAGTTGGAGTGCTGCATCCAGTTTTGGGCGCTACACTTCAAGAGGGATGTGGACAACCTTGAGAGGGTTCAGAGAAGGGCCACTTGCATGGTTAGGGGCCTGCAGGCAAAACAGATTGAAAGCCCTGGATATCTTGAGCCTCCACAAGAGAAGGCTAAGAGGTGATCTTGTAGCTGCCTACAAATTCATCAGGGGGGACAGCAAGGAATAGGAGATGCACGGCACCGCTTCGAGTAACTAGGAACAATGGCCACAAAGTGATGGAGAGCAGATTTAAGTGAGACATCAGGAAGAGCTTCTTTACAGCAAGGACTGCCAGAGTCTGCAAAAGTCTTCCAAGGAAGGTGGTGCTCTCCCCTACTTTGGGGGTCTTTAAGAGGAGGCGAGACATGCAGCTGACCCCAGCACTCTTTCCTGCCCAGGGCAGGAGTTTGGACTCAATGATCTGCCAAGGTCCCTTCCGACCCAACCATCTATGAATCTATATTTTACTATGGGTATTTCCCATGCTTGGCAGGTTGTTCCTCCCCCTAACACTTGCTGCTACGTGTCAGGAAGTTCTTAAGCCTTCCTCAGAGGCATTGGGTGTTGGCTGGGGACTTCAACTGGGGTGTGCTAATGCTCCTGCTGGGACCAATGCCAGAAGTTCTTGGCTAGAAGGTCTTGCCCCTCTGCTCAGGGTCAGGAAGAAATTTTACCCCACAGTCAGCCTGATAAGGACTGCAGGGGTTTTTACCTTCCTCTGTAGCAAGGGGTAGGGCCCCTACCTGGGATCTCTCAAACTTACATTGACATTTCACAGAAGCAGGATGTTGGCTACCATGGTTCCCCGCTTTACCTGCGACTGGTTAGGGTATTATGTCTAATGTTGTATCTGGGTTGATGATTACCTTAAGTAGAGTTTAGATCACGGACTGTATGGGGTGGCTTGGATAGGGATGATCCTACTTCATGCAGGGGGTTAGACTAGGCCTCTAGAGATCCCTTCCAGCTCTACTTTCTTCTGATTTTATGAGTCCACTGTTTTCCAACATTAGGTAGACACAAGGCATGTTTTCACAGCAGCATTCCTTAACCTGGATGAAGACATGACCTACTAACCACGAAACCTGTGCCTAGCAGGGGACTTGAAGCTTGGTCTCCCAACTCCCAGACCAGTACCCTAATCCATAGACCTTTCTTCCTCCCAATATGTCTAACTTCTCTGATGATTTTCCTCAACGTCACCACCACCTCGCCAGGGAAAGTTCTCCTTGTAACTCAGACAATGTTTTCAGTGTCTGGCTCATTTTAAAAGATCTGCTGAGGCTCCAGTCCATTGAGGAGTTCTGAGAAGCATCCTGTTCTGTGACAGAACAGCTTGAAAGTTGTTTTCTATTTTCCTCTACCCCCAGCTGTTATTAGTAGGAACTTTAATCTGATGTTTGAAGTATGAAGGATTCTGTCAGAGCATGTGTCGTTTGAAATATTCCTTACACCAAACTGGGTTAGGCAACCAGGGACATTTTTGCATGAATCCAGGATATTATGAGTTTTCTAGTCCTGCTGCTTATTCCCCTACACAGGAGTCAGAAGCCTGTAATGTCCCAGATGGAGCTGACTGCTATGGAGATTATAATAATTTCACAGAGGATTGAGACTGCAGGTGGCAAACAAAGCATCAGAGATACTCCTCACGTAAAGGTCTTTATAACTGAAGAATGCATAGCAAGAATAAAGAAACATATAACACACCAATTTGAACATTCTGTTTGGAAGAACTGCCAACCCATTTCACATTCATGTTGAAGGGCCTTCACTGGACTTGGGCACATTGTACAAGGAAGACCAACATCCAGAGAAGATGGAATATACAGCCGGAGGGCAGAACACTAAGAAAAGAGCAAGCCTGGTTGTTGAAGGAAACCTAACACACCAAGTGAGCAACAGAGAAGGGAAACTAACCAGAAGTGGAATGTAAGAGAATGAACATTGGGGTTAGAAAACTGAGAGGACAGAACAAGTGGGAAGACTGCCTCCCTTGCACACATGCAAGAAACTCACTTCTGTCCTCTGCAAAGGAATGCAGTAAGACTGCATTGAGAGCCAGGAGTTCTGGCCTCACAAGATGGGACAGTGACAACACACCATCAACACATCACAACAGCATTGTTCAGCAGAGAACCTGGGGCATTCAGGGTGAAAACTAGACCCAGTTTCTACAAACTGTTAAAGAATCAGGAACTGACAAAGACTGGAAAAAAAAAAAAAAATTATTCTCTGTGTGTATGCAAGTAAGTAAGGACAACCTGAGGGACCCCGTAACTCTTGGTTGCTCCCTGCTGCCCAAACATCTTCTAAGTTCATGAAATCACCTTGCCAGACAAGGAGATCTGGATATCTCATTAAAAACTTGGGTAACCCATAAGAAGCTACTGCAGAGCAATGTGGTCTTCCTTCTATGTGCCTTGCCCCTCATTAAGACAGGCATAAGGAATGCGCTATAAAAGGAGACTTGCATGGTTTCCAAACCAGTTGTTACCAATCCTTAGGACAGTGACTCTCAACCAGGGTGGTGGCCAGGGGTGTCAAGAGATCCTTTAAGGGTCATACGGGGCATCATGCGCATCCACTGTCAACATTGCAAACACCTACACAATTCACAAGATTCAGAAGTTTGAAATAAAAAAATCCACATGCTTTAAAACATTCTGATCTGTTGTGGGCTGAGATCTTTGCAACAGAATTGCTCCATTGTTTTGTGTAGTCAAAAAATAAGCAAAAGCTAACAGCTATAATTTTCCAAAGGGTGTTTTGAGCCTAACGAGGTTAAAAACTGCTGCCTTAGGTATTAGGCACAAAACATATGATACCCACAAATCAGAACCCTCTGTGATTTTGGCTGCCATAAGACAGACAGGCCTTCATGGCACTTCAGAAGTCTTCATGGAAACGCATGAGCTTTATGTGCAAAACAATGTACTTCCTTGAACTTACCTTAAGAAGCCACACATGACATTAGTAAAGACCTTGCAATCAGTCTCCCATTGCTAGGCTTGTGGAAGGTACCATGCCAACTGTTTGAATGAATGTAGTACTGTTGATTTCACAAAAAAATACTTGTATGGCATTTTGATGTTCTTTACTCAAGCTCCCCCCCACAAAAAAATGAAAAACAAACAAACAAAAAACAAGAAAACAAAACTCTTTTAACCTTGCTCACTACACACCTTGAGACATGGACATGTAACCCAGATAAAAGATCTGCAAGAAGAGTGGGGTTTGCTAGCTGGGGCAGACTAAGGTAGTGTATTGGCATCTAGCATGAGACAAACAATAGTGTTCCATGCAGCTGATAGCTATAACTAGGCTGTTCCAACTGGCAAAACCACCAAGAATCCTAGATGTTGGGAAGAGGGCGAGGAGCAGAATCCATCTTTGCGAACTGGAGTTCTTCCCATAGCCAACTGACAGCATTTGGCAACAGGTATTCTGAAATGCATGTCTTCTCCAAAAATCAGACTTGCCAGCCACAGACAGACTATAAACTCCTACACTGTTTTACAGGACCATTGCTGGAAACGTCCGTGGGGGGGGGGGGCGGGCCCCGCCGGGCCGGCGCGGTTAATGTGGATGTGGAGGTTTGGTTAGTTTTGTGTTGTTTTG
>JAGPOW010003182.1:18111743-18124760 GCA_030014935.1 Caiman crocodilus
TGCATGTCTTATCCAAAAATCACCATTGCCACCCAAACACAGACTATAAAAACCTAAACTGTTTTACAGGACCATTGCTGTAAAATAAACTGCCCCCCCCCCCCCCCCAAACAGAAGATTTGAAGTTCTCTTTAAAGATACCTTGTTTGTATACTCATTTTTTTTTGACTAGGGGATGGTGCAAGGTTGGGAGTACTTCCACAGAAGAAATTCAGTTGATAGGTCTCATCTGCACACCTTGGTCCAGCAACTGCAGATTGTTACGCAGCACGCCCTCATTCAGTTATGGTATGGAGAAGAACTGGGTCAAGGACTGGAACAAAAGGCCTGCAAGCCATCAGGACCACAGCGTGCTGGAAAACGGTGTGGTCTAGAACTAGAGTAGCTGGAGTACTGTCAAGAGAGACTTATAGGCGGCAATGAGTCTCAAGCAAGTCTCAGACTAACTTAGCCAACAAGTCAGTGGTTGTTGGTACAGTTCTCAAATCACTATCTGAGGCATCTGAGGTCTGCAAAGTCATCCTACTATTCTTTAATCCCTGGTCCATATCATGGCATTACAGCTCCATCTCAAGCCCTGTTATATTGCCACTTTTACTGAAGCCAACAGAATTGATTTAAATGATCTTTAACCATGAATGCAAACTACAGTGAAGCTCTGCTGGCCTTGCCATGTCAGCTGTGGGTGTGAGAACGTCACACCCCCCAGCTACTGAAGTCATGACTGTAAAAGCCTCAGTGCAGAGGCATCTCCACTAGCAGAACAGTGTTTTTGCTATTCGGAGAAGATGGTTTAACTCTAGCAGTAGGGAGGAAATCTCCTTTTGTTGGCAGAGTTGTATCTACACAAGTGGAGCAGTTCTCTGGCACCATAGTTAAAGAGACCCACAATGCAGACTCAGCCTCAGGGCCTTACTGAGCAACACTTGAGTAAGCTTTGTTTCCTTCCTGCTTCTGCTACCCCTCAGTCTCTCACACACACTCCCCTATCAAGTTTGGTTTCAGCAGCTGTAAGCTACACAAAAGGAACCGCTGAAAATCTTTATGGAGGAAATAATATGCAATTTTCTAGCTGAACACCTTTTAAAATGTAATGACAGAAAATAAAATCCTGCATCTGTGCTCGGCAATAACAATCTGTATGCGCACGGTAACAACATGACACTTGGAATAAGCAAGATCCAGACAAAAAGAGAGCTTACCCAGGCGTCCAAATCCGCAGGCTTGGAATAAAGAGAGTATGAGAGAGAGAAAGGGAAGGAAAGAGGAAAAAAGAAAATCAGTGATTTAAGGAGGCTGCCTGCTGCTGCACAATATAGCTTTTAATATGACAAGTTCAGCAAAGTTCCTTTAAAATGATGAGCATTTTAACAGTATGGTTATGTGCCCATGTGTCACACTGTTGTAATGTCCACATATGGAGCCAATGCTGGACAAAGACATTCGAAGCATCTGGGTTCATGGCATTATGCAAAAATACTGCACAATGCTGGAGACAGCACCATCAGCAACAAAACATAAGGAATGCAGTTGAGACCAGGGGTACCCTATAGTGCCAAACATTTATCCAGCTGCTCTGAAAAGAAGAGTCATCTCCTGTACAAGGTCAATTTTACCTACCCTAAGGTGGTATGGCTGCACTGGGGACTTCCTCACTGAAAGCTTCTTGATTGATCAGCTCTCCAATCAAGTCCCCTTTCACAACCAGGCCAATATACCTACAGTGTAGGCCTGAACTTGATGCCAGATCTAAGCTGCCTTTCCTCCCTCTTTTGTTCAGGAACCTGATTTAAGGGCTCCCAGGTAGGAAATGCACAGAGCATGGGAGCTCCGGTATCTCCTCTCGCACGCTCTGCTGCTGTCAGGTTATTGTTTAAACAAAAAGTAATAACTACAGTAGTAAGTACAAAATGATAAACCTTTCTTGCCTATAAACACCTAAATCTGAAGCCAGGGTGTTTATGAGGCAGCCAAAGCGCTCATTCATTGTGGAGAGCTGCTGTGCCCCACCTTCTTCTCCAGGCTATGTTCAAATAGGCAGCCCATTCTTTAAATGGGACCTTTGGACAGACTGCCCTTTTATTTATTTATTTTAAATCACAATTATTTATTTGAGGGAGGCTGGCAAAGTGGGATGAATGCGCTCATTGATCGTAGTTCAGTGCCAGAGGGAGCAGACGGCAGAGTGCAAGGGATTTATGGGAGTTGCAATCATTTGAACGGCACAGAGCAGTTACCTGAGATTACTGAAGGATGATATGCCATTAGCTGTGTATGATGTCTGTCCCCACCCTTTGTAACAGCCAAGAGGGGTAGAACTGAAGACAGACAAACAGATAGACAAGAAGGAATATGTATAGTACAAGTGGCTGAAGCCAATTCCCTCCTTTCTGCATCACCACCAAGTCTCCAGCAAGCCAACACCCACCAACAACGAAGCTAGACAGGTTTGAATAAACTCTCTTTCCTGGTATTTACAGATGAGACAATGTATTAGGGTTTTTTGTTTTTGTGCTGTTGTTTTTTGTTTTTTTTTTTTAAGAAGTCCAAGACTCAAGACAGCATCTCATCTCATTGGATGGATAGAAAAGAGCGAGTGTACAGCTGTTTGTAGCACGTTTAATTAGAGATGCCACATACAGGTAGCTTTTTGCAGGATCTACATCAGTCATTCACAGCACACTTACATCATTACCTGCTATGCTCCTAGCATGTGTTTTGTCACGCAAACATCTGCACACAAACAGGAGGTACTCACTCACTCCCTTTTGGACAGTCTCTGCAGAAATGCAAAGTAATGAGAATGAATTTACCCTCCCACCCTCCAGACAGCTTCTCCGCACCAAGTTTGAGACAATTTTCCACTGCTCTTGCCCATGCCAAACCAGCTCTGCAGCTACAGTGTTTCATTTCCAAAGGTTTAAATCTGCCACCTTTTGTAAAGTGAAAAATCACTAAGAGTCACTGAATGGAAAAAAGTTTTATGAACAGATTTAAAATATAAAACAGATTCCTCCTTTAACTGTACAGGGTGCAAAAGTTTGCTACCAAAACAGGCACCACAGCAATATCAATATCACCTTATGCTGGGTAGCCACATGGAAAAGAACAGTGCCCATTTGGACTTTGGCTTTATTCAGGAACTAGGCAAATAAAGGCATGCATGTCCAGAAAGTTCAGGTGAGCCAGAAATGGTATGCCAGGCTAGGAGCAGTGTGTCAAGTATCTTGCAAAAGTTTCTTGGTCCACTGTACTGTTCACTTGTATTACATTTTTGGCTTTTCATTTTCCCCACACCAGCAAACAGTCACACACACGTGCGTTACCAGAAGTTTTCGTAACTATCCAGACTATGACAGGTAACACTCAGTTTAAGTTTTGCTATCTGTCTGATACCATGCTACAATATGGCAGGCACTCAAAAAGTGGGCTAGGTTGGTGCCTGTGCACTGTACCAATCTGGATGGAATCAACAGTTGCCCAGGGAAACTCCAGATATTATTTTTAAGGAAGGTCATACATCCAACTCCAAGGGCAGCCAAGGTTGCAACAAAAACCTTGACCCTTAGGCTAGACATTTCCTACTTAGGGAGTCAACAGGAAAATGGATATAATAGTTACAAGGCATTGCCAGTGTCAGAAGAGGGGAAAAGGAGAAGTGGGAATAAGAGAAGCTACAAAAATCTTGGCCAAATATGACATGACAGAAACCTCAATGCAGGGAACACAACAGGTTCACAACACACAAATCAGCTGTATTAACAACTTGGGGATGGGCACACTACAGTCTGAGGGGTCATGGCATAAGATGTACTGGCATCCCAATAGCCAGGCTTCATCTTCTGAACCAGCAAAGAGCAAGTTTTCTTCAAAGAGAAAAATCTGAAGCCCAAAACATTTTCATGATGACTGGTATTAGAGAGCCTTAAGAGCACAAGTAGACCCTCATTACCCACGTATCTGTTGTCTCATGCTCCCAGCCCCTTAAACACTTCCACTTTAACAGAAAACTGAAGCAGCATCAATATTAAACATAATAAGAGGCAGAGATTGTTGCCAGCCAACAGAGAAGGAGCAGGGAGAGAGAGAGAGAAAAAGAGAGAGAGGCAACTGAGCTGTGATCAATTTTAAGGAAAGGCTCAGATGAAATTGCCCAAGTCTAATGTATACCAAACATATACAATTTTATAAACATGGAAGATGGAAAGTAACAGTAAAAGCCTCTGCCCCTTTATGATTCAGGGACAACAGCAGCTCTAATGCTTATAGCATTGCTGCAAATGAGTTGGTGATGCCTACTGTTGATAGTTTTCATTTAAAATGGAGAGAGAGAAATCTATTTTACAAAATCCAAAGTAAACCAGCTGCTTTCTTTGCTTACTTTAACACTTCCCCCTCACCCCACATTCTCCCCTCCCCACCATCCCCCTGATACACACTTACAGAGCTCTCATTACTCAGACTGCCAATACACAAGGCATTGAATGCCTCCCCTATGGAAAGCTTATGGAGAGAGTACAGGCTCTCCAGAGACAAATGCTCAAAATATTTAAGGTCTGACAGCAAACAAGGCAAAAACTAATCTGTTTAAGCCTTCATTTCTCCTCTTAGGCAAATGCAGTACGAAGGTTCCTGAGCTCACCTAGAAGAACAGAAGCCAGCTGTCAAAGGACATGAGGTTCTACTTCAATTGTACCTTACTTTTCCAAATTAGATTTGCTCAGCCTACAAGTGAATAAGCTTTTTCCCTACCCAAGAAGCCAATCCTATGAACCTATCAGTTCCTTAATTATTTCTGGTTTGTGCATCACCAGTCTAGGACTTTGCCTACCTAACAACTTGGCCTGCTGGGATATCACTGGGGAGGAGGATGGGTGGTGGTGGTAGTGGCCCCACACACCTATCCTCAGCTCAGTTTTCATAGGTGGAGTGGAAAAGGTGAGGGGACCAGTTTCCCTCAAACCACTCAAAACATAGAGATACCCACATTTGAATGGCATGCTACAGATTATTTTATCAAAACCCTACCAATACTATATGAAATTCATAGTACACCTGTAATCAACACACCTGCCTCTGGGCAGCATAAAATGATAAATGCATAGGGCCAGGAAAGAGCATTCTCTACCCCACTGCACAGCACAACACAATCAAAGGGATGAATGGGAAACTTTCATCTGCCCCTGAAAACATCAGCAACTGCTGGCAGCAGAATATTGTAGTAGATGGTCCACTGGACTAATCCAGTACAACAAATTCTGCCAAAGCAGCTGTCACAAGATTGGAAATCTAATTTCTATTCATTTAAGAAGCTTCTCTTAAACTCTCTTTTCTCTAAAGGGAGTGAAGTCAGCTTTGAGGCTTTTTTTTTTTTTTTTTTAATGTGGGTAAAAAATGGTCTTATTAGCTATATGCTTGGGTAGGGAAATCCTTTAAAGTTTTCAGAGATCGCAGTCACGTATCTGCTTCGTCTCCCTGAAGAAGTTGCCCATCTCCATGCAAGGTCATTTTGCAAATGAAGACTCAATGGTCTAGTTTCCAATAGCATAGAAGGGATTTTCAACAAGGCCAGAGACCTGCACATGTTACTGTATATATATTCTATTCTCTCACTCAGACATACATACAATGTACCTTAACCAGCAATACGCTCACGGTATCTTCCAGGTTCTGCACTAGAACCTAATAAAACACTTGAATGTGAGAAAGCCATGACGACAATCAAGAAAAAGACTTGGCATTAACCAATTGCCTTCTAAACCCTGCTGGGAAGGAACAAGATAGATATACATGGACATAGGGGATACACCATCTTTCTGAGCTGCCTCAGAACCTGAAATGAGGTGGATTAAAGCAAGGTAAAATGGAGACAGAAGCTTTGAGCTAGAGATAATAAGGACTACCTGGAAGAGGAAAAAGGACTGTGTATCGAGATAACTTGACAGCAGAATCCTTCGCTTCCATGATCATTCAGTAAAAACAAACAGGCAGTGTATAAATTCCCCCACCTATGGTTCTGTTAAAGCACCTCAGTCTTGGCCCAGAACACCCACATCACACTAATCCTTTTCCTGCTAGGAAAAGGCTGCCAAATTAGGCTATGGTTTTGAGCTACAGAAAAATGTCCACTAAGGACTTGATTCTCACTTCCGGAGGCTTTGCTTCCAACTGTGCATTCTAAATAGTAAGTCTGCTGCTTCTTGGCTAAATGCACTATCCACCCCCCACAAGCCTCTGATCAGAGATAATGCTGCAAGGTAGCATCTTTTAATGAAAGCTGAGTACATCATAATAAAGCCATCTGTAAAAAGAAGGAACAGAGGATGGGCAAGGAAGAGGTTTTCAGACTCTGAAACTATATTCTTTTATTTTTACACTGCAGTCTCCAGGGCACGGCTGTATCAAGAGAAACTTGCAAATATATGTCACTGCCAGCAAAATTTTGATTTCCATTTGATAGCACAATTTGCAAACAGCAGTTTTCCATGTCGTGCAAGTGCTTAACATTTGTAATAGCTACAAGAATTCAATGCTGATTTACATTCATTGGGCAATGCACAGATTTTTCTTATGTGCACTATGAAATGCTGGGGTTTACAGGAAGGCAGCTCAGAAAGCTCATGAGGTAGGGATGGGTAGAATTGTCACCATTAACCTCTACAAGGAACACAAGCATGGAGTTACAGTTGTAAATGAGGAATTGGCCAAGTTTAGCAGCAGGAAAACTGGCTTCGCTCTCAGGTCCAAGTGGTATGCAATTAAAACTTTCATGGGTTGTCATGACCTAAGAAACTGCAGTAATATTTATCCCCAGGATCAGTCAAGTATATTTGTTATAACTTTGACAACGGGCCCAAGCTCATCAGAAATTGCAGGCGCCCCTCCCCCCCACAAGTTAGAGGTAAAAGGTACAACACTAAATGTACAACAACTAATTCCATGGGTCAAATCATGAGAAAACAAAAAAACGAGTACAGATTATAGGTTAATAAATAGGATGCCACAAGAGGACACCGAGCAGAGAACTCCACCTAGTGCCCACTGCCCCTTACATACATCTAGAGGAGCCTGTGGGCATCATCCAGTGAACTCTGTCTGAAGGCATGCACAGAAAATGGATAGAAAGGCAGCCCCACAGTTGCCCCGGTTCCCTCCAGCCAGCACTTCCTGATCTCCTAGGATCTTTTAAGTGAACAATGTTTATGACTGAGCTTTTAAAATACATAAAAGTTCTAAAACTTAGCCATGTAGACCAGATAGAATCAAGACTCTTGATTCTATGGGATTCAATACGTAGGGAATCAATCCAGCTCTGAATACTGGGTAAATTTCAAATCAAATCCCAACATCTATTATAGCAGGTACTATTTATAAAACATACCTGCACACCGCTTGCTCTCTAATTATAGTTGAAGCATAATCATTTACTTTCCATGAGATGCTTTTGTACCTTACCGCTTCTAATAAAGAGAGTCAATAAAAGCCATTTCAAGAACCTGTTGATTGATTTATTGATTGAATAAAGTTCACCAGTGCAGTAGATTATTAATAGCCAAACCGGAAAATGACTTCACATATGCCATTGGGAGCCTACATCAGAAGAGGGTCTTGCAAGTTAAGCAGAGGTCTGCTTAGCAATAAGTCTGATGTGAACAAATCTGATGCGATAAAACCCTTAACTCTGGTCCACATTTGCTAATCTGGTTAGTCAACTAATGTCACAAAGTCAGGGTTTGAGTTTGCCACTGGCTTCTGCATTAAAAGTGGGAATAATGTGGGGGGAGGCTAGCTCAGCTCCACGTTAACTGGAAACAAACTGGAGAAAGAAGGATGAAAGAAAGCAGTCCTGTCAATGCCATGCAAGAGTTTGAGACAGGAATGGAAGCAGAGTTTTGCATCTAAGTGAAGCTGCCAAGTAGGAAGCAGTGAAGGGCAACATGTCTGATTCTCCACTATTAGGAGTTCATGCAGAGCAGTCTGCATGTTGAAAACAGGCCAAAGAAGCTTTTGAGGAGCACAGATTGCTGTAGCCTAGGTTCTCACACTTCTCCAGCAACCCAAAGCTGGCAGCACAGGGCCCACACAGACTTTTGACTGATAGAAATGAGCTTTATGTTAATAAAGGTAACCCAACACTCTCCATCACTTTCCCACACTGTCTCCAACTACCCCCACAGGCAGGGGGTGGAAGATGGACACATCTTGTAGAGTCAAGTCAACAAACCTTGGGCTGTAGTGAACCAAACTCCAAGCGTGAGGAACCCTTGAGGAAAATGCTCTCCAGGCATCCTGCTCACATGTCAGCTTAGCTCTCTCCCCACACCTTTACCTAAGCTACAGTGCAAATAAGAGCGGAGTGTGGAAAGCTCTGTCAGGATGGCGCTGGGAGCTATCACTTTTCAGGCTGCCATGCAGCAGACAGCACATCAAGTGCTTTCACTGCTACACTTAAACATTCATTATGAAAGAAAGGAGCTTTCACTCAGCCACAAGAAACTATTGTACCTTGGTCACAAGCTTCATAAGCTTGATTTTTTTGTCATCTTCCCTGTAACATTACATTTGCCTCTAAAATAGAGAAGAGAGACGAGGCATATGAAAGACTCCCAACTGGCTTAGCCTTGGTTCATTAGCAACTGGAAGTTGTTACCACCGGACAATTGTTTAGTGACTGGAACAAACACACACGGCTCCTTCTCAAGACAGGGGGGCACCATTCAGTATAATGCCAATGGTGACCCTTACTGATCAGTGGCTTGTCTTTGCCAGGCGATTCAACCAGGTTTCAAACACCATTTATAATGAGTCAAGTGAATACAATGTAGACAGCGCTGAACACAACCTGTCCTTACCTACACTGACCAGATGGCTGTCAGCAGTGTCTCCGCTAACTCAGTTCCTAGGTATCAAGTTTAAATAGGATTCATTTGTCTAGTGGAGGAAAGCCAGCAGCTGAGCAACCTTCTCATAGACGTGGTTTCCTGGGAGGCGGAGTTCAAGAACATGGGTAGGGCTGGGAGGAAAGGGAAAAGCTTGTACTCTCACCACTGTGTCAACAAAAGTATTTATACCACTTACAACCCAGAATCCTCTATATCAGGGTGACATTAATGAGAAACAGGAATTTAATGTCCAGAGATGTCAGTGACTTCCCCCTCCCATCCACTAGCATGACATTAATGTGAGGGAGAAAGGGGAATTCTCAGGTGTAGACAATCCAGTAAGCTAATGAAAGATTGCAAATTTGGTTTGGGGAAAACAATCTGCTAATTAGCAAGGATCCCTGCTTCTCCACACAAACCCCCTCAGTGTCTTTGGAACTAAATGCCAGACTTATCAAAACAACCTTTAAAAATAAAAGGGTTTAAAGGATTATTTCCCTCATAACAGTCTCCCTCCTTCCCTTAATATACATGATCAAAAGCAAAACCCATTCTGAAAGAAGAAAAGCAACACTCCAACATCCCATTTCTATTTAGTTCTGGAATATCCTCCCCAGAAAAGACCTGAAAACGCCTCATCTTCCAAGATCAAGCTTTCCCTCTCATTAGCACCACCCTCACGTTTTCTTGAGCTGTGGTCATATAAACCCTTTGCACCTTTTCACTCTATTGAATCAATCTCCCCTGGCAACTTCTGGTGTGGTACTAGGCTCTCCCCTCCCTCTGGCTCTTCTTCCCTCACTAATTCCGTGCTCAGAACTGTGAAGCACAAAATTAGACATTTCAAATTAAGCAGAGAGAGAGGGAGAGAGAGAGAAAATGAGAGAACCTTATTAAATCAACATTAGCATCAGAGCATCTTTAAAAGAGAAACTCAATTGCAAAATATTACTTGCCTCTGTAAAACCTTTTATGTGGACAGAAATGAGAGAGACGAGCAGCAGCTTCACTCTTCCTCCTTTCCATCCACTGCTCCTCTCCACACTGGTCACAATGCTTGAGCAATGACAGCAAGATACTTTCCACTCCACAGTCCCAAAGGTAGCAGAGCTTGCCTTGAGCTTACAAGAGTTGGAATTACCAGGCAGCAAGGCCACTGCTGAGCAGCATCTGTCACAATGTGACACCTCAGCCTTTTCTAGTTTTTCAAAACATACCATGCACAGAGAAGTGAATTCCTTGTTCCTTAAGGGAAAGTCAAAGTCAATGGCAGCAATAAAAGTTTTACTCCCTACAAACCAGACCACAACCAAGGTATTACACATGCACAGTAAGGCAAAGAAACTAAACCTTAACTAGAACCTGCAACTGAGAGAGAATATTGCTGTTATAGCTGATGGCAGTCTAAATATTCGGTTCAAAACGGCTAAACATTTCCCAGCCAGGTAGGTTCAGCCTGCCTTCTCTTGAAGAGAATTCAGATGAGTATGATACAGTTCACTGCCTACTGGATGATCAAAGGCCTTAAAATCTTGTTGCTCTACACAGCTTTTCAAGTTCTCATGACTTTTTCACAATAGAGTGGACGTTTCCCCAGCATCACAAGATCAAATTTACATGGCCTAAGCTGGTGTGTAGTATAGTACTCTGTGCAGCAGTTGTCTAACCCTTCCCCAACCCCCTCAGGCTGGTGGTATTTCATCAGCGATGTATATAAATATCTGAGAAGTGCTTCGTTAAAGAGGGTGTTATAGAAACCTACATCACACTAAGAACTTTTTAATTCACAATACTAAGAGTAGACATGTTTTTCCACAGAGTAGGTCAAGGAAGTGTTTAGCTAATGTTTAGTTAGCATCTTTTGTGCTATTGTGGAGTCTAGCGGTCAAGACTCAATTTCCTGGAATGCCCAATCACTTCTTGTGCAATTTGGGGTATTAAAAAAAATAAATAAAATAAGGGCTATCCCTTAAAAAAAAGTGTATCCTACAGGAGTAGAGGCAGTATTGTAGCATGCTACTACCCTAGTACAAAACACAAGACATCTGATAAAAAGGCACTGGAAAAGAGATCTCCCCAAATAGGCATAGTTCTGACAACGTCACCTAACTGGACAGATCTCTGTGATCAGAGTGACCATAAACAGATTTACCAGTATTTAGCAGGCCTGGGATTTCTCTGTACAGTACCAAGTACTACAAAGCTTAGTCTAGTCTCTTCTCCAGAGAGCTCACATTAGGTAAAAATGCAACAAGAATAACAAACAACAGGAAACAGTGAGGACAAAAGAAATGGAAACATTTACCTATAAACACAGAATAAGTTTGCTTAAGGAAACTGTCTCCCCAACATCCAGATTGCTTCTGAAGGGTCCTCAGAGGGCCACAGTGGCAGTACAAGAGTGGCTAAGGTGTTCTGTATTAGAACAAGGTGAACAATTCATCATCGCACTATAAAGCTAAAGTATCAGGCAAGCAAGAGAACTAACCCATTTATCTAGTGGAGCACTGAACTTTCCAGCTTGAGGCTGTTCAATTCCCCCCACAAACCCAATGAGAGGGTCTTTTTACACAAATCCATTATACACCCACTACATGCCCAAAAATGGATCAAGGGAGTGCAACACTACGCACAAAAGAAAACCATTTTGTTTCCTCCCTCTCTATCCCAAGTTGCTTTCCCTAGTGGTCTGCTGAATCAAATCTCTCCTGTTTACAGGAATATAGGACTGGAAAGGATCCTTTGGGTTAAAATCTAGTCACCCTACTCTTGCAAGGAACCACTTCAATGACTTTCAGAAGACAAAAAAGTGCCTATCAGTACCCAAGCATTGAATGCAAGGGCCACAATTTTCCAGACATTATGGGATTCATTCTACAAATGGGAAACAATTCTCTCATACACACAATATGGAGCATCACCAAGCCGAAAAAACATCATCAATTTAGCTTACAATCACCGCTGGTAATTCAGGGCTTTTACAAGGTAATGGTGAACTCCTATGGTATTTGCAAGGTCAGTGTTTCCAGCTCTTCAGTCAAAGTCCTAGCTCTACAGGCTTTTCAGGGTGAGAGTCCATTTCCACTACCAAAGAAATGAAGTGCTAGAAGGATGGCAAAACTGGAAATCACCTCTTTTGTGGAGATCTCATCTTCCTGCTCCACCTTATGTGGACTATCAGACAATTAAATAACTTAGCAGATACCAACCCCCTCCGAGAAAGCAATAAAGTAACATATATGTATTTATAAGCTTGCTTGTAACAGAAGGCATGAGAGAACTTAAAAAAAAATTACAATTAAAACCAAAATAAAATAATAAAAAACCCCACATACATGCAGCCTAGCCATCAGATGGGTCATAAAAGGAAGGGGGTAGAGGAGGAGCCTGAAATTACTTGCCCAGATCCACAGCAAATAAGGGGAAGAGTCAGGATTAAATGTTGAGGTCCTACCTTCTAGGCATAAACTTTTACAGCTGCTAGATCACATCACGTCTTTGTTCCCCAAATGCAAGAACCCAACTGCAGAGGAAATCAGTTTTTCAGTCTGGTCTGGTAGACTTCACATATCTGTTCAGATAGCTTTTGAAGGGGGGGAGCTCTGTTGCAATACCTCAGCTGGTAAGAACCAGCCTGCCATCACCTTGCAATACCATAATTGGCAGATCTATTTGGACCAATCCTGGGTACAATGGAAAAAAAAAAAAAGTAACAGACTTTGAAGAGAGGGAGACTGTGAGGGACCAACAGGGGACTTTATGCTGAAGGGCACCCAGCATGGGTTTGTTAAGGGCAGGTCCTGTCAGACCAACCTGGTCGCCTTCTATGACCAGGTGATCAAATCCATGGATGCCGGCGTCCCTGTCAACACAGTCTCATTAAAAGGATGGGGAGCTGTGGCATTGACCCCTACACAGTTGAGTGAGTCAGAAACTGGCTGATGGGGCACTCCCAGAGAGTGGTGGTGGATGGGTCATACTCGATCTGGAGAGATGTAGGCAGTGGGGTCCCCCAGGGCTCCGTCCTTGGGCTCGTGCTGTTTAACATCTTCATCACAGACATGGACGAAGGGGTAGAAAGCAAGCTATCCAAGTTTGCAGATGATACCAAACTGTGGGCTGAGGTGGGGACACC
>JAGPOW010003182.1:18124860-18139669 GCA_030014935.1 Caiman crocodilus
TCACAGTTAGGGTGGCTAGGATGTGGAACCAGCTTCCTAGGGAAGTTGTTCTTGCTCTTACCTTGGGCACCTTCAAGAACAGATTAGATAGGTACTTGGGTGGGGTTCTGTGACCCTGGCACTCATCCCTGCCATTGGCGGGGGGTCAGACTAGATGGCCTGCTCTAGGCCCCTTCTGACCCTAGATACTATGAAAGTAGAGGCAGAAGCAAGAGTTGCAAGTAAAGGCTGAAAAACGATTTGAATCACCAAGGCTCACACAGCAGCAGTGAATGACAGTGAGCCATCAACTCATCCAAGTAACCAATACAGCCCAAACCCATTAGCTCAATCTAGGTGCCAGTCTGCCTACTGTTGTCCATGTAGGAAATTCTAATTCTGAGCACTGAAAGAGAGGACCCTTGAGAAAGGCAAAGACAAAGTAAAAGAAGAGGGGGTAGGACAAACACAGTACAATACAAGGAGTCACAATGGGGTTTGCTTTCAATATTAACACTTGGCTGTAGCACTCAGACCACCTCTGAGACACTAGCAAAATGGGCCCCTCCTGTCATCATTCTGTTCTTCACGCAGCAAATCGGGAATTAATGTTCACGGGTTCTGATGAGTGACATAATTGCAATTTAAAAAGGGCAATTAATCATCAGCCGTGCTGCTGGCTGCTTTGTCAGGCTGGGATCCTTTCCCTCCACACCTGCCACCACACACACACACACACACACACACACACACGTCAAGTCAAAAAACAAAACAAGACCATAGTGCTGCCTTTTCTCTCCCCATCCCTACCCCTGGATTCTTTTCTCCCATCCCTTGCCATGCTCCACTTCTCATGTCATGTGCACTGAAAGTGCACACACAAACCTTGCACAAATCCCCATCTGGATTACATCCATCCTTCCTCCCCATCTGCTCTTCCTGGATGCTCAACCAATCCTTCTGCCATTTGGGTAGAGAACGCTCTCTGTGTTGCTTCCCGGATGTCAATTGAGGCATTCAAGAAACAATGGGCCCTGGCACCTCTGTTTTCATCCCTGTGTGACCACAATATTTAAGAGCGTCATCCAGCCCACCTTCACATGGAAAGCCTATGCAACACTTTTAGGTCACAGTAGGTTTCTGCAAGTAGAAAGCATTGTTCAGATGAAGGATCCAGATAGGAAAGGGTGAACAGCAGCCTTCACAGAGTCAGCTTTCGACAAATATCTGGCAAGACTGCTGCGTTTACATTGCAGTTAATGTCCGTTTTGCACTATGCTTCGTGCTTTTATAGGTGGGTTTTGCAGCATGCTCTGAGAGAGATCCAATTCTAGGATTAGTTCTGCCACCTCTGGAAGCCAATTCCAGAGCTGAACCACTATCACCAGATGTGGAGGGGATTTCGGCAGCCCAGTATTTAAGAGAAAAGGCTATTTCATAGTTGGTTTTAAGCTCAGCACTGGGATGAGAGGGGAAAAAAAGTTCTGGCAAAGCTTTCTTATCATAACTATTTTAATAAGTAGAGCACTAATTCCCCTCCCCTACAAAGGTGAATTCCTGAAAGAATTTCCCTTCACTGGAAGACGAAGAACAGAAGACTCATGAAATCCACCATGCCACACATCGTGAAGACTCAATTCACCTGGGAAGTACCTTAGTACTGGCACTACAGAAAGTCTTGAGATCAACAAATTTAGAGATGTATAAACATAAGTTGTTACCTTGAACATGGAGAAGAATAGCCCCCAGGGCCAAAGAGGTTGTGTTACAAATCACTTGAGCCAGCTGAGGAGTCTGCATTAAGACATGCATCTATGATCCCAGCTGGCAGCAGTGAATATATGCCATAGAGCAAGGGTGGGCAAAATGTGGCCCAGGGGCTGGATGTGGTCCGCCAGGCCATTCTATCTGACCCGCAGGGCAGCTAAAAATTTAGAAAATGAATATTAATCTGCCCTGGGCTACCTGTCATGTGGCCCTCGACGGCTTGCCAAAACTCAGTAAGCAGTCCTCTGCCCAAAATAATTGTGTGCCCCTGCCAAAGAGGGATATGCCTTGCAATACAGGCTAAACAAGATTTCCCCAATCACCTATAATTGGTGTCAAAAATTGATCAGTTTCCATTTCAATAGAAGGAAAGGATTTTTTCTTAGATAAGGAAATACTTCTGTCACACTACAAAAGTTGAAGAAGGGTGTATGTGTATATCCCCTGGAACATTGCAAAAATGACATAAGCGCTATAAAAAGTGTTCTTCTCTGTAGTGCCCCATGTTACATGTGTCCTGTTCAGAATCAAGTCAGGATAGAAACTGGCTTGCAACTGTACTCTACACCAGTGTCTCCCAACCTTTTCCAGCTCAAGACACTCTTACATTAATAAAAATCTTCCACAGCACACCTGTTAGGGCATTCCCCATCTCAATACTTATGAGCTCATTGCCACAGTAAAATCCCATGGCACAGCTGTTCAGAAGTTCGCAAATTGTGCATCCCCCACAGCCAACACAAGCAATACACGAATTTCCTTCTGCTTGGCTGGTTCTCTTTCTCCCTCATAACCAACACATGCGCGAGTCTTCTGTGCATATCTCATTGACGCAGCCTATTCGTTAGCACTAGGTAGCTGGAGAACTTTCTTCTCATTATCCCAAAATTATTGTGGTATAGAGAGCTCTTCATGGCACACCAGTGAAGCAGCACTGCTCTACACATCCTGATCAAGACCCAAAGGAAAGATAGTTGTTAGAAAAGGCCAGCAGGTGGCACCACAAAAATTAAAATGCATATTTAATTGCTGGTGTGCGACAAGCAAGAAAGTCTCTCATCATCACCTCAATACCAGGAATCTCTATTCTACAAAAGGTCTGAGCTGGGTAGGACAGGAACAGTGGCAGCTCCATCCTTGCTTGTTGGTCCCTTGAAGTTCTCTCGCACAGGAATTTGATGGCTGGGCTATCTTTTTGGCCTGCTAGGCCAAATGAAATCACAGGAACAAGATGACAGTACACTGTTAGCCAACTATTCCTTTGCAGCAGAGGCCACAGAACCTTTAGAGCTTCTGGAAGACAAGGGATGTTCAACCAGCCACTTCCAAAAAGGGCATGGAAAAATTCACACCTAGGCACAGTGAGAGCACACTGCACTGCATTTTCCCACCACCGCCACTACAGGTTAGATCCTCAGTGACAAGTGTCTTAGGTCCCACCAGCTATCATTGAGGTAACTCAAATAATACTTTTCACAAGCCTGTAAAATCATCCATTTAAAAATACAAGCTGTACAAATACTGTTGAAACAAACCCCACAACCTCTCATAATTGTTTGAGGAGAAAATGCACAGAGATAAAGTAACTTTCCCCAGCTACACAGTGAGTGCCAAACCCAAGAATTCAACCAAAATAAGAGTGGCCTCTAGGCCAAAGTCTTAACCAAAAGACTTTCTTTCTTCCCCAGAAAAAGTACCCACACAAGCTCAAAGGCCCTACCTCAGACTCACTATAGCTAGCTCCACAAGTAGTCAAGTACTTACAGGCCATTAAATATATTAGGAAAAAGGAAATAAGTTGAGACCATAGATTTTGGGAGGTACAATTTCCCCCACATGCACCAATAGCATGCCTTATTTTCATCCATTATTGGGACAACGAACAAGCTGCTTCACTTCACTGCTGTCTCTCCATTGCCTGTCATACTATAAGGATTCCTCTGCAATCTACATTTCCCATCATTCTTCTTCACACAGATGATGTGGGGGTTTGGGCACCATGTGATCTCCTCCCAACAGATCCTCAAATTACTTTCCAATGCTAGGACTCTTGCCTTGGTCACTGTCTTTCTGTTAATTCAGGGGTCGGCAACATTTTTGGGCAGAGTGGTACAAACACCCGTAACCTCAACTTGTAAGATGTTGGCATGCCGGGGGGAGCAGAAAGGCCCAATCCTTGCTGTGGCACTGCCACCCCAGCCCCTTCCTTCCCATCTGCCCCAAGGCACATCCACCAAGCAAAGTTCCGTTGTGTGCCATGCTCTGGCATCCGTGCCGGGGGGTTGCCTAACCCCCATGTTACTTGCAAATGAGACTTCCCATCCACCAAATGAGCTGCTTCTTAACAGAGGAGAGAGGACGCTGTTCAGCACTGTCAGGTGTTCACATCCAGAAGACAAGTGTAGAGCAATGGAGCAAGAAGCTTATTACTAAATGGGATTTCCTGCAGGTTAGCATGAACTGCAACACACAAAGGGACTGGGCAGGGTCCCCAAAGGATTTTTATAGGCAGCACCACACTCTAGAGGTGCACTGAAATAAAAATCGGTCCACATTGTATTGGCAACAATAAAAGGAAAATCATCATTATTGGCAATTGACTTTTTTTGGCTCATGTGGCCAATAATATCGCCAATAAATGCCACGTGCATGCACGTAGCTCCAGTATGCACCCAGCCAGCCCAGCAGCTTGGAAAGCAGCATACAGCTGGTAAGTCTCTTGCAAAGAAGGAGCATGGAGGGAAAGTGGAGGTAGATCAAAGCACCCTGTGGAGAAGGAGGGAGTGGGGCTGGGGATAGGGAAGGGGCTGCCCAGCCAACGTGGAGCACAGCGCAGGAGAGAGCTGCAAGTGGCTGGTCCAGGGCTCTCTGTGCACAGATCTGGTGGGGGGACGTATTCCCCATGCCTCCCCCGAGGGTGCACACAGAAGCCACTCTCACCCCCACCCCATGCCCCTTGGGTGAGCTGCTCACAGCTCTGTCCTGCACCCTGCCCCTGCCCCAGCCACACTCCCTCCTTCACTGCAGGGGCCTCAATCTACCCCCACCTCACCACACACACACACACTCTCCCCCGCCCCCCCCGATAGACTTACCAGCCGGACACAGCTCTCCAAGCTGGCAGGCTGCATGTCAGCAATTGGAAGAGTATCAGCCAATATGGCTCATCAGCCATGAGTATGGGCCCAAAAAAGTCTTAATCAGTACCACACTCGATGACACAATTTACAGAACACTATGGATGGAGACAATTGATGGGTGGGAGGGAGGGAAGAAGAAAAAAAGTCAGAGAGCCCACAAGGCTTCTAGGCTGTTGCCTATGCTATCCATGGATGCTGCATTTCATATAATTGTCTTCTTTTGACAAAACCAGCATTTAAGCATCCATATTCTCTTACCACCTATAATTTAGCCCTTCCATATCTACATTCCCACACTCCTCCATCTCCAGCCTGCTACTAAGAAGTTTTAATAAGCCTTAACTCCTTTTCTTTCTCCATGTCTCTTTACATCACAAAAGTAGCCACCAACAGAAGATCTGAGTTTAGAATCCACTCCCGCCTCCCGGCAACAGACCACCTCCCTTTATTGCCCATATGTAGCAATCAGCAACTGACCCAGTACTGGGTAAAGCCCAAAGCACTGCAACTGTATTACACACTTATCTCCACAAAACCACCCTGCACAAGTGACAACTTTTCTGGGGGGAGGGAGTTGTGCAGCTTTGTGATAATTAAAGCAAAGACGAGTGTCACTGCTGTAGATAATTATGCATTAGCAGTGAAATTACTTAATGGAATAAAATAAAACTAAGCCAAATGTTTTGCTTTAAAGGGAATTTCATGCTGGCAGAGGGTGCCAGACTGATAGCCCAGGAGAGCAAAGCCCTGTATTATCCACAAAACGAATATGACACGGGTAAGAGAAGAGGAGGCTTCTACCCTGTACCAGGAGAGGATGCCAAGGAAGGAAAAAGGAAACATCAACCTGCTTCACAGTTCAGGTCCCTGGGCCCCATGTTGACAAGCTAGATGGAGGCCAACCAGTACCGACTCTGGATGCTGTACTAGCAAGGACACCTGCCCCGAATCAGACTCTTCTGACCAATGCTCCTAAACAGCTTGCAGACCATTTCACCCAAAGTCAACACAGACAAGATTCAAGTCTGTAACTCCAAGGCAGCTGGGTACCAAGTCTGCGATCTGCAGCTAAGCCATCTACTCCCAAAAATCCAAGCTTTTTTCTTTTCTTTTTTTAAATTTCCTCTCTTGCCTTAATGATCATAACTGCACCCTTTCCTTCCACGGCTCTCATCTAGATCAGCTCTCAACAGAGTCCGCCTGCTTGTTAGAATGAGGACTCTCAAGGTCAGTCAGATTTTATAAGGCAACCATTTCATCTTTCGTGCCTCTCTGGCTAGATTCCTCCCTAAAAGCTGCTGAATACTTGAGATTCTGCTGGGTTTGAAAGCCCTGCCAACACCAGAGCCAATTAGGAGTTTTAGGACGATGCACATTAGGGTTATTACAGGCGGCAGATATGCGGCCAGAATAAATCTTAGCTGAACTTTTAAGTGGTTTCTGTAACTTGGGTTTGTTTCCCCTTCTTGAAAATGGAAGGAAAGAGACAGGTCAGCTGTCTATGACAACCTGCTGGGATTCAAGCAAACTGACAGCATCTCCATCAGGATGATGTTCTGCCCATACCAGAGCTCGGAAGGGCAACAGCTACACTTGCAACAACAGTTAAATATCATAAGAACCATCTAATACACTTAAACACATGCTTGGTAAAATCCTTGTTGAATTATTTCTTAAGCTATCATCAACGTGTTCATGGCCATTTAGACCACAACCAGTGTTTCAGACCTGCTGGAGACAGATTTCAGGCTCTTGCCGTCTTAAACAGCACAAGCCCCTTCCCATCAAGCCAAGGAAAGTTTTCTTTAGCTGTTAGTAATGAAGGACTTCAGAAAAGCTGGACTGGTCTGATTCCAGATGGCTAAAAGCAGTGGGTTACAAGCACAATAGCTGGCTTTTTTAACGCCTTAGGACAGGAGTGGGCAATTATTTGGGCTGGCAGGGCACTTAAGGAGTTTCAGCAAACTGTTGAAGGCAAGACAGGGGTGGTGTTAACTCTTCCTCACCCCTCCCCCACCCCATCACAGCTATGTACACTTCCTGATACAGCAAACGAGGGGCGGGGGAGATGCCAATTGATCCTATTCAGCTACTGGCCCATCCATCTGCACCCACTGCTGAGGGCACCAGATGAAGTGGGTGCGCAGTGTCACCATGGAGACCAGTCCAGGATCCCTGCAGGTAGGGTGTGCTCAGCTGAGTGGACGGGATGGGGTGATGGGCAGGTCAAGAGAAAGATCTGGGAAAGGGATGGGTTGGCAGGGAAAGTGCTGGGATTGCGGGGAGGTAACAGGGCCCAAGGCAGAGCTGCAATCCACTCCTTGTATGCCCCTGCAACAGATGCTGGTTCTGGCACCCCCAGCAGTAGGTGCGAACACGCATACCTGGGCAGCTGCAGTTTACACACTGACGGCAGCAGATGGAGGGAGCCATTGAAGCAGAGGCTACCAAGAAGCCAAGACTGGCCAACCTGCTGTACCACTGCACCTTCCAGCCCTGCACACTACAGCTCCCAGCACGCCTGAAAGCTGCTCATGGGGATACGGCAGGCTACACTCTGCACTAGGTGGCACCTCCATGCCCAGGGGTGGCAAGACCAGCCACATATGCCACAGCTAAGGCTGCCGCCCATGCCTGGGCTAGGAGAGGGCAAGGACCCTCCGTGGGCTGGATGGAATCATTTGGCAGGGTGGATCTGGCCCGTGGGCCATACTTTGTTCACACTGCTTTACAATTTGTGGACAGCACCCAACTAAAAGAGGTGCAAAATCAGGCCTGAGGTATTGCCTGGGCTGCATTTCTTCACCAGACTGCTTCTAGAAAAATTGTACTAACTACAGTTTCTTCTACTCTTTCGCTCAAAAGAGTACTAAACACATGCAATCAAACCTAAACAGGATACCGAGCTGAGGTGCCTGAAAGCGTTTCAGAGCATTTGTGCATTTCCTTCTTGAAAACCTGCTCTTCTAGCTGTTGCAGCCTGGATGCACAGCAACAATCAGAGGCTGCTGGATCCGTGTGTTTAAACAGAAGAGAACAAGCCACAGGGGGCATGAGGAGAAAATGAAAAAGAACCAGGTGGATCTAACACACACCTCCAGGTTTCAAACCATCTCAGCACACAATGGCTGTACAATTCCAAAGAAATGCATCTCTGTAGAGAAATGAATGGACTGCTGACACGCGATACAAACTTGCAAACGGGATGGAAACAGGGCATATTCCACACCATCCCAAACTCAGGAGTCTCAGGCTAGGAAAAAACAAAAACAAAAAAACAAAAAAAAAAACAACCCTTGGAGAGGTGCTTTTTTATTAGTAGGTAAAAAATTGGAGGCTTCCATAGTTCAGAGGCTGCTCACACTGGAAAACTAGAGGAATTTCTCTGTGTCCTTTCAGTGCCATCTAGTGGAGAAATTTACCAGTTTGGTGAAACCCTTCTGCACACTGCAGGAAGCAGAAAGGCTCAGGAAAGGATTCATCACTGGCACATAATGGAGGAAACATTTATTAAATTCTTCAGCCCCAAAATAAGAATGCCACAGCCAGAAAAAATTATATCCTAATAACTTGAGCAGCAGCAGCAGCCACCCAGAGCTTGCATGAGATCAATACAGCATGCAGACTGTGGGCTGCAGTGGTTTAGATCCCTGTATAAAACACAGAATCCAAGAGATGAATAATGTAGATGGGGCAAGTGACAGACACCCCCCTCCAGGTTACTAAGCTTATTAAAGCAGACAAGTGAAAAATCAGAAGGGAGCCAGCATCTGCTATTTTTGACTTTGCTTAAATCAAACTCCATCTACACCATCAAGTTTTAGAGAGACTCATAGGCAAGCTTGAAAGATTTGGCTTAATGGTTAGAACAGAAAAACCTCATACTGTCCTAACCGTGCATATGTCTTCCTAAGGAAGCCAGTTCATTCAGATTAAGTAACCAAACACAATCCCAAGAACAGGTCTAAAACATAAGCTTTCAAGCTATATATGTATGCAGAAACATATGAGATGCAGCGAGTCCAGAGGCCAACTCATTGACCTATTGGTAAATTATGTGAATTATCAAGTAGGAAACTCAGGTTTAACTCGGCAGCCTGGGTCACTAGTTCCTTAAATAGGAAAATGACTTGTTCGCTCCCAGAGTGAGCCTAGCACAGCTCAACAGCAACACCTGCTGGCCACAGTTTAAGAACAGATCAAGGCACATTTCTTACCCAAATAAACTTAGTCCTTAGTGTAACCTATCTGAGCACGGGATTTTCCATGTGTATGCACAACCTGTCATTTGCCTGTCCTTGGAAATTAGTATTTGGGTATCATTTAAAAATAAAATGCATTTAATTCATACTGGAGATGGCCTTACCCCTCCCACTGCCTCAAACACATTTGTATAGTCTCTAGGATACTCCTTGGAACAGCTTCCCTTCTCCAGGGAACAAGCTAGCATGCAAAGAGCCTATGGCAATCAGGTATTTACTTCCTATGTTAGCTCTGTCTCCACAAAAACAGAAAGGCAACTGAGGCCATTAGAGCTCGCTTCCCTCAAGGTGCCTTAACAGATTCCTCATTAGCCTTGGGAAAGAAACTGGTTATAGCAAAGTTATTTTATTATTGTAGCAGGAGTAGTGCTAATAGTCTCAGCTTAATTTAGACATGAAGGAAGGTATACTCTACCTGGACTAATTACAATGAAAATTAACTTCAGACTCTCAAGTTTTTTTTCCTTGCCTCAGATGTGTATAGTATGGCTGCCCACACAAATTACTTATCTACCATTTTAATGAAAAGAATGAAATAGGAAAACTCAGGTGGCTGGAAAAAGGGATAAAAAGCTTTTTCAGCTTTAATTGACCAGCTGCAATTTGGACCAACAACGTGGTAATCAAGCATCCACGAATTACTGAAACAGATCAAACAGGGAGACAAGTTGGTAGGACTCAGTTTAGTTACCAGTGCAGAAGTGGCACATTGTGACTGGCATGCTTAATGGTTAAAGGGTCTAGTGCAAATCAGCATGTGGACATTGCAAAATAAGTTGGGATCATTAAAAATAAATGTGCCTTTGCCCCCCCAAAACTGAACTTATCTGCTGAAATTTGGTGTACGTGTATAAATATATTATACAAATGCTATGTCGGCAGACACACACACACACACAATTTAGAAAACAAAATGGATTTGAAGACTTTGACAGACACCAATCCATTGGACAAGTCAGGAACTAGCAGTGCCTCTTTTCCCAGAGCTCCTGAAGAGATGGAACATCCCTCATCTCTTGATTGTAGGAGTACTGGGTGTTTAACAAAGACCTCCTTTCTTTTAAGTGTTAGTCATCAAAATTAAAGTAGATATTAGCAAGAGAAAGAGAGAGAGAAGGTTGAAAAGTCTTACTTAATTCCTTTGTTTTCATTTCTCAAAGCGTGTCCTCCTTCCATTAGTTCTCCTTTCACCAAAGATTTTCAGGCTAGATAGGGCCTGAATTCTTAATTTAAATACATAAGCTGGCAGGGAGGAGGGGGCAGCAAACCAGGAACTCCTCAAAACACTCAGCACATGCACACACCTTCTCATGTCTTCCAATCTAGATCTTTTGTTTGAAACAAAAACTAGAAAAGGAATAAGTCAATTCTTCCCCCAACCCCCCTTAAAAGAACCCCTTTTCCATAGTTACTCTGTGGCATATATTACCCAAGGCTTATAAATAATATCACAGATGGGCACAATCAATAAGCACAGAACGTTTTTATAGTATTATAATCAAAATCCTGACATGATCCAAGAGCAGAAAGAATTCCAGCCAAGAACAGCAGCAGCTGTGGTCCAATTCAACTTTTCAGTTGATTCATGGCAATCAGAGGGTGGAGAAGATTTGGGGCTACATTTGGAAAAGGTTAGATAAGATGCAGGAAGTGAGATTCCTTCAGGAACACACATTTCCCACTTCCACCCCTACATGTAATACACATTGTTCACTGCCTTCCCTCCCTCCCAAAAACGGCTTGTATTGAGAAACGGAAATGCTGTCATGGAACAACTGATTTTTTTAGGAATCTGCTGAGACTCCAAAACATGCATGCATATATGCAATTAGGAAGAAGTTAAGCTGACTGTAATAGGAAACTTAAAAAAAAAAGGCAGCCAACCAGCTGCCTAAGAGTTAACATTATGCGTTTCTCATCAAAACCTCTTTCGAGGAGGCTAAGCACACAATAGACTATCTAAAGCAACAGCTAGAAAGGCTGCTTGAAATTCCACACATGTGCCTCAGCAATGTATTTCTATTAATGTCCAGCGTGTGTCAGCGTGAAGATAAGGTACCAACATCATGTCCAACCAGCCAGCTAGAGAATGGGACGCCGTGTAAAACATTGTCTGATACTTAGAATCCAGGAGAACGGTGGCGTTTGCAATCTCACCCTCTGCACACACGCGCCTGATAACGCCACCAACAAGGAGAGGCAGTATGAGAAAACCATCCTGCAGCTTTGGGGAAGAAAAAAAAAGATTGAGAGGGAGGGAGCAGGAAGTGAGGAAGAAAGAAAATAAACTTGATCGGCAAATGAAAGGTTTTGGGTACCCAACTGGCAGCTTGTGAAGGAACTGATGCTAGCGCTAACAAGGAGAAAAGTCGCAAATCACATTTACTCTTCAACTTTCTTTAATCTTCCCCACCCCCCACTTTTTTTTTCCATGTAAAGAAGTAACCTTAACACTAGCTTTGAGCTCTCCACCATATTATGTGCACTTGTTTTACCTCTTACTATGAAGCAAGGAAGTTACTCTACTCTTATCTGAAGCACAGGAAGCATCATTAGCAAATCTCTGGGACAAATAAAAGCAGATAAAATCAGCTTGGATATCAAAACTGAAGGGCTCTCTTGGTCATATTTCATTGTGCCAGGGAGATATGAAGTAACTGGCATTCTATGCTTCCTCTACACCCATAGTCTATGTTATCTGAGAATGCAGAGCTGCCTGCTGGAGTTTTCCCTTCGTGCACATTAGATTATTTTGCAGCATCCATAAGGCTTACAGCCCACACCTCATTCTCTTTGTATAGCACCTCCCAAACAGCCAGACTCCGAGACAATTTACCAATGTATTTCTAAGCATCATTGGCCCATGGTTCAAATGCTGTCACTTCTGAAGCATATCACACTAGGTATTAGACAATATCACCAAATACTAAAGTAAGCATGCACAAGATGCCAAGACACAAAACCTGAAGAAGCCAAGTAGCACTCCAAACTGACATTCAACAGGAAAGTAAGAATAATATTCTAGCTATTACAAAAAAGTAACATGGGATCTATAGTGATCTTGCATGAAGAGCAGGAACTCCAGGATGGTCTCAGTACTGACTCAAAGGAAATGGCAGCCTACCAAGACACTAGCTGCAATGCCTTGGCACATATAGTGCTACTCCCTTCCTTTGAAGATCTAACTTCCACATGGCATTAGATGATCAGTACTCACACTGGAAAAACCACCAAGAACTGGGTTTTACACCAGACACGTACTGGTTATAAGGAAGGATCAAAGCAACACTTGGATAGTTGCATCATCAGATACCATCTCTTGTCCTTCAATTTGTCTACTTACCAATTCATTTTTTTTTTTGTTTGTTTTGCTCTCTCTTTTTCCCGTCCCTAAGGGGGAGAGAAGAGAAAGACTGGCTACTATAAAGCTTAAAAGCCAACCTGAACTAACTCTGCAGGACCCACTGAGACAAACGACCAATGGTCACGTTTAAAGCAAGTACAGAACATTTCCTCACATGCCTAGGTATCTGTGCTCCCATCCAAAGCTCAGTCATATGTGAAAATGGATCTTTGGGAGTCTTCTAGCCACCCTCTGGTGTTTTTGTCACAAATTCAGTATGTACCACTAGTTAAAACACACGGATCAAGTGTTGCCCAGGACTGTTCAAGGTCTTGGAGTGGAATATATGGAGCTCTTCAACATAAAGATAAGACGAAGCCACACTACAAATAAGCTGGAGTGGAGTGTATTGCTGTGCAAGCTTCTCTGCTACCTGTTATCAGAATCATTCTCTTACAAGCATTAACATTCACTCAGGTTTAATAAAAGCAATGTTCTATTTTAGATGCACCGGGTTTAATAAAAGCAACTGGTGCCATTATCCAGCACTGCATAGTTGCAATAGAGACAAAATTCTCATACTCCCAAACTCTCTTCAGTCCTTTCAGCTATAGGTATCCTAAATCCAGACAGACTCATCTGGCAGCTGTTTTTGAGCAGCAAGTCTACTCTGTAGCCAAAACGCACAGAATGCAGGGAAAGAAAACTTGGAGCCAAGAAAGGGAAGTTCAGCAGCCCCACAGACAACTTCAATTTGTTACAGCTGTAGGATTTAAGAAGAGGCCAGCCCTGCGATAAGGTCCTTCAGCCCAGGCAACTATAAAAATGAGACGCTCACATGAGACCATCAGCTGCTGAAATCTGCAAAAACCCTCCAAACACAAATTAACCTTCAGAGTCAGGCGATAAAAGACTAGAGCAGCAGAAATTGGAAGTAATTTTTTTAAAGGCAAAAAGAGAATAAAAAAGGATTGCTACAAATGTCTGACAAATCACACTATGGGTAGCTGGGAAAATAAAAAAGCGAAGAAGCAGGCTCTCATCCTCAGCCAGATAATGCCTTTGCCTTCCCCTAGCACGCTGTATTTTTATGTTGCAAGCGTATTTTGGTGCATTTTTTCCAAAAACATTTCATTTAAATTCTGACCCTTCATCCCTTCTGTTCCTCAACCTTTATTCCCACATCAACGGTTCCCAAGACCTGAAGTTGTTAGTTTGTGCAAAGCATTCAACAAGCAAATACCACGCAAAGCACGGGGCTGACTACACCTAGTTTAGATTCATGCTGACCCTCCCAGAGCACCTTGTTTAAGAACAGTTTCATCTGTAGGGATCCCTGGTTTCACAGGCAGCATGCAGAGAATCCCTCTTCCAAAATTCAGTCTCTTTTGGGATGGAGCCTAATTAACAGAAATGGGAAAGGAAGCCTTGGCCCTAGACTTTAAATCAAATCTAGAGAAGGCTCTGGTGAACAACCGCAACACAGACCACAAAGATCCAGATAAAGAGACAAGCTGGAGTAGGTAAGGAGCTGTATTACCAAGCCCAGACTGCTGTAGATCAGGTAAGGGAAAGGGAGAAAGAGAAAGTTATGACACTGCACAGTCCTTTGATTTAATCCCCCTGTCCATTTTTTGCAATGAAAAAAGCTGGAGCAGCACAAACCAGTCCAGAGCCCTAAGCAAAGGAGAAGAGGTGGCCTGTCTGAGGCACATTTAAGAGTGCTGAAGCTCCGTATTACAGCTTCCATTAGCAAGCAGCAGGAGGTAGCTTCCATATCAGACACTGAAGTGTGGGTGTGGAAGGGCAACACAGTCCCAGGGGCACCCTGACTACCTCTGCTTCCTGTGGCCCTTTTCATAGTATCTAGGGTCAGAAGGGACCTAGAGCAGGCCATCTAGTCTGACCCCCCGCCAATGGCAGGAATGAGTGCCAGGGTCACAGAACCCCACCCAAGTACCTATCTAATCTATTCTTGAAGGTGCCCAAGGTAGGAGCAAGAACAACTTCCCTAGGAAGCTGGTTCCACATCCTAGCCACCTTAAGTATGAAGTAGTGTTTCCTAACATCCAACCTAAACCTGCTCTCCAGTAACTTGTGACCATTGGTCCGAGTTACCCCTGGTGGTGCCCAGGAAAAAAGAGCCTGACCTATTTCCTGCTGATCTCCCCTCAGCGGTTTATAGGCAGCCACCAGGTCCCCCATCAGCCTCCGTTTTCCTGAGGCTGAACAGGTTCAGGTCCCTCAGACACTCCTCATAAGGCCTATCCTGCTGCCCGCATATCAATCTAGTGGCCCTCCTCTGGACCCTCTCGAGG
>JAGPOW010003182.1:18139769-18153737 GCA_030014935.1 Caiman crocodilus
TGCCCCATCAGCCAGTTTCTGACCCACTCAACTGTGTAGGGGTCAATGCCACAGCTCCCCATCTTTTTAATGAGGATGGGGTGCGAGATCGTGTCAAACGCCTTCCTGCAGTCTAAAAAGACTATGTCAACAGGGATGCCCGCATCCGTGGATTTGATCACCTGGTCATAGAAGGCGACCAGGTTGGTCTGACAGGACCTGCCCTTAACAAACCCGTGCTGGTTGCCCTTCAGCATAAAGTTACCTGCCGGTCCCTCACAGACGTGGGACTTGAGAATTTTCTCAAAGATCTTTCCCAGAACGGAGGTGAGACTGACAGGCCTGTAGTTCTCCGGATCCTCTTTCTTCACCTTCTTACACATGGGAACCACATTGGCCACCTTTCAGTCCTCCGGCACTTGTCCAGAGCTCCATGAGCGCTTGTATAACCGAGCCAAAGGCCCAGCAAATCGCCCCCGCCAGCTCCCTCAACACCTTTGGGTGCAGGTCATCAGGACCTGCCAACTTAAAGACATCTAGCCCTTCCAGAAGCCTTTCAATCTCACACGCACACTATTTCCACAATATAAAATAGCTGTAAGTCTAACTTCACTAGTTTTACTAAAACTAAAGCAGCAAGCACAAAGGAATCTCTTCAGTAGCCAAAATAGTTCCCAATCAGAGTTTACTCAAGTAACATGCCTAGGGTTACCATATGTCCAGGTTTCCCAGACACATCATCTTTTTGGAACCTCAAGTCTCCGTCCAGGCATTTTTCTGAAATACGAACCAATGCCTGGGATTTTGCTCTGCTTCACTGGCGAGAGCAAGGGGAGGGCAATTAGAGGCAGCGGGAGCAAGGGGATGGCAATAGGAGACAGTGGGCACACATGCACCTGCACATACGGGACTGGCATGCAGACAGGCAGGGTTATGGAGCAGCCCCAGCAGCTGGATGCAGGTAAGTCTGTGGGGGGCGGGGGCAGAGGGCCAGGGCTTGGGAAATATCCAGGGGTTGGTGTGTGGGTGCAAGGTGGTGCCTGCCAGTGGTGGGGGAAAACTGTCTGGGTGCCACGGCTGCAGCAGGGCAGAAGGGGGGGGGCCTGCCCCTCCAATGGGGGTCCTTTGAGGGCAGCAGGGAGCTCTGTGTGGCCAGGCCAGCAACAAATGTGGTGCCTGTGCTCACAGGGCTGGGCCAGCCAGGAGATGCGGTCTGGGTTGGGCCATGGCCAGGCCACCTGCTGCGATGCCAGAGCCCCAGCCCAGAGCATGGGTTGCCACAGGCACCCTTCTTCCCTCCCACCCACACAGGGACTGTTCTCACTCTGCTGTCACCTACACCAATCTGAGCCACCATGGTCCAACCTGGTCAGGGCAGGGGCAGGTGGGAGCCCCCTCCAGCAGGGCTGGGGGGAGCAGGGGGCTGTGGGTTGGGACTGAGAGGCATCAGCTTAACCAGCTGGCAGGACCAAGGGGCTGCACGTTGGGAGTGAGGGGCACTGGCAGAGCCAGGGGGCTGTGGGTAGGGAGTGAGATGGGAGTAATTTCTTCTCCATGTACAAAAGAAACAATTTTCTTTATTTCAGTTTAATATCTGATTCACATCTGGAATTGAAAAAGTAGGGAAGTTTGTATTTTTTCACAGATGAAGAAAGCAAGGATGAGATCAACTAGTTTTAAAACCTTGAAAGATATGGTGACCAGAAACTCTTAGTTTACTTTGCTACTAAGGCAGAAGTCCTCTTTTGTTTGATAAATTTGTTTGCTAAGTGGAAGACATGTTACTAGTTAAATAAAATCTACCTTAAATGTACTGATACAACAGGAAAAAAATATAATCTTATTAAAACAACAACCTGAAAGTGCTGTAATTTTACATTTAATTGCATTCCAACTTCCATCTGAAGGTAGCCTGACCCAAATTAATTCCACAAGTAAGTGACATGTCAACCACTATTTCCTAATAAAAATGTAAAAATTAACAGTCTGTAACTGCTTAAATAAAAGTGTATGAAGATAGTGTATCCTAGTTAGCAATAAACAAAGCTGATCCAAGATTAGAAACCTTTTTAGGTATATAAAAAAAAACTTAAATAAAATAACACAAATGCAAAACAAAATTTAAAAGAATAGCAAGCTGAAATTTAAACTACCGATTTAAAAAAAAAAAAAAAAAAAATCAGTTCTTTCCACATCAAACCCAAGTGCTGTTCAACATGGACCAGGTATCCAGGCCGTAGCCATATTGGTCTAGAGGCAAAAGGAATCAGTCCCCAAATTCATTAATTGCCTGAAAGCTTACAAGTAAAGAAAAATTTTTGCAAAAACCTAGTTGGTCTAATAAAAGATATCACTTTTACCACGAGGTCTGATTTCGTTCAACACGGAAATATTTTCAATACTTTAAGCAAAACTTACAAACTCGTACTTCATAAAACAATCACAAATGCCTCCTCTCAGAAACAGCCCCTGCATCCTGGAGGCAGATTTATCTCAACAGAAATAGAAAGGGGTACCAGTGGAGGCAATATGCTACCTGACCATACATCAGGCAGAAACAGTAAAACTACTTTGCTGAAGAACTGGACCCAAAATGAGTCGTCACAACTTGTCACCATTTGAGAGACAGAGCACAGAACAACAAGCCTCATCTGCCCTAGGAAAGGTGTCCATTGTTATTCATGGGAATCAAGGATGCTGTTGATCTAGAGGAGAATGCAGTTCAACGGTAAATGTTAATAGGACCAAAACAGGTTTGCACCATTTCTGAAACTATTTACTAGGCCCGTGCGAAGCAGCAAGTATTTGCTTTGGCTTCAGCTGAGAGGGGAGGGAAGGAGAGGGGGAGCAGATCAATGCCCCCACAGCAAAGGAGGGAATAGGGCTGGGACAAGGTGTCCAGCTGGGACGGGGGGCACAGGACTCATGGAGGAGGACTCCTGTTACTGCATGCCACCAGTCCAACAGCTGCTCTTCCAGTGGCTCCTTTGGCAGCTCTCTGCCAGTGGTCCAGAAGGGCATGTAAGTGGGCGTGTGCCCCCAGATCTGCATGGGGCAGGCAGGCTGGGCTCTGCTCCACAAGGCAGCTAGCCCCAGCCTGGAGCGCAGCCCTGGATCCACCCATCACGCAGAGTGCAGTGCAACAGGGGCTATGGGGGCAGGGGGAGGGGGAGGCTGCAGCCTCCCTAAAATTCTGCATAGCCCCTACCGCCGGCCCATCCCGACCTGGGTGCACATGCCCGCCCCCATGCTCTGCTGCTGCTCACCCAGCTGGGGTGCGGCAAGGCAAAGCCAGGGTTTGTCTGGGAGGTGCGGGAAGGTTGGAACAGTTTCCGCCACCGCACGCTGCTTGTCCATGGCAACACAGCAACACTGTCCTGCGCCTCCCCACACCAGCTAGGTGAGCAGCAAGAGGGTATAGCCCCCCACACCCAGCACCATCCACCACCCATCTGAAGCACAGCCCACCCCATGCAGATCCAGGGGCACTCGCGCACTCCCACGCCCTCCTGGGCTGGCAGTGAGAACTGCCAGAGGAGCCACTGGAAGAGCAGTTCCTAGACCAGCAGCATGCAGTGGTGGAAGCCTCATTTCCTGGCTGGGCAGCTTCCCCCTGCCCCAGTCACAATCCCTCCCTTGCTTTGGGGGCTGTGATCTGATCTGCCCTGACCCACCCCACGCACTCCGCTCCCCTCCCCACTCTGCCCACCACAACAGACTTACCAGCTGGAGGCAGCTGTGTCCAGTATGGAAGAGGACTGCTGCCTGTTTAATCTATGACCTAATCTCCAAATTGGTGTCAAATCTCTCCAAATCAAATTGATTCAGAGGCTTCCAAATTGATCTGGACCTTTCAATGGGTCTCCCAATTTGATCTGGAAATTCGGCCACCAAATCGGGCTGAATCCTCCAAGTAGAAATTGGCTACCAAAACTTTGCACAGCCCTACTATTTACAGCATGGGTTGGGCTGCACTACTTGAGCCACAATCGCTACAAAGGATAAATCTACTGGCATGTACACAATCATGCAAACTGCAATACAGCAAATAAAAATCACTTTAAGCTTGAACAACTGCCCATAATTCCCATGCCACCTTTTGCCCAGACTGCCTGGATTGCTCTCTTCTACCCGTGGGACCAGAAGGCAAAGGCAACTTATCAGATGAGTTACCCCATTTTCAGACAGACACCTCAGCAGATCTGCCTACACTGGCATGTCTCCAACTCTCCATCCATTACACTGACCACGAAGGGAGCAGACCTGGAGGCAGCTTGCCAGTAATCAAACAGCAGCACTTACGTCTAGTTTGAGCTGAGCTAGAAAACCCTCTGGTTAAAATGCCATTGGCCAGTCCAGCCTAGCACCATCACTGCTAGTACAACAATAAGAGCTGTCAGAAGCTTAGAACCAACAACATTCAAGATCTTGGAGTTCTGCAAAAACAAAATCAGCTCCAAAAATACCAGCCCCAGCCTGGTCAGATGCAGAGAGGGGGTCATGGACAGGCAAACAAACAGGGGGTCAGCCAGGGACAGATAGGCAAGGATCAGGGGTCAGGGACAGACTGCCATCCTCCATGCCAGAGATGTGGTTATAGCCCAGCCCCAGCCTGGATAGAGACAGGGGTTAGGGCTCAAGGACAGGGACAGATGCTAGAAAATTGCACAAACTGCGTTTTGACAACTCCTTCTTTGCAAGCAGGGACCAACAAATTTCTATCCAACAGACCACTGAGTACAACATGGCCAAAGAAACCATGAAAGAGAAGCCACTGCTTAGCAACAAACAGAAGAACATTTCTCCAGCAACTTAGGATAGCCACTTCCATCTTCACCTTTGCCCACGCAATAATCCTCCCCTCCCCCAGAAAGAGCTAATTATGGTTTCAAATATGTACCACCCTCACTCCATTTTTACATTCATTCTTTTTAAAAAAAAAAAAAAAAAGAGAGGGGAGCAGGGGAGAAAGGGACACAGATTTTTTGGTCAATAAATCTGACAAAACCATTATCCTAGGGGATTAAACAAGGAGATAAGAACTTCAGGGCTTTGCACAAATCATATTAGTTCAATTCTCAAATCTGGGTAATGCTTCTTTTCAAAAGTATTAATTTCATTTATTCTATTTCCTCTCCCTCTATCCTGATAACACTGGCATGCATGGCCCCTACATGAGATCCTCCTATTTTGTAGGTTATAATCCTCCCTTTTCTAGAGTGGTAATGAGATGTCTTCCCTTAATCACATTTATTTCCTGCCTCCCCCATCCAATTTCACATTGGATTTGTTTTGAAGATTTTGGCTAAAAGCTTGCAAGTCTCAAAGTCACAGCCTGAGTAGCTGTGAGCCACTGAGTGGCTCAGAGTGCATGGTGAACAGCCCCAGGAGACTAAGGAGATGGAGGTTTGGGGGGAAATGCAGCCCTGATTACAAAAAGTTTCCTTGTTGTCCAAAAAACACAAGGGGAGGAGGGAAGGGGAAGAGATTGTAATTAATTACAAACAAAGAAGAAAGAAATAAAAAGATGCTGAATGCATGGTGAAAAGGACTATTCGGAACATGGCCAAGGGCCTAAGAACCTGATCAGGAAGACTCCACTACAAGCCCTTTGTTCTAAAATAAAGGACTTGAACAAAACATCTATGTTCATTCCTGCCCATTTGACAGAATCTTTCATAGGAAGATCAAAGCCCTTTACAAATGATCATTAAGCAAGAGCCCTGCTGTGAAGTATAGTACAGTAATACCTCTTGTACTGTCACTTAATATTTATGGTATTGGACACATTTGAACCTGATGATGGGTATCACAGTTCTGTTGTGCTAGGTGCTGCACACACACACACACAATTCCTCCACAGCATCTTGCAGACTGTTTCCATCCTAGCTGATCCCATGTAGTGACTCCACACCTCTGCCCCCTCAAACAGAAGTTTAATAATGCTGTGAACTTCCTGACTGTAGGATATGTGAAGTTCCAAGTCATATAAATACAGTAACTAAGGCCATTTGTACATGCCATGGGGGTTTACTTCAGTTTAATTCTCTCTAAACTGAAGCAGTGGGTTTTTAAAAACACTACTTCAATTTAGGGCAAAGTGAACTCCTGTGGTATATACACAAGGGTCTGGCCCAACCCTTATCTGCCTCTCCAGCAGCAGGGACAGCAGCCTGACAGCAGGCCAAGCGGTCCCTGAGCCATAGGGGATGAGGGGTTGTCCCTCCATGGCAACGGCAGCATCCCCAGGTAGCACTTGCCCACAGGCAGTCCCGGGGGCACCACAGCCGCAGAGGGAAGAACTGATCCCCTAGAGCTCAGGGAAGCAGGCTCTGGGGAGAAAAGGGAAAATCAGATTCGCTGCTTTTTTTTTTTTACTTTATTGGAGCCTGCCTGCACTGGGCCCAGTGTTTTCCTCTGCAGCTGTAAGGTAGCAAACTAAAACACCGTTGACATGTTTTATTTAGTTGCATCCCAGAGTCATTTAACGCACATTACGCTGTTGACATGTGTAAACAGCTGCACCACTGAAGTGGTACAAAAGGGCATTAAGCTGCTTTAAAAGCCAATTTTTTGGCGTGTACAAATGGCCTGAGGCACCAAAAACTGAGTGACTTGGGCACAGCTACAGAATGAGGTCAGGACAGAGCTTTAGCTAAAATAGAAATCTGTCTCAGTTTCAACCACAGACTCCTGCTTTTGCCATTAATTCACCTTCCTTGTCACATCCTTCTAAGTTGTAGCACCAAAGTAAACAATGAATTAATTATATTCAAAAGCCTGTGAGAGGTACCTTGCCAAAGCGTTAGCTCATAGCCTACTCTGAGGAGGAAGGTGCATGGTGTAGTAAGAATGAACTGTCACTTTGCAGAGATCCTAATAATAAAAGTCAGCAAATGAAAACTGTAAAGAACACAGACTAAAATGTCACATAGCTTTCAGCACAACGCAAATGAAATCATTAAAAATATAGCCATTGAATTCAATTTATTACCTAAGAGTGATAAGGTGAAGAAAGACAATTGCCTCAGCAGTGGAAATGCCTGTTCAAAAGAAGTGACCAAACTGCTGTGACGTCAAGGGCATAGGACAGCTCAAGACATGACCACATGTATAGAGAAGGTAACCTTGCCAGCTATCCATGGCACAACCTTCAATGCCAAGAAGATTACGGGTAGTGAAGGCAGATCATTCAACCACCCCACCTTTCTCTGGATTCAGTACTAGCATGGCACAGAACACCTGAAAGTTTGCTCTCCTGGCTTCTGTATGCACGACAATGGGACTCTCAGCTAGAGGCTCGATCTATCACCACCCAGCATGCATCATCTTTGCTGTTCTTAACAATTTAGGATGTGAGAGCAAGCACAAGTAAAAACAGCAAAAGGTGGACCATGATCCAGAGTTAGTGCCAAAAAGAACCAAAAAGAAGTACTTTTGAAGAAATGGAGTGGAAAGAGTGAAAACAGGAGTCTGGCAAGTCAAGATACAGACAAGAGGCAGGAAGAGTTTGAGAAATACTCCAAGCCTTCAAATGCTACATAGGAATTCAGAAATGGGAAAGGGAGACCATCATGTCTAACAAGCAGGAATTGCAGTTTGAGAATGCAGTATGGAGAACATCAGGCTTAAAGATGCCTGGATCTGAAAGGAAATAAACATAGTAAAAGTCCCCCAAAATTAAAAGGCCACCACACTGAACCTCTGATTTGAGTAGCCAGCTGCCTGGTCCTGACTGTTGGGAGGACGGATGAAGCTACCCAACAGGTCAGTTCTGTCACAGATTTATTTGCTATTTCAGCAATAGGCTGAGAGGATTAAACAACAATAAACATTGGCATAGTTTTGGGCCTCAAGTTGTGTATTCACCAGTTATCTTTCAGGGGCTACCCACAAAGCATCTGATCCAACTGCCCTGGTGTTTGCAGACAGTCAGGCACCCAGGAACTTTACATCCAATATTTTAATGGCTACAATCACATTCTGATGGGACAACAGCACTGCATTAAGGGTTGTATCCCAGCTCATTCTAGCCAGGAAAAGGATACATTTTCCTGATAGTGCCTGAACACCCTACCACATTCCTCCCAGGCTCCGTAAGACAGGCGAGCTCTCTTCCCAAATAGTGGCATCTCTCCATTTGAAAACCATTATCCTCCTGATGGGAATGGTATTAAACACTTCACCTGGCAGCCAAGATGCCCCACTCAGAGAAATAGCTTCCATGTGCTGCGGATACCAATTATCCTTTTTTTGTTGTTGGTAACCTTTCAAGGCACAGAGGAAGTAATGAGTACCACAGACTAGGGACTAGGTTAAGGCTGCTCAATTCATAACACAAATGGCATTTCATAACTCCTGTGAGAGACAGAGAGGCCCTCCTTCCACAAGGGAACATATTCTTTGGTTTGTACTTACCAGCTGGGCAGCCCTCTGCCTCTCTTCATTGGTGCTGCTCCTTTCCCGCTGAAGGGCAGTACTCAGGGCCTCACTAGCTGCCTCCCGTTCCCTCTTAGCCAGCCGAAGGAGCTCCTCTTGGACCAGTGCCTGCTCTCGCTCATATCTGCATCAGTGCCAAAGACAGAAGGTGAGCAGCAGACTTCTGGCAACAGGTCACAATCTACTTGACACAATGCCTGCTTATACTACCACAGCATCAGTTTCTACAGATCCAGATGATCAGCAAGTTCAATACTAACAAAGCCAAGCTACCATAGGACAAAAAGCACATACATATATAATCTAGTCAGGTTAGACTCCTTTAAGTATTTGCTAGGCATTCAAAATTGGACAAATAAAAGATTTAATATGCTACATGTTAAGCTGATATTCAAGAGATGAGGGCAGGCCACACACTAAGGAGTTAATCTACCAAGCAGACTTCATTCACTACCAAGTCTACATGGCTCTGTTGCTTAGCTTTCCCTCCCCACAGCAGTGTAGACTAGATGAGATCAGGATAGAGCTGAAGGAAGCGACTTTAGAAATTTCTAAGCCAACACTACATGGAGAAGACTTAGCACCCATATATGATTCCCATTCTGACCCTAGGAATTCCACATGCACATAGCAGGCTAACGGAAGTACAAGATCAATAGGTCTCTAGACCATGCCCTACTGTCTCTGCAGCACTCACTAGACTATCCTTCCAGAAGCAGCTGTATACATCAGAACTGAAGACTGCCAGCAAGCTGGATTCTCCCCCATCTCTGATAAACAAAAGTGGATTTTCAAAGACTCCCCTAGAGAGGTAAGAGACATGGCAGGGGAGTGACATTGTTCCACTATTTTTACAAGTGGTGCCACTGTCAAATGGCCACACTGAGAAAGGACTCATTTTTGATCATTAAGATTGACCCTGTGTAAAATGCTAGCAAATACTGGGCACAGTAAGAAGAATCCCAGAGGCAGCAAGCAAGAATAGAAGAAAACAGCTAGAGAAACTAGGAAAAAAAATCCATGCATAGAAACTTTCATAAAAGAGATCCATCCTGCTATGTGGAATCTGGAAGAGTTCCTACTCCTCTCCATTCTTTGGAGAAGCAGCAGATTCCTGGGGTTGCTAGAAAGCCAGTTTCACAGAACACATCTCATTCTCCCCAGCAGCTTTACATGCTTTGACACCTTGCAAAATTAAAATGCTTCATAGAGGGGGAAAAATACCACAAACAAGCCTTGAAAGGATCATGTGGGACAGTTGCAAGAAAAAGAAGAAAGAAAAAAAAAAGAAAGGCGATACCTAGACAGGCATCATTTCAGATCTAACTACAGGGTCCCACCCAGTACAATTCTTCAGAAGTAACAGATTTGAAACGTGAACCAAATGTTCTTCAAGCACGTCAGAATCAGTGTTATTGGTTTTCACCTATTTTAAGAGGCAGGAGCAGGTATAACCAACTTTAGACAGTACTGAGCACGTGTTTTCTTTCACACAACTTATTGTAGGTCGCAAGTGTTCCTCATGGTCTTTTTGGTCTTCTATGTTTCTGTGACCACCCTCCAGTTGGTTCTTAGCTCCTTCACCTGCCTTTGCCATAAGTCACATGCTCGCACTACAAGGGTTGTTCCATGACCTCAAATGATACCAAGACCTTACAAAAGACTTACTACACAATTGAACATGAACAGCAAACTTCAGCATTACACACAGCCCAGAAAAAATGTGACAGGACAGGCAGCCATCTTTTGCCAGGAAGATAAAGTGTCCTCACCTCCTGTACAGGTCCTCCTCTGCCTCTGAAGGCTTCTGACCAGAGCTTTTCACGGTTGGTGGCTGGACTCCTGGGAAGTGGAATAGAAGCACATGACTACTGCGGAAGAAACCAACAGCTACCATCATGTCATGAGAATGAACACTAATGAAGGAAAAGGAAAACACTTAATAAACAAGCAGACAAGGTTCTTTGGGTAAATCTGATATCTTTTATTAGACCAACCAAACGTCCTTAGACCAACATGGATACAACTTATACTTCTAATAAATAAGCAGCGTTTCAAGAGCATGGTCAGCAGAAGAAACATCTCAAAGGAAACTTGAGAATAAGAATTGTATAGCTAAAAGCTGTCTTCATGAAAAAGTGATTAGCTTCCTGTAGGTAAGGGTATTTAACACACCTTAATCCTGATTCATGCAAACACCCATTTTATTCTAGTCCCACTCTCTACACCTTTTCCCCAGTTCTGACAATGCACTGCTCCTGATCCGCTGCCTGTAATTACAGCAGGGGCCCTTCAGGAGCAGAGATCAATTTAAAAAGGTGGTTTGGGATAGCCACAAAGACTAACACACTTTTGATCAAGCTTTAGACAACCAAAGGACAGTTTCACCTGGCTTGGTTCACCATGTCCATATTAGTTTGGATCCCATAGACAAAAACGTTAAGAATTGTGAGGGACTGCTGATAAGAATATTAACAATGTATATCCAGATACAAAAGAAAACAAGTTTCAGCTATCTTGGGTGGAAAAGCCAAAGACCCTTCTCTAGACCCCATCTCTAATAAGAGATGACACATGCCATCAAATAGGCAAGTTTTGTCAGTCTCTCTTCCACTTCTGGCAACTTCTGGAATCAGCTCATTACCTTTTCCCTCCTCTGACCATGCAGTGCAACATTATGTGCTCACAATATTATCCCTCTGTGTCAAAATGAAACAATACAACCCCACCTCAGTCATTTATGACTAATGTCCTTTTCAGAGTGAATCTGGATAGCTCGCAGGGTTAGGATCCTTAGTGCCTTGCAAAGATGAGGGTTTGCAAACCAACCTCACTGCCACAACAGAACAACCAGGGCCAATATGCAGCAGCATCAAGCAGCTGTGCAAAACTGCTGCAATGTTCCAGCTGAGTGAAGTGAAGAAGCACACCCTCTGCAGCTGCACATATCATGCCTCACTTACCAACCTGCTGTGAATTAAGGGGTTTGCAAGTCATCAGGATACAAATAATTCAGGTTCTGCTGTCTTCTACACTGCCATACTATGTTTCATCCAAATTGAGGAAGCTGGTATTAATGCTATACTATAGATAGTGAAAGAAAATAAGTTATCTTACTTTTCTTTGCTTTAAATTAATTCAGTGACCCAGTGGCAGAGAAAGAAACAGGATCCAGAAATTTCAATTTTTCTAACTACCATACAGCAAAAAAAAACCACAAATGAAATCAAATCAAATAAAAACAATCCTCCACCAACAACTAACTCTCCACCCCATCCCTCCTCCCCACCTCCAAAAAGCCATGAAAGACCTCTCAGAACTACAGGAGGCCCAAACTGTGCAGTTGCCCTGATGCACAAGTAGAAACATCATAAGCCAAATCAAAACACACTTTGAAAGAACTATGCCCTGAAAAAAAATATGAAATCCATAAGAGCATCATCTGACTAGTGAGGCTGCTCAGACTAACTTCAAAACCCTAGGTTCTAGATCTGACACAGACAGGCAATACCTGTAGGAGACTTGGCCTTCTCTTCTGCAGCTTGCGGAGATGTAGTGTCACGGGAAAAGGGAGGAGGAAAGGAAGATGGTCTCTGGTCCCTTGTTGATTGAGACTCTTTCATTCGATTTACTACATCTTCAGTGAGCTAGAGCAATTTTTTGCAGGGAAGAGATTAACAGAATCAACTCTCAATTTTTACCTTAATACTAAGAGAAGCTCTCAACTGGTTAACTTTTCTTAAACATTGCCACAAAATATCACTAGTTCTGCTATTGAAAAAAACATTAACAATTTTAAATAAAGTCATTTCAACTTTTACAGGCCAGTTTCACATTTAGAAAATATGAAAACATTACATCAGGAAATTATAAGACCCCAACAACAGCTTGACTGGAAAACAGGAATGGAGAACAGACAACTAGAGGAAACAATCCTGTACTGGTCTAAGGCTGGATCTCTAGCTGATGTATCACCATCTCACACTTGTATATTGTAAGTAAAACTTCCACAAAACAAAATGGAAGGTGGACGGAGAACATACGTGCCCAACCCTAAATTCATTCCTTTTTTCTGCACCTGGGTACAGATCCTAGCGAAGGAAATATGCCCCAAATATTATGAGACTTCAATTCACGACAGTCTTTCAGAACGCTGCCTGGTTTAATTCTTCTTGAGATACACTGCATGATTAACAACCTCATGCCAACCACACCATCCTAATGGACAGTGCAAATAGGAGTTGTTTTCCCCCCTGTACAGGCCAGTCCCACAGAGAGACACTTCAGAGCATGAAGCAGAATAGAGTTTGGCTGTGCTGCTCCCACACAGGGCAGCACCATTTCAACATCTCCAGCATTTATTTTGTCAGCTTGGTCTTGGGTCTTCAACTCTCCTCCCTGGTGCTTTGACGACTACTGCAAAACGCATGTACATGTGGCCTGCGCCTTATCAAGGGATCCCAAGGGACACAGCTAGAGGCATGTAACACATGCTGCAAAACAATCTACATGCAGCAGCTCGGAGGTTTTATTAAAGACAACAGACATAACTCTAGAGGTGCTTGTGCGTCTTTGGTGAGGGCGGTAGAGAGCATCACAGTGCTAACTAGAAGGTTTGCGGGGGGGAGTAAATAATTCATTCTGAGTTTCAAAAACAAGGATCCCTTTTCATTTCATAGATGCTTAAGACTGGACTTGACTTTGGAGGCTGAGCAAGCAAGGAAGGGAGGCCGCTGTACTGGAAGCCAGCGATAAAAATACAAAGGCACCTCTCATTGAGCGGAAACCCCCAGAGGCCAAGGGAGTGCTTTGGTAGACACGAGTCAACATTTCACTCTAGTCCCATCAGCTGAACTGCAAAAATCAAAATAGCAAAACACCAAGCTGTGCTGTTGGGCTGGGACCTGGAGCCAGGCAGTGACCAGGCAAGTGCAAGGGAAAGGGATCAGGATCGGGTCCTCCTGTGCGAAGCACCTGAGAGAGGAAACAGACCCTGCCATGGCTGATAACTGGGCCCCCGCCACAGCGGGGATGACTCTCAGGCAGTTTTGCTGACCATCCCTTTCTTTTAACGAGGGATTGGAAAATAAGTCAGCAAAAAGGAAGAAAAAGCAGCAGCAGGGGCGCAGCATCAAGGAACCAGAGCAACAGGAGGGAGGAAAGGAGCAGGGCTCCTGCACTGTAGCCACCTCAAATCCTCACTAGTCCCCAGTGCCTCCTCCGCCGCCTGATGCCCTGGGATGCAGGGGGTGCCGATTAGGGTCAACAGTGACTTGCCCTGGACACTTGCTCAGCACCACCCTGGCACCAGCACCCCCGCTCCCCAAGGGGCTCCACAGCTGTGGGGCAAAGACAGGCAGGGAAGGGGCTGAGGGAGGGCCACGCTTCTGGAGGCAGCCCCAGGGCTGAGGGGCCCCCTTGCACCTGCCCCCGGCCCAGCCCCGCCTCACCCGCACGCCCTGCAGCACCCGCACGCGCTCCTGCTCGTCCAGCTCGAACGAGACCTTCCTGCCGCCCGCGCTGCTCTCGCTGCCGCCCATCCCGGGGCGG
>JAGPOW010003182.1:18160866-18211695 GCA_030014935.1 Caiman crocodilus
CTAACAGTGGTTCATCTCCAAGGGCTTCAGCCACCAGAGCAGCACTCACAGACATGCCACCAGCCATTCAGACACCCTGCTCTCAGTCACCTAACCCTGCTCCCATCAGCCCCAACAGACCACTACACTGGGGTACAATGCAGCTAATGCCAGCTACAGTAGGAAGCTACAAGGCTCTGAGGAACCAACATGGTGCAATGAGGTCTCTTTAAAAAAGTAAAGAAAAATAATAAAGTAAAAAGCACACATGCACTTAAACCAAGCGTCTCTCCCTTTGGGTCCCAGGGCTGCTTAGAGACCTGATGGCTAGAAAACAAAAGGGAACAGAATAGCCTGGCCCTCACAGCGAGGTTGTGCTCATCAACTAGAGAAGTCAAGTTCCTGCATGGCTGTAGTGATGCACACACACTCCCTGTTGTCACCCCTCAGGCTTCCCTCTCCCTCATTTGGGAACACTTGGAAGCAAACTACGCCCTCTAACCTCCTTCAGGATTCAAACCCATACTCCAGCACCACACAACAGGAAGGATGTTTGCTTCCTTAACTATCCCCAACTGTCAGGATCCAGAAATCAGCAGTCAAAGAAGAGACCCATAAAATTCATACATGCTGAAAACAACCTCAACCTGCCATTTGCAATTAAATGCAGCTAATTCACATGTCAGATCCTCCACATACCTGGAGGTCTCCAGTCAGAACAGCACTTCTAATGTTACCAACATAAATGTATTCACCACTGATGAATGCAAATCCCATCCCAGAGGTTCCACAAGCCCAGCTACGGAAGCCTTGAGTAGAATAGCCATGGGGTAGGAATGCAATGGGGTCCATGTCGTGCTGGTCAGATGCAAACCCTTCTTTCCATGTAGAAGAGATTAATGGCAAGACCTCAGAGAGTCTTTAAATAGACCAGCAGCAAAGTCCAAAGTCATATGGTTTTTAAACATATCCAGCTGCAGCACCTATTCAGGTCAGTGTGATTGTGCCAGGGGCCCAAGCTACAACACAGCACAGATCAGGAGAAGCTACCGCAGAAGCAGTAGTATTTTGCCTACTTCCCATTTACTTCCCAAGCTAGAACACTCATCGTCTTGACTCTAGCCACTTGGTTGGCTTCCCATACCTCTCCAGGCACGGAATACTAGCAACCGAGGCTCATCTTCGGCTTCTGCTCTGCCTCAGGCCTCCAATCTCCTCTGCAGCCTTCATTTTCAGAGCCAGCCTTCTCCTCTGTAGCCCTCTTGTAGCTGGGGGACCCTCCAAAGCAGAGCACAGACCTGTAGCATGCCCACCTGGCCAGTCAATGTGAAAACTCAACCCCAATTCAGTGTAAAGCACACAGATGCATGTCACCGAGAAGTCAGACTGCAAGTCCAGTTATACAGCAGCACATTCTTCAGAGATGCTTCCTCAATTGTTTGGTCTCAGTTGACCAGCCATGTTAGCTTTTTTACAGTCCCCCTATTCTTTACTCAGGATATATCAGTCTCACAAGTCTGTATAATATGACCCTGGTCTCAGGGCACATTTAACAGTTCAATCATCATTGTACTTCCTCACTCCACCCCTCACCGCCTTCCGCAGCTAAACACTCAACGCAATTCCCATCATACTGCATTTCATGATTTGTATCTGTACCAACCAGAGCTGGGAGCAGCTCTGCTTTTCCAGGCTTCTTCACCAGACACTGCTATTGCTAAGAGCTTGAGCAGGTTAATTACAATACTATTTGGGAAGGCGGGACTACTGACACAGCCCAAAGTACTTCTGGGTCCATGCACAAAATGCTTCCTCTGGCTGCTCTGGTGCATAAATCTCAGTTCACACACCCCTAACCCACCCACCTCCCACTCAAATAAGTGCTTTCAGACATTCAAAGAGGAAAGTGGATCATTCAGGCCCATCTTCTGGGTCTCATCCATCTCTGGAACACTCAGGTTTTGCACAGAAGGTATTTGTGAATACAGCTGGTCTAGGCCATTTTCATGTGAAGACAGCGCATGTCCTTCTGGGAGGGTCGGAGGAGTTGTCTATTTTGTTCCACAATGGGATGACAACACCCCAAGGAAAGAGGAGAAAGCCACATTGAATAGCTGAGGATTGATTTCCAATGCACATCCTAGAAACTGTGGGATCAGAGAGGTTGGAAGGAAGGGAATGAGGCATTGCAAAAGGAGGTGTGGGTTGCTTCACACATTGATGGCTTTCCAACGGTCACTATCAATGCTGTTGATGCTGCCCACGTGGTAGGGCATAGAGGCAACATCATCCAGGTAGGCTGTGGTGTCAATTTGGGTGCTGGAGTAGAAGCCGGAATCCATGCCCTCTTTCTTGGCTACAGCGTAGGCATGGGGGAGGTGCACATCAACATCCTCAGGTTCATCCACTTGGCATTTGTAGGAGAAAAGGATCTTTGGCTCAGACCTGGAGTCAGGAGAGAAAATGAGTAAGAAAGCTGGTGAATGTGGTGAAATGCCAGCACAGTGACCTCTCCAGCTGAGAAGCAGCAACAATATGGAACCCCACACTTAGGGACCATTGGCCACATCATATGAACTCCACCATCCCCTCACCAGGAGGGTGCAGGATCAAAGTAACAGAGGGTGGCACATCTCTGGAGCAAAGCACATTGACAGAGATATGGTTGGACAACCAGGGCTGTAAGTAGATGCGTGGAATATCTGTTCTTATTCCTACTCCAGTGCACAGATTTCCTCAATGCAAACGATGAGGTCCTGATGCCAAAGTCACCAGTGGGTACTCTGCCATCATCTCCAGTGGAATGGGATTCATGGGACTTGAAAGGTTTGGATCAGGACATTCATCTCAAAAGCAGAGTTTTCCATCTAGAGCCAATACCCAACTTTGCTCCTTTCAGACTGCAAAGCAGAGAGCAGAGCAACAGTTCAGTCCCATGAAGATTTAGGAACCTGCTGCTTCCCGTTTCCCAGCACGCTTGTACAGTTTGATCTGTCCTGTTCAGGAGACATCAGTAGGGTGGAGACACTGCACTGCCTCCAGCTGGCCACACGGGGGCACCTCCAGTCCAAGAATCACGCTTCTGCGGTTCTCGGCCTCCCAGGGGAGCCCTTGGAAAACGCCAGCTCTTAACTTTCACTTGGGAGTTTTTCAAGTACAGAAAAGTAATAGAGCAATTCTTCTGTCGCAAAGGATTCGAAGACCACAGCAGGTCAGAGCATGTTTGACAGTCTGGATTCCTATTTGAAATCTCAGGGAATCATGTACAGGACTTTGCACACCCAACAGTTAATCCAGGAGCCACGTTGTCTACTTAATCCAACTGTGGGAGTCAGTCATTCACAAAACACTTGACTAGTCAACTCCTCAGTACTTAACAGTGGGTGCAACATCAACAACTCGGCCCCCCATGAGGAGCTGGCATGTTTCCCATTTTATAGGGGAATGGAGTCACAGAAAGAGGAAGAGACTTGACCAAGGTTAGAGGCAGTGGCAGAGCTAGGCTCTGTTACTGAGGTCCAACCACGGCTTGTATTTTACAAGTGAGGGAAGTGAGAGACTCAGCAAGGTAAAAGAACTCCCATCTACTCACCCAAAGAAGCCTTTCAGGAACGCCACATAAATGAGAGGTGCAAAGAAGCTGAAGTAGAGGAATGTTGTGGCATCAACACAGCTGTCAGAGGCAAGAGGAAACATGAAGTTGTTAGCATCTCCTCACTGTACAGAAAATGGTTCGTGTGTGTAATAAGCAAACCCATGTCTTCAGGAAGGGATCCCATTCCCTCCCACGGGTCCAAGACACCGTGTGGGAGGCAGAAGGCAACATCTTCTACTAAAAAAGCATTCCCTTGGCCCAGATGAACAAGTTCAGCCATCAATGCTTTGCAGTTTCTCTCAACCCAGAAAGTCCCTGCTCAGCCACAGGACAGCCTTGTCCCAAGAATGCCATATTTCCAGTACAAAATGGACAGCTCTGTGCTATTTCTGCATCTCCTGAATGTGACCTCTCTCACTAGAAAACCCCAGGCAAAATGAAGCCAGGGGCTGGTCCTCACTGCTGACTAGTGCTGCCCCTCCCTTACACAGGAAGGGAATATGGAGAACACTTCTTGGAGGAGCTCTGCACATGCCTCCCTTACAACAGTGCACTTTTGTCCTGTGTATTTCACAGCGGGGCATCTTAACAGTATTACTGTTAAACCTATACCCACCACTTTATTTAGGGGCAGCAGGGAAGTTCCTTCTGTCCCAGTCATGATTGTAGGTAAGCAAACTTCTCTGCTACCCCTAAATAGAGACTCATATTAAATAAGTCTTGGCTAACTTGGCAACAGACTTTTCTTCCAGCTGAGGATGCTGACAGAACCAGTCCCCTTGCCATACGTACCACAGTCCTTCTATGATATCCACGCAGAGAAGGGCACTGCCCAGGCCCTGCAGGAGATTCATCAGGGCAAGAATTCCAGCATAGACATAAAAACTCCTCCTCGCTGTGGGGGAGACAAGGACACAACGATGAAAAAAAAAAAAAAAAAAAATCAGGCTCACCAGCCCCAGCTAAGCAGTTTATGATAGCAGCTGCCAGCTGAAGGAGGTGGCACAGCCTAGAGACATGTCTCCAACTGCTATTAGAAGAGACAGAGCTCTGGAAAGCTTGGGAACTACTTAAAGATTAACACCCCATATTTCTTCTCTCTATTGCCAGTAGTACCACTTGAGGTCAGGAAGTGAGACAGCCACATACTATGACACTTATGGAGGAAACCACAGCTTCACATGCCAAGCAGCAGCAGGGGACTCCAACGGCTGTCGTTAGAATAACAGGCGCAAGCCTATCACTGCTGAGCACATGGACCTAGCGCTGCTCACATGGCCTGTGACTGAACCAAGAGAGGCACTGTGGGTCAGCAGGGGCGTAAAAGCGGAGTTAGTAAAACAGCACAGAAGACCAAAGCAGGAAAAGCAAAGGATGCTATGGGTCCATACTGAGGGACATCAGTAGCACTGGGAATGTTTAGGACTGGAGTGGCAAGGGGTACTGCAGATATGAACTAAGTTGAGCCAAGGACACTTGCACCGACTCGCATCAGGCATACTTTGGTAAGCACTGTGCCAATGTGCAGTATTTAAAGAACTGGCTAGACACTTCCAACCAGCCTAGAAAGCCTGGAATTTTTCCCTCTCAATAGCTGTACTCCAAGAGAGTACAACCTTAAGTGCTACTCAAGGAACTTTATTTAAGAAGTCAAGCCCTCCTGCTTGTAGTTAGTGCATCTAAAAAATCTACAAGGACAAACACATTATACCTCCCTCCCAATGGATGAGCCAGCCAGTCTTTTAATTCAGTGTTCTAGCTGCCACAATGGGGATGTGAACAATCCTCCTGCCCTGTCTATCATCTTACATCTCAGGTAGGAGGGTCTGAAATGTGGCATTTTGAAAGGACTCCACCATTCAGGAATAAGCATTTAAAGAGCCCCAAAGCAACCTTTCTTTTGCCATAGAAGCCCATGAGCACCTCACTGTGGCAGGTCATTCTATCTGCCAGCATGGAAAACCCAAGCCAAAGCTACAATAACTAACCCACCTAAAGAACAACCTGCACTGTGGAGCTTTACTAGGTTTGAGGAGCCACCCAACCTCTCAGTTTCCTGCCAGGCATCCACTACCCAGATACTTAGAAAAGAGGGCAAGCAAGTATATATTTGCAAGAGCCCTAGTTGCTGGAACCCTTTGCTCCCACCCACGTGTCTCTGTTCCCCACAGTGGCCGACTACAACACCACCAGCCTGATGAGTCCACTCACATGGAAGAGAAATCCGGTCTTTCAGCGGAGTTTTTGGAAGAATCACCACCAAGCTATAGACCTGTTGAGGGAGAAAAAGAACTTAGTCTCTGCCCTATGCATGATAGGATTTAATAGTGCAAGTTTCAAAGAAATGGGGTGGTGGGTGGATGCGTCTCTAAAGCCACAGACAGTAGTTGGGGGGGGACTCAACAGTTCATTATGCTACAGGCTTGCTTGCACCCAATTCTCATCATTTCATTTAAAAGATAAGGGAGGTAAGTGGAGATATCAAGGTACAGCTGCCGAAGGGGAGGACCAACCTAAACTATCCTTTCATTTGGCCAGAACGGGCGGCATGAGCCATGTACTCACCAGAAAGAAGAAACAGGAGCTGGCAAGCCAGAAGTGTCTCCCTCCATGGCCATAGATGTTGAAGTCTTCTGCAGAGAGGTGGGAATCAGGGTACAGGATTTCCAGTGTCCCCTGAGGGAGAAAAGGCACTCTCAGCACTTTGGCTTTCACAGAACCCATTGTCCCTCCACTGACAGAGGATATCTGCATTCACAGAAGCTCAGATAACTGCTGACTTTGCCACTCCACTCAACTCAACTCCACCTCTTGCACTGCTCAGATGTGGTCTTTAGCCAACTCAGACTCAACTAAAAGAAGAGTAGGTAAAATATAGGCAAGAAACCAAGGAACCCCAGGATTTCAACAGGGCAGGATAGGGTGTCCATTTATGAACAGATTAAGTTCCTGGCCAAATGCAAAGTACAGTTGCAGGCTGTTGCAATGGAAGAATTTTTCCCTGAGGATCAGCAGCACCTTTTGGCTTTGGAAAAAAGTGCCCCCTCATCAGGACTTCCCAGAAGACAAAATGATGGGAAGGCAGGAGACCAGATTGCAGGGACCACTGAAATGGCAAGTATTCCATTCCTGCCTCCAGAACTGACACTTCCCACTGCACCATCCACGCTAAACACTCCTGCTTGTGTACAGAGCTGGGAAAGGAAACCCAGACACATGTACTCAGATCCCACTGAAAGACAGCTACGGCTGTACACAGAAAAAGGTGTGGCACTCCCTGGACAGTTATTAAATCCAGACATAGCTTAGCCACTTGACATTTAATGAAGCTCTTGCAGTGTATCATGTAGCTGTGATCAGCTCTGTTGCCTCTGCGAGAGAGCCTAAACACTGAACAATTGTTTCCCTGTTACCCCAGTTCTGCCCCAGACAAAAACTATTCCGAAGGGCTGGCTACTGCCATTGGTGAAGAGAAGAACAGGCCCAGACACACACTGCATTGTTCAGAGAGAGACACACAGCTAATATGCTGAGCTGGCAAACTAGCTAGGAACTCACTGGTGAGGAACAGCTCTCAGCTAAGCAAGAGACAGGACAGAAGAGGCTACAAGGGTCCCAATGGGCAGCCCTGCTTCTCCATCTTGTGTGGATTTGGAACCTTTCCCCTAGATGCAGGAGACTCTTATTTCCCAGTCCCCTCAATGAGTCAGTCCCCCACAACTTCATATTTTATTTACTGTCCTCCACCGGGTCAGCCTGGAGCGTGGAATCAATCAGATGCCCTAAAGGCAAAAGGTTCCTCCTACATCACTAGTCTCGAGACATTCTGCATCCCACCAAACACTTGCGGGATGGAGCTTAGTCTAAGGTAGGGGTGGCCAACCTGGGGCATGGGTACCATAAGTAGCACATGGCAGAACAGGGAAGGGACAGACAGCACAACGGCAAATTGTTCAGGAAGCAGAAAGCACAGCAGCACCTTGGGAAAGGATCACAGGGAAGGAAGCAGAAAGCAGAGCAGCACATCAAGCAGGGGATGGGGATAAGAATAGCACTCAGGAGGGCACAGGGCTTAATTTGCAGCATGCTGCCCAAAATGTTGCCCCCTGCTGTGATCTAAAGCCTCTTCCTTCTCCCATGAACTCCAAAGCAACAAGCCCGTTTCTCCAGAGGAGGCCAGATCTTCTCAAGAAAGCACTGCTTCACTCCAAGACGCGGCCTTTTCCTTTGTCTGCCCCAACATGCTCACCTGGGTAACAGAGTAGGCCAGAGACAGCACCGTGGTGATGGCCAAGACCCGTTTAATACTGGACTTGCTCTCAAGATGACCTGAAAGGAGCAAGGAAAGATCATTCCCCCAGTCATTCCAGCCCCGGTAAGATTGAGCACCCAAGCGCCTGCTAGGACACCAAAAACTGTTTGGCATCCCCCTAAGACTACAAGAGGTTACAGCTCACCACCCCAAGAAGCCATACTGCCACACAGACCGCTTAGCCTCCCTCAGACAGAGGACCCAGAGCATGACAGTAACAGGGCAAGAGGCTCTGGCTCTGCTTCGTTCCCATCCCCTACACTAGGAAAGCACCTAGGCCTTCCCGCCACAGTTACAAGATCTGGAACAAGCTACAGCCTGAGCAGTGAAAAGCTATTAGAAGAATCTCCCTTTAATCAACTCCAAAGCAACTTCATCTGCTCCAGGCTCCAAGTCCCCAGGTGATGGAGACCCACTGATCAGTTGCTGCAGCAAGGGGCATCACAGATGCTCCTAAAGATACGCAGACAACCTTGGAGAGTACCCACGCTGAGCAGCTGGAACTGAGCCACCAAAAGGCACCAGAGAAGGCTTTGTTCAGCCCCTGCTGTCAAGAGGAAAGCACCAAGAGGAGGCAAGGTAAAAAGGTCCCTAGAGGAATCTTCCTCCCACAGAAAATGGGGTTCAAGCAGCCTCCCCTCACACTTTAGCATCACCAGGTGTGTGTAGGTGAATCCTGTGTTGGTGCTTGGAGTGCTCGGTACTGCACGAGTCACATAGGGAACCACATGTATGTTAAGCCCCAGGCCATTTCCCCATGAGTCTCACATATGGTCTGACTAGTCTAGTCATCTCCTGCCCAACAGGACTGACCCTCACCCCTCCCCAGCCCTCGGCCAGGGTGCGCACACAGCCTCTGTGGAAGGGAAGAGGCCTGTCGGGGGCCTTGGGAGCAGGAAGCCGCCTGGCACCTACCAAAGGCGAGGCCTAGGATCACCACACTCAGCTCGATGGCCAGAAGGAAGAAGCGCGTGATCTCCCACAGGATCTGCAAAGCAACAGGAACCAGGCAGGCAGGCAGGGTCAGGAGGAGCAGAGACACAGGGAAGTTTGTATAGCAAAACAACTCTTCCCATTTCCTTTATGAAAGGAAATTCCACTCCCCCGGGGGAGAACACCATTCCCAGGGACCTTCCTTGTCCGTATACCCTTTGCCTTGAGGCCCAGCACTCCAGACCCTCCCCACACCCAGCAGCCATGGTTCAGCACAGCTGAGGCCATTCCCCTAGTGGCAGGGGTGGGACCTCTGCTGCATAGCTGACCCAGGCAGCTTGCATCTTCATCAGTTCAAAAATTAGGGATAAGGGCTTATTCTGTGGCCAGCTTATTGCTAGGGAAACAGCAGCACCCTGCTTTCTCCTAGTGCCACTGCTCAAAGCAGAATGACTATAAACCTCTCCCCCAGTGAGGCAAGTAATGCCCATTTCTTCATGTTACGCATGGGGAAGCCAGAGCACAGGGAGATGAAGTAACAAGCCTCCCCCCACCAGTGTTACACAAGGGGGTAATGGAATGTCTGTATCCAGAAGACCCAATGAGCAAACTTCTGCTCTAACCCTTGACCCATACTGCCTCCCTCTGAATGTCAAATCCTTTAAAAATATTGCAATATTTAGGGAAACAAGGTAACAAGTCATCCAAAATCAGGCTATTGTATGCCCAGGCATAAGGCTCTTTCTCCATAGCATGTTATTTGCCATGATCAGAAACTAGTTTGGAAGAGCAGTTCCCATTTTTTTGCAGTGTAACAGTCTATTTTCACTTTCAAAAGCTCCATGATAGACACCCCACACCAGGCAATGGGCTGAATAGGATATCTGCCTTGCTTCAGGACTTCTAAGCAGAGGATGCCACACAGAAAGGAGAGCTACAGAGAGGCAGTTTCTCTCAAAACATTTCATTCCTTATTTACCATATTTACTAGAACAGAAGATGACCATGATTATAAAACAATCTCCCAATAAGTAATTTGATATATGGAAAATGTATAAATGTGTTTAATTCTCCAGGGGTGCAGGTTGTAGCCGTGTTGGTCTAAGGACACAGGCAGACAAGGTCCTTTAGGTAAACCCAATATCTTTTATTAGACCAGCTCAAATAGTTGGAAAAATTCTTCTTAGCAAGCTTTTGGGCACAAACGCCTTTCGTCAGGCTGGCAAAGGGTGTTTGTGCCCAAAAGCTTGCTAAGTTGAATTTTTCCAACTATTTGAGTTGGTCTAATAAGATATCAGATTTATCCAAAGAACCTGGTTTGCTTATAATTTTCCAGTTATAGAATATAATTATTGGAAGTTTGCTCTGAATTTGTCCCCCTCTCACTGCTACAGCAGGGAAAAAAAATCTGGGGGGTCAGGTAGCCCCTTTGCTTTGTTTTCCCTCAACTTTTTCCCCTGGCAGCCCTTTCCCCCTCTCCTTAACTTTCCCTGAGCACATGGAAATGAGGAGCAAACTTGAAAACAGTGTCCTTGATATTAAACATGGCTGCAGCATTTTGCGTATAACACCCATACACTCAGTTCACGTAGAATTGCTGACTATTACCTTTTTTTTTCATGTTCTTAACCCAATAATCAAAGACTCATGATTGACCATACAGTTCACTGGGCTGAGCCCCAGCAGAGTCAACATCATTTAAAGCCATGGTGACCCCATAGCTTGGCAGTCCCTAGTATCTGTATGTACTCCAGATACTTTCCACAAAGGATCCACTAGGCCCCATTCATGGCTGCAAGTAGGTGTTCTTGTCATGAGTCCTGGAATGCTCCAAAAATGCATATGCAGATAAGGCTCAAGGCAACCTGGTCTGGCTTCATCTCATAAAGGGCAGGACCACACTAATCATGTGCGCCAAGCTAGGGGGGGCAGGGGAAGGGGCAGAGAAATTCTAGGTGAATTGTTTGGGGCCCTATTTGGTGATGTTTGTCAGGCATCTAAGACTGGTGAAGAAACAGGAATTATTAGAAATAAGAGAAAAAGGCAGAGTTCAGCTCTGGAAGTGAAGAAGAGGTCAAAATGTCATACGATGCAGTGGCTCACCATGACTTGAAAAAGACTTGGTTCTGAGGGGGAATGTGCTTAATGCGCACTGCCACATTTTATTCAGATGAGCTGCACTATTCTATCCTTGTAGGTTCCCATCAGTGGGCATGTAGAACCATGGCTGTGTGGTGTGATTTTGTAACGGAAATGAGAATGATGTAACCCTAAAGGTGTGTTTTTGGACTATCAAGTGAACCACAGCGGCATAGGTATATATACATGTTTATACTTAAATTTATAGAAATTTATATTTTTTTTGTTGTTGCAAAAATATTTATCAGCATGTTTGTCCAATATGAGCCATGTGTTTTCTAGTCATGCTCAGTGTTGGCTGCATTTAATTAACTTCATAGCTGGTTCCCATTCCTGAACACATGTTGCTTTTGGCAGCAGTTTAATGATAGTCTATGTATTTAAGGCAATTTCCTTGTATGCAAGTGTAAGCTAAGGGGCTTTTTTTCTCATGCTGATTAGAGAGAAAAACCCTGTCTTGTATTTGGGTAAATACGGTAACCTGCAGATTTAAAGCCATGCAATGAAAGTGAAGGTAAACAGGGTCCCAGAGAGTAGTGCACTGAGGAGCTATGACAGCCGTGACAAAACACTAGAGAGAAAAGGTATGCAGGAAAGACTCTCATGCCTCCTCCTAAGGTTCACTTAGCTAAGGAGACTACAGCACAGGTGTTGCCAGGGGCTAACAAACTGAGGGGAGATGCATTTTGGCATTCAAGACACGTCTTGGCAATCAAACACGAACCACATCCACACTCCCGCCTCTCATGATGGAGATTTTGCTATAGCATGCCTGGGGAAGCAGGGATGTTTGCTATTCTGCGGCTCTGGGTGCTGGAATCATTTAAAGAGAGTTGTCAAAGCAGCATTCCACAGTACTGAACAGCCATGAGCATTGCAGATAAAACATCTCGAGGAAGCTGCTACTCAACTTTCAAGCCAGACCTGAATAATGACTCTGGAAGGACACTCACCTTATCGGCCACTGTAGCAGTATCAGAGGCACTGACTGTCATGGAGACAACGGCCCTTGCAATCCCAACCAGTGCCACCACAAAGACCTAAAAAAAGACAGTCAGAGAGTGAGCTGGTACCAGTGTGTTGCGTGTTGACCATCAGGAAGTTTACTCCAGTGACCCTTTTCCCTGGCTGGAAGCCCAGCTGATGGAATTCAAGACTTCTAAGTCGCTGACTCAAGCCAGACCCCTGGTGATGGTCTCCCAGACCCCAAGCCTAACTGCAGGATAACTACAGTATAGGCAGCAGAAACTGGCCCCAGTAAAAAGTAAACATCCAAATTTCTAGTCCATCAAAGCAACTGTGAAGGAAGCCTCATTGAGTCTTTCCACTCAGTGCCCTTAGGGGCATTATATGGAATGGGGACATGTCCACACAGGGCACAGAAACTAATCGCCTCCTTTCTGCCACTTCAGTCAAAAAAAAAAAAAAAAAATCAAACCAAAAAAAAATAAATATTACTTCAGATTATGATGGCCTGGGTTGCCTCAGGACATAGATCTCTCCCAGATCACTGATCCCCACAAGATCAGCTAACAAACCCTAGATCCACAATAGGATTGTAGAGCTCTGCTCATTTGCTAAATGGTGGTAACCTTTAGGGATGCAGAAAATAAGAGAGCAGCTCAGGCCAAGGACTTCAGAGTCTCTTACATGGCAGAGTATAGTGTAACAGAGAGTCAAGCTGGCTCAAAAACTGAAAACCTTCTAGCTATTATAGCATGGAGCTTTGGGTTGGCTAATATGCCTCATCCCCATATGCTTTTGGTATCCAAACTAACCCTTTTAGAGCTAGGTCAAGTATTTCCACACTATGCCACAGGCACAATCTTTTCAAGCAGAGCTGCCAACTTCATCGTATATTAAGCTAAGACTCCAGAAATGAACTAGCTAATCTGTCCACAACAGGCAGATGTCAGATTTGATGGGCTCTCTCACAACCTGAAGTTTCCTTTCCCTGACAGCAGCACGGAAAGCTGGTCAGCTCACAGAGCACCCTGAACAGGCTCCCTGGAGCATACCATTTACTACAGGTCTTTATAGCACCTTTCCCCTACAGGGTGAGGCAGGGAAAAATCCCCAAATGCTCCAAGCCACCAGTATAAGAGCTCTGTCCTTGTCTGCATGCAAACTGAATCCTCCTTGCTTATGCTCTGAAAGGCAAGAAATGTGCTCTCTCCAAAGCTTGCACTAATTTCTAGTCAACAAACCCAATCACCTGCCTCCTCTACTTCCCTCCTCCTCTCCCCCCAAAAAATTGCAGGTCCTAAAGACATAACTCTTCTCCAGGTAGGATTCAAGAAGGGGTAAAAAGAAGCAAGTTTGGTGTCTAGGCTCTCCCCAGTTTGCTATGCTGTCCCCAAGCCCTGCAAGAGGGCTTTATTTGTTCTTTACAGACAAGAGCAAACTAGTTACCTGAAAGGAATCACTAGCATACTGATCCTAACCACAAAGAAAATATTTGCATCCTCATCTTCCTATGGATATGCCCAAGATGACTAAAACTGGAGAGAAAAGGTTCCCACAGTCCACACTGCTGCTGGGTTAGTCGCTGCTTCTCACTTGGACAAAGCCAACAGACTTATCAGTTTCACTTTTGTTTCTTCTCTTTAGTTTCTCAGAGTTTCAATTTCCACTAACTCCCAGTGGGACTAAAATTCTGAATGCATTAGGTTGTTCAAAGTTTTCCTTCCCTTCCCCTCACTCCTGACCTCTGGAGCCTACACTATCTGGCAGCACCATGCACAGCTCAGAGTTTCTGATTACAGGCTCCATCTAGGCTTGCAATTATCTAGGCCTCAATTTTATCTGTGTCCTGTTTTTTTTAATCTATGGTAATTTATGGCCAGGTTGAGGAAAGACACCTCCTAGACCTCTCTCTCCTCATGTACAAACAGACTTTTCTTTCAACCAAGTTGAGCTCTGCCTCACAGAATGCTGCAGTGGTGCTGAATTCACCCAACTGATGAGCAGCCATATACCACTGCTCTGAGACAGCCAGAGGCCAGACTGCTCACCTGGGCATGAACTGCACCCAGGAGCTTTAAGGATCTGGTTGGACTAAGCGTCCACCAGAGGTGGACCAGTGCTGCCAGACCTGCTCAGCGAGCTAAATGGTATTCAGAAACCACTAGAGAGACTTCCATAGCACAAGTAGAGGCTGCACATGCTGCCTTAAGCTGGAGAGAAGGCAAGAGGTAAGAGACCCTACACATTTGGGAAACGAGACTCATCTACCTGTTCCTTTTGCTTCCATCTCCAACTTCACATCAACAAAACTCAGTCATCACTCCTTCAAACCCAAAGGAAGGGTCAACCTGCAGGAACAGATGGTCACTTTCCTACACCCTCAAAGAGGGCCTTGCAGCCTTGGGACCTCCGGTTCCAGCTCTCTAGTCAAGTTAGGGTGTCCTACAAAAGCGCTGGTAAGGACTGACACTCCTGCTAACATCAAGACAATTCGTTTGCTGCCATTTCTATTCCACTCCCTCAGTAAGAAGTTAGTTTTAACTAGGACTGACTGCAAAGAAAGCAACTGGAAGGGAAAACACGAGAGAACAGATATCAAAATGCAGAGGTAAAATATGGGGCTAGGTTTAAAGTAGGTCCCTTTGAGGTCATGAAAGACCCAACCCAGAATCTGAAATCCAGATATCCCTATTGTTTAGGAGGAACAGAATTCAAACTGGGAAGCCCAGTGCCCATTTATTACCCCGTGCCTTAGTTTTAAGATATTCATATGCTTTTGCAGAAGATTTTACTTTCTAGGAGATGAAAAAGGCCCAGTCATCCAAACAGAAATGTTCTGGGAAGGGGAACTGATCCCTCCCCCATCAGGTCAGAGTACACATGCCCATACTTACCAGTATATAAAAAGTAGTGAAGATGGGACTGGAGGTGACACGGATTTTGGCCCTGGCGGAGGGCAGTTTCCAGAGAAGAAAGACAAAGAAGAGTACATTGGGAACCAGGAGAAGGAGATCCCAGTACCGGACTCTGCAGAGAGAGAAGCAGGATTAACAGTTCACTATTTGCAAAATCTCCCAATGCAGAGGAAGACACCAGTCCCTTAATCCTGAAACACCCATGTCCCTGGATCCATCCCAGGCTCCATCCCCAGGTCCCAACTCTCACCTAGACTTCCCAATGTCCTCATAAAGTAGAAGTAGGCACTTGTGCGGCACAGTGATGTTGGTATCATTGATTGACTGTGTGGTCACAGGGGACAGAGCCGTCACGCTAGCTGGCACTGTTACCAGAGCAGTGGAATGCGTGACGTTGTCATACGCAGAGAACCTCACCACTGACGTCACAGATGGGAACATCCTGTCTCCTTTCTGGCCACAGAGGAAAAAAAAGTGAAGGTTACATGCAGTGGGGGTTAAGGCCAAGCATGATACAACACAGGATGATTAGGACAGGAAAAAGCAACATCTGAGTCAGAGAAACAGAAAAGTACATCCACTAAGTAGTCACAGCCTACTCATTACAGCAAATTATTATTGTCACTAGCAGAAAGGCTGTATCACACAACAGAGCAGAACATCTCTTGTCCCTCCCCCAGGGCAAAAAAGACAGGAATCCCATCTTCGACCAGGATGACAGGAACCTTCCAGACACTACTGACTAATCCAGATTAAATGAGGTGACTTGCAAGCCCTGCTCCGCAGCTCCCTGATATTTAACAAGCTCTTAGGCCAGCAGGAAACTTTACTCCGTACCTTCAATCATTGGCCCTTACCCAATACCTGTTGCTAATGCCAGCCTCCCTAGTGAGTGCTAGGGGGCAAGTGGCATATATCTACTTAGATGGGACTCCATGGACTTTCTGCTTTCACAAAGCACCACTAGTGTAATGACAATATCCTAGCTGCATCTTAGACCCTGCATTCTCTTCGAGCCCTTCCAAACCACTCCAACAACTCCGATTTTAAAGCCCATAACAGGGCTCCATCCCCTTCTACAGCCTGTTGCATCTAGGGCTGCACAAACACTTTACCCCCATCAATAACCACAAGCTTTCACTGCTCCTGGGGCATAAGCTAGCATCAGTATTGCTAATCTGTAGAGGTAGAAGGCGAAGGAGAGTTATTCAGTAACTTCTTCAAGGTCACACTAGAAAACAGAGGGAAACCCAGTGGGAGCACCTAGGAGTCTTGGCTCACAGTTACTCCTTCCCTCCCCGTGCCATGCCACTTCCATAGCGTTTTCAAAGACGGCAAGATAACAACTTGCTCTCCACCCCCGTTGAAAACCAACAGCTCTGCCCTCCCTGAAAGCAAGCTTGATCTGCTGGCATGCCTCGCAGGCCTTGTGGCTGCTCCAGCTGGGATATCAGCTGTCAGCCCTAGAAGTGGGGAGAGGGGAGATGGCAAATTCTCCCCCACAGCAAAGAAACCCCATTTACTTCCCATCCATGGGACTGAACCGGTGGAAACCGGGGGAAAATTCTGCTTTGGGACCGCTGGTAAGAGCTCCACCACACCCCAAGCTTGCCAGAGCTCCAGGGTACTGTACTCACAGATGCAAGGCTCCATCATCGGCTCCCAGCTGGACTCATGGCCCCAGGCAACTCCCTCCTCTGCACTGGAGTTTCCTCTCCTACAAAAGAAGGAACCCCCCTGCTAGTAACATGTCTTATGATCCCCAGATACCAGGCACCACAATGTTGTGAAGTACCTCGCCCTCCAGGATTTCCCTCCCCTGGGTGGAGCCAACACAAAACACACTGGGATTTTTTTTTTTTTTTAAAAAGAGCCACCACCTACTGTCATCACAAGGACGCAGGTCCCTGGGGGATTTAGAGTGCCCTGGCTGCCCGTTCCCTGTAGCTAATCCAGGATTAAATCTCAACAAAATTCCCCCTCATTTGAACAACAACCAGCATTGCAGATGCTGCAGCCTGCATGAGAGAGGCAAGCAAGAAAGTCTTCATGCTTCTTGCTGACTGCTGGAGCCTACGCTAGACGTGGTCCCAGCTAGGGGAGGCAGAGAGGCCCAGCTCTGCGGCACCTGCTTTGGAGCTCAGGCTTTGTCCTCCCCAGGGGCAGCCAGCTCAACACCGTCCCATTCTTCCCCGAAGCTGGGACTGTTGCCAGGCCCTGGGAGGGGACATGGGTTGGGGGAGCTTCCTGCTAACATAGCTGCTTCTGATCCCTCCATTGTAACAGGTCCTCCATGGGCTGGCGTTTTCTTTAAAGCTATGGTAGGTCAAACTGCATTAGAGACGTCGTGTTAAACAAACACAGCTCTGGGACGACTGGCTTTGTGCTGAGGTGGCAGCTTCTCTGCTAGAAAGCCTAGCTCTGGCAAAGGTCCCAGCCACTGACCTTCACATTAGGGAGCTCCCGTCTCCTCCCCTAAAGAGGTATGTTATGTTCCTACCTTCAGCCGCCCCAGTTCTTAAGCACCAAATCCCTGCATCTTTGAGAAAGACATTTCTCTCTAGTGACTTACCTATGTCTTGCTACTCTGACATCTCTCAGAAGCCTCTCGACTCTGAGGGTATAAATAGATGTGGCCAAATGAAGTGGGTCAGCTGTGCCAAGACGTGTCCCAGCACAGCTGACCCACTTCATCGGGAAAACCATGCGTTACCCGTTGTCCTGCAGGATCAAAGGGTAATGCGTTCCCCACCTGCAGAGACATGCCACAGGGAACTGGTGGTCCCAGCTCCAGGATTGCACAAGGAAGAATTCAACCTCAGAAAGCTCATGTGCATCTGGGGAATCCCAGACAGGGAAAGCGAGGCACCCCTAGGGTAGCTGGAAAGCGCTCTCCTGCCTCCGAGCAAACAGACATCTGTCCCAAAATATGGCACAAATTAATACCACCTACGTCACGACCACAAATTTGGGCCATTTGTAGAGTGATAAAGGGCATGGACATCAGCTTGCTTGACTTCTGTACCCCCATAAAAATGTTTATGGTGGCACAAAGGTGTTTATTTCCAGCCTGAGAAAGGCTGCAGCAAAGGAGGGTGGGTGGATATGACTGCGCTCAACTTATGCCTAACTTTTTAACAGGGTGGGAAGAGGAGGAGAGAGAGAGAGACTCAGGAAGCTTAGAGAGAGGAGGGGAAACCATGAGCCAACAGCCCTGCAATGCTCTGCTCTCTGCTGCTTCATTCACTCTACCACTGACTTACATGGCCAGCATAATTTCAGCTCTGCTCCCCAAACTACTGAGGGAAAGTTATTTTTCCTTCTTTGCAACAACTGTGCTCAGACACTCCCCAGCGTGGTTGATGCTGTTTTCGAGATAAGAACTGCCCTCATTGCTCTGCTAACAAGACCACGTTTCAACACAGTTGTTACCACAGAGCCTTTAATGGTGAAAACAAGGCCATTTTTGTAAACAGTATTTTCCAGAATTCACCCTGTCCTTTTTTGCTTAATTGCTACCCGCTCCTTTCACTCCAGAACCAGCTCATGAGATGGGGATTTTCCATCCGGTGACAAAGGCTATTTCCCCATCCCCTCCTAGTTTCAATATCACATTCATTTTTTTTCCCCAGAAAAGCTAAAAAAAGACTTTCCCGTGGCCTAAAAAAAAAAAATCAGGCCAAAGCAGCTGCCTGAAGAGCAACCCCAGCAACCCACAACAACTAGGGAAAGGAATCTCCTGCCTATCTCCTCCCTCAGCTTGGGGGATGCCTTGATGCACAGGACATGGCAAGAAGGCAAGGCTCTCATGATAGGACCCAGAGCAAAGCAGCCCCCAGTTCACAGAGTCAAGATGTCCCGCAGTGGAGGTGGGAAGCAGGATGGCCACTGGCTAAAGGACTCAGACGTGGGTACAAATCAGCTGCAGCCTGGCCCCTTTATGCTATGTAAAGGGCCAGAGCACAGTCGGCCCGAGTGCCGGCTATCAGAGCGTTTCCTCAGGGTAAGCAATACAGGAGACAGGCACAAGGCTGCCTCGAAGGACATCTCCAACGCTTGGCATACAACAGCCACAAGACACAGCACTGCAATGATCCCACGTGCTAGCAGTAACTCAGGCCCCCCCAGTTGCCTGCTATACTGGTCAGCTTGGAGTAGCAAAGCCCTGTCCCCCCGAACAATACAACACCTCTTCAGGGCATCAGTTCCCCACTTGTGAAACGGAGTAGGGACTGGTGAGGCTAACTTCATTTCAGTCTCTGTAATGCACGTCAGGATCTTCAGAAAAGTGCAAGGTACTATTACCTGCCCTCAGGAACGGAAGTCCCCGAGCTCTGCCATTTGAGCTCACCTGATTTACTACAGTAGCAGGCCTGTTTCTGAACACCTCTAGCTCTTCCCTTTTCTAAGGTAAGGGTTAACAACAGAAGCGTGCTCTCACACGCAAGTGTTACCATAGCCATCTGTTTCAGCAACATCTCCTTCCCAGATTTAATACCCTTATTGTACACATATTTTTGCACCACCTAGCCACAAGCAATTTTCAGTTGATAGCATGCTTGCAGAGTGCATGTAATTTAGCTTCAGTTAACCAGGAATACCTGGAGTGTAAGCACGTTAGGAATAGCACTCTTGAATGACAACACTGAGTGCCACAATAAAAAGCCTCATTAAGAAAAACGGCATGCAGACTCTTGACTGATTTCAAGACCAACACGTTGCTTGCCTTCAAAAAAAAAAAAAAAAAAAAAAAAAAAAAAAATCACCGAAAATAGATCTTCCACAGAACCTTTTGAAAAAAAAAAATCTTAGCTTCATCCTTGTGCCCACGTGGAGCCCCTGTGTAGCATTAAGATATTTCTATTTAATAAGAACGTGGGCCCAGTATTTTAAATGCAGAAACTTCAGATTAGACACTTCTATATATAGGTACCTACATATGCAAACTAACAGAGTCACTGAGCAGCTACAGCATCCCCCAAAAAAGTCTGAAAAAGGTCCCCTTTGCAACGTCTACATAGACTTCTAACTTCAAGCACCCACATTCAGAACTGATCATCTCAAAAAAAAAAAAAAAAAAAAGGAAGAAGCATGCTCCAAATGAAAAGTTCAGCTGAAAGCCTGCAAGAGATCACAAGATCTAGTTCATGGTCAACGACTCAGCCATAACAGCAGCTTGATTTGTGAATGTCAGGCTAGGCCAATGTTTTATAAATCGAGATAGAAGGCAGGGTAAATGTGCACCTTACAGATTAACCGAAAGTAGTATATGTGTACACACACAAGCTTGTGGGCTGAAGTTCACAGCTCACAAAATCTGGTGCCACACGCACACACTTTGATTAATCTATAAGGTGCAAATCTACCCTGCTTTCTGCTCGACTTCAGACTAACGAACCTAGCCACGTCTCTCCTTTTAGAGCCATGTTTCTCCTAGCCATATCTCTCCTTATCCCTTCAGGATAAGGAATGTTTACCATGCTTCTCCCTCCTCATATGCTAATGCTGCATGCCGGCTAGCAGGGACCTCTAAAATAACAGGTTTTGCATGTACCGATGCAGCGTCCTCAAAAAAGTGACGCGCAAATATTCACAAGCAATGTGGCCACAACCCATGCACTGTAGAGTGAGCTGTGAGCGTGTCCCGAACTGGGACAAGCCACTACGGCCTACCTGCTGCCCAGGGCATTGGTTGCAGTGCCAAAAGAAAAGACTCGCCTCTCCTGAAACAAGTTCACAGGCAGTTTTTCAAGGCTTCTAGGCACACAGGGCTGAGATCTCTCCAGTGGTAGGGACCATGCTGGGCACAAATGCTGCGCTGCTATGTGCTCCTTACAAGTTAAGTCAAATGGAAAGCTTGTCTATGTCTACCCCAACCACGGGGGCCCAATAAAAGAGACAGATGTAGGTAGTCATGTTAATCTGAAGTCAAGTCAGAGTAGGTTTGCACCTTATAGACCAGTGGTTCTCAATCTTTTTTAGACTCAAGGAACCCTGGAGAAAGTGCCAGCTCATCTCTTTTACTTGCATTTTGACGACAAAAACACAATAGAACAAAAACACAATAGAGCAATTCTTCTGTTGCACAGACTTGATAAAGACCCCAACAAGTCTGAATGTTTTTAATATTTGCGGATTCCTGTTGAAATCTCTAGGTTATCTTGAGAATCACGTCTGCCCACCTAAGAGTGCTGACACTGTGGCACCCGTGACAGGATCTCAGGGGACCCCAGCCCGCCACAGCACCCTGGCAGAGAACCACGGGTACAAGCTCATCAAAGCGCATCCTTTTACAGCATCTGATGGAGTGAGCTTGGACTCAGGAAATCTTGTGCTAGAGATACATACAGGTTTAGATATATTATACACACATCTATATATAGTCAGGTATCCGGGTTGTAGCTGTATTGGTCTAGAGGAAAAAGCAGTCAGGACTCGCAGTGGAGATGGTATCCACTCCATCTCCACTACGAGATGGTATTGTATTAGAACAAGATTTTTCCACAAAAATTCTTTAATTGCAATTAAAGAATTTTTTTTGCAAAAATCTTGTTGCGCTAATACAAAATATCATCTCCACTATGAGTCCTGAAGTCTATATATATGCACTATACACACACATGTGCATTTCTATCTACACACACACACGTCTATAGATACACACCCATTATACACATGCACCTATATAAACATGTGTGTGCCCATACAGATACACATAAACACCCCTCTTATAGATACACACACACTCATATAAATACACATGAACCCATACACACACACCGATTGTAGATGCACATACACCTGCATAAGCATGTATATTTATATTGTATGCACACAAATATACATGCACATTATGTACATGTATCTATATATACCCACACACATGCCCATACAGATACGTGCACGCACCTATTATAGATGCACACACACTCCCCTAGATACACACCCAGGCACCCACACACACCCATACAGAAATGACCACGCACACGCCTAGACACACAGAGAGATGCGCACCCCAGATCACGCGTGTACCTACACACACACACATTACACGCGTGTCTATAGATGTACACATACAGCTTACCCCTCCGCCGCACACCCAGCTACCCCTCACCCCCCCGCACACGTGTGCGCCCGGCCCCAGCCCGGTACCTGCCAGGGCGCAGGACGCGTCTGCGCTCGGCCATGCCCCGGCCCCGGCCCCGGCCCCTCGCTTCCTCCCGCGCGTCCGGGGAGCGTCACTCAAGAGCCTCCCGGCCACGGAACCGCAACCGCTGCCCTGCGCCGCCTCCTCCGGGCGGGCCTGGCGCCCGCGCGCTACAAGAAGACAGCGCGTGACCCGGCAGCACCCCCACGCTCCACTCCCCGCGAGGGGAGGGCTTTTTTTCGGCTACGCTCAGATTGACTTTTCCTACAGGCTCCCTGGGTCCGAGCCCGCTCCACCAATCAGGAGGCGCTAAACCAAACAAGGCGGGGGGGGGACGGGGAGGGAGCGCTAAAACAGCCGCGAGAGCCAATGGGAGCCGCCGGGAGGCGGGACTCGAATCGCTGGAATGTCAGAGGCTTAAGGGGGCTGCGCTTTTCCAAGGGGCTTCCTGGCGCTGTGCTGGGCAAGGGGCATCTCCTGCCCCAAAGCACTGGTGTGTCCCAGCCACAGCCAGGGGCAGCGGCAAGACCAGGCGCATCCGCTGTAGCCCATGTTCAGTGCATGGCTCCCCCCCATCCCTAGGCCACACGTCCATGAGTTCTGCATGCTTTTTGTGGGGGGCGACCCTGCGCCTTCCTGTGTTGGGGCAGATAATGTTACACCCAGGCTGCTTCTGGGGGCTTTTATTTGGTTAGAAGTATAAGGGAAGCCAAAGCAGGTTCCGCCAGACCAGAGGCCGGTTTATGGGGATGTTATTATCCACCAGGCAATATAAACAAAAGCAGCTCTGCACAGCAGAGTTTTGCATTATTTTTAATTCATGTAGTTTGTGTCCCAGGTCAAATCAGTTCCAAATCATATCGACTGAGCGGCACTCAACCCTTCCAAAACCGGATCGATTGAGCAGGCAGAAATCAATCATTCTAAACACCGTGAATGGCGCTACAACCGGTGAGCATCCTCCATCCCAGGCTCCCTCCCTGGGAATTCAGATACTCCCTTATCCATTGCCAGGCATCCTACATACAGCAGAGATTTTTTTCCCCCATATTCCAATGCAAGGCAGCCCAATCAAACTCCAAATCTGAGTGTCAGTCCAGAACCATAAGTGGCCATACTACTAGCAAGCATCCTCCATCCCCATTTGGAGCTTCAGACATTCCCAAATCCTTTAGCGGGCATCCTGCTTGCAAGCCCAACCCCGGAGGCTTGAGGTTCAGATGCACGTGCAAACAGATTCCCTACCAAGGTCTCCGAGCCCTCAGAAGATATCCTCAGTATTGGAGGCAAGCTCCAGGCTCGCACCCCTCCACTTTGGTGTGGGGGAGCTTTATACCATTCAGGAATTTTGTGCAGTTCAGGTTCAATATTCCTACCCATTCCTCTGAGATCAGGATCTCCTGGCCAATTCAGCAAAGAGCAGGGAAACTGAGTCATGATCCATGACCCTTGTCCTTTCCTAGTGTCGCCTTATTAGCACGGGGTGTGATCACTGGCCTCCATTTCTCCACTCCCTTGAAAGTGTCCCTCACAACTAGCTTCTGTCACAGGCTGAGCCTTGTGATTCAGATTGAACTCTGAACCCCCTTCCCTGATACTCTGGGATCAGAGTATCTGGGAGGGGGAATGTAGCAACACACCCAGCACAGCAAAAAGAGAGGTGAGGGCTGTTTAGGACTCCCCAGTATTAACAAGTGGAGCCAAGATATACCCCACGTTCTAGATCATAATGAAACAAGCCCCATAACATTGCCAGGTGGTGGAAGTGTGCATATTCCAGGGTTTATGCCAGTAGTTCTCAACTTTTTTTTTTTATTCAAAGCACTCCTCAAAAAGGCCTGTCTCTTGCTTTTCAGTCCTTTGTGACTACAGAAAAATAGAAGAGCAAGTCTTCTATTGCTGAAAACGCACAAAGACTCCAACAGGTTCACATGGGATTCCTGTTTGAAGTCTCTGGGGGTTAGCTTGCAAAGCATGTTTGCACACCTCACTGTGCTAACACTGGGCAGCACCCTGCAGAGGATCTCAAGGCACCCTGGAGTACCGCAGCACCCGTTTAGTGTCCTGGTGTCTGGGCACGGGATTCAAAACTCCTGGAAGACGGTTTCAGGTTCAACTTTAGTAAAAACTACTTCATTGCTAGGGTGTTCGGACTGTGGAAAAAGCTCCCTCCAGAGATGCAATTGCCTACCCTGGAAATCTTCAAGATGAGACTAGACAGTCACCTTGCTGGGATCACCTGACCTGCAGTTATCTTTCCTGCTTGGTGCAGGGGGCTGGATCCGATGATCTTCCAAGGTCCCTTCCAGCCCCTTACAATTGATGAATCGCTCCGTGGCCCCATTGAAAGGTGTATTGAGCCCTCGCAGTGAGCAAAGACTCAAAGTACAGTGGACTCAATTCCCCACACCTCTAGAACGTCCTTCTCTGAAACAGGCATAATATACTTGCCTTAGATACTGGCACTCAAGTAGGAAGGGAGTAGCTGCCCTAGAAACACCTGATTTGGCCAATGCTTCAGACTTAATCACTTCATTAGGATCATATTTCACCAGGCTTAAATTCATGCAATTACTTGGTGAAAGCTGGGTGCTGTGGAGTGTGAGGTAAAGAAGGATCAAGCAGTGTTTTGCATGTCACCTGCATTTGAGGAACAGTCTTACACACCTCATTGTAAAGCACACAGGACAGAGAGGGCAGGCTTTTTTCCAGTTGCATCAGCAGAGGCATTTCACCACAGATTACAGCTCTTCACTTGGTTTCTCTTCAGGAAAAAACAAGAATATTGCTTGCACAGTATTTTACATTGCATAGGCTTCTCCTGGGGAGTGGATGAGAAAACAAACACTGTGTGAAAGACATTAGACAGGCCACTGAATACACTGCTGGAAAGCACCCAAGCACTCAGGTACTGTAGTGATGAGCACGATGGAAGAACCTATTATCTATTTAAAGCACAGAAGGGCAGAGTAGGTGTGTACCTTATAGACTAAATCAGCACTGCATAACATGAGCTTTTGTAAGCAGTGGGCTTACTTCATCAGATGCTGATGAAATAACCTGATGAAGTAAGCCTATTGCTTATGAAAGCTTATGCTACGCATCCCTGGTTTAGTCAGTCTTTAAGGTACAAATCTACCCTGCCAGCTGCCTGACTTCAGACTAACATGGCTAATTATGTCTTCCCACTTACAGCACAGTCATTTATCTCCTTGAGTGAATGAAGATGGTATTGTAGGCAGCCTTAATAGCCAATATTGCTCCCCTCAGCATGTCTCCTTACCTCCTCTGTCTGAAAGGAAGCTCAATAAGTACTGAGCTTCCCGTACCTCCAAACCTATTTTGGAGGCTAATGGAAATGTGGTCCTAAAAGGAGCGATCCTGTGTTAACTCTTTCTCTCTCCAGTACTGTCAGGCACCAACAACCTCAGGCTTGCCGTTTTGCTTCCTGGAGTTTAAACATGGGCATGGGGAATTATAATAATAACGCTTACATGGTGTTTTTTATTCATAGAATGAATTTACATAGAACTTTTTACGGAAGTGGAAAGCATCCTTATTGGCATTTTACAGATGGGAAAACAGCGGTAAGAGAAAGGAAAGGAAATTCCTCGTTGCCCAGCAGACAGGTGACAGAGCACTGGAACACATTCTTAGTTGCATTCCTATGTTTCACCTGCTGGGATCTGCCATTGAAGGTCACACCTGTTTGGTCTCCTGATCTTTGACAGTGACAAGTACAAGAAAGGTGCAAGAAATGCATTCCAGACCAATGTGTAAGAGGTGAGGCAAAGGGGAAGCCTCCTGACTGATTTCCTGACCACAGGCAGTTAGTTAGTGGTTGGTGTATGCCCTGAAACACCTGGGTCGCAAATTTCTGTAACCTGTTTCTCCATGAATGTTTTCATCATCCAGATAAACCTGCATAACCTAATACTGTAGCCCAGTATCATCTCAATAGAAAAAACAGAGATGCTGTAACAGGCACACAGATAATAATGGGCCTCCATTTAGATGTAAGCTTGCCAAGCATTATGGGAATGAGGAAAGCCAAAGGGATTCCTTGCAGATGAATCATCACAAAGCAAAGAAAAAACAGTCCTGCTCTATGGCCTGATCCTCCAATCAAATCAATGTCCAAGGAAGAGAAACAAAAATTATTCATAAACTGGAGGGAGTGACTCCTAAGGAAAGATTAACAGCAACAGAACTAGCTAGGCATCACTTAGCCAAACTACAGCTAAGGGGCAATGTAAATGCTTCAGAGCAGTGGTGCTCAACCTTTCTGGGGTGCAGGCTGGATCTGGGGTGCAGCGTCAGTCCCTGCACCAGCCTGATCCAGCCGCACACCACTATCTCCCACACTGGCCTGATTCAGCTGCACTGCTGGGAAGCAATGAGCATCGCCTCAACTGAAGCTAACTTCAGCTTCACGAACTTCTTCATAGCTTAACATCAAGACTCACTGCCTCACTCTGGTAAAGTTCATAGAAAGAACCTAGATTCAACCACACTGCCCAGCACAATCCCATTCATTCCCAAGCCTCTAGGTTAACACACTTTTCGTGCTGGTGTAAAACCATTCATTTCAATGAATGGACACCTGGAGGTGCCTCCCTGTGCTTTGTTCTGTGCGGGATCTCCCTGTGCATGCACCTCAGAACTATTTTATAGATAGGAAGCCTATTGAGAAAGGTGAAGTGGTTTGCCCAAAAATGCCTCTGTGTGGAAACGCTGGCAGCAATTTAAGTCTACTGTATTTCAGTTCAATTTCCATCAAGGACATGTCAATAGCAGAGTCAGAAAGAGAAGCCAGGTCTCCCCGCTCCCCGTTCTAACCAGCAGATGACACTGCCCCTCACACAGCTGTGTTGGAAGAGAAGCTCCCTCCTTGGAGTCCACCGGCCCATTCCCCGTGATTCACCCTGTGAGGCCACAACTGGGCACTGCAGGCACCATGGACAAAGGGAAATGCATCTCAAACAGTTGATTACATGGCACAACAGGAAGCAGGCAAGAAGGAGCTTCAGCTTCTCTGTTTCTGCAGCTGTCTTGAAATATGGGAGCAGTGGAAAAAATGCAGGATAAGTGAAGGATGCTTCTTGCCCCAGGGCAGAGGCAGCAGTTACTCATACTTCCTGTCCTGTGCAATGCAAGCCCCAAAGCACTACATTATGCTACTCCGTCTTCTTGCTCTTTTAATACCCTTCTCCATCTCTTAACTGCAGCATCTCTCCTGCGAAAGTTAAATTCACAATCAGTGGTTTACAAGATCACTACTCTAACCCCTGAGCCACAAAGTCAGATGCTTATCTGACAGGGGAGATACCATGATCAGCTGCCATCTGGTTACAGTTCCAAATCAATGCTTGACAGTGGTGGGGCTTAGCCTGCTTGTCTTTTCTGTATGAGCCTCTGCATGTAGAAGTGGGAAGAAAAAAGGATGGGAGATTTAGCAGCCATGGTATAACTCAGGTGGGCCTGTTACTACAGCACTTACAGCTGTTCCAGCTCACCTGCCTTTAGCTTGAAGAAATCTTACTTCATTGCCCTGTCAATGCATGTGTTAGCATTGGTGACTTGGTGATCTGGAAGCTTCCTATCTTCAGGCCCAGGTAACCTAACTTCATCTTCAGCCTCCTCTACAGCTCCTTCGGTCCTTGCCCTCTGCTAGGACCGACTTCCAGTTCCTGAAGTCATGGTGGGATTTTTCCAGAGATGCTCACTAGTCTGCTAGGTGTTGAACTGAGCTCACCAAACCCAGCTCACACCAGTCACCAGACATCTCCTAGCTGGTGACAGCAGGTCTCAGCTGGATTCTGACCAGTTGCCCAGGATGATGGGAGATACCCAATTCCTAGTCTCACTTGGGGATACAGCAACCAAACTCTCCAGCTATTTCAAAACTGGCTGCCCAACCAGAGCCATGTAAAGGCCTGATTTCCTCCAGGTGCTGAGCACCAACAGCTCCGTGGGGCTTTCTTGGGTCATTTTTGAAAGTCAAGCCCAGGGGGCTTAGGGTTAGTACCAAAATATAGATGTGTGCCTCCTTGGGAAATGCCACCTATGTACTCTCACAGAGACCTCCCAACCCACCAGTGCTTGGAGATATGGAGCCACCTCCCGGTAAGACTGGCACACTACCACATTTTGCTTGTCAGACAGCCTGTCTTTACCCCTGCTCAGGGGTGGGGTGGCACTTTAATCAGAGCAGCTATGAAAGCAGCTCTAATTAAAGCACCTGAAACATCACATGTCCCCAGGAGTTGGTTCTGGGGACAGTTTTGTTCAATATCTTCATCAACAATGTGGAAGATGGCATAGAGTGCAGCCTCAGCAAGTTCACAGATAGCACCAAGCTGGGGGTGGCAGTAGGTAGGATGTAGGGTAGGGCCAGGTCAGAGTGACCTAGACAAATTGAAGGATTGGGCCAAAAGGAATCTCATGAAGTCCAACACGGACAAGTGCAAAATCCTGCACTTAGGACAGAACAATCTCATGCACCGGTACAAGCTGGGGGCTGACTGGCTGGACAGTACCTCTGTAGAAAAGGGCCTGGGGGTTACAATGGACAATAAGCTGAATATGAGCCAGCAGTATGCCCTTATTGCCAAGAAGGCTAATGGCATCCTGGGCTGCATTGGTAGGAGTATTGCCAGCAAGTCAAGGGGGAGTGATTATTCCCCTCTATTCAGCACTGGTGAGGCTACATCTGGAGTACTGTGTCCAGTTTTGGGCCCCCCACTACAGAAAGGATGTGGACAAATTGGAGAGAGTCCAGTGGAGGACAACAAAAATGGTTCGGGGGCTGGGGTACAAACTTCTGAGGAGAGGCTGAGGAAACTGGGCTTATTTAGTCTAGAGAAGAGGAAACTGAGAGGGGATGTAATAGCAGCCTTCAACTCCCAGCAAGGTGGTTTGAAAGCTGGACTGTTCTCAGTGGTGGCAGATGAAAGAACAAGGAGCAATGGTCTTAAGTTGCAGCAAGGGAAGTTTAGGTTAAATATTAGGAAGAATTTTCTCACTAGAAGCCCAGTAAAACACTGCAACAGAGAGGTTGTGGAATTGCTGTCCTTGGAGGCTTTTAAGACCTGGTTAAACAAAGCTTTGGCTGGGATGATCTAGTTGATGGTCCTACTTTGAGCAGGGGGTTGGACTAGATGACCTCCTGAGGTCCCTTCCAACCCTCATTTTCTATGATTCTATGTAGTCAGCATCCCCATGCTTCAAAATGGCAGTGGGGGCGCTTTAACTAAAGCTCATTCAACAAGCTTTAATTGAAGCAACCCCACCATCATTTTGAAACATGGGGACACTGAATACATTTGATGTGGAGGCTGCTGAAACGTGCTAATTAGCATGTTTCAGTGGACTCCATTAACTGAGTCTGCTCTGAGGCATGCTAATTATCACACATCAGAGCAGATATCTGGCATGTGCATAGGTGTCTGCAATGCCCATGTTTTGGGTCCAGATTTGTCTCTCTCCTACAGAAACTCCATGTTTCCTTCCCATGTAATTGCCAGAAATGCCTTATCATGGAACTGGGTTTCTAGCAAACTTCCCTTCAGTTGGATGATGGTCAGTTGCCTCTTCAGTCACTTCTGTTCCCAGTTTTGGGTTTAAAGTTGCACATTGCTGTGCCCCTGACTGGGACGTGCTTCAGAGATGTCTAACACCAGGTGTCATGCAAGAGCTAATGGCACTATTTATCACCTGTGTCTTGGCCACTTTAAGAACATAAGAGCTGCCATTTACTGGGTCAGGCCATAGGTCCATTTTGCCCGTCTCCCATGTCCCAAGTGGCAGGACTCACTTGGGGAGGACAAGGGTCCCCAGTGGACAAGTCTGTACTCCACTTTGATCCTGTGAGCCAGTGGGGACCGCAGCTGGCAGCTCCTCCATGAAGCCATCTCCATCAGTGTCTACCTGGTGCGGTTCACAGATACCCCCAACACCTGCCCCTTCTGCGAGCAGAGCAAGACCCTGGTGCACCCCTACCTGGACTGCACTGGGCTGAAGCCCCTTCACTGCCTCCTCCAGAGCCTCCTGTTGAGGCTCTGGCTGCACTTCTCCCCACACCTCTTTATTTACGCAATCCCCATCCGTGGCCCCACCAAGTCCTGGGACCTCCTAGTCAAGCTCTTCCTGGCCCTGGCTAAGTTAATAACATATCTCACCAGGAAGAAGGGGCTGACAGGGAGGACCCCCAGGGACCATGAGACCACTTTCCTGTACCTGGTCTAATCCTGTCTCTGGGCACAGTACCACTGGGAGTGTTCACTGGCTCCCTGGACTTGTTCAAGGGCCAGTGGGCACTGTCTGGTGTGCTCTGCTCAGTGTCCCCCCTTGGTGCACTCATTTTAAACCTTTGACCTCTTTCCCATCCCTGTTATTTCTTTAGTTGTCCCCAGAAATCAGTTGTTGTCTACCGAGTGGCCTCGCTTTTTAAGGGGGGGCTTATAGTGTTTCCTATTGGGCATTGGCCCATGTTCCTTAGGCAACAAATGGGCCTGCGTCACACAGGGGAAGAGAACAGATGCTGAAGGGGAGAGTGAACTGGAGATGACAAAGGTTTTCTTCCACTGTTCCTCTCTTACTTGCAGCCTCCAGCATTTAAGGTCCAAGATGTTCTGATCCAGAGGCGGTACCCCTAGGTCTCATGATCAATAGCTATTGCTGCCCCTTTCCTTCAAGAATTTGTCCAATCCCTTTTTGAATCTGGCTAGACCAGGGGTGGGCAATTATTTCAGCTGGAGGGTAGCACAGTGACATTTGGTGAGCCATCAAGGGCACAGCCCCTCCCCTTGACAGGTGCCCTGCCACCTAATTGCCATTTTGAGATTGGAAGCCCCACTCCTAGCCCCGACTTTTGCCACTGGAAGTCCTGCTCCTTGCCCCCAGAAGTACTCCTTTTGGGAGGTGGGGGATACCATATTAGAACCAGAAAAAAAAATCATATAGTAAAAATCAAATATCTACTATAGCAGGGTTACCATACATCTGGGTTTCCCAGCTATGTCCTCCTTTTGGATTCTCCCATTTCCATCTGGAAGTTTTTTTTAAATACCAAAAAAATGTCTGGGATTTTACTCTGCTCCAGATCAATGTTTTTCCTGGCACTTCTCGTCTTGCCCTAGCAAAGAGCTACTTGGGGTTGGAAGGAGCAGGGGGAGAGAGATTGGAGGCAGAGACATCAAGTGATAGTAGGACCAGCCATGGCAGCTGCATGCAGGTAAATCTGTGGGGGCAGGCGTTAGAGGGCTAGGGATTGGGGACTGTCTGGGGGGCTGTGTGTGTGTGTGTGTGCGCGCGCACGTGTACGCACATGTGTGTTGCGGGGTGTGTGGAGGGGATGGGTGTGAGTGGGGTGCCTGCTGGCACTGGAGAAAGCACAGTGTCTGGGCTCTGGGGCTGCAGCAGGGCAGGGAGAGCACCTGCCCCTCCAGCATGGGAAGGGGGTCCTTTGGGGACAGCAGGGAGCTGTATGGCCAGGCTGGCGGCACTGGGACAGGTGCCTGTGCTTGCAGGGGTGGGACAGCTGGGAGACGCTGTGGAGCCGGGGGGGCCATACGGCTGCAGGTCACAAGTGAGGCACACTGGCAGGGCTGGGGGGCTGTGGCTTGGGAGTGAGGGGTAAGGGCAGGGCACTGGCATAACACTGCCTGCCCTGAACAATCATGTTACCTGCCCCTGCTCCCCAACAGGTACCCTCTTTTTTGAAACTGGAAACATGGAAACCCTAAATATAACATATTTTAATTTTATTACAAAAAATATTTTTCTCCTCACGAATGGGTGTTTGCATAGTGTATATAGAGGTGACCACACAATAGCTCCAAATAAAGTCTTACTCTTGTATACTTTGTGTGGGAGGGATGTGGTTGGGGGAGTGGGTATCAGGGGTGAGATTTAGAGGGGTGAGCTGGAAGCTTCCTATCTTCAGGACAAGGCAACCTAACTTCATCTACAGCCTCCTCTACAGCTCCTTCTAGCCCTCTGCTAGGACTGACTACCAGTTCCTGAAGTCATGGTGGGATTTTTCCAGAGATGCTCACTAGTCTGCTGGGTGTTGATCTGAGCTCACCAAACCCAGCTCACACCAGTCACCAGACACCTCCTAACTGGTGACAACAGATCTCAGCTGGATTCTGGCCAGGTGCCCAGGATGACAGGAGACACCCAATTCCTAGTCTCACTTAGGGCAACTAAACACTCCAACCATGTCAAAACTGGCTGCCCAACCCGAGCCACGTAAAGGCCTGTGTGTGTGTGTGTGTGTGTGTGAGAGAGAGAGAGAATGTGGGGGGTTGTGAAGAGGTGTGGATGTGTGTATGGGTGGGTGTGGGATTTGTGGGAGGTGGCTGTAAAGGTTGTAGGTGTGTTTGTAGGGGAGGTCTATGGAGGGGTGCGTGGGGTTTGTGGGAACTGGGATGTGTCAGGTTTGTGGGAGGGGGGGTCCTCCCCCCCCACACTCCACCCCCCCCAGCATACAGCTCCTCCAGGCGGCAGCAACAGCAGCAGCTCTCAGGGCACTCATGGCCCATGGCAAGCAGAGCCCCCTGGCAGCACGTGGCTCTGGCTGAGTCCTGAGAGCTGCAGGTGGCAGCACAGAACCTGCCTGGCCCAGACCAATGGCATGTGCCTTTGTGCCAGACCAGGCTGGCTCCATGCCAGTACATGGGGCTTCTGGCATTGCAGGCAGGAGCTGCACCATCAGGCTAGACCAGGCTGGCTCTGTGCCTCCACGTGGGGTCCAGCAACGGTGAAGGGGAGGTAGCCACTTTTCCCCTGCACCAAGCAGCAGCTTCTGCCCAGCTGCCACCGCTGCTGCTACTCCCACTGCACAGTGTGGGCAGGCGAGTCCAGAGCAGGCGCAAGGTGGGCCAGGGCTGGGGCGCGGATGCAGGTCTCCACTGGTACCATGGGGCTGGAGCCAGTGCTGGCAGCAGCCAGAAGGAGCCACTGCTGCCGGGGCTGCCTAGGAAGGCTGGAGCCACCCCAGTCCTATTGCATGCCCAAAGGACGCCACAGGCCAGATGGCACCTGGGTCAGGCAGGACTGAGGGACTCACCATGCTCTGGACAAAGTCCCTCCTTGGGCCAAATCTGTCCCATGTGGCGTATTTTGCCCATCCCTGGCCTAACCTCTCTAATCAATGCAGGAATAAGTGATGTCCTGTCTCCCTAAACACCTTCTGCAAATTTTTACTGGAAAAAGGACTCCACTTCCTGCCCTGAACTACATTCCCGTGCTGAATGGCTATGGAGGCTCCTGTCTCCTGCCAGAGGTGACCAAAGGGCAGGGCTGCCCCAGGGAGCCATGAATGAGTACTCCCCGCTACACGCAGACTTGTGCCCACCCATCCGGGGTTTGCTCTGCTGTGCGGCTCCAGCCCGTGAGCTAAACCCAACAGAGGGAAGCCGAACCGACTTGATCCAGGGAAAGACTGTCTTCACACAGACCCGTGCCAGGACCGCCATGCCACAGAGGTTCGATGGTCTGGGATGTATCAGCTTCAAGGATGAGAAGAGCCTTGGCAGGGTCGGACAGGGGGTGCCAGGGCGCGGGGCTGAGCCCTGCAGCATGTGGGCGGAGAGAAAAGCAAGCCCAGGGGATCTGTCAGCTGGTGCCTGCAATGCCCGAGCACAAGGTGCCCCGGGCAGCCAGGCCACATAGGATGCGAAGCCCTGAGGGCAGAGGGCGGGCAGCAGGATGGATAACCAGGGCATGAGCAAAAAGGTGCAATCAGATCCGGAGCGGGTTAATTGGTGCAGCTGCACCTCCCCCATTTCGGACTGTTTCCAACCCAGGGGCTTCTGGGGACTTTTTGATCATCCCCCAAAACACAAAAGAAACCGAGCGGCACAAGTTCTTCCCTTGCTGCTGCTGCAGCTGTCCCCGAGGCAGGAGAAACGCTCCGAAGCCGCGATCGGGAACAGTCCTATCCCGGGATAAGGGCGGAGCGGCACTTAGCTGAGCTCACTGCGCAGGCGCGACAGGGGGCGGTGCTCATGCATATGCACCGACGCAAGTTAATTATGCATGAGGTTTCGCGCGCTTTTGCTGCCCACGTGGTGCTCGTTTCCCGCGGAATCCGGCTGGGCAAGGCGGCTCCGGGCAGCGGCGGGGATGGCGGTGAGCGGCGGCCGGGGCCTGCCCTGGGCTTGGGGTGGGGGTTCAAAGCGGAGCTGGCACTGGGAGTGGATTGGGGCTCGGGCTCGGGCTCGGAGCCCCTGCCACCCGCCCCGCAGCTGCCTGGGCCCTGCGTGGGGCAGAGACGGTCCATAAAGGGCTTGGAGTCTGCCTCTCTGGGGCCTTGCATGGGGGGGGTCCATGGGGAAATGGGGATGTCCCCCCCAACTGAGTCCCCTGGCTCTGTGGGGTGGGTGACACGTGAGCACACGCGTGTTCACACCCACCCACTAGTCTGCCCCTAGGGGTGAGTGCGCTGCTGCCCTCTCCCTGCTCGGGGAGCTCTCCCGTCACCTGCAGGGGTGCTGGGGGGTGCTGGGCACCTGCTTGCAGCTGATCCAGGTGACACTGCCTCCCCGAGCAGCCCTGGCCCCTTCCTCCGCTAGCGTCTGACCTGACTCTCTGTCCCCTGCAGGATTCGTCCGAGTCACAGAACGTGGCCACCAGTCCAGCCCGCAGCTCGCGCCGCGGAGATGCCTTCACGTCCAGCCCTGGTCGGGACCTGCCGCCCTTCGAGGATGAGTCTGAAGGGCTCTTGGGGACCGAGGGGGGCCCCGAAGAGGAGGATGAAGGGGAAGAGCTCATTGGGGACGGGATGGAAAGGTAGGGGAAGCCCAGGGGCAGCTCTCGTTGTTGATGGCTGCTGTGTGTGAGCAGGGCCTTGGCAGGGCAGGTTATTGCATTGAGTCAGCTCCTGCCATGGGCCACTGCATGGGTAGTGCCTCTTTGTCCTCTGCCTGGTCCTGCTCTAAGCATCCTTCAGTACTCCAGCTGTGTTTCTAAAGCACCTGTCACGGGGCATCAGAAATGTCTGCTATGCCCACTCTATGTACCAGTGCAGCAGACAAAGTCCACAAGACAGTGGTGATGGATATAAGTCTTGTGCCATTGTCTGGGGTACTGGGGGCGGGGGGGTGCTGCCTGTGAAGTCAGTGGGTGAAGTTGTGTGGATAAACCTGCAAGTCACTTCCTAGGACTGAACGTGGTTCAGCTCAGGGTTATTTCCTTGCTTGTGTGAGCATAAAGTTCAGATTTTGTTCTGCAAAAACAATCCCTTGTACTTGTTTTTCTAACCTAGTAGCCAACAGGTCCAGCAGCTGCATACACTATTCATGCAAGCTTTGTGTGTCAGCTTTTGTGATTGTAGTATCCAGTCTTTGCGTTTAGTAACACGGAGCATCTTTTTGTGTAGAATGGGGTTCTGTTCACCAAGCGTTTTTCTGTCTGGACTGAAGTCTCCCTGACACCACCTCTGTTTTCCATAATGTGATGGGGGAAACTCTTCCATGTGGCTAAGTGCATCACTGGTTAAATGAAATCTCTATGTGCCTAGGGACTACCGTGCCATTCCAGAGCTGGATGTCTATGAAGCTGAGGGCCTGGCTTTGGACGACGAGGATGTGGAGGAGCTGACAGCCAGCCAGCGGGAGGCGGCCGAGCGGGCAATGAGGCAGAGGGACCGTGACCTGGATCGTGGCCTGGGCCGCATGAGGAGGGGACTGCTTTATGGTAACTCCCATATGTGCTTTTACATCACTGATTGCCTTAGCCTACCCCTCCAGAAGGATCCATATCCATATTGGCCATTACCCAATGGCCTGGTTGCCATGATGGCTCTAGACCACCTATGGCTTACAGAGTGTCTAGGTTTTAAGAGAGCAGTGGGTTCACCTGAGCATCACTAAGTATTGTCTCTTTGCAGCTGGGTATGTTGGGTGCTCCCGCACTAACAGTGCTCTCCTGGCTCATGCAGGTCTGTGGTTACAGCAGAGTTCAAAAACTGTGGCTTCCAGGCCATGTCAGGGCAGGGGCTTGGACCCAGTAAGCGCCGGGCAGACTGCTGTGACTCAGTAGCGTAATTATGGTGGGGTGAGCCGGGCATCTGCCAAAGACACCATAGTTTCATAGTTGGTCAGAACTATGTCAGAAGGGACCTAAGCAAATCATCAAGTCTGACCCCCTGCCATGGGCAGGAAAGGATGCTGGGCTCAGATGACCCTAGCAAGGTGGCTGTCTAGCTTCCTTTTGAAGACCCCAGGGTAGGGGCAAGCACCACTTCCCTTGGAAGCTGGTTCCAGCTCCTAGCCACCCTGACAGTGAAGTAGTGCCTCCTGATATCTAGGAGCAGGGACTCTCCCACTGCCTGCTGGTCTCCCTTAGCCAGTTGATAGACAGCTGTCAGATCCCCTCTCAGCCTTCTTTTGTAGAGGCTGAACGTGTTCAGATCCCATAGCCTCTCCTCATAGGGTCTGCCCTGCTGTCCCCTAATCATGCAAGTGGCCCTCCTCTGGACCCTCTTGATGCTGGCCACATCCCTCCTGAAGTGTGGCGCCCAGAACTGGATGCAGTACCCCAATTGGGACCTGACCAATGTCATAGAGAGGGGGAGGATCACCTCCTTGGACCTGTTTGTGATGCATCTATGCATGCACGACAAGGTATGGTTAGCCTTCCTGACCACATCTCCACGTTGGCAGCCCATGTTCATCTTGAAATCAGTAGTGACACCGAGATCCTTTTCTGCCTCTGCACTGACAAGAAAGGAGTTCCCCAGCCTGTAGGTGTGCTGCTGGTTCATCTTCCCCAGGTGCAACACCTTGCAGTTGTCTGTATCGAAATCCATCCTGTTCTCATCCGCCCACCTCTGTAACCTGTCCAGATCCAATTGCAGCCTGTCCCTCCCTTCTAGCATGCCCACTTCTCCCCACATCTTAGTGTCATCTGCAAACTTGAACAAGGTTCTTTTCACCCCCTTGTCCAAATCGCTGATGAAGATATTGAACAGCGCAGGCCCCAGGACTGAGCCCTGGAGAACCCCACTGCTCACGTCTCTCCAGATCGAAAATGACCCATCCACCACCACTGCCTGGGTACGGCCCTCCCAGCCAATTTGTGACCCGTCTGACTGTACAGGTGTCGACACCACAGTCGCCTAACTTCAGTGCCTGCACCAAATTGGAGCAGGCACTGAAATTACAGTTCCCCAACCCCATGCAGGTGCAGCATCCATCTGTGTGAGAGGAGCACCAGCCAGGCAAGGAGCAGGCCTCACTGTATTAGCAGCCCCTTTGTGAGGAGTCAGCAGCTCCAGGCAGATAGCGCCAGCAGCAGCTCTTGGAAGAGATTAGTTGCTTTCATCTCAAGGGTTTACAAATCTGAAGTCAACCCACTTCTTTCCTGAATTACAGCTGCTGTGCAACTATTTGGGGTTTCTCAGCCCCATAGTCTCCACTAGCTCTCGGAGTTTTTGAAAATATTTGCTCTGTTTAATGTATTGCAGGAAGCCAAGAGATTGCCCCTTGCACTAACCACTACACTGCCTGCTTTTCTCCAGACAGCTTTTTGTGGTTGTGTATTCAGATCAACAATAAGCTATGGTATAAATATGATGGGCAGTTTTCAAATGTAAGTACCTAAGAAAAGGTACTGGTCTCTGCATTTCAACCGGGGGTTTCCATTTTCTGTGTCCTAGGTGTTCATGGGTAGCCAGATGAAGAATTAGATAGTCTAACTTGGGTCTCACTGTATATTGTAGCTGCCTACCTTACCTCATAATCCTGTAATTAAGCCCAAGTAACACAGAGCTTTTCTTTTAATGCAGAGTATATTTCAAGTTTTTTGGGGGGAAAAATACGCTAACAAAACAGTTGTGTGGAATGGAATGTGCCTGCAGCTCAACCTGTAAAGCAAGTGGGGGGTGGGGGAACAGATAAGTAAAAGAAACCATTGCCATTTTGTCCCCATCAAATATAGACCTAAAAGGGCCACCAAAAAAATCTGGAGCTACTTATCGTAAAGACAAAATGTTTGCAAAGAGGAAATGTGCAAACAATTCTCTGTTTCTGCTTGGTTTTCCAAAGAGCGCCCCAGTACCTTAGTTAAGTCAGCTGACTCATCTTCTATAACCAAGGTAGGAGAAAAGAATGATGAATTCTGTATCGGAGCTGCCGTCGGCCCAAAAATTGAGGAAATAAGTAATTGTAAATCTATTCTTGTTTAGAAAAAGTCTTTGTTTTCCTGCATGACAGAGCAGGAAGAAAAGTACATTTGTAACACAAGTCCTAAAATGCTGATGTACTTACCCTGAGGAGGTGGTATTATACACTCACGACCCTGGCTTGTGGCTTTTGAACATTACTGATCAGTTTAGGAACTATATAGTTGAAAAAGGTTCAGATCAAAACCAGGACTTGGATTTCTCACTGTCCATGTTGGGTAATGAAAGGCAGTTCACTCGCGACTGGTTTATAAGAACACTGCAATGGAGAGAGAATTGAAAAAAAATGGCTTAAGTGTTTAATTGCGAGAAAAGCAATGTTCTGTTTTCCTTGCATGCTTGTGTGGGCAAGGCCTCAGTGTACACCAATTATTTCTGCTCCATACAAAGGATTTTCTGACTGGAAACATTTGAACACGTGCATTCCTGAGCATGAAAGCTCACCTGAACATTGAATGTTATCTCAAGTGGAAAATGTTGGAATATGGCCTTGAAGAAAACCTTAGTGGTGATGATAACCTGCAAAGAGCCATCATGGCGGAAAGAGAAAAATGACGCTTGATCCTAAAAGTGATTGTTATTGCCGTGCTCTTTTTGTGTCAAAATAATTTTGCTCTGCAAGGGCACAGGAAGATTATGGGACAGTCAGGTGTTGGGATCTTCCTGAACTCATTAGCTACTCAACTGGATCTTGCCCATTGTATCCAAAACCAAATCCATGATTTGGGAACTGTGACTTGCTTCTTCCTTCTGGTCCAAAACAAATTAATTGACATCTTAGGGTCCACAATTCGGAAAGAAATTCTATCTATGATATAAGAGGCAAAATGTATTTTTTTCATTTAATTTGACTGCATATTGGATGTGTCCCAAAAAGAGCAAATGATCAGATAAACATGAGTCAGAGGCAACAGGTGCAATATTGAAGAAAGCTTTGCCAATTTCATTCAAGCGAACAAGGAAGTTGGAAGTGGATTAGCCCAAATTATGGAAAATAAACTCCAGTATGATGGTTTGGACATAAAAAAAAATCCATGGCTAGGGCTGTGACAATGGGGCAAATGTGGCAGGAAAACATAATGGTACAAGGGCCAGAACATTGCAGTTAAATGCTTTTGTTAGGTTTGTCCCATGCGCTGCTCACTCAATATAGCTGGTAAAAACGCAGCTGACATCAATAGAGAAGTAATCACATTTTTTTTGGTACAGTTCAGTATTCACTTTTTTGGGGGGGAAGTCTTCTGAACTTTGGGAAAGACTGTCTTCAAAACATAGCGAAAGATCACTTTGACATGTTGAACTACAAATGCCCATGCTGTGGGCACATTTTGCACCTGGCTGCCAAAAGCAGTCGAAGCTTTGCAGAAAGCAATTGAAAGTAGAGCCAATGCAGATGTTGTGTTGATAGCCAATTGATTTATTCTTCAAATTAATTATAAATGTAGTTGTCTACTAATCATTTGGGACAAACTTTTGAATTCTATTAACCTTATTAATAAGCACTACAGGCAACAAATCTAACAGTAGACAAAGCCTCAAAACTAATAGATGGTTTGCATGACAGAGTGCAGCAAAGCATTTGTGGTGGTGGAGGCCAGAAGTCTTGTGGAGACTATGGATGTTGAATTTTTGTTTTGCCACAAAAGGAAAATGTAGACAAAGCAGTTGGACCTAGGTGAATCCACGGATGAATCTTGCCATCTGACTTCTGAAAGATAATTCACGGTTCTTGTGAATAATATACTTGATTCTCTCGCATCAGACTTTGAATCGTGCTACGTGATGCTGTCTGAAATGTCAGCCAGTTTTGAATTTTTACTTGGAAGGTCTCTGTTAGAAATGCCTGAGAGCTGAAAAAATGTACCACTGATCTGGCAACAAAAAAGTATCCATAGGATTTAAATGCATAAGATTTTTCTTTGGAAATTGAAAGCTTCAGGTTTTAGATAAAAGCTATTGTTCCTCCTACACTTCATGATACTCCTCACCTTGATATCCTGAATTTCCTGTACAGTTTTGCCTTGACTGAATCATACCCTAATATCACAATATTGTACCCTTGAGATTTTTTTTTTTAACCCTGCCAGTAACAGTGATTTCTTGTGAGAACAAGTTGGTGAAAACATTTGCCTTCTACAAGCTGGCAAGAATGTCTTTCTAATTGGCCATCTTGCCAGTTAAACATGAACTTGCTTACTCTATCAATTATGACGAGATCATCGGCAAGTTCACCTCTACCAAAGCTCAGAGTCGCAATATAATTTTTGTCTTTTGTTCTTCTCATTAAGCTTCTTGTCCTCACTCTCATCTGCTGTCAAATTCAGACAGTATCTTGGTTGCTTCTACCTTTTTGAAGGAATGAATTCCTCCATTATTCCTTGTACCTTAATTTCTGAAAAGTCACTTAAACTTTCACTTGAACGGCAAGGCTGAAATATATAAGTAATGTAATGCATAAATCTTGAGCAATTTTAAAAGTATATGAATAGTCTAATAAGTTGACTGTGTGTCCCATCTCCCCCCCCCCGCCACCCCAATTACATTTCAGTTATTTGTTTCATGTTTTGGTATAACTCAAATGTTCTTCAAATATTCATTGCACCCAATGAAGCAAGCTATAGCTACGTCTCCTGACTCAGTTTGTAAGGTGCAACTTTATTCTGCCTTCTGCCTACCTGACGTGGCTAACTACCTCTCCCTGCTTAAATGCCCTTGTGACTGTTATCATTTCCTTTTCATTTAAAGCAGTATTTTGTGTGTTCCAGTGTTAAGTACAAAATGAGGTCAAGTGTAAGATGCATTTTTAATGTTTAAATGCTAGTAAATGTTTCCTTGAGGAAATAATTACTGAGACATGAATGAATTATTTTACTAATGGAAGGAGGAGGAAGGCACTCAAAAGCAGTGCCCTGGGCAGGGATGAAATTACTAGTTAAAACTCTGATCTGAGTGCTACCTTATAGGGAGATAAAGTGGGCTATCCAGGCCCTTAGTGCAGGATAGGGGAAGAGAAATTAAGTCCATATTTTGGCCCCTTCTCTATCAGGACACTTCATGTGCCTGTGTGCTGTTTTTGGAGGTCTATATTTCTGTAATGGTCTCTAATCTTTCTAGGCTTTGTCCCTGTACCTTCTTGTTAATACCCACTGTGTGGGAGTTGTTTTAGGAAAGAGCTCTGGTTTGACATGGCCGTTGGGTAGAGGTGAATTTAGTAGGACTGAGTGCCTGGGATTCTTGCCGCTGCATGCCAGGATATTATTGTCCCCTCGGTAGGTTTGAGAGGGGCCAGCATGAACTTCCCCAGCTTTGACTCCTTTATCACTTCAGATAGTGACGATGAAGATGAGGAACGTCCTTCACGGAGGAGGCGGCTGGCTGAACGGGCTGCAGACGGGATGGAGGAGGAGGATGAAGACATGATTGAGAGCATTGAGAATCTGGAAGACATGAAAGGACACTCGGTAAGGGAGTGGGTGTCAATGGCAGCTCCCCGCCTCGAGATCTACCATCGCTTCAAGAACTTCCTGAAGACTCATGTGGACGACCACGGACACAACGTCTTCAAGGAGAGGATCAGTGACATGTGCAAAGGTATGGTTGGGTGGGCATAGATAGTGGTGATGGCTGAGCAAACTGGCTCGAGCAGTACTTATTTGCAGTAGAAGAAGTGCCAGGATGTTTGGGTGATGCCAGCTTTCTCCTCCTTATTAGCTGATGTACTTCATAGACATCTGCTCATATTTCTCTCGTGTTAACTCAAAAACTCAGCACTTCTTTTTGATAAGAGATGTCAGGCATTGCAATATCCAGCCTTCAAACATTCCTCTGACTCTCTTTTGACTAAGATCATGTTTTGCTTGTGTCCATTGCTGCTGGGATCCATATAGTCACATTCTGCCACTAGAATTTCTGATTGGAGTCTGCAAGCTTACAGTACTAGGAGAAAAAGGATTTTGAATTGGTTTCCAGCTACCAAAACCAGATCAGCCAATTGGGGCACTACATGACTGGTCTCCTGAGTCTTGGCTCAACCATTTAGACTTAAACTTCACATAAGAAGGCATGGAAGTAGCAGAATTTAAAAGTAATCTGTTGGCTAATCTTTAATTGGCCAATAGGAAAAAATTAAAACCTGTTAAACTTAAGCACAATTCATCCAGATGCTGTTTTTTATTTCTTACTGGAACAGCTGTAGCACTTAGGAGCCGGAATTGGGGGCTGGAATTGCATTGTGTTGTGTAAACAAAAAACAAAATTAACCCATGCCCCATGGAGCGGATACAAGACACAGGTCTTTATGGCATCCAGTCAGCACAGCATCCTACAGCCACTGATCCATCCCTTTGTTGTGGAGGCTTCTGGGCGATTGGGCTCCATAGCAAGGCCACACAATCTTGGTAATGGTGCCCTGAGCTTCCATGTTCTTGTGAAGATTCCCATTCTTCAACAGCTTAGCAGCCAAGAATCTGATATTGGTGGGAGTCTTTGTGATAACAGACTCTGAAAGTTAAAATCCACCCTGGCTTTCTTTGCAGAGAACCGAGAGAGCTTGGTGGTAAACTATGAGGACCTGGCTGCCCGGGAGCATGTCCTGGCCTACTTCCTGCCTGAAGCCCCAGCAGAAATGCTGAAGATCTTTGATGAAGCAGCCAAGGAGGTGGTGCTGGCCATGTACCCCAAATACGACCGGATTGCTAAGGAGATCCACGTCCGCATCTCGCATCTGCCTCTGGTAGAGGAGCTGCGGTCCCTCAGGTAGGTAGTAGAGTTGATGTCTGCTGGTTCTGTGATAGCCTTTGGGTTGTGTGTTGTTTGAGAGGGTCAGGCTTGGCAGAGTTATTCTAGATAAAGTTCTGTGCAAGACTTGGTGAGAGTAGGGCCTTGGGCTTAGCTGGGGGAAGGATGCCACTTGGTCATGCTGGCCCCAGGAGGCTGGTGAGATCTACAGCAGTCTCTTTGCTGATGTGATGAGGCTGTTCTGTCTTCTCAAAGATCTATGTGTAGCCAACACCTTCCCTTCTCCCCCTAGGCAGCTGCACTTGAACCAGCTGATCCGAACCAGCGGAGTGGTGACGAGCTGCACAGGGGTCCTGCCACAGCTCAGCATGGTGAAGTACAACTGCAGCAAGTGCAGCTTCATCCTGGGGCCCTTCTTCCAGTCTCAGAACCAGGAGGTGAAGCCTGGCTCCTGCCCCGAGTGCCAGTCTGTCGGCCCTTTTGAAATCAACATGGAAGAGGTAAGAGACCTGCAGGCTGCTAGCACTGTGGTGTAGGGCACTGCCAGCAGCTAGTTCTAACAAAGCTTGTGCCTGAGCCCTCCCCACATCTCTCCTTACCTGAGCAGTTGGACCCACACTGCAGTAAATAAGGAACTCTGCTGCTGATATGTCTGGTCCCTGGACTCCATGTTGTCTGGGGTGCGGCTCTGGATCTGCCCAGGTTGGTGCCCTTTCTATAAGGGCTAAAACATGCCATGACTTGTACCATGTTCACCCCTGTGGTGTGGGACCTTGTTAGGATGCTTGCAGAACTGTCAGTGCTGAGCTTCATGGCCTTCCCCCTCTCCTTCCAAAGCAAGGCTGATACTGTCCTCCTTCCAGGCTGGGTGACTGAGGCACTACAAGGTGGATCAAGCCTCTAAGCCCCAGTCTTACTCTGTTATGTGTCATTCCCAATCACAGTCCAGATGTCTTCAACCAAATATGTGGAGGGCAAACCCAAAGTCCAGGTGGGCAAAGACTGAACCTCTCTTGTGGAAAGAGGCCCTGGCTTTAAAGGCAGTGGTGAGGGGCTACTTGACAGAAGTTTGTATCATTGCTAGCGCTGACTCCCTTCAGCAGTAGCATTGCTTCTAATGAACTCTCAGCTCCATGGCCCAGCCCTTCACCTGGAGTCTGAGCAACTTGCTGTAGCATTTCTCCTAGCTCTCACCAGCAAATGCCCTTTGACAAACCCCAGTGCAGGCTTTGTGGGTGTCACACTTACCATGCAGCTCTTCATTGTCGATGCAGACAGTCTACCAGAACTACCAGCGCATCAAAATCCAGGAGAGCCCCGGGAAGGTGGCTGCTGGGAGACTGCCCCGTTCCAAGGACTCCATTCTCCTTGCTGACTTGGTCGACAGCTGCAAACCAGGGGATGAAATTGTAAGTCCCTTGCGTGGAACAAAGATGGGGTGGGCAGGTAGTGGTTACATTTATTTTCAGCCCACCTCCCAGTGGCGCTCTCAAGCCTGGTGTCTTGAGAGGGAAGGGATAAGACTTCTAGGTCATGTCCACCGGATTTTGAATTGCTTGGGTGAATCTAATGCATCCTTCCTGTGCCATCCAGGAGCTCACAGGGATCTATCACAACAACTATGACGGCTCCTTGAACACTGCTAATGGGTTCCCAGTGTTTGCAACAGTGATCCTGGCAAATCACATCACCAAGAAGGATAACAAGCTGGCAGTTGGGGAACTGACGGACGAGGATATGAAGACAATTGTGGGCCTGTCCAAGGATGAGCAGATTGGAGAGAAAGTAAGTTAGCTTCATGCATTGCTTGTCCAACACCCATCCATGGGTATGGGGTCCAGACCACAGAATGCCCCATGTTCCAGGGGGGCAGGCAGCTGTTGATGAGAGGTGAGAAAATGGAGGAGGGGAGGTGGTTGGAGTGCTTCCTCTCCCCCTCTCCCTATTTGCTGTGTGCACTGAACAGCCCTCTGTCCAGTAGCACCTTCACCATTCCTCTTGGGTAGATGGTTTTCCTTCTTGTTTGGGCAAATCCTTCGCCCTACAACGTGTGCAAAGGAGGAAAATGTGACTGGGCAAGGTAGAAGAATTGATTGGAAGAACCCCTAAGCACTTATAGAAACTAGACTGATGCTAGCTTATGGATGCGTTTCTGAGGCAGTGACCCTGGCACCTCTCTGTGTGTTTCTTAAAGGGAGTCTCCTTTTTCCTTTAAAATATTTCTCAGTCCCTCTTACCAGAGGGTTGTGATTTCAGGTGGAAAAGGAATAAGACTAACTTCAGCTACTAAGGTAACAGCTCTGCTTCTCAATGTACTAGGACCTGAGTTGGATGCATGAAAAAACAGACCCAAAACAAGGGTGTCTTGCACCTGCCTCGTGCAGGAAGACTGTGAATGTGGCGGACTTTGTCTCTTTTGGTCACAGAACTATGTTATATTCAGTCTTGTTTCTCTAAATCTGTTTCCACTGGGTGGAGCTGCTCCCTTGATATAGCCAAACTTTGGGGAAAAAAACTTGTTTTGTTCTTCCCTCCCTGCAAAATATGGGGGTTGTGACATCAATCATGACTATCCAACTTTGATCAGAAATTACCTGAATAGGCCTTGCTTGGGGATGCAGGAAACCCACTGGCTGCCTGACTGCTAAAATTGGGTGTCCCTATGACCTACCTGCATCTCAGCTCACCTGTGCAGAGTTATCCCAGCCCACAGTCAGTGAATATTGATATATCCAGTTAAGCAGTCTACAGACAGAATTGAGCTTTCTAAGGCAGATTGAGAGGTCACAGATAGACACAGACATACTAGTGCAGCCAGCGAGGTAAAGGAAGGACTGTCCCGTGTAGGGCTGCAGAATGCATCCTGCTCAGCTCAGCAGCACTGGGCTCTGGCAGGACCTGCCCAGCATATTGGCTGTGTCCTTGCATCTGTGCAATTCTCCTCTGCCAGGACTATGGAAGTCAGCAGTGCAAGCAGAATCCCTGGTGCTACTGAGCCTTGCTGCTCCTCACATCAAATGCTGCATATCCTTGACAAGGGCACTGACCACTGCTGTGCTCTTGCTTTCAGATCTTTGCCAGCATTGCTCCATCTATCTATGGGCATGAAGACATCAAGAGAGGCCTGGCCTTAGCTCTCTTTGGTGGTGAGCCCAAAAACCCAGGTAGGTGGTAATTGGTGTTGGCTCAGAGTATGGCACAGATGAAAGTGCTGGTGTTCGGACTGGTCTCTGGTGGAATGAGACACCTTAGGAAATCAAATCTTTGGATAGGTACTTGGCTGAGGTCCTGTGACCCTGGCACTCATTCCTGCCATTGGTGGGGGGTCAGACTAGATGGCCTGCTCTAGGCCCCTTCTGACCCCTATGATACTATGAAATTGGGCCTACTGGGTGACAAGCTGGGAGTAATAGGTCTCGTTGTGTTGAAACATCAAGTGTAAAAGTGATTTCTTTAGTGCTCTGACACGGGAGTAGAAGTATATCGGCTAAAAACAAGGTAACTGGCAAGAAGTTAGCTAAAAAAACAAGCTGTTCAAGACGACTGCTTCCCAACAGTTTGAGTTTGGGGATGTCCTGCTGGGCATGGCACCAGGGAATCCTGACCTATCTATCTCCCTAGGGTAGGAAGAGACTTACTCAGCTGAGATCAGATGTGCTGTATTTTGCTTCTGTGCTTAAGATTAAGGTTCCATTGTGGAGGGGGCAGGGAGAAAGCTGCTTCGGTAGGAGCCAAGGTGCTTAGTCACTGTGATGTAATGGAGCTTGATCTCCTGCAGTTCATCACAAAACACCAGCAAATGTTAATCACTGCACCATCTAGCAAAATGGGATTTCCCCCCCCAGGCGCGTAACAAGGGCCATTATGCACAGATCACAGATCAGCGTGAGGAGTTCTTGCTTGGGAAGTGCGGGATACTGAGCCATGTGCACTTTTACAGTTTGAGGGGAGACTTGAGGTTTCCTGGTTCTTGGAAAACATTAAGTGCTGAATTTCTTGTGAAAAGCTATCATGTGAAACTTTCTGGTTCCTTGCTTTGTTCTTCTCTTCAGTTCCCTGTTGCCCCACTGTAGGGCAGCGTCTGTACTCGCCATATAGAACAGATCTCACCCCAGTCTCTCCCATGTCTCACCTCTTGCTGCAGGTGGCAAGCACAAGGTCCGTGGTGATATCAATGTCCTTCTGTGTGGAGACCCTGGCACCGCCAAATCTCAGTTCCTCAAGTATGTGGAGAAAGTGTCTAGCAGAGCCATCTTCACCACTGGCCAGGGTGCATCAGCTGTCGGTTTGACCGCCTATGTCCAGAGGCACCCAGTCAGCAGGGAGTGGACACTGGAGGCAGGAGCCCTGGTGCTAGCAGACAGGGGTGTCTGCTTGATAGATGAGTTTGATAAGGTGAGCGCTGGGTTCTGGATGGTGAGGCAGAACAATAGTGGGGCAGGCTGATGGCCTCCTGGCCAAGGGGCTCCACCAAGCAGTTTCTTCCATGCTGCTGAGCATGCCTTGCACTAGGCCCCAGGCAAGCTTACAGTGCAGTCTACTTATGTAGTGTGTAGAAAGGTATTTGATGCCCTATGTACAATCCTAGTTCCCAGTACTTCAGCCCAGACTCGGAGGAGTGAGAGGTCTAGTCTGCCTCCTGTTGTTCTGCAGTCTCCGACAGTGGTGCACGCCGCTCTTGTGATGCAGACCTTGTGTGTTGGGCACCACGTGGAAACATCTCTTCCCTGAGAGACACCAAGCATTGCCCTTCCCCTACTAGGCCCGTGTTAGACTGGGTGATGTTGGAGCAAAAGGCTTTGCTTCCCAGCAAACTGCATGACTTGGTTACCAAGGGAGTGGTCTGCTGAGAATCATCAGCCTCAGTCCCAGCTGCCTGCATCCCCAGCAGCCTGGCTCTGAGGAGAAGGACCTGAGGGGCTGCAGGTAGCCTGTAATACTGAGGAAGCAGGTGCCTCCTGCCCAAGAAGAGTCCTTGCTCCTATGCACACCCAGGTCTACACTATAGGGATCAGCGATTGTGTGACCCTCTTGGCAATTGCCGAGGCCAGGCTTACAGAAGCGTAACACTCTGTTCTCTTGTTCCCCTCCAGATGAATGACCAGGACAGGACCAGCATCCACGAAGCCATGGAGCAGCAAAGCATCTCCATCTCAAAGGCAGGCATCGTCACCTCCCTGCAGGCCCGCTGCACTGTCATTGCAGCTTCCAACCCCATAGGTAAGTGCAGGGACTATGGAGGTAGGATGCAGAGTCTCTTTGGCAGGGTTGAAGTTGGACTTGCCCAAAAGCCTCTGCCTATGAGATGTTTGACTCTAAGGATCTCTCCCCGTGTCCTAGGTGGGCGCTATGACCCATCACTAACCTTCTCGGAGAACGTGGACTTGACGGAGCCCATCATCTCCCGATTTGATGTCCTGTGTGTGGTGAGAGATACAGTGGACCCTGTTCAGGTATGAGCCAAAATGTGAGTTGCAACTTGAGCTGGGAGAGTGCTGCTGTCTGTGCTGAGGGCTTAGATCCAGATGCCTGCCATGCTAAGGTAGCCTCAAACCTGTGAGCTCTGGAAAGGGGTAGGGCAGACTGACCATAGGCCCCTTGAGGCCTCTCCTTCTCTAGAGCTCTCAGCCTTGGCCTGCAGCTACTAACCTTTGCAACTCCCTGCGTGTCTTGTATTCCCTCTGTCTTCTTTCTGCCCTGTTGTCAGCCAAGCAGAAAAGTATGAATTGGCCACCCCAGGGGGTGAGGATGATGCATCCCTGACAGGGAGCTAGAGAGCTGAAGCCCAGCACCCCTCCCTCCAGGGTCTGTCTGTCAGCAGAAATTCCTCAGGGGACGCGTACAGCATCATCCTTGGGGCTAGGCTCTTCTGTGTCACAGCTTGGGGCCCTGTATCCCTTCTGCAGGGGGGATTTTGTCCTTCCAGCTCCCAAAAGAGTGACCTTCCTCTGCATGTAAATTGCAAGAAAAGATTTGGGAGGATTTGGTGGCAGCTTACAAATATATCGGAGGTGAGGATCGGGGGCTAGGTGAACAACTATTCACCAAAGTGCCACAGGAGAAAACCAGGAGCAACAGTCACAAACTCTTAGAAAAAGGTTTCAGACTGGATATAAGGAAAAACTTCTTCATGGTTTGTGTGATCAGACTCTGGAATAGACTCTCAGTGGGGGTGGCAGGTGGGCATAGGCAGCTACCCTGGAGCTTTTCAAATGGAGACTGGATGCACACCTTGCTGGGATTATTTGACCCCAGCAGTCTTTCCTGCACAGGGTAGGGGGGCTGGACCCAATGATCTCACAAAGTCCCTTCCAGCCCTAAACTTTCTTTGAATCTGTTGGATGCCCTGCTTGGAGCTGGTGAATGTGGCTCCCTGAACAGCAGGGTCATTGTCTGATACCACGAGCCCCACCTTCCCTTTCCCAAGGCCTGGGTGTGACTCCAAGCCTTCATCAGCCTGGTCAGTGGACTAAGAATTAACTCCACATCCCCTTGCCTGAGTACAGCCTTTAGCCAATGACCTGCATGCATCCTTCTCTGGCGTGAGGCTGCTTGTTGTAGCTGCAGCTCAGCTGCACTAGTGATTGTAGTTCTGCAGCTGGTAATTTCACTGCCTGTTCTTCACCCTTTCTCCCATAGGATGAGATGCTTGCCCGGTTTGTTGTGGGCAGTCACATCAAGCATCACCCTGGCAGCAAGGATATGGTGAACGGAGATAGCCAGGAGATCATCCTCCCCAACACCTATGGTGTGGACCCCATCCCACAGGAGGTCCTGAAGAAATATATCATCTATGCCAAGGAGAAGGTCCACCCCAAGCTCAACCAGATGGACCAGGACAAGGTGGCCAGGATGTACAGTGACCTCCGGAAGGAGTCTATGGTGAGGGGATGTAGGAAAAGGGGCTTAGTTCATGCCTTTGGGAGGGGGCACTAGATGGATCAAGGGCAAGGCAGTGACTACCCCAGCACAGGCCATGTTCGTGTCATGACCATCACCTTAGCACCTGGTACAAGACTCTTAGCACCTTTGTCATGAAGTAAGAGCTTGTTGGCAGAGTCTTGCTTGGATCCATGGGAATCGCATCAATCCCTCAGTCCAGCTGGCACGGACCTGATACTCTCCTGCCTTGTCCCTGGCTCTTCTCCATCCATAGTTGCGGAGGGAAGACTAGTGGCTGTAGGGGCTTCTGGCCACGTTTTTCCCGTGACTGTAGAACCCATTAGGATTCGGAGTCTCCTCCTGAACTGAGGAGTAGAGTTTGCAGTGGCTCCAGGGAGTTCCTCAGAGTGGGGGAAGGCTGGTTTAACATCTGGCTTTAGTCTTTTTAAATCTTTCTACTCAGAACTGGGGGGAGAGAATTGATTACTTCTTCAAGCCATCTTTATCCCCTCTCCCTGCCACATAAAGCAATCAAGAGGCAGAAATGCAATGGTTTTGAATGGCCTTTACAGCTTGCCTTTTGAATGAATGTCGGCATTGGCTGCTTGCAAGCCATAGGATCCTTGCTGTGGCTGCTCTACATTATGTCTGCCACCAGGTGGTGCAGCCCTCCCAGTCTCGGATGCTCCCTGACCACAAAGGTTCAGGAGTGGGCTGCCTTGTCCCCTTGGGTCTCGGGCAGAGGTGGAGGGCAAGGGGGTTCCTCGCCTGTTCTGTACCTCAGCAGCATTGTCTCTCCTCCTTGTCTGTAGGCCACGGGCAGCATCCCCATCACGGTGCGTCACATCGAGTCGATGATCCGCATGGCCGAGGCGCATGCCCGCATGCACCTGCGGGATTACGTGGTGGAGGATGACGTCAACATGGCTATCCGGGTCATGCTGGAGAGCTTCATTGACACGCAGAAATTCAGCGTCATGAGGAGCATGCGGAAGGTGGGTGGGCCAGGGCAGTCTAGGCCTTCCCAGTTCT
>JAGPOW010003182.1:18217640-18227991 GCA_030014935.1 Caiman crocodilus
TGTGTTAATCCAGAGAGAGGCACAGCCAGCCCTGTACTCCAGTGACATGACAGCCTCTTCTGAACCAAATGTGTGTGTTTGCATATTGTATAAGCTAAGGTCAGGAGGGAGAAAGGGACCTTGAGATGGGACACAGGTAAACGACTTTGAACATGAACTCATGAAGAATGAGACAGACAATGTTGTGCCAGGAGTCCTGATTCCCAGTTCCTTCTGCTAGCGGGGGGACAGTGGCTTAGAATTACCCTTTAACTTTGTTTTACAGCACTATATAATTGAAACTTGGTGACTTTTTCTTTAATTCCTTGATTGGCCTGGTAGGAGCTGGCTCTTTGTTTTCTGGTCTGGAATACAGTATTGGGAGCAACTGGGTCTCCCAACCCCCTGCCTTTGGGATGGTCACTTGGTATGTACTCTCCATGAGATATGGCTCATGTAAAGTGGACTGGGAAGGGCTGATGTCAGAATAGTGCTAGGAGAGCATGGAAACAACCTGTAAGGTAGGAAGCAGATGCTTGTTTCAGTCCTGCAAGAAGTCAGCTACACCCTCCCCAGAGAGGCTAGGAAGGGAAAATAGTGTAGCAAGGGTTGTCTGCAGTGAAAAAAATGCAAGAACCATCCATTTAGGATACTGCCTTAGCCCTGGACTCACCAGGAGCCCTTAATATTAAAGTAGCTACTTTGGCTCCATCTTGTTTTGTGGCCAGCACAGCAGTGAAGGACCACCTAGGAAATCGGGCCCTTGCTGAGGCTGGCATTTGGCCATGAGAGAGCTAATGCTCAGCCAACAGCATCTTCCTTCTCTTGCAGTTGCTGGGAGTTCATATTTCCTGGAGTTAGCACCAGCCAGCTGCAGTGGTAGGTGTCAGGCTGAGTAGGCATGCTACAAAGGGTGAAAATGTGCTTCTTCAAGCAGAAGCAAACTTGGTTGGAGGGTTTTCCAGGGTGCAGTAACAGCTGATCTGCGGGGCTCCAGAGAGAAGAGCTGGGTTTTGTCATGGGGCACTTCACTGGGAGTAGCTTCCTTGTAAGTTCCTTCCTTCTTCCCCCGTGCCAGTCCCAAGCTGGGGCTTGATACACTGCATATAGTAGCTGTTAATGTCTGGTGAGATGGGCTCAGCAGGACGGTCGTGTGTGATGCAAGAGATGGGCTGAGGTCCTGGCTTGATTTTGTACCTCAATCTGGACTAGCAGAGATGCACAATAACTGGGGTAGTGTTTGCTAGGAAATACTCAGCGGCCAGTTAAGTAAGATCATGTCACTACAACCTGCAAAGTCCCCTTCTGGGACTTGCCCCTCCTGAATGCTGAATCAGGCTAGCTTCCAAAGGGCTTCAGCATGACTTTGAAACATGAGCAAAAAGAGCAGGTTTGGCCAGACTCTGACCTGGGAAAAGCTGATTGCTCTGTCCAAAATCACAGTCTGAAGGAACGGCATGTGTGCATGCACTTCAAAAAGCAGCCACCCAACCATGGCCCAGTGAGGGAGCTGTGGATGAGCATCCAGCCACGTGGGCCTTGAAGAAAGTGCCTCTGCATCGAGAATGCTTTTTGGACTGAGGTAGGTAACTAGCTTGCTTGATATGAAGCCATCTACAAGTCATAAACATAATGGCAAGGCTCCTCTGTTTCTGCAGGCTCTTCGCAGAAGGTTGAACAGTTCAGTGGTAGCGCCGATTTCACCACTCGTCTCTCTTGAGTAACAATTATAGACACGCGAGTGTGCTTAGCAAATGACTAGGATTCATTATTGTGAATTCTGCCTTTGTTTCTACAATGGCTCTCACAAAGTAGTGTCATCATAGCTTGGACAGTTTAGTGTGTACTCTTATCTCTGGATCAACAGTCCTTCACAAGCTTCTGTGGCAAACTTTGACTAGAAATACTCTTCCTCTGGATCCATCAAGCTGTAGATTGCCTCACTGAGTGGTTCTTTCCTAACATGTCTCCCATTTATTTGTTTAAAGTATTTTTTTGGCTTTGACTCTTGTGCTGAAAGGTCATATAGCCCCTTGTCCTGGAGGGAGCCAATAAGCTGTGGTGCAAACATCAGAGCCATTTCACTTACCAGTGAAGCTACAGAGCTAGAAGGAGAGACTAAGCTTTAAGTCATAAAACGGACATAATAGGGACTTGAACCCCAGTCTCTCATAACTGGCTGGAGTGCTACAACCACCAGGCTACCGGCTGTGCTGGGCTCTGTCTCACTTCTTGAGCTTACTCCAGTGCAGAATGGAAAGTTTTCTGCAATCCTAAATTCTTGTGGGTTCTCCATCATTTCATCTGTCATCAACATGGGAAGCCTTTTTTAGATGAGAGGAAGCTTACAGGGATCAAAGCAGGGATGAATGGCTGAAATTCCCTGGCCTGCGCTATACAGCAGGTTGGACTAGATGACCTATTGGTCCCTTTTGGCTTTTTAACACCTCCGTGATATTGGTTTAGCAGTCCTTTTTTAATGCATCCCTGGCAACTGTGAATGTGTTAGCACCGTGAAGCAGACTTGGCTGAACTGCTGCTCTTTCAGGAACGGGATTCCAGTGTCGGAGCCAAAGGAGAGTCTCACCAATGGTGCAGTTTGCGTCCACCCGCAGGCTGGCAGTGCTAGGACTACACTGTGGCCCATCAGATCAATTGTTTTCTCTTTTTTTCCTTTTCTTCCTCCTTTAAAGCTTGCCACTTAAGAGCAGCATCACTGTGAAGGCAGGTGTGAACTCTTGTGTTTTGGTGCGAATTAAAATGGAGAGTTTTGGCTAGAGAAAGCAGTAAGAATGCAGGAATTCTAGGGAAGGAAAGTAAAGCAAAGCGTGTGGCTTGTTCTGTCTGTCATGCCTCAGATCAGAGGCTTTCTAATCAAGCTGGCCCCTATGCTGCAGGTAGGGTTTAGGCCCCGTCGTAAAGGAAAGAGTCTACAAATAGACATTACATTTGTCCTGGGAGAAACCATTTTATCCCAGGACAAATGCAATTGTCCAGACATCCATGTCTGTTGTTCTGGAATAAATCCTAGTAAGGTTCACGGAGTATGCAGTACTAACAGTCTATCCAGGGGCATTGCAGAGTGCATCCGAACTGCTATCCTGGGATTGCATCATTGAGTCAATGGCAAAAAGCAGCAGTGCATTTAGCCACTTGCTGAACCCTGATTAGAAGGGTAAAGTATGTACACGTCAATCCTGGCATACTTCTGTTCCTGAGCAAACACAGGCACAACTTGTCCAAGGGTAAATGCAACATCTGAGACTCAGAAGTGAACCGGCTCACCCAGACTCTTTCAGCCAGTGAAAGAGTTAGAAGGGAAAACAAGTCCTTACTCCTACTCACGGGTGCTATATCCAGTAGACTCTACTCCTGCCTCATTACGGCAAAGGCTGAAAGCATTAATCACTTCAGGCCACTTATCTTGATGTGTTATTGCATGTCTCCTACATCCAAGCCCTGATAAGTGCAGGAGTTGCATTTGCGTGGGGAGCAGAGACTGTGTGTGTCCAAAGTGTTGTAAGAATAGACTCGGTGCCCGCCCCTGCTTGGTACAGTCGCAAAATGTTTTGGTGTCCCAGTATTAAAAGAGCTAAGTCAACAAATGAGCTTAGGTAAATCTCTTTTGAAAAGAGACCTCATGCACGCTTCTACAAGGAACAGATTAACCCTTTCCTCAAACCTTCAGAGGAGGGGTAAGGACTGGGATGCCAAGAAACATGCCCCTTCTTCCTGCCACAAGGAGAAGAAAAAGGGTGGATGTGAAGCCAAAGTGCAGGAGTGATGTTGCAGACTGTTCAGTTTTGAGGTCTGTTACTACCTTTTTTGTAGGCACCTAGGCCCTTCCCCAAAGACCTTTATTGTCTCAACAGGCTGGACAAGGTGAGAGGAAGGAATGAGTCTTTTCTTGCATCTGGGGAATGGAAAAGAGACAGACTGTTCCCTTTTCCATGTACAGAGCCTAGCATAAGGCCTGGGAGTGTGCATGTGTGTGTGTGTGTGTGTGTGTGTTCCCCTTTTCTCCCTTCCTTTAACTAAAACCTTTCTTTGGTTACTAGTAACACCTCACATTTCTAAGACTTAGCATTTAGCATCTAATCACTTCACCTCAATAGTAGTGCACTCTTTGCTTAGCTGAATGATTTGTCACTGGTTGGTTTAACCTTCAGTTTTGCAGTGATTGCCTCGATATTGCATTCTTTTGGTCACTGAACCTTTTTTAAAGGAACACATTTATTTAAAATGTTTTTTAAAAAAAGAAGAGCTTTAAAAAACAAACAAACAAAAACAGCCCTGTAATCCAGCAAGGCTTGGATTTGCATTTCTCTTTTCTATTTGTCTCATTCCCTGAGAGCTATTCAATAGTCATGTGCAAGGGTCTTGGGACAAAATTTGAGAGAACTACTTGTCCTGAAGACCTTGTCTTCCTGTGCCGCATTAGAAATAAAAAGGAATCTCTGAAAGTAAAAACCGAGGTAAAATGGACCTACGAGGCACAGCTTTCTTGTGATATCTTTTATCAGATCAACTATATAGTTTGGAGAGTTGTTGGAGAAATTTCCGGGCACCTGCCATCCTTTTCTCAGGGTCCAGACTGGTGGGAGGGATCTAAGCTATGTAAGTCGGGGACGGTTGCAGAATGATGCTCCCTCAAAAAAGGAAAGAGATATGGATGCTTCTGTTAGCAGCTGTCAGGACAGCCTTGGCACTAACTTTGTCACACCACATAAACTGAAGCATAGCATTTGGATCGCACACCCCCTTTCATGGCTACCAGCCAGTGAGCATCCTTTTTTTTGGAACGCTAACCTGCTGGGGGGACTGGAGAAGATACAAGAGGCAATGACAAACCTTCATCTGAAAGGCTGGCAGCTGCTTAGAGGAAGGCTTGGCTTAGCATGCTTGTTCCATGTGGTATGGCTCAGAAGGCTCAGGGGCTGGATTTATGCTCCCCACATGCTCTTGGGAGGCAGGATTTGCTCACCTCTGCTGACTGTTTTTTTTCCTTTGCTGGCAGAGCTGCCCTAGCTCAATTACACTGGTTTCCCTTCATTCTCTTAAATGTATTTTCCCTTTTATGTTGCCTTTGCACAAAGGAATACTCATGCCAGGTGCCAGAGTAGGGCACTGTTTTCAGCCCATTCACCACAAAGGTACAAGTCCTAGAAATGGGTGTGAGAGCTGTTGGGCTCAATTAGCTTTGCCCATGCTGCTGTGGGTCCATGTGGGCAGAGGCCACAAGAAGATGTAGGTCAAGAGTAGCATCTGGATTTCTGCATTTGCTTGATTTTTGAGAATCTGGGCCCAATCATTCATTCTGTCTTGTAAGGTTTGGGGATGTGATGGGGCAGGTTTGAAGGACACCCACACACCAGGAGACTACCCCCCTCATTTTTTTATTAATTTGAATGAAAAATGCTGACCAGCTCTAAATCCATATTGTGTGGGCTTAATCAGCTGGTTTCATTCTCAAACAGCAGGGGAAGGAGGTGGGAAGGGGGGTACTATTCCCAGATGAGCCTCTGATGCAACAGGGTAGTTGCTTTGTCTTCGGGTTGGTTCCCCATCTATAAACTAGGTCAGAATTATTCCCAGGGCTGCCAAGACTTTTAATTAATATTTGAAGTGCATTTAGGTTATTATGGAGAGCAGACTGTAGTGAATGACTGACACATAACCTGATGCATTCATAGAGAAGCACCCAGTCAAAATCAGGCGAATGTCACCGCTCAGAAAACAGACAGCCCATGACAAAGACCTTCCAGTGTTCCTACCTCTTACGATGTTTCTGAAAGTCTTCTAATGTTCCTCCAGCACCACTTTAAAGCCCAAACATTTGGAGTTATGGGTTCTTTTGTGCAAGAATCTCAATCTTCATTTTTTATTAATAAGCTAAATATCTAGTCCTTGTTGTGGTAGAGAAAAGCCTGAAGCTGGGATCAGAGCTGACCCTAGAGGCTCAGAACCAAAAGATGAGCAATAAAGCTTGGATACTTCTTAAATATCACAATTTTTAAGCCAGGCTGCAATAATACTTGGTGGCCTGAATGGTTAATTTTGAATGCTTAGGGCTGGCAGTAATTGGAATAGCACAGATGCAGGTTTAGTGAAATGGTTACTTGGAAGAATGGGCATTGAAGACCGAGGGAGTAAGGTAGGGAGAAGAGGACCTACAGGGGAAAGGTATAAAATCCTGCCAGCTTACTAATGATGAAAGATGATGTGAAATAGGATGGCACTTGGGACAGGCCATGACGGAAACAAAGCGGAAGGGAAGAAGTGGGATGGAAGCAAATGCGGTGAGCCTGGGATGTGAGAGGGAAGATGACTTGCTGGAGGCCTGGGCAGGAGAGCTAGGGAGCAGATGAGGGAGATGTCATGGAATGGGGGTGCATTGGGCTAGTGAGGAGGGGAGTGGGCCAGAGACACCAGCTGTGTTGAGTCTCCTGAATGATTAAGCAGACCTGGTTAGACAACAAAGATGGGAAAGTGAGGAAGCTTTTACTCTGAAGCGTTCAAAATGGGTCTGATGTTTTAGCCTGGGGCCATTGATTGTGTTCCCAAAATACTCATTGATCCTGCTTACAAAGCTAATGCCACCTGGAAGATCTCGGCAGCCTCCTGCGAACAAGAGAAAAGGTTGGGATTGATGGAGACTTTATTTCTCATATAAAAAAAAAAAAAAAAAAGGCTGGCTCTGGGGACAGGTTCCTTCTTCCTGGGAAGAACCCCCATGGAAAACACAGCCTCCCCCTGCCAAGCAGGCTGCGCCACATGGGGAGGGGTGCTGAGCTATTGGACGGGAGACCCCCAACCCCAATCTGAAGGCTGCCACCCTTTGCAGCTGTGCCTGAGTTGTTTCAGAGCCCCGCTCCCCTTCGCCCAGCAACCAGCCTTTTGTGTGCTGAGATGACAAGGCCTCTTCCCCAGCAGGCTCCAGCCTCTGGGAGGGATAGAGGTGCTTCTGCCAGAGAGAGAAAATTGCTTTGTTCCCAAAATAGCTGGGAGGGTGAAGTCCCCTCCTCCTCCGCCCCCCCCCCGGGCTCAGCCTGGAGCATGCTGCTCGGTGCGTGCAGCCAGCCAGGCGGGCCGGCTTCCCTCTAGGACCCGGCGGGAGCGAGCCGGGCAGTGGCCGGCAGGCAGACACTGCGCAATGCCTGAGATTTATCATTCAATATCTTGGAAACCTGGGAGAGCCGGGGCGGCAGACGCTGCAGGGCGGGGGCTGCACTTAGAGCACAGGAAAGAAATTGCAGCTGGAAATTAAGAGCGCCCCCTTATTTGATTGATTTTTAGGGGCTCCTTTCCCTCCCTCCTCCGCTCCAGCAACCCCGCTCAGCTTGCTGGCCCCTTCCCCAGGGAAAAGATGCATACAGGAGGCTGGCAGAGATTGGGCTGATTTTTTGGGGGGGCGGTGGGGGCAAACATCGCGCTGGGCTGCATTGGATGCTCGGGTCAGATGCTCAGGCTGCTGCTGCCTCCCGGCTCCGGGCTGGATCCGTTTGTGCATTGATCGACCAATTGCAATCTCCTTCCCCTCTCCCCAATCCTCCACCCTAGAGAGCTGGGAAGTAGGGAGTGGAGGGAGGAGGCCGAGGGGGGAAAGTTGCAGCTCGGTGGCTGGCTGAGTGTTTGGGGGGGAGATGCAGGGAGGAGAGGGTGCTGCAGCGGGTGGACGGGGCACAGCCCTGGGGACAGCCGGAGGAGCCAGGTGCAAGTGAAGGACCAGGACTCCCAGCACCATGAAGCTGCTACTGCTGCTATGCCAGGCCCTGGGGATGCTCCTCGCCTGGGGTGAGTGCCTCTGTGCTTTGATTTTAAAGTTATTCTGGGTGGGTGGGGAGGGATTTAAAAAAATAAAATAAAATTGCATTTGCATCCAAGCTCTGTCCATGGCAGGTGGCTTGGCAGTATCTGAAACCACTCTTCACAATCCCTGGAGACCGGTCCGGCTCCGGGTATCAGTTAGCATGGACCAAAGGGGACCTAGCAACAATCTTTGGACACTGGGGCAAAGATTGGAGAGTTTGGCCCTGCTGTGTTGATCCAGTCCCACAGGTTAAATGGAGCTTCTTCACTACTGAGGGCAAGGGAATAGGTCTCAGGCCACCAGACTGATGCTGGCCCCATACCCGGTGACCTCCTGAGGATCTGCTGGATGTTCTCCACCCTCTAATGTTGCTATTTTAACAATTAAATCAATAACTCTCTGGGCATGAATGTGAACAGGGATGGGTTCAGATGGAGAATGACCCAGACCCTCCCACTCCCATTTGCTTGGTGGGCACTTCTAGCAGGCAGGTACCTCCCAGAATGGAGAGACAGTTGGCTATAATAATACTAAGCATTTCAATTCCACCCCCCAATTCATTTCTCTATCATCTGCATTATCATGTGCTGGCAGCATGCTCTTTACTTCTGTGCAATTGTGAGAGGCTTTAATTGTTGTTTCTGCTCCCTACACCAGCAGATCTTTTCTTTGGAGGGTTGTAAAATTATACTCATTGCTTTCCGGATCTAAATTTTTATGGCCTCTGCTTCACACATCCCCTTTCCCTTCTTTCGATTTCTGGTAAAGACACAGTTTTCCCCTCCATAACAGCTGTAAGAATCTTAACTCATATTATTATTCGCTGGCTGGTTTGGAGGAGGGGGAAACCATTCATCACTTGGCTGTTCAAAGGGCTTATTTCTGAGGAGGAAGAATGTGTGTGAAGCTGGTTTAGAAGTCTTTGGGCAGGAGAGGCGTATGCTACGATAAGTACTTGATGAACCGAAGTAAACAAGGCTGTGTTATTATGGAGATGATGGAAATAGCTCTGAATGTAGCATGCTTTCTGCATGCCATAGTTGAACTGAGATTCCTGAATGCTGTTATTTTACCCTAGAGAGCTGTAGAGACGCTGCTATTTTGTGCTACGCAAAAACCACCTTCTATTTTATTTATAGCTTCTTTTTTTTTTTTTTTCCCGAATTTACCAACCACCATTAAGTTACTCAGAAGGGAAGACTGGATGCAAAGCAAACAACTCTGCTTGTTCCAGGGACTCTGATCTAGAAATTTTGGAGAAGTGGTGGGACATTCATTAAAGCCACTTTTAAGTGCCAAAGTAAATGAACTTGGACTAGTTATGAGGTCGGTGTTGTTATTTTTATGTAATCTGCTTGGAGAAATTTTCAAACCAAAGAGAACCCCTGAAAGAATGCTGTAAGAGACCGTTCGCCTTGTGAAAGGAAACTCATTTGCTCTTAGAGGTAACGATGTGGAATAGGTTGTTAGAAGCATGGGGGCAATATTTGTCTGGAGTCATTTAGTCATTCCTGGGTTGGAAGGCAGCTTATAGGAAAAGCTACTCTGCTCCTAGATCCATCATTTTGCCCTGCTTGTAATGAAGGGCCAGTATCAGAGTGAAAGAGAGAGAGATCTTATACATGCTGGAGGATGCATCTTGGTACCCTAACACCCACCTTCCAGTCATGTCAGTCAAAGGCACAGACTGAGAGGAGGGTGAACCTTCAAGTACTATGGGGCAGGAACCGTGAATTGTTTGCATTTTCTGGTGCTTCTTACAGACGGTCCAAGGTGCTTCCTCAGTAGCAAAGGTCCATCACTAGGATGTCTCTCTTACTTCAGTAGAAATAATAATGATATAGTTTTTTTAACGTGAAGGAGGTGAGCCATCATAGGACAGGAGGAAACGGAAAGCCCATTTAGAAGTTAAGTAGCAATGTTTGGGATGGCAATTCTCTCCCCAGTGCAAGAACGTGTGGCCCTTTCCATGGGGAAGGGCCAGCACAAAACTGCTTTAAAACCAAGCAGCAGGAGCTAGAGGAGAATGCGCCATAGGGCAGTGGTTGCCAGACGGCAGGCCAAGGACCTCTGGCAGTGCACAGGGCTGTTGTGAGAAGTCTATAGCTGCTCCATGGATCACACTGGACCCTGTGCCCCTTTATGGACTTGTCCATTAAAAGCCCGATGGGAAGATGTGTAGTTATCCATGAGAAATTGTGCAGGTTAACAGTAGTCTTCTTTGACCTCCAAAAAGCTTGAGAACCACTGCTCAAGGGGCCCTTCCTGTGCGGGTGAAGGTTGGTGGGCACACTACTACCTTGATAGTGGTTCAGCAGCTCCAACTTTTGAGATTCAATTGTGTGCCATAAGGCAGAAATGGGAAGGTAGGGCCATTAGAGAGCTTTGCCTCCCATCCCCTGACTGTCCACCAGCTGTGCCCAACTAGCATGTTTGCACCCAGCAGCACTTAGCACTAGTTCCTGCCCCTCTCAGATGTAAAAGTCGGGCTTCATGGATGGGATGTAGGCACCCTCTTGACCCTTATTTAAGCTCAGTGGGCATCCCAGAGTGAGTATTGGG
>JAGPOW010003182.1:18243800-18273926 GCA_030014935.1 Caiman crocodilus
TTTTTTTTAAATAACCAGTCTACTAGAGAAATGTTTACTTCCCCAAATATAGAATTTCCTCTCCAAACTACAGGGAGCTGAGCCCTGGCATGGGTAGTATTTGGTTCTGCAGTGTGGACGGGTCTGACACCTGTGTTCGTCAAGCTAGAATAGGACGGTTAGAAAGGAAGGATTCCTTTATTTCAATAGGACAAATAGCACTGGCTTCTGTCATTATTAGGTGTAAAGATTTTAGGCCTTGAAATCAGTCTTATTTGGGTATAGGTCAAGTTTAGTTATTTGTTAGCTGTGTTAGTTATTTCTTTTTCTTCCTCTTCCTTTCTCTGTACATCCTTTGTGTGGCTTTCCAGGTAGAGGGTACACAAAGTCATCCCATTTCTCTTAACAAACATTCCTAATTTTTTTTGTATTTTTCTTGGAGAACGTGGCTTCTAGAGAGTGCACATTGGTACAATAGGAAGTATTAATGGCATTTATTTGGGCTGGTCAACATAACTCCATCTCTGGCTCTGGCTCTCTCGTGAATAACATGCTCTTCCTGTCAAGACCTTTATGCCATACCATTGGCTTCATTGGGTGCCTGCCTAATACCACCAGGATATGTCTCAATCTATCTGGGATTTTTAAACACAAGTTTCTCCTCCTCCCCTCACCCATGCCATAAGTGGACACTAAAACACCTTTGTTGCCAAGTCTAGTGCTCCTAGGAGACTGTTTTGTTTAACAGATGCCATTCAGAATAATTCCCACTTTCCAAACTGGATCATTTCTACCATAGCACTTGATATCATCTATCCAGATTAAACGCAGTTTGTCGGCTCTCCAGTCATGTTTCCTCTGATCACTGGTAATTACCTTCTCCAAGGACTCATGTTGTGCTACCTGTCCAAAGGATAGTTGTTTCCTTTTCTGCATGTGACTTTGTAAAATAAGAGGGCAGCTGATTTTCTGAAGTGCCCATTCATTTGTTCTCTTTCCTTGGTAAGAGAGACCCTCAGCAGCCTTCAGTAGTAGCATACCTCAAAAGCATCTATCCTGATCTTATCATTTCTCTGCAATGCCCAGACTATACGTCTCAGTCAAGAATGTCGTGAACCTCAAATGTCACAGTTTAAGGTCTGTGCAGACTCCTCAGTCTTTCCAGATTATGTTCTGCAGGGCTTCACATGCAATGGTCACTCTCTGGCTGTCTTCTTCACTGCTTCCTTTTGAAATTTCTCAAATCCCAGATATTCAGATTTGTCATCTTTTTAATAATTTTCCCATTGATAATTATGTTGTTATTTGGGTCATGCTCATCATTAACCACCATAATCTTTGTCTTCCGAGTATTGAGTAATAAACACTTCTTGGCACTGACTTCTCCACTTTACTTATTAATGTTCTTACTTCTTCCATGTTCCCATGAATAAATGCAGTATCATCTGCACACTGTGAGTTGGCCATATGACCTTCAAATTCGTATATAGTACTTCTTTCATTACTAGGGGCATGTATATGTTGAAAAGTTGAGGAGCTAGCAGATATCCTTAGCAAAAACCATGAGCCACATACAATTGTGTTTTCAACCCACTGTTTTCTTTGTTGAGTGGTCAGCCTATAGCTTTCTTACCAGTGCTAAGCTATATGTAGGTAAACCCATTTTACAGAATGCTTTCCATGGTATTTCATGATCAAAGGCTTTAACATAATTAACAAAACTTGTTTAAAAGGTACTTCTGTTCTTGACATTTTTTTGAAACTGTTATACAGGTTGATGATTTGGTTCCTTGTTCCTCTGCCTTTTCTGAAACCAGCTTGCTTGATGACTGGTTTGATCTTCCATTTTCCTGATGGTCTGTTGTTTATAACCTTATAATGTGGCTTATAAAGGTGATAGTTCAGTGGTCCTTGTACTTTTGTAAGTCACCATCTTTGGGACCAGTACAAACACAATCTTCAAGTCCAAGACAAAGACCAAGAGTTGGATGCAGCTGTCACTGGGCTGAAGAACAGGGCCTACATTTACAAAGTAAAAGAGGCTTCAGCTCCCTTACTGAGGTAACTCCATTGTCCTCTCTGACTGCACTGCGTCCAGCTGGGTTACACTGGCCCAGATCTAACCCTGGTAGGTCCATGTGAATCATGTGTCAATGCCTTCCTCTTAGGCCTGATCAGAATGGGCCCCAGTGCCCTTCCCCTGATTCTTCTCCCATGGTAGGAGAAGCAGGCTTCTGCAATCCTTCATTTGTCCCAAAAGTGGCACCCCACCGCTCAGCTGGGCCAAGCCAGTCTCTTGGCTCAGGGAACCCATGGATCTGGCTTTATCCAAAATTGGCTGCTATTGCAAGGCCTCATAGAGACTGATGTGCAGCAGGGCTAGGGAATTAAGTCACTGGCCATGGGCTGGACATTGAGAAACACTACTAGGGTTGAACATGCAGTTCTTGGTGCCCTTCCTCTACCATCCAGTGGTGAGATGGGAATGGACACATTCCCTGCCTCCCCTTAGTGTCTAATACCTGTATGGATAAGAGCCCTCTACTTGCTTCGTGCCACAGGAACCGCTCGTTTTAGTGGTTCCTCTGGTGTAGGAAGCCTGTGCGTTCAAGGCCCCAGGTTTGATCCTGGCTGAGTGCCATCAGGTCTGTATGCATGTGGCTATGGCTCATTACAGTAGCATGTGGCACTTGAAAAACAAATCTTAATCTCCTGTTTATTCCCTGATTAACATAGGCAATTCAGAGAGAGAGTGTATGCTGAGGTAACAGCAGCAAGAGACCAAACACTATATTCAAAAGCAGTGGATTAAGGTCTTTCCCCCCTTCCAATTCTTTATTAAGAATCTCCTGAGTCCTGGATGAGTTCCTTGCCTTTTGCCAGGCCTGGCCCTTCCTGCCCCTCCAACCCCACAGAAATCACCTCCTCCAGACTGGCAGCAGTTGTACAGTTTTTAATCCCATCTTCAGCCAAGGCATTAATGAAACGAAGCACCTAGTAAAGACTGTGCATAAGAGGCTTAGTGCTGGGCAGCCCCCTGCCTGCGCTAGGTCCCAGGATGCGGCTTGTGAACATATGTTAAACTAGGAGGTAAACGCATAAAATGATCTTTCTCGAAGCAAACTTTTTCTCCCTGCAGCTGGGGGACACGAAGCACTTGCTGTCAGAGCCTCCTCGAGGACAAAGAGTATTGACGTGAATTTGTTCTGAAACACCTATTCCAGAATGACGATCTCTGACTAATTCCATGTTTGAATGATCTTATTCTGGAAAAGAATGGCTCATTCCAGTTGAGTGTAATCCATTTTCATAACATTAAGCTATAGAGGAACAAAACGACCTTCTTCTCAAACAAGAGAGTCTGTAGATGGGTTTATTCAGGAAAGGTTATTGTATGTTCACGTCATGCTCAGATTTAATCTGAATTAGCCTTCAAGAGTAGACATGTGGTAACACGCAGCTACCTTGAGACCTTTGTTTAATTAGAGACTGTTTTGTTCAGATAAGTCTTAAACCCAGGATGCAGGCCACTCCTCACTATTAAAGGTCCAATAACGCATTTTGCAAGGTTGGGGTGTTGAGCCCAGCCTCCTGGCTCCCTTCCCGTTTATTCAGCCTCAATGTCCCCTGCCATTTCAGATATAAGATTCCTCATTACCGTCACCAGTGTAGGTGTATGTTGTTCAGCAGCTATCACATACTTCTCCAGCAGCAGCTGAATTTTAACGGGTGGGAATAGCAGTCGTTACACTTCATAAAGTTAGTAAACTATTTTAGGAGGGATGGTGTGACAGGAAAAACCATTGTGGTGAAGGGAGCTCAGGAGGTAACTACTTTTTATGACAGTGCTTTTCACATACCTTTAATTCAGTCATTGATTAATACGATCTTCCAGTTTAATCAGATACAGACTGTAAAAGACACGTTATATATATATATTTAAAAAATAACACAATGACCACCTTTTATTATAAGCAGCTTTGCTCATTTTGGGCAGCATGACTGACAAATTCAAGCTGAAGGAAGTGGCAGTTTCATAACAATGGGAATGAAATATTGTGAATGAAATGGAAAAGAGAATGAACTCCCATCAAAGCTCTGGCTGGGGAATTGTGCTTTGGCCAAGGGCCAAACTCTGATTGCTGTTGGCTTCAGGGGGAGCAGGTTTCTCTTGTGGGATGTTATAGGATAAGCTGACTCTTTAAAGGGTTAGGATATAACTTGACTGATGCTTAGTGCAGCTTGCTTCCCCAGATGAAGGAAGTGAATCCATGGGTGACTTAAGGCCAGAACCAAGTTTCCTGGGAGATATTAAAGATGGTTTGGTGGAGCCAGGAGGGCTGTGTAAGGTGTGCTGTGTAGAAATGCTCTCCCTGGTTGAGAGATCTAGGGAATGAAGGCCAGTGGTGAGCAGGAGCAGGGGAGGCAAGCCTGCTGGAGGAAAGCCTTTGCTGGGATGGGGCTTGGAGCTATCTGCTAAGGGCATTGACCAGCTGAGAAGCTTGGATGGAGGTTCTGAGTCCTAGATTAATTAATCAGATATCTGAACTCAGACAGCGAGTAGGAAAGCCCCGGCTGTGGAATTTGTTTCATTACGTAAAAAGTGGAACCTGAGGCGGCAGCAGGATCCCAACCCAGGTTAGGTAGGCCCCTCTAGGTAGAGCTGGTGATGGTCCTAGATAGTGATGTTGGCATCCTCCAAAGTGGAATTACTGACTGCTCCGTGCTGTGTTCTTTTGTGTCACGTGCTCCCGGATGCTTTGGTCCCGTGCTGGCTGGACGTCATCCAGCTGCTTGGGTTCTGTGCGTGTTCTGTGTTCCTCTGCTGTCCCTTAACTTGCAGTCTAAGCATGCACACACTCTGCCTTTGGTCCTCCTGCTAAAGCAGGAACTGTGGCAGCTGAGGGACTTGTGTCTTGTGGTTGTAGCTGAGATTGACTATGTAAGAAGTTAGACAATAGATTTGTGTGGGATGGTTTGGGTAGGAATGATCCAGCGTAATACAGGGAGTTGGAGTAGATACCTTCTGGAGGTCCCTACTAGTTCCCTCCCTCTCTGATTCTACCAAGCCAAATGCATCTCCGAATGTGGCTGTTTACCCCAGGTTTGTGTCCTGACGTGTCACTAACTTTAACAGGACACCCACGTAGCACTGAAGCTCAATAGATCAAGTAGAGACTAGCAACAAAGGGGGTACAGATGACACTGACACCTGCTTCCCTTCTGACCTCTTCTCTTCCCCTCTCTCTTGCAGCCTTCTAGGTCCCAGACAGGTCTCTGCTTCCCTATTGAAATATGATGAGCTGATAAACCAGCCCGATGAATCTGGCATTGCAGCCAGCTACCTAATACCCATCTCCTTCACATAATACCCTGCACCTCCGCTGTGGCGCGAGTGCAAGTAACTCGAGTCAGTCTGGACTCCATGGTCCACAGTGTAGGGTGACAAGAACCTCAGCAGGGCTCTGGCAGGGTCAGGGCAGGGTAAAGCTTCAGCTTTTGGGGAGGGTGGTGGAAAGGGCAACACATTCAGAGCTGTGTTTGAAAGGTGGGGAGCCTGCTGCTGAGTGTGGGGTGAGGCAAGAAATTAGCAATGCTGAAGGGATGAGTCGCACTGACATGCATCCTCCCACATACAGGAAGTAATGCTTAGTAAATGTCTAGGAAATGTGTGGAAGGGATCATTGCTCAGAGACAAAGCATGGTTAAAGGGGAGGGGAGAGGAGGATGACTAGGAGAGAGAGGGTAAAGCTGAGCAAAAAGAGGGTATCGGGAAATATTTGCCAACAGTGAGATCCTGGAGGCTGCAGCAGTGCCAGGAGCCCCATTGTTTGAGACAAAGTCCTGGGGAACAGACTGAAGAGATCAGCCTCTCAGTTGGGGGCATGCCAGGGAGATGGAGGTGATGCCGCCTACGGGTTCTGCATCTGACTTCTGTGACTCAGGCTAAAAAACAAGTAGCTTTCAGGGTGCTCAGCTGGCGATGCCTTGAAGAGACCTGATGGTTGGAAAGGACTGGCCAGCCACACACCCTTCAAATCGGGCAAATCTCTGAGATGATTCGGGTGAGGAACCCCAAATGGCTAGGTCTTGATGGGTAGAGAGGTCAATCCATCAAACGTCCAGGTCTCAGAACTCAGTGGCTGTTTGAATCCTCACTGGGACCTGAATTGTGCAGAGAGCAAGACCAGCAGCCTCAAAGCAAAACACATCCGAACTTAGCATTGTGGGGTGGACCCTCCTGTAAAATAGCTGGCAGAACAGAAATCCTCTCCAGGATTTCCAGAGCTCCATGAGTTCCTGCTTGCCCCCATGTGTGGAGGGGACTCTGGGCTTAGCATGCAGGCAGGTGGGGAAGCTGGTGGCAAGTGGAAATGTTAAATCGATTAGCAGTGAGTGTGAGGACTCCTGAGTCTGCTTCCGTCTCACTGACTTCTTGCCCCAGAGGAGCAGCTCAGGTTTCAGCTGGAGGCTGCCCAGTAAAGCAGGAGCCTGTTGGGAGGGAGCAGATCAGCTCTCAGAGAGCGTTGATCTGGGTGGCGTGGTGGGAGGCAGCAATCCATCAGCCTCCCCGAGGATTCATCCCTAGTATTTCTGGTTCTGAAAAGATGAGTGAAGCTGAGAATTACATGAAGCTTTAACCCTCTCTCTCTGGCCAGGAGCCACAAGTGGGGAAGCCTGGGGCAGGGTGCAGAGAAGCTGGATAGAGGCTGAAGTGTCTCTGTGCAGGCCAGTTGAGCAGCAGATCCTTGATCCTGGTAGACCAGGATCTGACAGTGGCCAATGCCTCAGTTTTCAGGGAAAGGCCAACCTTCCTCTCCCATAGCGCGCCAGGGCAGGCAGGATTTCTGCAGTTTGCAGTGGAGCAAAGGCACAAAGTACAAATGCCTCTGAGACAGTCCAGGAAAGTGCATTAAACTTTCACCACTTGTCAGTAACCTTGGCTTGGCATCTGCCTTGCCTTTGCATTTGCAGTCCTTTGATCTGTGCCAGGTTCTGCCATTTAAGCAGCATCTGGCTAGTGGGACAGCTGCTGTGTATCAGCAAACAAGAAAGGATGACTGCAGATGGATTGGCTTCAGAGGAAAGTGCTTGGAAACGTTGGGGCCAGACTGCAGGTGTGGAAGAGCATCTCATGGCTTGTGTGGTTGCTCACTGCTCTTGCAGCCGTCTTGGATCCTAGCAAACCCTCCCTGCTTTGCCAAAGAGGAGAGCTCATCAGATAGCCTTCATCTCCTTCCAGCTTTGGTGCTCTTGAGCTGAGCTGCACATCAGTCCATTTCAATGACTCAATGCACTGTCTCTGGTGAAGAGAGTTGCTGGCAGCATGGAGGTGTGCCATGTGCACTTCAGGCTGTCAGGCAACCTGTCCACCGAGGCTGGCTGTAGGGCTCTTGATAAGACCCTGGGTGGGGGGACGGAGGTGGGAGAGACCCCAAGTGAGCCCACATCACAGGCCATGATGAAAACTGTAGGTTCACATTTATAGTAAGCTGCAGGAGTAGACACGCTGTGAGCATAGAAAGCAGCCTCTGGGAGAAAAAAGAGGCAGCTGTGCCTGTTTTCTAATGTACAGCTAATGATGAGAGAGACCGAAAGAAGTCACTTGCCAGCTACTAGGGAATTTATCCAGGACACCTTTGTTGTTACCATGAGGGGGGGAAAGATTGGCTGACTTCTTGCTGTGGGAGGAAACAGGGGGGACAAGAATAGGCGGGTTGCAGGGGCATCCTTGAGAGCTGTAGCTGCTGTGGAGTATCCAAGATGATGGCAGCTCTCAGGGGTAACGCTCTTCCCAGCCCCCAGCAAAGCACCTGATCCAGCAGCCACGAGTGCAGGGAGTGTCATTCGGAGGCTCCTCTCACAGACCCACAGGCTGTAAGGCAGCCAGACAGCCGCCTCCTGCTGTGCTTGATGAAGCGTCCACGCTGGCAGCGAGGTGACGAGACAAGGCCTTAGGGATGACAGACGATGGCTTCTATATTCATTAATAACAGCCAGAACCTGGAGATAAGCCATGGGTGGGGGGGGCAGCGCATTCATTTCTAGGTGTGGGAGACCCCTTTATGTTGCTTAGTGTGAGGAGAAGGGCTTAATTCATATGGCAGCACGAATAGGAGCAGCCTTTTGAGCAAGACAGAGAGACTGATTCATCTGGGGATGAATATGGGTCTGGAGTCAGATGCCTAGCAGCAACTGGGAGTTGATCATACAGATGCTGTGTTTGCCTGGGACATCTTGGAGTTTCTCATGGGGGTTGGAAGAGGAGCCCTGGGCTGATTTGACTTCACTGCTGTGATATTTGGCACCTCTTCTCTTTTACATTTCCCAGGCTGTGGGTTTCTTCCCAAAACACCACACACACCAGCTTTTGCAGATTAGCCACTCTGCAGTGGTTTCTAGGTCTTGAGGTGCAGATGTATGGACTTCACATAGCCCCTGTTTCTCACCTTTATTCCCTTCCATTACCTCCTTTCCCCAACGCCCTCGAAGTTTGGTAAACCAGGAAACATTGGTGAGGTGACAGCTATACTGAGGGGCTTTACAGCCCATATTTTGCCCTCCATGATAGCCAAGTCGATTTGGCTTTCAGTGGAGATGCTCATAAGAACAGGATTTTTGCTCATTTTCCCCCAAGTTTGGTAGTGGGTGAATACGTGTTGCAGCTTGGTATCTGCCCAAGCCCTGTATGAAATAAATCTCTGGATCTCAGCCAGGTTCCTGGTGCCTTCAACACACCCTCAAACCACTGCCATCAGAGCTAGCACCAATTTTGTGCCCCTGATCGGTAGGTCCAGTAGAGAAAGAGCTGGGGGAATAAAGTGGACCCAGGGCAGAAAGTACATGCTGTGGCCCTCCCTCTATCTGCCATTCAGGTGCCTCTCTCTCAAACAGACTTCATGCTGTTGAATGGACCTAGCTTTCTCGCATATATTTTTGTGACCAACAGCCCACGCTTTTAAGTCCCTGGCAATCTGTGCTGCTAAGAGGAGAGAAACACGAGGAGGGAGCTACAGGCCTCTCCCCTAGTCTTCTAGGGCTCCACAATTGCTTCTGGATTCCTAACAGGGCGTCTCTGGTGTCTGTTTTAGACTACAGCTTTCAGGTGGCCTCTCAGAAGTCCCTGCTGAGAGAGAATGGGACACAGGTGAAGAACAGCTGGGAAACTGCAACCCTGCACGTGTCATCGGATTTGGTCGAGCCTGACCCACACGTGGCTTTCTCCAGCACCCTCGAGGAAGAGGAGGGGCTGCTTCCCATAAATCACTCAAAGGGAGGGCCAGAGAGTAGCAAGACCGACTGGCCAAAGGTCATGTCTTCAGAAGTAGCTGGCCAGGAGGACTCCTTGTTGTCCCTCCTATTTTCCACAGCCTCCAGCAGGCTGGGGGTTGTGACAAAGGGAACGCTAGAAAGGCCGGAGGAGGACTCTGCCCCTGAGCACACCTCTTCAGGCTCTGACCTAGGGAGCAGCATGGGCCCAAGTCTGCTGCCTGCATCCTCCCTCTTGTCTACCACGACTGCAGGATCCCAGGCAGTCTCAGAAGACCCTTTTGAGATGACTTCCAGAAGCACTGGGGTGATGGGAGCAGGAATGGAGCTCACAGACAGCACAGCAACAGCTGAGCTGGGAAATCCCACAACAGAGGCTGGAGGGGAGCTCACGCAGCCCACCATGCTGACTGGAATGGAGCAAACCGAGGAGGCTGCTGACATAACAGCGTCTCCTGGAGGTGGTTCCCCAAATACCAAGACTGTATCTGAGGGTCCTCCTGGCTCCTGGAACCTCGGCGGCTCCTCCGCTCCCTGGGACAGTGCTGACAGCCTGGCCCCAACCCCTGCCCCGAACAGCACCCAGCTGGCGACTACACTGGTGACGGAGGACAGCTTTGCACCACAGACTGAGGACAGCCCCGCAGCTGTGATGCCAACAGAGGTGCCCTGGAATTCCCCTCAGGTACCACGCTGTGGGGTGGAGGGAGGGCTCCACATGAAGGTGCCTAGTTACTAACCCATCATCCTTGCCTGTCTTTGCTTTCAGCTGCCCCAAAATGCAGCCGATGGAAATAGTCACTGAGGGTTTCTCCTTCCCCACCCCTTCCTCAAGCAAACCTCCAAAAATGTTGCAAGGGACATTGGGGGGGTGCCTCCTTGCTGCAATGCACTGCAGCATTGCGCTGGCAGAGCTCAAGCTTTGGCCGCTGAATTTGTCTGCATCTACACATGCGTAGTCCCTGTAAACCCAGTGCTCTTGCAGGTGGTGTTACACTACGTTTCTGAGTGCCAGGACCCTCTCAGGCCTAGTGCGTACTAGGCTAACCTGCCAGCAATAGCCTGTTGGTAGACTGCAGCTTGTTCACACCTCCCGACTCCACTGCGGAGCTGTGCTTGCAGGGCATGAAGTGCATCCTTGGAAATCACCAGCTTCTAAAGAGACTGTGGCAGAAGGGACGTGCCTGTCCACACATGCCAGCTGCCAGGTTGGTCATGTGTGCCAGCAGCAGCTGCCTTTCTCTCAGTGAAGTGTGGTTACCATGCTGGCAAAAGGAGCAGCTTTGAGTGTAGATGCAAGTTCATTTGACAAAATGCCATAATGTAGACCAGACTCAGATGCTGAGGGGTCACCAAAAAACCCTACACAGAGGACTGCCTATGCTTATCCTGGCCTTTGGGTAGCAAAAGCTCCTCGTGAGCCCATTTTTACCTTTCAGGCTGTTTTGCTGGGCATGCAAGTGGTCCAAGCACCTCTGAGGTGGATGGGGAGGATGGAGTTAATCTTTGCTGCCTCCCTTTGCCTGGCCAGGTGCAAGGCTTGTGAAAGGGCTGTGTGTGCAGATTTCTGCTGGGAGGCTTCTCAGAGCGGGTGGGAGGGGCAGGGGGCTGTACATAGACATGCCTGTGGCTGAGGCAGGATGGTCCAGTGGCTAGAGCTCTAGCACGAGCTGTGGAAGACCTAGATTCAAGCAGCTACGTAAAGACCGTGAGGCTGCTGGTTAGGGTTTCTGTTATGATAACGTGCAGGCCACCCACAGAATGAGTCTAGTTGCCAAAAAAGAGATAAGTGGTTAAGTCATTTGAGTGTTTAGCTCTGTTCACAAGGTAATAAAGGAGATAGGTGTCCATCTCCCATCACTTGCAATTAGCCCTAATTGCCCTACCCTGTGCCTGTTGTCAGCCTCAGTAAAGCCACAGAGGACGCTCCAGTCTGGCAGGACTGGGGCACATTGACCTGGCAGTGCCCTGTCCCTGCTCTGTGGATTCACAGAGGGCTGCAGTCTGCTACCACTCAGATAAAAAGGAAATGCCTTTTCTGTGTGCGTCTCTTCCAGCCTGGTGAGAGGCATTGAATCCCCACCAGAAACAGGACATGGGAACACATATATGTTTCTCCAAGAATTAAGACACGTTCCTGGCATAGAGCACAGCCCCTCTCTTCCTTCCCTCAGTCTGCTTTTGTGCTTGCAGCAGGGAGATGCATTTTCTTTCCAGACCCAGCTGTATATGTGCTTTGTCTTTCTAGGTGATCTGCAAGGACTGGAGTAACCTGGCAGGAAAAAACTACATCATCCTGAACATGTCGGATAACATCGACTGTGTAAGTCAGACACAAGCGACCATACTAGAATGAGAGGAAAGGGGACTTACAGTGTCAGATACTAATGCTGAGCTGTCACTATTGCAGAGGCCAGCAAAAGGTTTGTTAGAGCGACAGATTCCAGGAGGGGTAAGATGTTTTCCAGGGCTGGCACAAGTAGATAGTGCAGTGATTGCTGCGGTTGTGAAACTGCAGTTCTTGTATATCGTGTGCATCTCTCATCCCTTTCTGGTGTTTACCAGGTAGGACTTAAAAGCTGAATTTTTCAACCCAGAAAGTCTTTGTCACAGATCTTCAAATGAGTTTCTAAAAGGATGCTTGCTAATTTTTTCTGGATGCCCTTTATGAGTGCTTCATAGGCAAAGAAGACTGTAAAGACCTCTGAACCAATCTCTTGTGTACACAGGTAGGCATTTACCCAAAGAGTGCCCAGCATTGCCACTTCAAACCCTCACATATACCTACAAGGCATAAAACCAGAAATGCTTCACCTGACCTCATACCTCAGCCTGAAACTGATGCAAGGAGCATAGGGGTTTCATTTTTGAGACCACCTTTCTCAGGTAATTGTACCTAGGAAAGACCTATCACAATTTACATAGAAGAGTCTCAAAGTACTTCTCAGAAATTCAAGAGACACAGTCAAAATCATTTTTAATAATTCCAGTTCCCGGTAGATAGACCCCAGGCAATAAACATTAGGTATTGCAGAAATGTATAAATGCATTTTATTCAGTTCATAGTATTTATAAAGGCCTTTTTAGTTAGTTTCTCTCATTATTGGCTGAACAGGAGAGCAATACCATCCTTTTAAAATGGTTTGTGTATAACCATTGGGGAAATTAGATATCTGGCTTTTGGCTAACTTTCATTTGTTTCATGAGAATCAGTGATTTCGTATGTGATATCTTTTATTGGATCAACTGCATGGTTGGGATAGATTTAGGCAAGCTTTCAAATGCAGTGCATTCTTCTTCAGGGCTGAGTCGGGCTTACCTAAATCTATCCCAGTCGTGCAGTTGGTCCAGCACAAGGCGTCACCTACAAAAATCCTTGTCTCTCACCCTGGTATTTCCTAGAACATGGAATTCATGGCTACAACATCACTTTAGCACTCCCACACTTTAGTTGTCATGATTTGTGGATGTTCACTACAGTGCCAGTTGGTGTAACATTTATGAAAATGAACATCCCGTTCATTCTTTCTTTGCGTCAAGCCTCTCCTCAGCTTCCTGATGTTAATAAATATCGGCTAGGTTTTACAGCTGAAGAAGTTGAAGGTCAGGCAGGAGAACTGGCAGGCCAATGGTCTGGCAGCCAGTCAGTGGCAAAACTAGGACTAGGACTTAGATCCCCAGGCTCCTACACTTGTGCTTTTAGCTATAGGACCATCCAGCCAGAAAGATAAAGCTTGGTGTCAGAACTTTTTCATCTTCAAAACATTTTACAAATACTTATCCTCACATCCCCCATGAGAGGGAGGCTAAATTTATTCCTATTTTACAGAGGGAGGAAGTTATTGGTAGAGAATGTGTTTTGCTCATAGCTTAGAATGAGGCTGTGTCATCACTGGATGGAGACCAAAAAGTTGTTGGCTACCAGACCAGTGCTCAAATTGGTAGTTATACTTCACTCGTGCTCATATTCTATACTTTCAGCATCCCAGGCTGTGACAGGCCTTGTGTTTTTGCTGACAGCACAGTAACTGTGAAGGCAAACATTGCAACTATTCTTAGTTTCACAATAACTCCAGTACAGCCTGAGAGATCAGAATCGGTTTCACTTGTGGAAAAGTAACGCCAGGCTTGGAATTTTTACCTGGATGGCCACCGGCCAGGAGAAGGGACCTTTATTCCCAATCTGATCTAGATAACAGCATGTCCAAACTGTCCTTTCCTTGCTAACATGGGATTAGAGCAGGATAAGAGCTTGATTTCAAAGCCTATTTTGTTTTCCTCTACTCCTCCTGCTTTGAGGTATTATTATCTACGCTCACATCTTTCTGAGAGTTCAGAGAAATAAAGACCTGTTTCCAGAGTGAATGGTTCAAAGTGCCAACCAGCTGCCCCTTAAATCTTCCTTAAGTGCCTTTCCTTCCCACTCAGTTATCTTATTTGTTATTGGGTTCTGCAGTTAACCAGACGCAGTCTACTAATCCAATACTTGCGCATCAGTCCCATAAAGCTGCAGTTAATTGATGAGCCCAAAGCTCCATGTATATCCCTATTAATAGATCCCGGTCACTTTACAGAGCTCTTATGGGCCTTTTATTCATGCCCTTAACAGCTTACCGTAAGCAGGACCAAGTCTCCAGGTGTTGTCATTTTCTAAGTATTTTTTAATGTCTTATTGTTTTGGAAGTTTAAATGGCTTGCTGGTGACATATTGTTCCCTCTTTGTGTTTTGCAATGTTAGGGTCCCCATTCTAGACTAAGAAGCTTGCTTCTGTTGTCAGAGGGTTGCTCTTGAGCACTGGCCTATGTATATTGGTGTCTTCCTAGAAAGAGAATCAGAATCCTTAGGGACTTGTTGGAAACACTAACTGTGTAGAGTGACTGGCATTGATTTCCTAAAGGGATAGAAGGCCTCCCATTTCTTTTAAGCCTCCTGACTGCTAGCTTCTTTCATGGCATTTTAAGTGCCTTTTTTTGGAACACACATTTACAGTTTGTGTGATGATTTCCCATCCACCATGGCCACCATCAGATTTCCTCAGGTATCAGTGCAAAACACAGATGCTTGTTAATTGAACGGTATATGGTAACTCCCCTCCCTTGATTTTTGCAAACGCTTTATTTTAACCACTGGAATGGAGCGGAGAAGTGAAAATCAAAAATTGCAAACCCCCCTTAATTGAAACCGTGCCTTGCTGTCAAGTCCTTGGCTACTCCCCTCCCAAACACAGATGCTGCCCTGGGGAAGACAAGACTCAAACTGTTTTTCTACTTGATTTCATGTTTCAAAGCAAATATTTCCCAGCAAGTGATGTACGCTGTTCTCTTTCTTATTCAAGGAGACACATGTCAACATAAATATTTAACACGAGCATGGCTTCCCTCCCCTGCGTTCTGTTATCACTTAATATGATTGAATCTGAAATCAGACCCTTCTCCCCCATCCTACCTCCATGCTGCAGTTGAAGCAGTTTGCTTGCTGTCTGTTGAAATTCAGGCAATCTAGACAGTGGAATTAGACAGGCTGACTTCCCCCAACTCTTTTTCAGTTTTGCTTTCTGACTCCCATACTCTAGGGTTGTGATGTTTAGCTTTCCAATGCTGCAAGGGAGTGTTTATATTTTAAGTGTTGGGAATGTGAGTGGGAGGGAGATGATTTGAAATAATTTACTAGGGATAAAACCCTTGCAAATATCTCTAATCATTTGAAAGGCTGGATCTTGTGAGGTGATGAGTGACCCAAAGTTCCTCTGAGGTCCGTGGGAGATGAAGGACCTCAGCATCTTGAAGCCTTGGGCTGTGGAGCACCCACATTGACCAAGCTCTATATGATAAGTCTAGGTAGGCAGCCTATTTAACTTCCTGCTGGGCTGTAAACTGAGCCAACACAACAGCCTCTCTTGTGGCAAAATTCTCATTGGCATCTATGGGACATCTGTCTGAGTAAGGTCTGCAGGATTTGGCCCTACAGCAGAACGTGCCCATTCATTGCTCTGCCTTCATTCACCAGTCTTTTGAACCTGAGTCTACTCCAGCGCTGAGACCTGTCCTTGCCCCATGTTACAGCAGTGTTGTGGCCACCGTCTTTCCAGCCAAGGTGGAAGGGCACCAAATGCCATCTATTTAAGCTGCCTGCATTAATTGAACTGTTCTATCTCCATCTTTCTTAGAATCATAGAAAATCTGGGTTGGAAGGAACCTGAGGAGGTCACATCTAGTCCAACCCCCTGCTCAGAGCAAGACCATCCCTAACTAGATCATCCCATTTCAAAACTTTGTCTAGCTGGGTTTTGAAAACCTCCAAAGATGGAGCTTCCACAGCCTCTCTGGATAACCTGTTCCAGTGTTTTACCACCTTCCTAATGAGAAAATTCTTCCTAGTATCTAACCTAAACTACCCTTGCTGCAACTTGAGACCATTGCTCCTTGTTCTGTCATCTGTCACCACTGAGAACAGTCCAGCTCCATCCTTTTTTGAACCCCGCTTCAGGGAGTTGAAGGCTGCTATTAAGTCCCCTCTCAGTCTCCTCTTCTCTAGATGAAATAAGCCCAGTTTCCCCAGTCTTTCCTCAGAAGTCATGTCCCTCAGGCCCCTCATCACTTTTGTCACCCTCCGCTGGACTCTCTCCAATTTGTCCACAATCTTTCAATAGTGGGGGGGCCCGAAACTGGACACAGCACTCCAGATGTGGTCTCATCAGTAATAAATAGAGGGGAATAATCACTTCCCTTGACCTACTGGCAACACTCCTACTAATGAAGCTCAGGATGCCATTAGCCTTCTTGGCAACAAGGGACACTGCTGGCTCATATTCAACTTACTGTCCACGGTAACTCCCAGGTCCTCTTCTGCAGAGCTGCAGCCCAGCTTCTTTCCTCAGGCTCGTTTATGAAGCCTGCCCTTCAGCCCTAGCTTCTTAAATCCCTGCTGAGCTGTGTAACAAGAGTTGCTGTTTGGTCCATTACATTGCAATGCAGAGAACTGGCCACTCGGCCATAATATGTTGCCTGCCTGGCGGGAGACCCCAGAAAGAAAGCAGAGGAGCTGCCTCCACCAGGACCTTCTCCCCATGCCTCTCTTGACTGCCTGCCATGCTGCATATGCTCCTTCAGCCAAAATCCATAACCTGATGAGACAAGGCACTGACAGACCCTTGTGATTCAGGCCCGAGTCGTCCGTGTCTTTTCCAATTAGACCATTCACTGCTCAGACCTATGCCTGCCCGGAGCGCTTGGGATTGCCATGGCAACCAGGAGTGCTAGCATTTATTAATCATCCGTGTGGCCTTTGGGTTGGCATGGCAACCACAGACAGGAATAGAAACACAAGAGTGGGAAAGTGGAAAAGGAGCCTCCAAGGGATGGAACGTGTCAGGCTAAGCTGGGTCCCCAACCAGCCCTGGGCTCTGGGAGAGACAAGGTCTTTCCTTCAATTTAAGCACCTTCCTCCTGCTCCTGAAGTTATTTTTTTACTGCCAGCTGAGAAAACAGTTGTGCCCAGGGAAGTAATTCCAGGGTCTCAACCCCAGAGCAGGGAGGAGGTGCTCCCCAGCTGTGGGTGAAGGGTGCTGCAAAGGAAAACGGAGTGAGGATTGGGTGGATGAGGCCATAAAGGGGCCTCTGTGGGGCTGAGGCTGTAAAAGTCATGTTGGACCCCTCGCCACACACTCAGAGCACAAGGGACTTGCTTTGGGGAGTGCCAGATTCACTGCATTGACAGAGTTAAACCAGCATGTGAACCCCTAGGGTCCTTGCCCCAGTAGTTGCCCCAAATCATCCCATCAAAGGTCCCATTCAGTCCCCAGAGATGTAACTGGGAAGGTTTGTGCTCCAGGTGGCGGCAGCAGTGGCTGGGCTGGCAAGGGTGGTAGCTGCCAGCTTTGGTCCCCCTAAGTCAGCATCCAGAGCTGCTGCCCTGCTCACTCACTCCTAGCCTGTCTGTTCTGTCCTGCATTTGCTTCTATGGATCTAGTATGACCAGTACCCTTGGCTCCTCTTTTTCTGGGAGAAGCAACTCTTGTGTCCCTCTCTGCAGGAGGAGTTTCGGCTGGAGAGGGGTCCACAGCTGCTGGCACTGGTTGAAGATGCCTTCTCTAGGCAGACAGATGGACTGCAGGGCCAATGGCTGATCTCTCTGAGCAAACCCAATGAGAATGACAAGCACCTGCTAATGACCTTGGCAGGGGAGCAGGGTAAGTGCTGAGCAAGAAGAGTTGAGGGACGCTGCAGGGAGAGCATGTTTTTCAACGGAGAACCTTAGTAATGCTGGAAGGAGCTTTCCCTGCTCTGTTTGGTCTCAATCTTTCTCCCACTTTCAATGGCACAACAGTCCCTCCTAGGGTACAGTACAGTGGGCTCCACATTAGCTATCCCTAGTGTGTTTGTGCATGCCTCCTCCTCACCCCATGCCACTCCTCTGGGCTTCCGTGCAGCTGGTTTGACAGTCATGGGAAATCCCAGCTTTTCCTCCTGCCCTTCACAGTGTCTCTCTCTCGCCCTGCTCTCCTCTTCTTTCCTCCCTTCCCTCTTCCATGCCTTCTGCTTCACACACTCCCTTGATAGACTTCTACACACTTGACAGGCATTCCCCCCTGCTTTTTCCCTCCTTCCCCTGCTCCCTGCTTATTGCTGTCTCCCCTGCTGCTAGAGTCACCAGAGCCATGGTGCACACCCTGAACACCTGACTGGGTTGGCTTGCTCAGTGTGTGCTCTGATCCTCTGGGAGCTGCTTGTTCAGGGCATAAAGGTCCTACTCTCTTGTTATTCCTGACTTGCACTGTACCCCACAAACATGACAAAGTATACCCCCATCCCTGGGGAGTGGTGATGAATGGTATTTTCTGTGCTGGTGGTTTAAATCAGCGCATGTCTCCTAACACATGCCCTCTATGAACTAACAGGGTCTGTTAGCATGATGGGATCATAATGTAAACTTTTTCTGTGTTGGAGGGAGCCTTCTGGAGATGAGAAGCTGAGCTCTGCAGCTCAGCCAGGCTGGGCAGCTCTTAAGCTGCAGTTCAGTGCCTAGTCAGGAAACTTCCAGGGCTGAAGTGTGTTAGCTCTGAAGAATGTGGTTCTCCTTAGGGTCTTTCTTCGCTTCTGGGCTAGTTATGGTCGGGGAACAAGGCCCCTTGACTTCTACCTGCCCAGCCATGCTTTTTCCTGACTTGAGAGCATCCACGTGAGGAAATGAAGAGAAGGGCGCTGCTCAGTGCTGGTGAGTGTCTCTCCCTAGCACAGAAAAAGCATTGCAGTATGCATCATGCCTGGCAGGCTGTTTTGCAGGAGGGTTCCACACAGCACAACACCTGTACTTAAGGATGCTGCAGGTCAGGACAGCACTGTGTCAGCAAAGCTTTGCAAGGACTCGGGGACAGCTGGGAGTGCTGCAGCTCTGGGCTGAAATGAGTGGTCAGAGCTGGTAGCACAGCAGTTGCCACCGTGGTTCCTGGATTGTAGCCAGTCCTCATTTTCATCTAGATTCACTCTTAGGTTTTGCCTTATAAAATGCCCCTTTCCTTCTCACAGCCCACCCTGTCATTCCTATGTGAGGCCCGTGTTCCCTGTCTGAACAAGTGAGCTAGAGCACAGCAGGCAGTGCTGCTGACCGCTTCATTCCCTCATGTCCCGTTCTTTTTCCACCAGGTGTCATTCCTACAAACGACATTCTCACAGCCCTGGGAGATGTGAAGAGGAGTTTAGCTGAGGTAAGACCTCATCTGGCGACATTTGGAAAAGCAGGAGAAGCGATTAAAACAGACTCTGAGAAAACTGGGACCATGCTTCTCTCTTAACTGGGAACCCAGCACAAGCCATCTGATGACTTGGCAATTTGGTGGAACACCCTCCTCCTGCCCTGGGAACAGCAGTCATCAAATGTCAGTTCCCATTAAGAGTAGCTGATTTAGGGGTCATCCACTCCTTCTGGAAGCACTGTTTAAAGTTGCTCTTTACATCCTGGGGATCCCATGGGGATGAATCCCTTCCCAGCATGCCCAGTGTGGGTCTCTGTAAGTTATACCTGTGGGATCTTTCTGGCAAGGTCAGCCTAACTCAGTGTGCCTCCAGCCTAGAGCCCTCCTTGTCCTGTTGTCACAATCTCTGCTGAACAGCTTGAGTGAGGTGACCGCATTGGGTGGGATGTCCTTCAGAGCTAGATTCTGACTGTTTTCATTATATAGGGAAAATCTGTGTGTGTGCGCGCGCGCGCACCCACACATACATGCATGCACATGTATGCAACTGTCAGCATATGTGTGGTTTCTCTTTTTTCCTGTTGTCGGACTCCCTGGGCTGGTAGGCCCTGTTCTGCTGACTTGGTGGCGGTATTAGAATGCCATCGCCAACCTCACTTACTTGTCAAACTCGCATTCCCCAGAGACCCTAGGTAGTTTGGATGAAGGCTGAAGCAGGGAAGAAACGAGCACAGGATAGACCGTTCCTTTGCCCCATTGGACTGGAAGGCAGACGGGGCCCAATTCCGTTCTCCCACAAGTGGATGTAACTCTGGTGAATTTAGTGGAGTTACTTCTGTTTTATGCCACTGTAAGTGACCACCGGATTGGGCCCAGAGTGTGCTGGTAGATGCATGCCTCTGACTTAACAAATTGGTGCAGCCAGACAAAGCAAATTAAGCGCTCAGTGAGGTATTGATTGGCTTACACCAGTGAAAGTGCAAAGAGCCTGTCTAGTGGCATTGCTGAAATCATGCAGCTAAAGTGCCAGCAACCTTAACTGGCCTTTCCATGGAAAACCCAAGAGAAGCATTTCATTGGTTCACAGTTTGACCGTTGTTGGTTATAGAAAGCTAAAGCTACCTGCAAGGATCTGACAATGAGGCCTATTCTACCCCAGCAGCCTCACCACCTGGAATTCACGCTCCAGCCCTATCAATAATGAAAGAGACTGTTCATCACATTGACCTTGTGCTATCATAAGCTTTGAAGCAAGAGGGAGGATATTTTCTTACACGCTTCATACTTACTACTCACTTGATACATAGCCTTTCTGAAATCTGCCCAGTCACTGTGAGCAGTCAGCAATGTTCAGTGGTGTTTGCTGATGTCCAGTTTCTAGCAAGCAAGGGTTTTGTTTAAATTTTGGCAGTCCTTCTCACAGTCCAGGGGAGAGGACAGGGGATTGGAAAAACCTCCATTCTTAGTTTCACTCTGACTCTAACTCACCAGGTAACTATGGCCAAAATTGTTGCCCTTTCCATCACTGGGTTCTCCCTTTAACAAGTGGAGACTTACTTTCCAGCTAGTAGAGTTGTGGATTGAATTAGAGCTTTGTACTAGAGATCATTTCTTAGGAATGCTCTGTGTGCCCTGTTGGCCTCTGGAATATCCAGAGCCCAAATGTAAGCTGGCAAAAGTAGGTCAGCTCAAGTAGGAACAGGATACCAGGGTTTCTTCAGGAAACACCCTAGTCTTTACTCCTGTCCCTTTGTGATTCTAGGCTAGAGCAAAAGAGGCTGCATGTTATTACTTAAACATACAGCTCCTGACTCCCATGCTATGTTTCTGTGCTGCCTGCCTGACTTCCCCCAGGCCTTTCTCTACCTATCAGGTAGCCATTTCTAGAGCATGTCCTGGGCTCCAAACCATTAACTTGCTACCCCATCTCACATACCTGCATGAGCCCTGAGCAGGGAGGTGACTCCTTGTTTGCTGGCAATCCAAGAGGACCTCTACCCACTCTCAGTTCATAGCAGAAATAGATCAGAGTTTTGCCAAAGATCTATAGACCCTATTAGATTGAGTTATGTGCTTTCTGCCTCCCAACTGTGCGACACATTTGTTATCAGGTTCAATCCCACAGCACATCCCACTTCCCCAGTCTAGCTTTTGTCCCTGTTAGTGGCTGTGAGCTTGTTTTGGGGGAGCCTGTGCAATGAGCAGTGACTGGGACTTCGTTTATCCTCAAGCAGTCTATCATGCCTTTCTTCTTGGTTACTCTCAGATTGGCATCCAGAACTACACGACCACCACAAGCTGCCAGTCACGCCCCAGCCAGCCCCGCAGTGACTATGGGAAATTGTTTGTGGTGCTGGTCATCATTGGCTCCATCTGTGCCATCATCATCATCCTTGGGCTCATCTACAACTGCTGGCAGAGACGCCTGCCCAAGATGAAGAACATGGTGAGCACATGAGGAAAGGGTTAAAGACACACTTTCTCTTGAGATGGAAGGTGTTGGTTGGAGGGAGTGGACAAGTGCCTTTTCCTAGTCCACCTTCCCATAGGGGTTTGGTAGACGCATGGAAGTGAGATCACCTGTAAGCTGGTGGACGTGCCCAAAGAAGAAGGTTGGAGCCTGATAGGGCTCCATTATTGGACATACCCCATTAGCAGTGGCGGTGAGCTAGATGCATCTCTTGGAAGTTTTCAGTGTGGCTGCTGCCATTTTGAGTATGGCCACTTTGGCTACCTGCCAAGCCCAACATGAAGATGCCAAGATTCCCCAGGATCTGTTGGGATCCAAGCAGCCAAAGCGCATAGCATGGTGGGAGGGATACGCTCCACCACAAGCTGTTCCTTCATATTCAAGTTATGGCTTCAGTTGCCTGCATTTCATACTGGTTAAATGTTGTTGTCTTCTGGTTTCAGCATAGGTCCATGTACCATCCCAAGAGCCAGGGGCTAGTAGTCTTTCCCCACAAACTTGTGAACAAACTTCAGTCAATCCTTTCCCAGTGAACAGGCAAAAATTCTCATCAACTAGAACAGGAATGGGATTTGGTTTCTAGCCTAATAAAGCGCAGGAGCAGGTTACCCGGAGAGATTGTGGACTCTCCATCCTTGGAGGTTTTTAAGACCCAGGTAGACAAAACCCTGGCTGGGCTGATCTAGCTGGGGATGTTCCTGCTTTGAGCAAGGGGTTGGACTAGATGCAACTTCCTGGGGTCCCTTCCAACCCTCCTTTTCTATTATTCTATGATTCCTCTGCATTTTTGAAAAGCATATTTTTCTCTCGGGTTGTGTCCCATTGGGCTTTCTCTTCCTTCCTTTCCAGTCACATGGCGAGGAGCTGCGCTTTGTTGAGAATGGCTGCCATGACAACCCCACGTTGGACGTAGCCAGCGACAGTCAGTCAGAGATGCAGGAGAAAAAGCCAAGTTTGAATGGCGGGAGCGCCATCAATGGCCCCGACAGCTGGGACGTCCTGATCAGCAAGCAGGCAAGCGAGGACACAGATGTGTTTGAAGAAGACACGCACCTTTAAAGAAGAGAAACACCCGACAGAGATCTGTATCCTGGCTTGGCTTCAGGCCATGTGGTCAGACTGGCTTCTCAGGAACTTTTTATCAGGCTTGGGACAGGTCAATTCTATGGGCACATCTTCTTGGGGTCCTGAGACCACATCCAAGTCCTGGCATGAGGAGGGTTGCTGTCAGAGGAGGGGGGCGGGTGGGGTTTGTGTGTATGTGTGTGTTGCTATCAGTAGCGCCACTGCTTTCATCACTTTTAAATGCACTTCCTGTAGCTCTCCAGTAGTGGCTGAGAGCAGCTGGGTTTGGGAAGCAAAACAACCAGGTTAAGATTGCCTCCAAGTGCCTGCTTCCGGGAAGTATAATCCAGCAGGAAAGAGCAGGCCAGACCTCTCTGGCACCTGGATTTGTATTGGTGGGGCTGACAGAATCTGACCCAGCAGGCACTGTGGCAGGAGAACATGCATCTCGTTTTAGGATTCGGGGAAGCTAAGATTTAGCTGATGTTCCAGGCAGAGTTTGCATTCTTCATATATGTCCTCTAGTGCTGGGGCCCGATTCTAGCCAGATGTCCCCCCCTGTGATCTGTCTCTCTCCTTTACCTCCCAGCCCCAACCCCTTTCCCATTTCCATAGGCTCCTTGTTAATCCTGCGAAGTTTGAGCACTTTAGCCTGGTTTGTTGGGCCGACTGCAGATAATTCAATGCTGTATCAAAAAGCATCTGCTGGAAAGTCAGTGTGAGGAGTGACCTGAAAAGGGTTCTGACCAGCTACTACAAGGCTCTAGCCATAGCATCCTGAGGGACAGAGGACATTTCACTGGCATGATCTAAATCTCAGATTCTCTTTTTTAATTCCTATCCCATTTTCTGGGGGCAAGAGTGGGAGGAGATGTCCAGTTGTGGCCTTTAGTTGTGGTCAAGCTTGTGCGATCGACATGCAAAGCAGCTGAGACACCTTCACTGGTACAAGTAATAGCCAGAGACTGAGCCTTCCAGTTCCTCTTCTGTTTTTGCCAGATCTCTTCCTATGGGGGAGATTCTGATTTCATCACAGTGGAGTAAATTAGGAGCAACTCGACTGAAATTGCTGCATTTAGACTAGTATAAAAATCAATGAAAGTGAGATCAGAATGAGACTTGGGCCTCTGGGATGAACACTTCATGGGTGAGCCTGGAGCAAACCTGAAGGTTCTGGCTCCCTGCGGCTCTGACCTAGAGGGTCCTGAATATGCATATGATATTTGAATATGAAAAAGTCACTTGAATATGCATAGTTGTGCTCCCAGGCCTGCCAAAATCACCGTAGGAGAGCTACTGCCCCCACATCTGAAACGCCACTGTGTTTGGTCCCTCTTTTTCTCCCCACTGTTCTGCGCGTGGGGGGTATGTGCTCAAAAACAAATTCCTCTCCTCATCTGTTTTCAAATCTATGAGTGGTTGTCTGCTCACGTACTGGTGAGATATGGTCAATGTTTGGTCGTTAAGGGAATCATTGTATGGGCAGTATATTGGAATGGGGCCTAAGGCCAAGCCTGTCACTTAAAATCTCTCCCTTTATGTGTGTATATCTTTTAGCATGCTTTATCCCTAGTATGTGAGTGCCTAAAGTCACAAAGGAGCTTGTTACTCATTTTATTTTGCATAGCATTTTTCACACGAACTGATTCCTGAATCGCGTCATTTGAATAACACAGCCAATGACCAGTGCGTGCTGTGGAATCAAGAAAACTATAATGCAGCTACATTGTAAGGATAATAGCTCTGGATGTCTAGCCAGATTTCACTGAGAGTGATCACCTCCCAAATTCCCTCTGCAGTTTTAGTTGAAGACGGTGTTCTTGCTGCTTTTCCCACTCTCTTGGGTGCAGTTGCTGAGTAGGACCAAAGGGCTGTCCTATTCTGCCCCTGAGATGACTGCTTTTTGACGACAGGTGGTATGAGCGACTCTCTCCATACACGCGTATGGGTCCTGTAGTGACAACGCCCACTGAGTTCCGTCTGTCCGCACTTGCACTCAGTCACCATGTTTAAGGCACTGTGATGTCCTTCAGAAAGAAGAGGTGCTCTATGAAATGTAAATGATCACACTAAACCACTGAGTTAAAATATGTGCCAGTGTAGCATCCAGCATCTCGGGCTCAGCCTGGCTGTGACCTGTGAGTGCTGTCGCAATATCAGCGTTCGAAGTCTGGTAATCCTTAGTAAGTTGGTCTTTAATACACCATGGCCACTGTAGAGACAAACCCATATGTCATCAAACACAGATTAGGACACTCGCATAGCACCTTGTTTTGTCTTGCTGGTTTCCCTCCCTTGTTTCTTCAGTGGCAGGGGGTGCTGAGAAGCCTTATTTTAAAGAGTAATAAGTTCATATTTGAGCCCAATTGTGGTGTATGGTGGCGTCTGTCGAGGTGACAATTACCAAACTTTAACGGGTTGTCATCAAGGCTTACTCACCAGCAACTCCATCTCTGAAAGCTGTCCACTATTGAGCTCTGCCAGCTGACGACTCCAGTTCCTGGCAGCGTGAGGCGGTGCTGAGAAGGAGTTTCTAGCCCTCCATGAAGGACCTCACAGCATCTCTGAGGTCTCTGGCACAGAGGCTAGAGAACGTGCCTCAGATCATGATCTCTGAGAAGGCAGGCTTGCCCCATCTTGTCTCCAGATGCCTTGTGGTTAATAGCATTTATTTTTTAAACAAATTTAAAATCCCCCCCGTGTTTAATTTTCTGCACTTGGCTTGTCTTGGGACCATGAATCTTGAAGTCAGTTGCATTGTGCATAGTCCTTCCTGATCCTGCCGGTCTTTCACAGGCAGGGAGCTCTTATTGCAGTCACCTGCAGGTGGGGCAGGCAGAAAAGGGGGCTTTCCTTGAAGGCCCTTGTGCTCTTTCTTTGCATTTCCAACACTGCAAAATAAGGAAGAAAAGCTACTTTAGTTTTTTTGTTCACCATGGAAAGTTTTCTCTTAAAGGTGTTTGGAATTGGGATGGTCAATGTTAGAAAGAGCAGATGACAGAGGGATGGAGATGGCATGAAGGACACTAAGCCAGCAAATAAGCATTTTGACATATTGGGCTTGAAATGGGGTCCTCTTCAAAGCACCATGCAGGCAATAAGGTCAGGCTGACGACTAACTGCAGTACAAGCTCGTTATAATAACCTCTGTGTATAGCAATCCTTAGCTTTAACACTCCCAAAAGCAGGAAACCATTTTTTTTTAATTATGATGATGCAGCAAATTAACTAACCCTATTGTAGCAAACACCCTCTTTTAACAAAGGTCTGTCCCAATCCCACAGGGGCCTTTTTATAATGAAGCTGTACTGTATTTCCCATTACAGTCCCATATGCCATGTTTTAGCTCACACTCCCACCTGCTGGCTGCTGGTAGTTATCGATTAAATAAATACTAAGGCTATTTTTTTTCCTCTTCCTGATAGAAGTTCATTTTTCCTGGGACCTTACTAGCTAAATCAGCTGACAATGTGTGAATCATGTTCATGTAGTGTCGCTCTTGAAAATGCTTCTGAGCGCAGGGAATAACATGAGAGGAGGAAAGGCACCTCTGCAAAGCAACAAGGAGTTGGTGGTTGTTTGGAAACGCCCATGCAGAGTTCTTAGCTGGGGTCTGGAGGCAGCAGTAAGTGGGTGTGTCTACATGTTCATTAATGTGCCATAGTTACTGCACATTAAGTTTAGTACTTGCATAACCAAGTACTAAATCAGGGCACTGTAACTAGTGTTACTGCGCAGTAGTGCTGGTGCATGGATATTTTAGGCTACTGCACAGTTAGCATTAATATACTACCGCGCATGTACCAGCATGGGTTTTGCCCTGCATGCTATTGCACAGTAGAATTAGGATACTGCGCAGTTAGCATCCTGTGTAGACACACCAAGGGTCACAAGCCAATCAGTCTCCTGAAAACACACCAGTTAATGAGATGTATATGTATGGAAATGAAGGAGGCTCTTAAACTAGAGATCTTATTTTACAGGGTGGGGCAGAGGAATGGTGCTTTATTGGACTAGCTGTCTGAGGAGAAGAGAGACTGGCTAACCAACCCGTAAGAGCTGCAGCTTTATACATTCAATAGTCAAATCCAGTTCTGAGTAGCCAAGAGGCAGGCCACTGGCTTACTGCACATTCACATTTTCCAGCAATACAGCAACAAGTAATTTTGCTTTGCATCAGGTCAGGGAGTCACATGGCCTGATTTGCAAAGCTAAGGAACATGCTCTGCTCCCTTTGAACTCAGCTGGGATTTGCGTGGCCTTGTGACCACTGAAAACCAGGGTAGTAGCTGTTTTAGATAGAGGTGAGCTTTCTTGCTTCTGCTGGACTATGCTGCAGGAAGTCACCCTTTGTATGTGTTTGGGATCGTTGCTGAAGAAAGCTTAGAAGCACTTAGGCCTGGCCTGTCCAAGGGCAGGACGGTTTTGTTTTCTTTGCAATAAAATGCACCTCCCAGGTGTCTGAACACTTGCCTACATGTGAGAAGTCTTGCTTGATCAACCCTGCTTGAGTTGCTTGTATGTAGGCACTCATTTACATACACTCACTCCCCTCCGAAAATAAGATCACCCACATCCCAGTCCTCTCTAAATCAAAAGGCTGGGTTTTTTTAGCATTACTCTGCCTTATTTACACTGTTCTACTCTTTGGTCCTGTTCATTACAGGGTTCAGCTCCCAGGCAGCGCCCGGGGCTGGGTGGGAAGATACTGATTGGACAATTTGGTCCAACTTCTATGTTTCAAACAGTAAGGTTGTACAGCTTTTCCTGGAACCACCTGTCTTTTTGTCTCCTTTGCCACAGGTCTCAAGGTCTGACTTCATGCCTGGTTTGCAGTGCTTGTCCCTACCCTTCCACATCCTAACCATGCCATCCAAGAAACTACCTTTACACCTTTGTGTGCCTTTCACAAAGTCTAGTGTTTACTCACCCCTTCCCACCATACCAATACTGTGCACTATGCCACTGAAGCTGCGAAGCAAATGATCATGTCTCTCTTCCAAGAGGAACTATGGCGTAAAGGAGATGTGAACGACATTATTTTTTTGTGGGAGTAACAAATGGACCAGGTAGAGCCCAGTACTATTGCAGAGTGAGCAGCAACCTTTCCCCTAGCTAGACAATTCTTCTATTGCAACTTTTTTTTCATCTGAACATCAGAAGGGGTTTAAATTCTCAAGCAAAGCTTGGCCATTTTATACTGTTGCAATCATTGTATAGTAAGGGACTATGATGACCCCAGTCACCTTGTTGTCAGACCTGTTCTGGAATTTAAACCTGGAGCCACAGAAGTAACAGATCGATGGAGTTGTCTGTCTTCGCATTCTCTGTCTCGCTGACCAAATGGCACAGCTTAAGAAAGCTCACAACACACCTGTTAAACCAACATCTAATGCTACTACTCAAAGGCCAGTGCAAAAGGTAAGAGGAGGCTTCAGCAAACTCTGGGAAAACAATCTAGTGAGAAACACACACTTAATTCAATTCCCACTCACTGAGAAAGAAGATGGTGATGCAATTTCTACCAGGTATTGAGCTTGGATCATATGTAATAGCTTATTTTTCCTGTTGGCCTCCTGCGTATAGGTATCTGATGAATGGATAGCCTTCCTCTCCCATACCGCCCAGCAGCGTTTGCTTTTTCAGCTCTGCCTGCATTGCCAGCTTTGTGTCTGATAGTAGGCAACCGTTGATCCTCTCGTGGTGTACGCCTAAGAGGTCTAGTGAGATGCATGATGAATCGGCTTGTATGGAGTCCTGCAATCATTACACCAGGACCTCCTACACCTAAGCAAGAGTATGGAGCAGTGGAGGCTGCCCAAGACCTGCCATCCCGCCTTTAGATCACTGAGACGCTGTTTAGCTCCTCTCCTGGCTACTCTGCTTCAGTCTCCCTTACATTGCCTCTTTCCCACTTCCAATTTTCTAGTTGTCTCTGTGGATTCATTCTCTGCCTCTCCTCATCTCCTTCTGCTCACAGCTTTCCTAAACAGCAACATTATAACATTACCATGATTTACTGTAGTGTAAGAGCAACATTGATGGTCCAGAAAGTTTGGTCCAGAAAGTTTTCTTATGGCAATACCACCCTAAGAAATCCTTGTCCATCAGATGATTTACTGCTAATTTCCTTGCTGCCTCCTGGTCTTGGGGCAGAGCACTAAAAATCACTAAAGACTTGTTAATTATCTGCTGATAATAAGGGAAACTATGAGCAGCAGCAAAGACACTAAAGCTGTTGCTTTGCTGTCTGGGGAAACTATTAGATCTTACTTGCAGCATTTATTGTCAGCCCATAGCAGTTAGATTATGTTCATTTTTTCAAAGATAGTTTCAATTCTGCCTTCCTTCCTGGAAGAGTTTCCTACACATCCCTGGCAAATGGGACCTTTTCATTTCTGGTGAAAACCACAGAATTTCATTTTACTACTGGCTCTTCAAAGCTTGTTCTGGCTCTGAAACTCTGTTCTGGGTTTCAGCAGGAGTCGCACCTCTGCATGCACACGTGCTATATTGGTTAGGGTTAGTGTCAACACATGAGAAAACCACTTGAAAGCGAGTGATGCCTACAAACGTGCAGGAGCTGCTTACAGAGGCTGAACATCTCTAGCAGGCAAAGGGAGGCTCAAATGAGCAGATTAAGAGCATCATGACAATGCCCTGCTAGTGAGATCTAGAATGTTGTTTGGCCGATCAGAGCACAAGGAACGTGGAAGGCAAGCCTGCCGCCCAAATACTCTGTGCTCTGGAGCCGCCGCGCCACCTGCCGCAGCACAGACCATACCCGGGCACCTGGGACTTTCTGCTGACATCTGGAAGCCTGAAGGGTGACCTAGGGCACTAGTGGTTTAGGGCACTGCCCACCCCTGGGAGCCCAACACTAGGGGGAACACCCCAACTCCACATCTAAAGCCTGTGCAGACGATGCCCCCAGGAGCAGACAGAAGGTGGGGTGCACTTTAACCCCCTCTTTGAATCCTGATACACCCGAAGTTTAAACCAACTACATGGGAGAGACAGCAGCATTTTTGGCAGTGCTGAGGGAGTCCATTGACTTCGCAGCCCGTTGTCATCCACTCCATCCCTTTGAAATTCTTCCTCCGGTGTTAAGGACCCTCTTCTTTTTAATCGTCTTGCCTTCATTCTGCCGTTCCGCGGTGTGTGACCTGCTCCTGGTACGACAGCTCTGGTTTCCGGGCTTCGCAGGCCGGTCGTCACTCCTTCCAGTGAAGTTTGATTTGTTTTTGCTGCAATCTGGAACTGACCGAGGCAGCCCCAGGCCCCTCGTGCATTAGCAAAACATTTAGTTTCTTTTTAACTGGAGAAAAAGACGTGTTTTTTTACCCGGGGTGATGCACCTCGCCATCGGCACCCCTCTGCCTACACATGCCCTTTTGCAGTCTAGAACAAGCAAGCCCCCTCCCAGACCAGACCACTCTAGACCCCACCGTCCCATCCTGCAACAAGGCCCACCCCCACCACCTGCCTCAGGCAACCTAGAACAGTGCCACGCCCAGTCTAGACCACCCCCCCCCGACACCAGCCCCGCCCGGGGATGTACTAGAGCAAGCTCATGACCTCCCCGGTCTAGAACCCGCCCCAATCTTCTAACAACTCACCCTCAATGTTCTAGTGCAGGGCCACGCCCCC